>CM031377.1:78553725-79753725 GCA_018208015.1 Medicago ruthenica | reverse complement strand
TTGTAATGTCTTCTCTTATGTAACATTAGTGAATATGAAACTTCTAAAGAGTGATGAGGTTCAGGATTCTGACATTCCTTTTTCTGTTAGATAAAGGAATCCTGACTTCATCCATGACTACCATGTTATATCTCTTCTTGATAACAAAGAATTCATTCAGAGTTACATTGCTCTCTACAAGCAAGAATGAGTGCATATCAGTATAGATGACATATCAGAATAGCCTCCAAACATGTATAGAGCCCTCAAGAAGAGTAAGGTTGCTTCTGAAGCTCAGAAGGAGCCTAAGCAAAAGGTGATTATGAAAGCTTCAAGGACCATAAGTGGTGCATCTGCTGCTACTTCTGAATACTCAATCTCTCCTCCAGCAAAGAAGAAAAAAACTTAAGGAGGATGATCACTCTGGATGAAGACATTGAAGAAGATGAACACCCCTTAGGTAAAGAAGATAAGGGAAGCTAGTGTCTTGGCTAAGGAAGTTGAGACAAAGGTTGTAGAAAAGGCTAGGAAGCTGTTAGCAGAAGCTCTGAAGGGAAACTCTAAAGGCACTTCAGAAGCTATTAAGGAAAAAGAGTATGAAGCTACAACTTCAAAAGCTAAAGGTACAAATTATGAACACTATGTTTATGTTAATGTACACTCATCTCCCAAATACTCCTCGCCACCTCAAACTTCCCCCATTAAACAAACATCTACCACACCATCTCCATAGAAAGACATCCCCTATAAACTTAACCTTCCCATTCAACCAGAAAATCCAACGTCCCCAAAATCTTCTGAACATAGCCCATCTCCTCAACAAGCCCAACAAAGAACTATATCTCCTTTAAATTTGCATCTCTTACAATCTGTCATCTCAGACCACTCCCAAACCATAAACCTCTCTGATAAATCAGATTCTGAATCAGATAGCAGCTCTAACTTAGCTGCTAACATTCAGAAGTTTGAAGCCCTAATAGAAGAACTTCATCAGACCTACCCCCAAACAGAAAATGGTGTAGTTGCCTTAACACAAAGATACAACAATCTAATCCAACCATCCACATCTCAACCATCAGAATTCATCCCTAAACATTCTGAAATTTACTCATTGACCTTAGTACCGGTAAGTGAACTTTCAGACATTCCTATACTCCCCACCTGTAACTGCACCTCACCTTCTGGAGGGATATTTAGTTTCAGAACACTTTCATCTCCTTGAAACTGAATCTGAACCAACCTTAGAAACCCAACCTGAAATCAAACCTGAAACAGTTTCAGATATTGTCTTTGAACCAACATTTGAACCTATAATAACTGTTTCAGAATTCTCAACTTCCACCTTCCAACCTCAACCCCTCAAATTCTAAACCTATAACTTGAACCTTTTCAGACCATCATCCTCTAACATTGAACTTGAGGAGTTCAGTACATTGATATTTAACAGAGTTCAGAATTTGCTTGATGAGAGGCTCACAGACTATAGCTTCAAGTATTACTCAGCTAAATGGGACAATTTGCGAGCTCAGGTAGACAAGTCTCTGGAAGACTTGAAGGAGTCTAGAAAATCAGCAACAGAATCCAACATAGAGATTGTTAAGCTATGGCTTACAGAGGTGCTCCATCAGATGGATCTAGTGGACCTCAGATGTAAGGCCAATATCCAGCTGGAAGTATAACACCCTGAACCCCAAGACTAATATCTAAATAAATAATCATGCAATTATCGCACATCAAGGTGTTACCATTCATCATACATCTCATGTAAATATCCAATGTAAAAATTTCATCAAATATATTCAGATCACAGCTGAAATAAAATCATATCTCAACATATTATAATGTCATGTCTCGGATCATAACATAATAATCTCAACATGTACATAATATCATTAGTCATATCATAAAGATCCAACAATATCTAAATTAACATAAATAAAGTAATCCCCAAAATCCTAGATTAGAGCAACTAATCTAGACTCCTCAAAAGCAAAACAAAAGAGTAGGCATCACGCCATCCTCTACATACTCACAAGCAAGAGCTACTCCTCAACCTGCACGTCTACACCACGAGGATGCAGGCAACCAGAAAGCCACTGGAGGTTAAGATATACGTTCAACATAAAGGGAATATAAACGCAAGTAAGTTTAGGAAAACAACAACATTATCATCATATAATCATATATCAATAAAGTCTGGTGTTAACTCATAAAACATGCATGACATATTCACATTAAATCACAAGCTTGGTTACATCATTACTTCAAATCAAGGTTCTCAAGCATACATAACATACCCTCATTGACAAGCAATCATCAAGTCAAGTTATATCAACTTCATGTTATCACAATCATCAATTACACAATTGCCACTTAGATGTACAGGTTCACACCAAAACATTGTCACATAAGACTCATCATGTTTATGCAATGTGCCTAAACGACTCCACATGCATGTGGTATAGGGTTGAATGTTGGAGGTTTATTACCGATTGATCCCATCGTCAATGGACTTGACTTCATGGATGCATGATAACAAATCACGACTCGACATCATGCATATACATATGACTCAAACACTAACATCATCAACATTGTCATACATATATTCATCGTCACTTCATCATCGTCACTTATCATAAATCATCTTCACTTATCATATTTCATCGTCACTTATCATATATCAACACATATCACATCATTATTCATACCTCAATAGTTAACTAGCAAGTTTTCATACGTATCAAGGTTCAATTAAAGACAATATACATGTTCGTCTCTAACCAATTAACTTCTAACTTCCTTACACCTAATTCCACATTACTCAATCAATTACATTCTCATTAAACATCTAATAATCAAGTTTAAGGGTTTGGGAACCATTCAAGTGCATTGGATACCTCAAAAAGTCACAAAAATTGAAGTTCCCCTACACATACAGGGCGCACGGTCGTGCCATATAGGTGCACGGTCGTGCATCCCAATGTCGAGACACACACACGGTCCGTGCCCTAGGGGCGCACGGTTGTGTGTGTCCATCAGGAAGGGAAAATATATTTTTCCGTTTTTGCGAAAATACTGTTTTCAACATCGTTTTTCGATCCAATTCGCACCAAACACGTCCCAAAACTTTAAACCAATTTTATCCAATCATTAACAACTTAACTTAGCTAAAACAACTTAATCATAATCACTTATTTCCAACTTAATTCAATTATCGTCTCAAAAATCCATTTCTTTCCAAAACAACTTAATTATCCAAACATAACAACAACACAACAGCAACAACTTTCTTCAATTCAACATAACCCTACTTAAATTCAGTTAACATTAATCAACTTAATCAATTCAATAACAACTCAATCATTTTTCACCAACTTATTCATAATTCTCATAAACACAACAACAACAACAACTTCAACGCAACAAAGTCACATAATCTCATGAATTCTCAAACCAAGCATATACACATAATCAAACTCAACTTAATTAATCATAATCATCATCAATTATCATGTTCTTCATCAATTTCATCAAAATTCACAAAGTAACCAAACAACCACAATCAAACATGAACTTTGACATACAAACAACATGATTTCATCAATTTTAACATACTCAATTTAACCACAATTAAAAGAGCACGAAATTAACACATAACAATCATCAATTCATGAAATTAAGCATAATCAACAATACCTAAAACTACTCAATTGATTATAAATCCCATATGGTGAAAATAATCTTCCCCCTTACCTCAATTCTTCACAAACTTAGCCTCTCTAGGTTGAATCTCCCTCTTCTAGAGCTTCTTCCCTTCTTTCTCTCCAAGCTTCCTCTTCTTTCTTTATTCTCTCTCTAGCCTCTTCTCTAGGTTAATGAAAAATGTCTTGACTTAATTTTACTAGCACTCACACTTCTCTTTAAATATAATGGGTATGGGTCACTCATACTAATGGGCTTAGTCACATCTCATTTTCATAATCAATTCTCTACACTTTTACTTCACTTAACCCCCCCCCCCCCCCCCCCCCCCCCAATTTTACTCTTACACCACTAACTTCTAAATTTTAAATTCAAACTTATAACATATTACAAAAATACTATTCACCCGTAAATGACCAAAAGACTCTCAATTACTCAAAATCCACTAATTCACCAACCATCAATAAAATAAACAATCAAATAATAATAATAATAATAATAATAATAATAATAATAATAATAATAATAATAAATAAATAAATAAATCTAATACTAAAAATTGGGATGTTACATGAAGCTCTTAAACCTCCAACTATTGCTGATGATCTGGAGGAAATCTATGAGTTCCCATATTTTATGGATTAAAAACCTGAGTGTGTGCCACTTAAGCCTGAGCATCTGATTCTCAACAGAGCTTTACTTGAACATTCTCCTAAAGTTGCATCTGACCTTGAAGATTTTAAGTCTGAAATTAGAACAGAGCTGGCTACTGAAAGGAAGAAACATGAAGAGTTATCTGCTAGACAAGAGGTCATGACTCAAAGTTGGATGTTGCAATTGCCAAGCAAGATATTATGGCTGATGATATCAAGGTTTTACTGCATCTTATGAAAAGCAGAAACACTTAGGACTTTTACCCCATTTTTTTCCTTTTATTTTGAAAAAGAAGAACTAGTACAAAATCTCAAAGGGTTATGCAACCAGAGATTCAAATCACCATCATCATAAGAATAATTATAAACACTTTGCTTATAACCAAAAGGGTTATACACAAGATATTATTAGCCTATTTAAAGTTCCTTCCTATAACTTCCCAAAAAATTCACATTCAACAAAAATATGTTGTGCACTCTCATCCTTCCCACAACCACCAATGCAGTCAATCGATCTTGCATTAATAATGTAATCGTGAGCCTGATTTTCGCTTGTTGAAAGCCTATTTTTTAGCAAACTTTAAGCAAACAAAGACACCTTTAAAAAAAACTATTTTATTCCAAATTAATTATGGAGAAACCATATCCTTTCACTTTTGATTTTTGTATCGCGTTGGAAAAACCGAAAAAATTCAAGAAAACCCTTTGTAAGTATGATATTTTATTATAAGTACACTCGTGCGAGGCACGGGTGTCGCACGGGTGACTAATATGTAAAATCTAATTTTGTCATTAATCGGTAAATAAAATCGCACACCTAAAAGCATGATTAATAATAAAATTATAGTTATGAATTCATTCACATAACTAATAAATATTCCAATAAGTAAACCATTGGTTGTCATCCTACTTCAATATGCTTGTGCTCTTTTCTAATTGATACAAAATGAGACAGAATGACAAATAACATGTTTACAAAAGCCAATGTGCATACACTTTAAAAGAATTGTTTTAAAAAACCTATTGAAATCCACTTATACCAAAGAAATCTATGCCATCATATGTCAACCCAAACCTTATCTTAATGTGACTCCAGGCTTGGTTAAAGGACTTTCCCTTCCATCTTTTGCCTCGAAACTATACTTCTAATTCAGAGGTTTGCTCACATGCATATATCTTACAAACATGGAGCATGATATCAGCCCCCCAAACTACAAACAACAAAACACATGCATCTATCTTAAAAACGTTGAGCACAGCTACTGCCAACAACATACAAAGGACATGATAATAGCTCCCTAAAGAAAAACAAAACCAAAGAGGATTAAAACAATTGCAGCAAAAATTAACACATGATTCAATAACGAAGCAGCAGTCCTAATACAGCAGACCATAACAACCAAAACCTAAACCAATAGCGCAAAGACTATCTTGACTCCCAACTACTACCTCCGTTCCTTTTTAATTGTCACATTTTGATATTTTACACAAACCAAGACAAATTATAAATGTCACTACTTTTGATACAATAATTTATATTTTTACTATAATAACCTTATTCATTTAATATATCATCTCATATATTTCTCTCTCCGTAATAAATAACTAAGGATAATATTGGTAAAACAATATTTAAAGTTGCATTGAACTTTGAAAGTGACAGTTAAAAAGGAACAAAAAATTTCTTCAAAAGTGACAATTAAAAAGGAACGGAGGGAGTATTAAACTCAATCATTGTTGCTTAAGGTGTATATGTAAGTTTTCCCTGAATTGAAGAAGCAATGAAGGTTTTCCTTAACTCTGACCTGCAGCACGACAAAAAAAAAACTCAAATATCAGAATCAAAGAATGAATTGCAAGAAAAATGAGGGGAAAAATTAAGATGTGTCCACCATGACTTAGTTGAAGTGGTAATAATACTTCAATATTGGTAGCTTGAAGTCGTTCCCTTTTATAAGTTAATTAAAACATTGATTAATTTATTGGTAATGGAAACCACCATTAGAAAAATATAGTAGCATGTAATGTTGAACATTCATGTACATAATGTTGAACATTCATGTACATTTGAAAGGTGCATATTCATGCACACTAACATATTGATATACATTTTCTATTAATGTCATTGGAAGTGGAGTATATGAGATTTTATTGCCTTGAGATAATATAATAGTTAGGACCCACTAATTTTTGGAATTAACAACAAGATAATGCTATAATTAAGGGCCCACTACTATGGTTTAGGAGGGAAAAAAGTAGGGTTTAGGGAAGTGATTTAGGAGGACTTAGTAGGATTATAATATATAGATTTTTGTCATTTTTTTTCTTTTCCTTTTTTTAACTTATATTTGATTTTTGATAAATTTAATTTTGATTACCCTATATTAAATCAATAAATTGAAGCAAATTCAATCTGTAATTTTCTTTAAAATTTAACGAGTATAATATGTTAAATATTTTCTTTTGATAAAGAATTCGTATAATGTTTATTACTAATATATCTTGTAATAACAATTTAAAGTCAATCCATGTGTATCATTTAAAATTTTGAATTTTTCACTTCATGTGTATCATTCAAAATTTTGAATTTTCACAATCATGTTTAGAATATTATAAGAATGTATCCCAAAAAAGTTAGAATTTTTTAACAAAACATAAATTAAATATGACTTTTTATGTTTTTTGGCGCGTAAATATTCATGTTTTATAAAACAAAACAAAAAAAAAACTAATTTCTCTTTGGAGAGAATTTTTTAATATTTTAAACATTTCTACAAAAACTCATTGAAAAATATGATGATACACTAGTTGTCTTAAAAGTTGAGACCAAATGCAGTGATGAAAATTTTTTGGGTAAATAAAAATCGAAGAAGTTTTTTAAAGGAATTAAAACGAAAAGTTATAGGCACTAAAAACATGTTTCATATTTTTATTTTTTTACAAAAATCTAATGTGATTTACTTTTATTTAGAGGTTCATGCGTGAATCGTGATGTACTTAGTAGCAAGTAAAGAAATAATAAGAAATGAAAAATAAAAAGAAATAAAAAGTGAATAGCTAATTAATTATTATATAAAGAAATGAAAATAAAAAAAAAAATTACTTCTCTCAAAAAAATATATCCTTTTTTTACGTTAGAAATTGAATTCACAAACAAAAACAACAATTATTTATTGTGACTTTGGCGAAAATTTAAAGAAGAAAAAGAAAATTGGAACTGAAATTGGGGGTTGGGTAAGGGAGGCCCGCACGTATGAGTTCTGCAAAAGTAAGCAGCGTCAACACACGGCCAGCCTATTACCCCTCCAAAAATAATTGCATCATGTTGTTGGATGCTGCGACCGGCTCCCACCGTTCGCTTTGTTTTCCTTACTCATTAGTTTAAGGCAAGTTTAATTGATGCTTCTACCTTCTTATTTATAACATCTCACGTTCAGTCATCAAACAAATATAACCGATGTGGGACTATAATAAACTTCAAAACGTATATACTATTTACATTACAATATTGCAACTGTAACTGAAGCATTAGTATAGTGGTATTGGAACATTTACAATATTCACATTTACAACTGTAACTTCAAAATTGATTCATATAAAGATTGATTAAGCCTAAGTGGTGAATTTGGATAAAAGTTGATTCATATAAAAATTGTTTATTTAGGGATAAAAATTGATTGCTTGTAATTGACGAAATGTTATTTTCAGAATGATTAAGCCTAAGCCTAATCATTAAACTAAAGAATACTAATTCTATGTTGTAAACCATGGTCAAACACAATGGACAGAAGAGCTGCATACCAGAATATAAAATACACAATAAAAATTCATTCACAAAATTTCATTCAGTATATTTTACAACAGGCCATTTAAATATTACACAGATTATTATTGTTTACATTAGCTTGATTACACTGCATTTCACCTATTCATTGCAAAACTATTTAAAAGAATGGCTAACTACATATCTTTACAATACAAAGCAGACTCAATGTTCTTTTGACAACAATGGCTCCGATTGGGAGTCTCTGATTGGGGCGAGCGGAGGCCTTCCATTACCAGACTCTAAGTCGGTAGTTGTACGACTCTCCTCTCTCTGCTTAAATAACTGCGAGAAGAAGCTTGGTTTATCTTCTGATGAAGAAGAGCGTGATGAATGTGAACTTTCAGATCCTGGTTTCAAACTTTGAACATGCTGCAAGCAAACTTGAACAGCATCATGTACTCTCACAAAGTACCATTCTTTTCCTATCAACTCCACCAGACCAGCTTTAGACAAAGTAAGCAGAATATCCGGATTTGGATTGGATATTGCAATCTGCAAAATGGAAAGGAAAAAAAAAAAACAAAGGTGGGTTGGTAGGAAGAACATTTGCAGATTTTTCGTGATAAATTCATGAACCAATCAGTCGTTGGAAGTCCAAAATCTCACTCTACCTGAATGTCCCGTAACTTGTACTCCTGATACAAGTCTTTCAAAGCCTGAACAGCACTAGAGTCTATGTAGGTCACAGCTGCAGTAATCATAACCATAGCATAGAACAAAAAATGCTCAATTATCACCATCATCCTAATAAATGAGTTTATGAGCAAATATGGTAGAAAACAACAGTTAAGAATTAAGAACTTCAGTACAATGTTCAAGTGATTCAGCACCCCGAGGAAGCTAACATGTAGCAGTTCAAAATACCGCATAACTTCAAATGCATAGGATCCAGAATAGACAAAATTAAGAGTAATTGTATTATTAATCAACTAGAAAACTATTTTGTGCATAGCTATGTAGAACGTGCTCTGACATAAAATATGATATAAACATATGTAACTATGTTCCAGGTGCTCTTTAGCTAAGAAAATATTTCAACAACCATAAAATTCAAAAGGGAGAATATATGAAAGAAGAAAAAAAATAAGTTTCAAGGTTATGTACAATCCCAGTATGCTCAGAAATATGTTGGCTCATAACAGTATTCAGACACATGAAAATACAGCTTATGCTTTTTTGTACACATGGTAAGCATCACTTACGCGCCATCTCAAGAATCACAAAATTAATTCTTTCAACCTCGGGACCACGTCTTGTAGAACTATCAACAACAACTTCATATTCCCGCAACCTGATATAGAACTCTAAATCAATTAAACAATAATCTTGATTGGAAATATACCAATCATTACAACTCATTTATTGTTACCTGTCCTTTATGTAACTGATATTTGCAAAGTAAATAGGAGCATCGATACGAACAATTACAATTCCATTGTATGTATATGCTTCAGGATACTGTTTAACATTTCTATAAACAGTTGTCCCTGGCAAACGACCCAAAACAGCTGTAGCACAACACAAACAATAACATTAGCAAGCCAACATATGTATCAATCTATCTACAAGTGCACACGTGCGCACTAGCAAATTATATCCTCAAGTCCTATGAGGGATCCAGTCCATACAAACCCCAGTTTATTTTGCACGTCATCATTTCTGAACATAAACAAATAAACTTACCAATGTGAGGATTTGCTGACTCGTGAATGACAAAAGCAAGAGACGCTCCAACCTACAATTTCAAAACCCTTAATAAGTCACGTGTCTATTAATTTTTAACATAACAAAGTTCACTTTGTACTCACCCCAACAATTACGCCAATCTCAATACCAAGGAACAATGTTGTAGTGCTAGTAAGGATCCAAAGAATAAAATCTTTTTTATTTACACGCCACAAAAAAATGGCCTCATCATAATCTACCTGAAAAAAAAATCATGTTGTACAATTAAATTAAATTAAATGCTTAGATGTGGAAAAACAGGTAACCAGCAAAAATTTATCGGTTGAGTTTAAATAAAAGTTTTCTACAAAACAATGATACATGATTTTGGTTGAATTAATAAATTATAAAATAAATTGGGGTTGACAGCAAGATATTCCAATTCAAACAAACCTTATATTTATTAATAAAAAAACTACTTTGAAAATGGAATAATACTACAAACTAAATAAACGTATTGGTGCAGTAGATTAGATCTCACAAAGAAACCAAACTAGACTAATGTATGTTATCAGTATCAAATAAAATCTCACAACAGTCTGAATAAGGACAGAAACCATTACGAAAGTTTCATATTTGATATATCATCATTTAGATTTATGATAGGACATAATGGCGTCGTTTGATTGTTGATTAACGTAGCCAACTCCAATGGTGCAAAAGGGTGGTTGCTCTATCTGTTTATTTTCCACTTGCCACCACATAAGATAAAACTGAAAATGTTACTGATTAGTCTTTTTTCTGTGTTAAAAATAGCAGTACTATTAACTACTCATCAATGCTTGGGGGAGGAACATAGAGGTTGGAGTGATAAGGAGGTCATTGTTTCCATTCCCCCTACTAACATAACATTTGACATTTAAAAAGAAAAACTACTCATCAATTTTTGACATGAAATTAATCACTCAGCGCAAAATGTAATACTTACCAGACCAATTACAGCAGAGATCACAATGGCAGCAAGAGCGGACTGGATTATTGCAATGCAACCATAAAATTCAAAATTAGTGTTATGTTTGGGTAATAAAGTAGGAAATGAAGTATACAAAATTTAGAATTCAATAAAAAGGAATTGAAAAACAGTTTAATTATTTTGTTAGTCTTAATGTCTTATCCAATTGTATGTTTTTTAGTAAATTAATTGAATTGCCCTTTCTTTAACAATTCGGTCCTTAAATCAATAATTGTTTTAAATAGCGAAGGCTCAAATTAATCTTCAAAATGGATCAACTTGTTATCCCAGCTATCTTTCAGGAATCAATTTGACCATTTACTTAAATATCACTCTACTTTTATGGATTGAATCTAGCAGTTGTCAACTGTAAAATGTAATAGGTTCTTTTTGTGATGTTAACATTCCGGTTCCCAGGGTAGAGGGGCTCTGTTAATCCGGATTTCGGTCGGGAGGTAAGTAAAGCCTGGCCAAGGATTGTTCCACCCAGGAATCAAACACAGGTTCTCCTGAACAATTTGTCATTTGGTGGAGTTCACTAACCACATGAGTCCAATTGCTTGGTTTAAAAAATGTAATAGGTTCAAACAGAACTTCAAATATTTCAAAAAAATAAATAAAAATTAGTCCAACACAGATAACACCAGTAAAAAACATTATCGAACATGACCTATAAAGACTTGAAAACAAACCTGAGGTATGTTCTCAAATAGTGGTGTTAGAAACAAAAGTGCACAAGTTATTATGATCCCCGAAACTATCGCAGATACTCCAGATTTTGCACCACTTTCATGATTAACAGCTGATCTTGAAAAGGATCCTGTGTAACTCGTTCAAAGGAGAAAAAAATCAATTCAAGATATATTTTCATCTCAAGAAAAACATAATATTGAAATCTGATGATGCTTTGGTACCAAAAGCCAAGTAGCCAACTACAAAATATTGACTCCTTCCTTTAAATTTCATAGTCAAATAGAAGTCTGACCTGTAGTAGGGTATGCTGAAAAGAATGAACCAAGAACATTGGAAACACCAAGACCGAACAACTGTTCAAAAATATCCAGAACAATAGTTAGTATTTTTTTTCAACAAAACAGAAACCTGTTTTTTGCCTGTAGCTACAATCAATACTTAAAGCAACTTTTTAGAAAAGCAAACTAGCTACCAATTAATTTCTTGTGTAAACCAATACGGCTTGGCACATAATCTGCAATTCCATGGCGGAAATTTGACAATACTACTATGGAGGCACCCCTAACATGTCCACTAATAGGTTGGAGCAGTATTAATCAGATTTTTCGGGTGCATAACTTGAATGGATATACTTGTATAAAACAGCAACCATCAGGGAGTTGTACATGTAAATAAATTTTGGAAAGAAATATACCTCTTGATTTGAATCCAACTCATACCCATTCTTTGCTGCTAACGCCTTTGCAATTCCTACTGATTCCTGTATTTTGAAAATTTAGTGAAATTCAGAACAAAGTTACCAGTCCATTACTTCAATTAAACTTAGAGGAAAACTAATTAGGAGAAAACAGATATCTTACCAGTATAGCCACGCCTGTTATAAGAAAAGCAGTTGGAATTAAGGACTCTGCATACTCAAAAGCTCTCGGAACAGAAAATTTGGGGAGGCCTTGAGGTATCTCTCCCACCTAATTAAAAAACAATAATCTTCATCAAGTTAGCTTAAGTGCTATCAGCTTCATTAAATGTCGGTGAATGTTCTAAAAGTGAATTACTGATTCAGTTATGCCAACAAAATAAGTAGGAATATCAAAAACTGAATGATCACACCAGACAACAAAGCATAGATTTCTCAATTAGGACAGTCAATTTAAGGAGGTAATCAGAGAAAATGAACAGCCACAACAATTTTTTTGAAGCACACAATAACAGTAGGATCAAACGATTTTATATATAGGGTTTGTCATTGAATTAAAACAGTAGTTTTTATAATATATAGAAGGGTTAAATGAATGTCCAGAATAATCTTCAATGAAGATGGCTTCTTCAAGAAAACACAAAGATAAACTCTAAAAACTCAATTAAAAAGAAAATGTACAAACAAAATTCGATACAGACTTTGTATATGCACTAGCACCATGGCTTCATATCATTCTCAGTGTCACTATCAACCTTACATGCCAAAATGAAAACTAGAAGCATTAATTTTTTTAAAGTATTAGTTCAATTAGGTTTTAATTGGAACTAACTCAGCAAGATAGGAACTGATAAGACATTATCCAATATTCGAACATAACTAAAATGCAAATTAACATGAACAATATGTATTTGGATTACATTCATAACCAAGAGTAGTTAATTAAGTCAATAGGATCAACCACGCTTGTTATTACTGTTTCCCCAATGAGAAAATTATCAGAAATTTTAAAATATTTTTTTTAGCAATTTTATCACACTGTTATGCATGACAATTATAGAGGAGATAAGAACAAAAGGTTTTAATTTTAGTATTTAATTTTTAAATCTAGTTTTGTAGCTTCACCAAGATTCATATTAATATGATTACTGTGTTCTAAAATCTTATTATAAAGCCAAAAACACATCCCATCCATTTGATTCTTACAATTGAAATTGATGGTGGATGAAATAACTTTACAAAAAACGTTCCCAAAACTACTGCTGTAAGAGGGCCTGCAGCTCTCAAGAATCGCAAGTATTTCCTCGATTTTCCCTGGATATAACATCATACAATGAGCAGGATGTTGATAGATGGTATAAGTATTTCACCAAACATCAGAGATAGATTCATACCAGGTGTTTCATGACAAGAAGTATTGCTAGCATAACTGATCCCATTACAAAAGGAGGCCATGAAAACTACAAAAGGGAAAGCACATAAAAATGAACATATATCAATACCTATATATAAAGGGAATTAGTTTTGGTGTAGAATTTTTTCTTCCAATTATACCCTTCATTTAAACTATTTTAGTTACAATTTTATTCTTTTTATAATATTATTTAAATCCTTAATCAAAAAAATAAGTTAAATCTCATTGCAATAGGAACAATCTCACTGCAAAATGTAAATTGGACCAAGAAGCCATCAAACAAAAAATCCAAATTTGGCAGGTACCGTTCACTCACTACATGCATTTTATGCATGGACAGAATGGAACAGGACATCCTGTTCTGTTCTTTTCTCTTTGGTTTCACTCTTTCTAGTAGAGCTTAAATGTAACACTTTTTTTTACCGTACGCCCTATTCTATTTGAATAAGATTCATTTTTTGTTCTGTCTCTTAAACCATGTTCTATCGTATGGAAAAATTGTCCATTTCCACCTACACTGCACAGTGCACACTACAAAACCCAACTGTCTAACATCAAATTGTATCCTAATTTTTTTTAGTCTCCTAAATCATTTAGTTATCAGTACCATCTATAAGTATTCTAGACAATCACACCTAGTAAAATAAACTTCAGTGGATAATTCATTTTTCAAATCTGTTGCATACCTTATCAGCTCCAGCTATTATACTTTTGACCAATGGTATAATCTTGCTACTTTTATCTATATCATACCCTAAAAAGTATTTTGCTTGTGATAAACCAATCACAATAGCTGAAGCAGTTGTAAAGCCAGAGATTACCGAATGGCTAATGAAACGTATCAGCCACCCAAGCCTGAAAAAACCAAAGACATGTACTTATAGGTTATTCATAAAATCCCTTTCATAAGAAAAGTCAGGCTTGATGCTGAGTAGTAAGTTATCAAAATCATATAAGTAGAGTTCAACCACTTCTCTTGGTATTTAAATGGAGTAGTCTTCTTGTGATTTAAGGCATTACAATTATCATGACAATACTTTCAGCAATTTTTATTGGCATTTAATCAGTTGTACATGTTTAGATGCATAAAAAATGACCATTAAGTACAATTAAATATTTAGTTGGAGATTCATATGCCCAAGGAGATAAAGCACAAGGAAGAAAAAGTACGTTCTGGATAGATAGATATGCTAAAATGCTAAACGTATAATGATGAAAATGAAGGAATGGCAAAAATACCTCAATAGTCCCATTATGCACTGAAGGATCCCAACCATAAGAGCCAGTAAAATTGCCAACTCAGTGTATAACTCGCTGGATGTATCAGCTACGCTACCAAGAACATTAGACACCAATAGAGAAACCAAAGCTACCGGACCGACTGCTAGCTGGCGAGAAGACCCAAATATGGCATACACAAATATGGGCACAAAACCAGAGTCTTCCTTGCAAAGAGAAAAACATTAATAACCAGATATTACATAGAATTTCAGGATATATAAAGATTATTAAGTAATGACACAGAATTAAACAACATGAAATGTGTGGAAGAAACAATATGAAACTGACAGACAACAGATGAGAGCATTAATGCTAGAATTTCATCAACTTGGAAAAAACAATATTGTTGTTTAGATCAATGAGAGATAAGATCCATAAATATAAAACTACTATTTGGTAAGATGCACATCTAAAAATGTCAAAAACCAACACAGATTTTCTATTGGTCTAATGCACAAACTCCTTAGTGCACAGTACCATTTCTGTTTTATTTCCTTAAACCTTTCTTCCAGTTCTTAACAAAAATGTTGCTCTTGGCCTCTAGAACACTTTGGCTATTTACACAACTGTTTAAAAAAAATTCAAATCACTAATCCTTGAAGAAATTTTACGCAGCATATTTCACTTCACAATTCAAAATGTTCAGGACTACAGTTCGGAAATTCACTTTTACCATAAAAATTAGCAGTAAAATGTTAAGTTAGAGTATATCAGGAAAATTTAAACAAATACTCCCTCCAGAATGAAAATAGGCTAAATTACATCATAAGTCCTGTAAGTTATTTAATTATAACAAATTGGTCATTTAAGTTTTTTTCGTACCACTTACGCCCTTTAAGTTATGTAATTGTAACAAGTTGGTTCTTTAAGTATTTTTCGTAACGCTTAGGTCCTTTAAGTTATTTAATTGTAACTTTTAGACCTCGAATAACTACATTTTTAAGATCTAAAATACCCCAAATTGTTACGGTTAAATAACTTGAAGGACCTAATTGGTACGGAAAAAACTTAAAGGACCAACTTGTTACAATTAATTAACATAAAGGACCTAAAGGATATAAAAAAAACTTAAAGGACCAATTTGTTATAATTAAATAACTTAAAGGACCCATAGTATAATTTAGCCATGAAAATATAAGCAAAAATTGTATTTTAAAAGTTGATGTATGTGGTTTAAATTTAAGACCACATACATAACGTTTCAAATACTTTTTTTGCAAATTTAGACCATGTTCATCAACTTTACAAATATATTTTTTTTGTAAATTTAGACCATATACATCAACTTTTCAAATGCTTTTTAGAAAATTTAGACCACATAAATCAACTTTTCCAATACCTTTTTTGCAAATTTTGACAACATACATCAAGTTTTCAAATAATCTTTTTGCTTATATTTTCATTCCGAAGAGTAGACTAATCGAATTAATTCATATACACTATATGCTTATAAAAAAATTAAAATTCATATACACTGTCGGTGTAATTATTTTTTATTTTATCAATCAATCGTAATCATCATATCAACGTTGTACTTTAATCATATGATTTAATTCATGTATACAGTCGTGTATAAATTTGTTACACTGTCAACCAATCGTAAAAGCGTTTGACTTTAATCAAATCTACTTCTAAAACAAATTTGAACATATGCATATTCCAGAAAAAATCATCAACAGCTTAGTAATTAAGCAAACTTACAAAGTCCATATATCGGTTGAAGTCCAGCCAATTTTGCATATGACATTGACTGCATAAACAAAAAAATAACTAGCTTAGCACAACGAAGCGCAAACACGAACACCAGAGACAACACCGAACACCAAAGTAATTTACAAAAATGACATACTCCCTCCAGTTTCATATACACGCCACTTAAATTCAGTGAATAATTTATGTATATGGTTTATAATATAGACCAGATACATCAGTTATTTAATGAATATGAACAAAACAAACATTTGCTTATAAATGAGACGTGAGGGAGTAGTTGAATGTAACTACATGTGTACCTGTCTAACAACACCGGATTCGTTTTTGATCACAAGTGTCAATAGTCCATCCTAAATAAATTATTGAAGCAAAAAAAAAAACGAAAATGGAAACATTTTCTGTTATTTTTTTCAGCAATGGAACAAGAAGCGTTACCTGAGGAACAAGCATAACACCAACGGTGATTCCAGCCATAAGATCAACCTGAAGATATTCACGCCATTTATATATCCGAATCCAACGATAACAAGGAATCAAGAACTCAATCCATTCAAGCCACGTCATTCCTCGAAGCTTCGACGCGAACCGCGAAATCGCTACATTCGGTGGCAACGAATTCGAAGAAGATGAAGACGTAAGGTTTGGATGTTGCATAGGAATAACTCTGATAGGACGAGTCGGCATGGATGCGGCGGAGGGAAGGTCGGAGTAACTGTGGGATGCGAAGGTTGTTGGTGTTATCTCCATGCGCATCACCAGCGACGCATTAGTTTTGATCGGAGGCGCGTGGGAATTGAGTGGCGCGTGGTGATTGAAAATGTGAAGTGGATTGTGATGGTGGAGATTTGAGGAGGAACTGGATTGGATGATATAACAGAATATGGACCCAATAAAATATATTTAATTATTACTCATTAAAAAATCAAAATGTACCAATTAAAAAAGAAAAGAGGGGGAGTATATTCTATAGTACTAGTATCGTATAGTAAAATATTATTAATTGAATTTGAATGGTACAGTTTTAAAAAGAGAGAAGTAACGTGGGGAAACATGTTTTCATTATTATATTGATAATGCTTAATATAGCGACAATAATTTCACGGAAAAACTACGAATATGGAAAATCTTGTTTTATTCCTCTATTTCACCGTTCAATCCTCTTGGCACAACAAAATTTCTCCACGCACTAACCATCAGAGTGGGACTCATTCCAATTAACAAAGACATCTTGTCGCTTAGTGTGTTGTTACTTTTCCTTTTACGTTGATCTTAAGTAATCATGTACTAGTTAAACCTATATCATTATATACACATATAATAAGCTCTCGTAAATATAATTGGTTTTAAAAATGAAATGAGTATGTGGAGAGAAGGTTGTTAGATAGAAGTGCTAGAGTCGGTTAGTGCAGGGCAATTATATGTTTCAATAAAAAGAAGCACAAAAATGGAGAGTGGTGTAGCAAGCGGTTACTTCTGTAGTTGTGTAACTAGTTTTAATAGCTTTTAGCACATAAATGTATGTGAAATTGTGGGTCGTGATATATTCGCGAGGATTTTCTTCGCGAGATATAGCAGCACCCTTATTATATTCCTCCTCTTTTTGATAAGAATAATTTAAAAAAATTGTTGAAATAATAAATTTATCTGAAGAATGTGTGATTATTATAAAATTAGTTTTTATATATAAATGTGTTCAATATCATTTTTTATATTTAAGATAAATTTATAGTATTAATCAAAGGTGTAGTAAGAAAAAGAATAGTAAATGAATCTAGAAATTTATAATGAGTTTCATATTTATGAACAATAGTTTTATAATTAAGGACGGAGTGAGCAATTATTTTAGTTAATTGTAAAAAAGTATTATTACCTTGGTTTAAACCTTGATTATCGAAAATACACCAAAAGAAAACCTTGATTGAAATTACTAATGTATTCCACCCCCTCGAAAAATAACCGTCTATGTATTCCATAAACCATTAAAGTTTTTTTTGTTGATAAAACCATTAAAGTTGAAAAATCACCACACACTTATAGATATTAAATGAGTATGCAATTTAGAGAGAGATATGTATAAAAATATATAATTGATCCTTCCACTAATTGAATCCTATCTTCATTAATTATTTTATAATTTTTTTAAACTTCTTTGCGTATTTATATCTCTAAATGAAAGAAATTGAGAGAGTCACAAATGAAAATAATCCTAAAAGTATTAAAATCCAAATCAAACAAAACAAAAAGAGAAATCCAAATCGAAGATTATGGTGGAGATTTAAGGAGGAACAAGATGAAGATATAAAAAAATCACATAGCACATTTTAAAATTATTGAAGGAAACAGTAGAATGTAAAAGGAAAAAAGAAACATGAGAAAACCCAATTCTTTATTCATGTCTTGAAAATTTGTAATAGTTGACCACGAATAACTAAAATAAAATATGGTGTGATGTCGTATTAGTAAATACGGCAAGAAATTTATTTGTGGACTGCATGAACCTGGATCTCTTTTTGGAAAGAAGCATACTATGTGACGAGATAGGTGATGTGAGAGAATCCAATCGCACCTCTGCATAACAGAAGACAATTCTTTTTTTTAAGGGAACAAAGACAATCTTATCAATAATTTATTAGGCTATCACTATGTTGTCTTCGTTATTTATTATCGGTTAAATTACACCAGAAGTCCTTTAAGTTATTTAATTGTAATAAATTGGTGTTTTAAGTTTTTTTCGTACCACTTACGTCCTTTAAGTTATTTATTTGTAACAAATTGGTCATTTAAGTATTTTTTGTAACGCTTAGGTCCTATAAGTTATATAATTGTAACTTTTAGATCCCGAATAACTTACACTTTTAAGATCTAAAATAAACCAAATTGTTACAGTTAAATAACTTAAAGGACTTAATTGGTACGGAAAAAACTTAAATGACCAACTTGTTACAATTAATTAACATAAAGGACCTGAGTGGTACGAAAAAAACTTAAAGGACCAATTTGTTACAATTAAATAACCTAAAAGATCTTTTGTGTAATTTAGCCTTTATTATCTATACAGTATATTTTTAATATTGTACGTGTTAAAATAATTAAAAATAGTAAATAATTATTGAAAAAAATTATTAAAATATTATTTGTTTTTTAAGAAGTTAAATTAGTCATTTAAATTGGTATTAGAAATAATCGAATCTGAAACTTTGAAGAAGATCATACTTTAAATTTTAAATTGTTTGTTTTACTTTTTGGTTTTAGGAACCTCCAAAATTATATTTGATATTTATTTTTTCATAAATCAGAATATTAATAATGTAAAGTATATATCATTCGGTCACTATTATAAGTAAAATTTGATTTTTTTTAGGTTCATTTAATAAATGATGTATGTAGTCTATATAATAAATCAAATACATCTTAAGCATGAACCTGGACTTCTTGGGGGAGATCCAAACTACAACTGTGCAAAATGTGAGAAAATAGGCTGTGTAGTGTTTTGTACACCTTGCCCTCATTCAAATCAATAGAAAATGATTGGATATAATTTATATTATATGATGACATCAGCACCTTAATGATTGTTACTAGAAAAATTAAATATATATATATATATATAACTTTTTTGGTACAGAAAAATTATATATTTTAGATAAAAAGTTAGAGTATTTTAGAATAATTATAATCTATAGTGTAGATATTAGTACGGTGCACGGACTACATAATTTACATAAATAAAAAAACACACATGTATACATTTTTTTTAACCGAAGACACAAATTTATACATGTACACCCCTGCTTTTTATACACACATTCAACAACTTATTTTCTCTATTTCTCTTCTTTCTTATCACATCATTTATCACATTTATCATTTTTTATTCTCTTTATTTCTTTCTCTCTCAAGTGGTATATTTGATATTGGGTGTTTATATGAATATTTTCCTAAAAAAACTTTAAAATTTTTTGTATATATGATAGCGAAACAAATAGTTATACAATATGTTCATATTAAAATATATGATAATGTAATAATTGTATAAAAATAATTGTAGTATGATAAGTGAAAAAAAAATAAAGTTCTTAGATTCACGTATAAAATGTGTTGTGTAAAAACAAAATCAGAAACATTCTCATGGTGAAAGTTGTTGGGGTAGATATCATATCATCTGAGGTGGGTCAAATTGATAAATGTTTGACTCAACTTACATCGACAACGTGATTGCATATGCCAACTAAATCGGTTGAAAGCATTTCTTCGTTTTTTTTCATGAGAAACCAAACATATAAACTGAACTGCATGATCAAAACAGGTATTTGTCACCGCACATGTAACTCCCAACCAAGATAAAACATCCACCCACAATTTACAAGAAATCAGGTAATCAAGGAATAAATGTTTAGATGTTTCATTCAAGTTATATCCGTCAACACATAAAGGCGATGATAAACTTTACATTTCTCTTCAAATTGAATTATCTTTAGTTAGAAGATAATTATGCAAGCAAACAATGATAAATACGCTCGATTATTTCATCTCTCTACCCATGAGCACTTGGATTAAATGGTAAGAGTTTGCTTCTTGCTTAATCAGAGTCTTGAGTTCAAATTCAATCATAGGAATGTAGCAATGTTAAATCTATTGAGAGAGAGGTTTTCGATCATTACGGTTCTACCAGATTCGATGGATTAATCTTTGCGGCTGCATGCAAAAATATTCAGTTCACATCAAATAAATTACTTTATCTCTCTTATGTGAAGATTAGGAAAATATGTGGGTTAATGAGTTTCAATACAAATTGATTGAGTAAATAAATAATTAAGTGGGAAAAAAAGTGAAAAAAAAAATTAGATGATGAAGTTTTAATAAATATATGCCCATAAAAAATATAGACGAATGTTACAATTATAAAGTAACATATGTTTTTATTAATTAAAGTCACACTAATCCCTACTTTCCAACTATTTTTTATTGAATTTAAACTTGAGTTACAAAAATAAACTCTTATGACTAGGTAGCACCACAAGTGTTATAATATACTATATTCATCTAATTTCACATTTTGTGAACAGAAAGTTCAAGTACATTTCTTCAAAAAAAAAAAAGTTCAACTATATCCCCTCAAAAAAAAAGTTCAACTATATGTATCACGGTAAAATAAAATTGACAGTAAGAATTATTTTTGGAACTTGTTAATTCCTCTTTTTTATTTATTTATAAATATATCACCTAGTTGCTATCAACACAACTGTATACTGAATGTTTCTTTACTCCAAAATCGATCAAGGCTATTGAGCCAAATCCAATATCTAATAAGTTGACCCCTCCTCAAAAAAAAAAAAAAAAACCCTAATAAGTTGACCAACATGCTTAATTAATAGAATCTTCAATATTTCAACCACTTGTTTTACCTGGTGAATATGCCATCTAAAGATGATCATGTTAAGAATGCCAAACTTATTTTTTTCCCCAACATTATCTAAAATAATTAATATACAAAGAGAAACCCCGTCCTTATATTCGAGTTAGAGAATTAAGTTGAAAGTTATAACATATATGAATCAATGGTGGGTGGAACTTGTCATCTTCACCAAGTCCACCGTCCTCTCATGAAGTCATACCTAACATGATGTTGAGTAGGAATAAAATTTATATTATCATCAAGAACCTTGACAATGGGATATTGTGGTATATTCCTTATTAATGCACAAGTTTGATTATCCTCCTGCTTTTGCTTTTGTGTACCCCACCAAGGGAAATGGAGAAATGGATTCCCTCATGTTAAATTAATCATGTTGAATCTCAACCAGTAATTTAAATATTTAACAGGAGTATAATTGATGAGATAGAATATATTAGAAAATAGAGATGGAAGAATTGAATGGTCGAGGATCCACTCCCCCCCACCCCCACTAATGGATGCTCACATTTTATGGATAACAATTAGAGGTTGGAATTCACCCATATCCCATCCGTAATATATGCATTGATTGTTATGCATATACGTTTAAAAAATGCAATCTAAGTACCCGTTTGAGTTTGTCCGATGATGTTGGTTTGAAACTTTAAAGTATTTTTAGGTGTGATTTTCTCCATGTCAATTTAGATGAACTAGTTTAGTTTCTTCGAAAAAAAAGCAATATAAGAGTACATAGATGAATCTACTTGTATCCCCCTGCTAATCCTTATATTAAAAACTCGGTAAATTACAAAAAAAAAAATGTTTTTCAACCATTTTAATAAAAACTCGATTTCTAGATTTTTCACTTTATGTCATATTTTTTAAAAAAATTAATTTTGACATTCTAAAAAAGTTAGCATAGGACAAGGTCGATGCTACACATAAAAAATATAAAATAACACTAAGTTTTAGGTTTAGCATTGGCCTTAGCGTAAGTTAGACCAATGTTCTACCTTTATCTTGGAAAAATTTGATTTATGTTTCGAACTTTTATATAGGTTAAGGATCTGAAATTCTGGATGATTTTAGTTTTTTTTTAGAATATTTTATTTCTTTAGGACAGTTATTGCAAAAATTGGGAAGGGTAAAAGTGAAATTTAGGGAAAATATTGGGGTATAGAGACTATTTAAATGTGCAACTTTTCTGAAATTGAGTGTGTGAAAGTATTAGACTATCACTTTTTTCATCTTATCATCTTCTCACGCGTCCTATTTTTTTTTCTTTCAAAAATACCATTTGTTTGGATTATAAAATGAGTAAATGGTCACTTTAGTCTCTGACTTAGGATTAAATACAAAGTAATCCCTGAATATGCACTTCTGTTATCACTTTAGTCTCTGATGTTAAAAACTTCTGTTAACCGCTGAGATGACAATTGTTTTGTGTTGACAAGGTATGTTATGTGTCAAAGGGACTAAAGTGAAAGTAGAAAATGGTCACTTTGGTCCTTCAACCGAAAATCAATATCCCCAAATTGAATCTCAAATTCCTAAATCCCGAATTTAATCTCTAAATCTCATCTAATTTAAAAATGATAAGTTAAAAAGGGAGAGTAATCACAAACTATGGCAAACTATTAACCAAATTGTGGCAGATAATTCACAAACTGAAAACAGACTGGTCTAGTTTAATTTGATTTTAATTTTCTTTAAATAGTCTTAAATTTAAAGACGTGTGTTTCACTTATTAGGTAAGAAGACTCCTAAATATTGTGTCTCAAAAGATTCATAAGATTAAAATCTATTATCTCCATATTTTGTCAAAAGTGTATATAGTGATTTGGAATAGTCTATCAGAAAACTTCTTAAAGTTTTTAAGACAAGTATATAAAGACATTGAAAGAAAAGGGTTATATGATCATTAGAGTATCATACTGCTATTGAACAACTTTGCATTTTCATGTACTAGTATTTTGCTTCATAGAGGCTAATAGGATCAAATTACTTCAACTATGTACTATTTATATCTCTATGATTAGTCGACTCTACACATTTTTGAGCATGTGCATTTCTACGGTATGATTGCAGAACCGAAACTTAAGCCACTTGATTCTTTTAAGTTTTCATATTAGTTATTATAATGTGTACAGTTTGTGATTACTCTCTCTTTTTAACTTATCCTTTTTAAATTAAATGAGATTTAGGGATTTAGAGATTTGATATTCAATTTGGGGATATTGATTTTCTGTTCAGGGACCAAAGTGACCATTTTCTACTTTTACTTTAGTCCCTGTGACACGTCATATACCATGTCAGCAAAAAACATTTGTCATCTCAGCAATTAACAGAAGTTTTTAACGTCGGGACTAAAGTGATAATGGAAGTGCACATTCAAGGACTACTTTGTATTTAATCCTGATGTGCGCACCTCGTTTTTTTCCTGAGAAAAAGACGCGCAAATCCTCCGAGGTCGTTCGTAAACGCTCGAAGGGCCTTTTGTGAAGCCGCCACCAAAGTTTTTGTGTAAAGGGAACGTTGATAAACCCTTAAGTTTTTTTTTTTGTAAAGGGAAACGATAATAAAACCCTTTTGACGATGAGGAAAGGATGGTCATCGCAACCATTGCAGGGTTCGGGAGTCGATTACGCAAAGGGAAGGTATTAGCACCCCTCACGTCCGTTGTACTCAACGGGAACCTTCTATTTGGCTAAAGCTTAAATTGTTTTTAAATGTTTCGCGCGCATGCTTATTTATGTCAAAATATAATAAAAGGGGGGGGAGAAAGAGATAAAAACAAACGAAAGAAAAGAAGAAAAAAGTTTTTATTATTGCGCTTGACAAGATGTCGATCTTGCTCCTACGTATCTCCCGGTAGTCGGAGAATTCAAAGCGTACGTAGTTCTTTGGTAGAAAAACGTACATGTGTTGGTTAATTTTAAATGGACGATGTTTTAACCGAATTCTTGCGATTTAAACGTAGCTTGTATGCTCGCGCTTGGGAGACTTATTAAGCGTTTGTTCGTGAATCGCATTAGAATTGTTAAAAGGTACGTCCGTTAGGGTAAAAGGTTCGAATTGGTCGCTATGGGACCAAGAGAGGTGCAATGGACTCATACAAGTCAATCATTGACCGAGTGGACTCCAATGAGTCGGGCGAATGTTCGATTGATCCACTGAGATCAAGAACAGGTACAATGGACTCGGACGAGTCGAACATTGACCGAGTGGACTCAAACGAGTCGAGGTATCGAATCTAAAAGGTTTGGATTGACCACAAGGGGCCAAGATTTGGTTTGGTTATGGTTGGATATGTTGAAAAAAGGAATGACGATTGTCCGAACGACGAGACATACGTCACGCATTCGTGCAATCGGGGCAATGGAGAGACATACGTCACACCATCCCTTTTTCATTCATGTTTTTGGGTAGAATTCTTTAGAAATCCCAAGGTATATCAAAACATTTGGTTTGAAAACCCAAATTGGAAAGGTTTAGCAATTTTTGCTAGAAAATGCGCAAGTTCGTCTCATTTTGCGAAAATGCGAACGTATTTGGCGTATGTTCATGTTCGAGTTTTGAAAATCATGAACAATATTTATTGTTCAGGTTTAGATTGAAATGATGAACATAGCTGGTTTGTTCATGTGGTTTTGAAAGTTTGAGAACATAACTTGTTTCGCAAGTTATCCGCAAAATGTCATACGAACTTGTGATTTTGTCGAAATTGTGCAAAATCCTTGTTATGGTTTGAAAAACATGGGTTTAAAAACTCTTAGGTTCTGAGCTCTTGGGCTAGAACCTCAAAAATTGGTCATTTTGACACTTAAACTCAGATTCTGAGTTCTGTCATGGTCGCACTGCGACCATGACTTCGCACTGCGAACAATGCGAATTTTTAAGTTCAGAAGCTGTTTCTGAACTTTTGTTCAGAAACAACTTCTGAACACACTCAGGACCTTTTAGGTGAGTGAAAAGCTTTGAGTTTTTTGTGTGAAAAAGGCTGGACAAACCAGTTTTGATGTTTTGAAAACCTTGGGATTTCTTTGAAATTCAAAAGGGGTTTTTTAGAACCAAATGGTTTTAGACCAAAATTGCTATGCAAACACAAATGAAAATGCAATACAAAAGCTTGGAACACTTACAGAACTCCTTAGCAAAGCTCCAGCTGCAGTGGATTTGAATTGGTTGAAGGCTTTCACAAAGGTTTTTGATATTGGTGATGAACTTGAACTTTGTGATGCTTTGTGTTGGATTGGTTTTTTTCTGGTTGTTTGTGGGTGTTTGTAAGCTGAAATGAGTAGAGTTTCTGCTCTTGAAATGCTGTTATCAGTTGTGTTTAGAACCTTGGGCATTGCCTTCTATTTATAGGCCAAAACCAAATCTAATTCATCATTAGCAAATCCCAAAATTCAGCTGATTTGTGGCTAGAATCAAGCTGAATCCCTTTGCATTAAATGCTAATGGATAGAGGCAACCTTGCCTTGTGCCAAGGGGCAAGAATCAGCCTGATTTCAGCCACAAATTCAACCAATTCTAGAAGGTAATGATGAAGAACAAAGCTGAATTGCAATTGGCTAATGCTTGGGGATCAATCCTTGCAATCTCAATGGTTGATCAATGAAAACGTGCACTGTAATGTGCAGAGATTGAGGGATGAAAAAGGCTATCTATGGCTGGTGTGAGGGGTGAAAAGCTGCTGCAAAAACAGGGTAGGCACTCATGGCTTTTCAAGTGAGAAAATCCAGCTAGTTTGACTGGTTTTGGGGGAGCAAGCAGGAGGAAAGTCCTCAAGCAGGTGGCTGGCAACCTTGTGGTGGTTAACAGGTCACATGGGAGGGACAAGAGCTGCCCAAGGGCAAGCCCACTTGCTTGTCACATGCTAGGTTGGAAGAAAAAGCTTCCAACCTTGGCATTAATGGCAAGTCCTTCAATTCTGGTTTTGCTTGGCCCAAATAGCCATGAATGCTGCTTAAAATAAATATGGAAATGATATGCAACAAATTCTGGAATTAAATCAAAGCAACCAAAAATCTGCAGAAAAATCGCAGACTTCGCAGTGCGAAGTGAGCTTCGCAGTGCGAAGTCATCATTTTTGAAATGTTGACTTTTCTGTTGACTTTTGTTGACTTTGACTTTTTTCTCCCTCTTTGATTTTTTTTGGTTTTTATTTTAAAATGCTTAGGACAAAATTAGGGTGCTACAGCTGCCCCTACTTAATTGTGTCTTCGCATAGAGTGCGTGAGTGCCGAGGGCATCTTATGAACTCTTTGCGAAGATCAATTAAGTAAAAGAAGGACCCGAATTTTGTCCTTCGCGGAATGCAAATGATATGGTTTGAAAAAGTTGATCGTATCCAGCCGCTAACACTGGAGGTAGACCCACTGGGGGATGAAGGTAATCTTATCTAGGCACTTTCACTAGAGGTAGATTCCTAAAGGGGAAGTGATCTTATTCAGCCGCTAACACTGAAGGTCGATACACTGGGTGAGGTGATCTTGTCTAGGCACTTTCACTAGAGGTCGATACACTGAGGTAGGTGATCTTGTCTAGGCACTTTCACTAGAGGTCGATACCTAAGTTAGGTAATCTTATTCAGGCACTTTCACTGAAGGTTGATTCCTAACGAGCTGTGATCTTATTCAGCCGCTAACACTGAAGGTCGATACACTGGGGGAGGTGATCTTGTCTAGGCACTTTCACTAGAGGTCGATACCTAAGCTAGGTAATCTTATTCAGGCACTTTCACTGAAGGTCGATTCCTAACGAGCTGTGATCTTATTCAGCCGCTAACACTGAAGGTCGATACACTGGGGGAGGTGATCTTGTCTAGGCACTTTCACTAGAGGTCGATACCTAAGCTAGGTAATCTTATTCAGGCACTTTCACTGAAGGTCGATTCCTAACGAGCTGTGATCTTATTCAGCCGCTAACACTGAAGGTCGATACACTGGGGGAGGTGATCTTGTCTAGGCACTTTCACTAGAGGTCGATACCTAAGCTAGGTAATCTTATTCAGGCACTTTCACTGAAGGTTGATTCCTAACGAGCTGTGATCTTACCCTAAATAGGTGCCCCTGGTTGATCTGGAAAACATGATTGTATGATGCATGTTATGCAGTATGATATGCAGTGATATGTAATGCAATATGATATGAGATGGACTCAAACAAAGATTCTTTCTGGGGAATTGGGGACAGTTAGTGAAGGAGGTTCACTGGGGAACGCTTACTTGACTGTTGATGGATGCTGGTAAATATGTGATACTCACTGGAGAATCCTTGTTGAGGATGCATGATTTATGAAATGAAATGCATGTGTATGAATGATTTGTATATGCATGCATGAATGAAAATGACATGATGCATGAATTATGCTATGCATGATATGAGGGATACTGGTTGGGTGCCGAGCAAAGTCGGTCTTGGTTGTGGTTGTGCCAATGACGATTGGGCTTTTCTTTTTGTGTTTTGTTGGTTGGTTGGTTTGGAAGGACAAAGTCCTTTGCCTACATACCCGAATGGGATCAAAACCGGTGTAGTTCGGGCCTGGCCCGAAGATTTGTGTGGGTTTGCCAATAATGATTGGTCTTTTGTTTGGGGGTTGAGACTCCCTGGGGAATATCAATGAGGTTTGGCTTATGGGGATATAAGGATCATTTTGGAAGCATGATCGATATCCAGCCTTGGTTGGTGTTTGGATGTTTTAGGGTGCTTACTGGGGAATTTGTTCCTCTTGACCCTTGGGGTTTTTTGCGCTCCGCGTGCCGTGAGTTACACACTTGCCTTTGCTAAAGAGCCTAAGTCTTTTGGTGCAATATTTGGTGGGAATTACCGCAATTCTTTCGGAATTCACGAAGATTCAAAATAAAGCAATGTTTATTTGCTTTTTTTTTTGGAAGAAAATTCTTTTGTTTATTTCCCATGTTTTAAAGCATTTTCATCATGAATAAAACAAAATTTTATGCGCTACTGAGAACATAAAATAACAAAAAGAAAATTTATTCAATGCAGATTTGACCTCTTGAATGGGTAAAAAATACAAAGTGAGAAGTGAGATAGAGAAAGACAAGAAAAAGCAAAAAGAAAATTGTTGGTTTTGGCACAACACATGCTATTTCCTTATGACTTTGAGATTTTGTTTGTTGGAAGATGCTGATGAGACCGATTCTTCTCCTCTTGAATCTTGTCCGGAGCTTGGATGCTGCAGTCATTGCCTTTCTTCTTTTTTGTTAACCCCTAACTTTTGCCTGGACTGCTCTTTCGAGTTTTCAATCCACCGGGGTATATTTCCTTTTTTAATGTCCTTAATTTTTGCCTAGACCGCCTTTTCAGGTTTTCGATCTAGCAGGACGCTCTCTATTGCCTAAACCGCCCTTTCAGGTTTTCGATTTAGCGAGCTTTTTTCTTTTTCTCTTTTTTCTCTTAGGCATAATACCTCTTGACTGCATCGGAGTTTATTGAGAGTGGGAACTCTTCTCCGTCCATAGTGGTGATGATCAGGGCTCCGCCTGAGAAAGCTTTCTTTACCACGTACGGCCCATCATAACTAGGAGTCCACTTCCCGCGGGGATCTTTATGGATAGGTAATATCTTTTTGAGCACTAGGTCTCCTTCTTTGAATTCTCGAGGACGGACCTTCTTGTCGAATGCCCTCTCGAGTCTCCTTTGATAGAGTTGTCCGTGACATATTGCCGTCAGACGCTTTTCTTCTATGAGATTCAGTTGGTCGAACCTTGTTTGGACCCATTCAGCTTCTTCTAGCTTGGTTTCCATCAAGACCCTTAACGAAGGAATTTCCACCTCTACGGGGAGCACAGCTTCCATGCCGTATACTAAGGAGAAAGGGGTTGCCCCAGTTGAAGTGCGAATGGCTGCTCTGTAGCCATGTAGCGCAAAGGGAAGCATCTCATGCCAATCCTTATATGTTGTTACCATCTTTTGGATGATCTTCTTTATGTTCTTATTGGCTGCTTCTACCGCACCGTTCATCTTTGGTCGGTAAGGGGAGGAATTATGGTGCTCAATCTTGAAATCTTTGCACAACTCCTTCATTGTCTTGTTGTTCAGGTTTGCCCCATTATCGGTGATGATTTTGTGGGGAGTACCATAACGGCAAATGATTTCCTTCTTGATGAATCGGGCTACCACTTGTTTGGTTACGTTTGCATACGAAGCTGCTTCTACCCATTTGGTGAAGTAGTCGATGGCAACAAGAATGAAGCGATGTCCATTTGACGCTTTGGGCTCAATCATTCCAATCACGTCTATGCCCCACATAGAGAACGGCTAAGGTGAAGTCATGACGTTTAGTGGAGTTGGTGGCACATGCACCTTGTCGGCGTAAATCTGGCACTTGTGACAAGTCTTGGCGTAGTGGAAACAGTCAGCTTCCATGGTTAACCAATAATAACCCGCCCTTAAGATTTTCTTTGCCATTGCATGCCCATTAGCATGGGTTCCAAAAGATCCCTCGTGGATTTCTTTGATGAGCATGTCCGCTTCATGTTTATCCACACATCTGAGCAGGACCATGTCATAGTTTCTTTTGTAGAGGGTATTTCCGCTGAGGAAGAACTGGGATGCCAATCTTCTGAGGGTCCTCTTGTCGGTGTGCGAGACATTGTCTGGATACTCTTGCTCTTCGAGGTATCGCTTAATGTCGTAGAACCAAGGTTTGTCGTCAAGTCCCTCTTCGACTGATGCACATACAACTGGTTTGTCTCTACGATCCATCCTTATGATAGGTGCCTCGTTGTAAGAATTTACTTGGTATATTGATGATAATGTAGCCAAAGCATCTGCCACCTGATTTTCTTCTCGAGGTATGTGATGGAAGTTGATTTCATCAAAACGCTTAATCAACTCTACAACCCGGGCTTGGTAGGGAATTAAATTGGGATGTCTTGTTTCCCATTCTCCTTTGACTTGATAGATGACCAAGGCTGAGTCACCGTATACTTCAAGGTTTTTGATCCTTAGATCAATTGCTGCTTCAAGGCCTAGGATACATGCTTCGTATTCTGCCATGTTGTTGGTGCAGTCAAAGCATAATCTTGCTGTGAAGGGTTGGTATCCATTTCTTGGGGAGATTAAAACTGCTCCGATACCGTGCCCCATGGCATTTGAGGCGCCGTCGAAAGCGAGCTTCCATTGAGCTTTCGGTTCTGGCCCTTCATCATCGCTTATGACCTTTTCGCCATTCAAAGCTACGACATCTTCATCCGGGAAGTCGAATTGTATGGGCTGATAATCCTCCAATGGTTGGTGAGCAAGGTGCTCGGATAAAACACTCCCTTTGATGGCTTTTTGAGCAACATATTGGATGTCGTACTCAGACAGCAGCATTTGCCAACGGGCTATCTTCCCTGTGAGGGCCGGCTTTTCGAAGATGTACTTGATGGGATCCATCTTCGATATCAACCAAGTTGTATGGGTCAACATGTATTGCCTTAGGCGTCGAGCAGCCCATGCTAAAGCGCAGCAAGTCTTTTCAAGTGAAGTATACCTTGTTTCACAATCGGTAAACTTCTTGCTTAGGTAGTAGATTGCGTGCTCTTTTCTTCCCGTTTCATCTTGTTGTCCTAACACACAACCCATTGATCCTTCAAGTACGGTTAGGTATAAGATGAGGGGTTTACCCGGAACCGGAGGTATTAAAATTGGTGGTTCTTGCAGGTATTGTTTGATCTTGTCAAACGCCTCTTGGCAATCCTCATTCCAATGAACGGCTTGGTTTTTCCTTAGCAGCTTGAAGATTGGTTCGCAGGTAGCTGTCATGTGTGAAATGAACCTGGCGATGTAGTTCAATCTTCCTAAGAAACCCCGAACTTCTTTCTCGGTATTTGGCGCTGGCATTTCTTGGATGGCCTTTACCTTGTCGGGATCCACTTCGATACCTCTTTGGCTGACGATGAAGCCCAATAACTTCCCGGATCTAACGCCAAATGTGCACTTGTTAGGGTTTAAGCGCAGCTTGAATTTTCTTAGGCGTTCGAAAAGCTTTTGTAGATGGATTAGATGATCCTCCTCCGTTTGGGATTTGGCAATCATATCGTCGACGTAGACCTCAATTTCCTTATGGATCATGTCGTGGAAAAGAGTCACCATTGCTCTTTGGTATGTTGCCCCGGCATTTGTTAATCCGAAAGGCATTACCTTATAGCAGAATGTCCCCCATGGAGTGATGAATGTGGTTTTCTCCATGTCCTCTGGAGCCATCTTGATTTGGTTATATCCCGAGAAGCCATCCATAAAGGAAAAGACTGAGAATTGGGCTATGTTGTCCACCAATACGTTGATGTGTGGTAGCGGGAAATCATCCTTTGGGCTTGCTTTATTCAAGTCCCGATAATCCACACACATTCTCACCTTGCCATCCTTCTTCGGAACTGGCACAATGTTGGCAATCCATGTTGGATACTTGGTTACGGCTAAGAAGCCGGCATCGAATTGCTTTTTGACCTCTTCTCTGATCTTGAGAGCCATATCGGGTCGAGTTTTTCTCAATCTCTGCTTCACTGGCGGGCATTCCGGCTTGAGTGGCAGCTTGTGTACAACGATGTTAGGGTCTAAACCCGGCATGTCTTGGTACGACCAAGCGAATACGTCCACGTACTCTTGCAGAAGCTTGATCAACTTTCCTTTCACATCCTCGTGTAGGGAGGCTCCTATCTTGACCTCTTTCTTATCCTCTTCGGTCCCCAAGTTGACCTTTTCAACCGATTCTTGGTGAGGTTGTATTACCCTATCCCCTTGATTTGCAAGTCTAGACAATTCTTCAGGCGGTTCATAATCGTCCTCTTCATCATCTTCCGTTTGATTAATCGGGCAATCGAAGTCATAAGGGTTTAAGGCAGTGTTGTTTTTGGAGGGTGGATGTGTAGATCTGCATGAGTATGATTTTTTTTTAGGCTTTTTTGTAGAAATTTTTTTTAAAACAAATGCAAAAAGAAAAAGACTCAAATGAACATAAAAGAGTGCTTTTATTCATGATTGTAAATAACTTTTAAAACATGGGGGCCCCACACGACTAATCATTTGCCTTGGGCAGAGCTAAATGATTTTTTTTTTAAAAGTAAAACAAACAAACGTGGTTTATTACTTGATCTTGGTAATGATCTCGGGAATTGCGATAGCCCTCCAATTGTTCAAAGCTTCGTCCGAAGCGCAACGGTACACCAAATCAGGCACGTCTTCATCTACGTCTTCAAGTAGGGCCACTTGATCTTCATGGATAAACCCCGCACTGATGAATGTTTCCGAAATGGGGAGGATCCCTTGCTTTGGAGGCTTTGAGAAAGTTTCGGCTGATGGATGATACCCCAACCCGAAGCGATTCTTCTTCTCCGGTATGTCTACTAACTTGCCCCATCCGGTAGGTCGGCTTTCTTCTAGGGCCTCTCTTATTGCCCTTCATGATGACATGGCTGTCCTAGCCTCTTTCTTGGGCTTCGAGCTCAACGTCACGACATTCGCCACTTCCAAAGATTGGAATGGGACATCCACAGCTTCTTCATCCGTTTCTATGTAACGGAAAGATGAGAGATGGCTTACCATCATGTCCTCTTGCCCGGAAACTACAATCATTTGGTTATCAATGATGAACTTCAGTTTCTGGTGCAGAGTAGAGGTAATGGCTCCGGCCGCATGAATCCAAGGTCGTCCGAGAAGACAACTGTATGTTGGATTAATATCCATGACTTGGAAGGTTATGGTGAAAACCTTAGGCCCGATTTGGACTGGTAAGTCGATCTCCCCTATGACGGCTCTTCTTGAACCATCGAAAGCTTTTACGACCAAGGTGTTGGGCTTCATTACTGTCCCTTCACATGATAGCTTGAGGAGGGTAGTCTTGGGCACGACATTCAATGATGACCCCGTGTCCACTAGCACTCGAGAGAGGATGTGGTCCATGCATTTCACGGAGATATGTAAGGCGCGGTTATGAATGTGCCCTTCGTCGGGTAGCTCATCGCCATTGAAACCCAAGTACCTACTCGAGGTAATATTTCCGACTATCCCGTCGAATTGGTCCACAAGGATGTCCTTGGTGACATGTGCCTCACTGAGGATCCGCAGTAGTGCTTATCGGTGTGCTTCCGAGCTTAGTAGTAAGGATAGCATGGAGATCTTGGAGGGAGTCTGACCTAGCTGGTCAATGATTTTATACTCGCTCTTTTGGATTATCCTTAAGAACTCTTCGGCCTCTTTTTGTGGGATTGTCTTTTGAGAAGGCCCCGCTTGGTTCTCTTCTTCCTCCACGCTCTTTTCTTTGAGCGGCTCCTTTGGTAGTATGGCTGGCATCTTCCCGAGTTCTTTCGGAGCGAAGACTCTACCACTTCTGGTTATTCCTCCAACACCGGTGATGTTAGTGATGCTGGGCTCAATTTTGGCTAGTGGTTTTCCTTCCACGTAAGCCACAGGTTGGTAATTCCATGGTACCCTCTTCGTGCTTTCAAAAGAGAAGGGTGCAGGTACGTGGAATGTTATGGGCTGTATGGTCATTGGCACCTCTCTTCTTTGGTATGGGATTTCGAGAGGTTTTGGGTTGTTAGACTCTAAGGTAGCAACGTCCGTGCCATCCTTTATATAGCCAATTTGGATCCAACCTTGGTCCATTAGCTCTTGAAGACAGCTCTTCAACTCTTCGCACTCGTTCGGGTTGACCTTGCAGGTTTCACAGTTGGCGTGCATTTCCTCGAACAAACCAAAACCGGTTAAACGCTCCCTTATGGTTGACAGGGGGGTCTTAACATTGGCTACCCTTTTGACTGGACCAAAGTCCTCTTGTTCCTCCACCGCATTTACAGAGGGACCCGCATGCCCCGGCAATGGGTTATTTTTCACATTGGGGCTCTCCTCTTTGAAGGACAACAGCTTCTTGTCAATAAGATCCTGCACCTTGTGTTTGAAAACTCTACAGTTCTCGACATTGTGCCCCATGGATCCTGCGTGGAAATCACATTTTTCATTTGTGTCGTACCACTGTGGATATGGTGGCGACATTGGTGGTAGTAGTCTTGTCTCAACCATACCTTTTTGGATTAGATATGGCAAGATTTGACCGTAAGGCATAGGTACAGGATCAAACTGCCTATTATAATAATTGTTCCTTGGGCCCGTTTGATTCCTTGATGGGTACCCACCTTGTTGTTGTTGATTTTGAGGCAACACTACTGGTTGTCGAGGTGGAGTTGCGGGAATCACTTGAGGTGAGTAACGCCCTTGAGCCGTTGCTGCTGCCACATAAGGATAGTGGTAGTGAGGCATTTGATTTGGTGGTGGGTAAGATGGTCCCACTAGAACAGCATTTGTCTCCCCCTCTTTCTTTTTGTGAAAGTTGCTGGGGGGTTTTCTAGCTCCACTTTGAGCTTCTAGAGAGCCTTGGATTTTTCCTCTCTTTACTCCGTCCTCTATTCTTTCACCAACCATGACTAGATCGGAGAAACCGGCAGACGTGCTTCCAATCATCTTGTCGTAATATGGGCCTTGAAGTGTGCCCATAAAGGTGTCGACAAGCTCCCTTTCCAATAATGGTGGTTGTACACGAGAAGCTAGTTCTCTCCACCGCTGAGCGTACTCCTTGAAGGACTCGTTGCTTCTTTGTAGGAGGTTTTGTAGTTGCATCCTATTTGGAGCCATGTCCAAATTATATTTGTATTGCTTTAGGAAGGCATCGGCTAGATCCTTCCAAGTTTGGACATGGGTACGCTCGAGCTGCATGTACCAATCCAAGGAAGCTCCGCTTAAACTGTCTTGAAACACATGCACCATGAGTTTCTCGTTCATTGCGTAAGCTGCCATCTTCCTACAGAACATCCTTAGATGGTTCCGAGGGCTTTGAATTCCTTTGTATTTCTCGAAGTCCGGTGCTTTGAACTTCGGAGGGATTACCACGTCGGGCACTAGGCACATATCCAAAGCGTTGTGGGCACCGTATGAGCTGAACCCTTCGACAGCTTTCAACCTTTCTTCCAAAACTCGATACATTTGGGTGGTATCGTTGTCTTGGTGGGTGGTGTCGGGAGCAGATTGCCTTAGCTGACTATTTTCCACATCATGGGGAATCACCTCATGCTGAGTAGTGGAAGCTCTTTGAGGACGACGCTCTTCATTCCTTACGGGGATTGTGAGCGGTGGTGGGGGTGGTCCATGACCCTCATTTTCGAATGGTGGGGTATAATCCGGAGGTAAACCGTAGAGAGGCCATTGCACATTGGATGCATCCGTTGTTGGGCGAGGATTACTTTCTCGTGCCGATAGAGCTTGCATTAACTCTAGCATCTGATCCATCTTTCCCTTCATTCCATCAACCTCTTCTCTCAAAGCCGCTTGAGTTTGTTCCAAATTGTCCATGATCCTTTGTTTGTTAGCTCGTGTTCCGTACGAGTGCTGAAGATCTGGTTCTTGGACCGAGGGCTTTCGGGGTTTTCGGGCTATGATTGCTTTGAACTGTTTTTAGGGAAATGAATGAGTTTTTTTTTGAAAAAGATGCATGAAGATGCATGTGGATGTATGTATGCGATGAGTATGCAAAAATATGCCCCTCTTTTTTTGTTTATGCAAAAAGTTTTATGAATGCAAATGTTATGACATGCAGGGGTTTGGTAGATGAAGGTACGGAACTTCCCCCCATCCTCACATGTAGGCTCTAAATGGTGAAATCTCCTAAGAAGAGGTCCTTAGAGTCATAGACCTCACATGGAATTAGGGTTGTCTATGGACATACGTCGACATGACTTCAATTAATTCCACATGAAAATCTCATCTAAGCGGGGTTGGACATCCTACCTCACGGACATACGTCAACGCGGGCTTCCGCACACAACCTCCTTCTAACTTAGTTTTTTTCTCAAGCTCGGGTAGAGAGCCTCACACGTCCGGCATTAACCCAAACAATGTGGAGTAACATCACTCAAGTAACCCCCGCATTTGATATATATATGATATGAATATAAAGCAAATAAAGCAAATATAAACATAAAGCATAAATATGACATGTATGAATAAAAATAATAAACATGGCGCGCAAAGAAAATATAAACAATTGGCTTAAAAGCCAAATAGGTTAGGCTTTACTCGCTAGTGGGAACAGTTCGTGCCCAGTGAAGTCGCCAGCTGTGCGCACCTCGTTTTTTTCCTGAGAAAAAGACGCGCAAATCCTCCGAGGTCGTTCGTAAACGCTCGGAGGGCCTTTTGAAAAACATGGGTTTAAAAACTCTTAGGTTCTGAGATCTTGGGCTAGAACCTCAAAAATTGGTCATTTTGACACTTAAACTCAGATTCTGAGTTCTGTCATGGTCGCACTGCGAACAATGCGAATTTTTAAGTTCAGAAGCTGTTTCTGAACTTTTGTTCAGAAACAACTTCTGAACACACTCAGGACCTTTTAGGTGAGTGAAAAGCTTTGAGTTTTTTGTGTGAAAAAGGCTGGACAAACCAGTTTTGATGTTTTGAAAACCTTGGGATTTCTTTGAAATTCAAAAGGGGTTTTTTAGAACCAAATGGTTTTAGACCAAAATTGCTATGCAAACACAAATGAAAATGCAATACAAAAGCTTGGAACACTTACAGAACTCCTTAGCAAAGCTCCAGCTGCAGTGGATTTGAATTGGTTGAAGGCTTTCACAAAGGTTTTTGATATTGGTGATGAACTTGAACTTTGTGATGCTTTGTGTTGGATTGGTTTTTTTCTGGTTGTTTGTGGGTGTTTGTAAGCTGAAATGAGTAGAGTTTCTGCTCTTGAAATGCTGTTATCAGTTGTGTTTAGAACCTTGGGCATTGCCTTCTATTTATAGGCCAAAACCAAATCTAATTCATCATTAGCAAATCCCAAAATTCAGCTGATTTGTGGCTAGAATCAAGCTGAATCCCTTTGCATTAAATGCTAATGGATAGAGGCAACCTTGCCTTGTGCCAAGGGGCAAGAATCAGCCTGATTTCAGCCACAAATTCAACCAATTCTAGAAGGTAATGATGAAGAACAAAGCTGAATTGCAATTGGCTAATGCTTGGGGATCAATCCTTGCAATCTCAATGGTTGATCAATGAAAACGTGCACTGTAATGTGCAGAGATTGAGGGATGAAAAAGGCTATCTATGGCTGGTGTGAGGGGTGAAAAGCTGCTGCAAAAACAGGGTAGGCACTCATGGCTTTTCAAGTGAGAAAATCCAGCTAGTTTGACTGGTTTTGGGGGAGCAAGCAGGAGGAAAGTCCTCAAGCAGGTGGCTGGCAACCTTGTGGTGGTTAACAGGTCACATGGGAGGGACAAGAGCTGCCCAAGGGCAAGCCCACTTGCTTGTCACATGCTAGGTTGGAAGAAAAAGCTTCCAACCTTGGCATTAATGGCAAGTCCTTCAATTCTGGTTTTGCTTGGCCCAAATAGCCATGAATGCTGCTTAAAATAAATATGGAAATGATATGCAACAAATTCTGGAATTAAATCAAAGCAACCAAAAATCTGCAGAAAAATCGCAGACTTCGCAGTGCGAAGTGAGCTTCGCAGTGCGAAGTCATCATTTTTGAAATGTTGACTTTTCTGTTGACTTTTGTTGACTTTGACTTTTTTCTCCCTCTTTGATTTTTTTTGGTTTTTATTTTAAAATGCTTAGGACAAAATTAGGGTGCTACACCTGAGTCAGGGACATTTGTGACAGCAAGGTGCAGAGTCAGAGACCAAAGTGATTGTTTACTCTTATAAAATTTGAACTCCTTTTTATAGGGATTTTCAGATTATACAATCTGAAAACTACTAAAACCCAAAAATGGTATTCTAATTGATATGAAGGTCTCTACTGACCACCGTAAAATTCCCACTTAAACTACAAAACAATTTTGAGGATAATATGAATGACCAACAATGACCTGATAACATAACACACTCCCATAATTAAATTTAAGAAAGAATTTTAGAAGCAATGAAAAATGAAGTGTGAATGAAAATGTTGAAGGATGCAAGACTATTTATAGCCATAAAACGTTCATAGACTGTAACTACAGTCAAAGGAAATTTTTATAATGTTTAAACCGACCAAAAATATATTAAACACACCACAACCCATCCAAATGTTGCTTGTAACACACAATCCACATTCTAAGATGGTTTGGATTATATAATTCGAAATCTTTTGAGAATAAACTCCGATTATATAATCTGAACCAGTCCTAAAATATGTTAAAATTTGAGGTTTGGAGGGTTTGACAGAGTTTAGAACACACATGAAATTTAATATCAATAAAACACATTAAAAATAACAATTTCAACAACATAATAAATTAAACAACATAATTCAACAGCGTAAAGTCACATAATAAAACAACAACAAAAGATCATGGATCAGCTAAACTTAAATCTTTATTTGGTCGATCCATGCAAGTCTTGATTTTTTCGTAGGTCCTCCTAGGCTGAATCAAACTTTTCTGCATATCTTCGAAAGATCTGACCAAGGAATTGTTAAACTCGATCGGTGATTTAGTACTGTACCGACCAAATATCAATAACATGGTTCTCACGTCGTCATCGTTCCTAAGCTTCATATGGGTTGTACTTCAATTAGGTATTGTACCGACCAACTCGATCTCTACATTTATGTTATTTTTCATTTTCAATTATGTCATTTTTATAATATATGTCACTGTTGTTTTGAAAAGCTGATTGAAAATTTGGTTAAACACATATTCAGATTGTATAATCTGAAAATCCTTATAAAAGCTTTCAGATTATATAATCCGACAACTCACTTGGGTTGACTTGTTGGTGTTGCCTTAGGACCTTGGACTGGGCTCTTTCTCGAGGTCTTATGTTCGATTCTCCCTGGTGCCAATTTAGGTGAGTTATATAATCCGAACAATAATATTTTTAGGTGGGTTAATTTATTGTTATTTATTTTCACACCCTACCCTCTTCTCATGCACCCTACTTTAGCGGCACTTAAGTGTCGTTGGCCTCTCCAGTGCTAGTTAAGTGTAGTTCGACACATTTTAGATCGGTTCAATCATTTTTAAATCGATTTAACCGATTTAAAAAATCTCTCAAACGGCGGTTAAATGTAGTCAAAGGTATTTTAGTCTTTTTAGGGTGGCTGGGAGAAAAAAATGAAAGCCTAAAGAGCAATATTATTTTTTTGACACCGTTGTAGGCTTATAACTCACTTTATTGAATGTTGTGTTTTTACTTCTTTTTCTTCCACGCGTCTCATGTAATAATTTACTTATACTCTCTTTAGGACTAAGTCTATGAAGCACAAGTAAGATAATATTATGCCCTTTGTTGTCATATGTTGAATCAATAAGAGCAATTTTCAATAAATAAATCTCATCATGTTTTACTTTAACCGATGATGAAACTTAATGATTCAATAATAACAACAAACTTGTGTATGATACAATCCACAAAACTCAATTGTGCACCATAAAACTAACACTCACTCTAAAGGTAACATGCTAATGTGAAGTAGAGATACCCTCTCAATCCCAAAATGACTGACTTTGTTTCATTATGTGCACTATTCATATAACATATTTTGACCATATTTTTCTACTAATATATAAAGACATATGGTAGCATATAACTTGTTAGATTTTCTTTAAAAAACATGTTAGATTTATCTGGATGCATATTTTTAAACTATAATTTTTTTATATATAATTTTTGTTAGGAATATGCCACGCTTCTAACAAATTAGAAATTTATAAATCTGTTTTTTGTTTTTTTAAAAGGAAATCCATGTAGATTTTACAATACATTAGGAATGAAGTTGAATATGATGTTTTCTCATGATTTAGATTTGAAATATTTGGAGAAAACTCACATTTCTTCGTGACGAAAAGAGCCAAATCTCAAGCAAAACTAAAACACAGCAAAAATTGAATTGGATTAACTGCAGTCGGGTTAGCTGCAGTCAGACCCTGAGAACCGTTGGACGAAGATCGGACAGCCTCAAGCATGTGAACTACATGTACTTTTAACTGCACAGAAATCTAAAGCGCGCTACGTTTTTTGGTTGTCACAAAAGTGTAGTCTAAGATGAAAATTTATCCGAAAGCATGTATATTTTCGAATATGTACATTCAAAATCATATTGGGGCAGAGCATCCCCTAGATTTTTCATTCTTTATATTTCCTCTTATATTCTAGTTTTAGAATATAAACATGATACTGAGACATTAGGTAGGGTACAATACAAATATCTTCTATACACTGATAAATATGAGAAATAGAATGAAGTGGAGAGAATAAATTTCCTTACATGACAGGCTTCACAGCATATTGTACAGCTCTCAACAATTTCTCAGTACTTAGTACAGATTCAGATCTAACTAAAATATTTCACATTTACATCTGAAATTCGCAAATCGGCATTGCTTTTCATATTGCTGCTAAGAATGTGCTTGTGCATGCTCAGGTTTGTGACTGAATTCATAATCGAGATGAACAAAAGCACGCTCGATCTCAGGCAAAAGTTCGAGCTTCTCTTGCAATGATTCCCCGATATCATGAGCCTCTTGTAAAGGCATGTCTGCTGGAAGGACGATATCAACCTCAACAAAGTAGTGAGACCCAAACGTGTAAGCTCGAACTGTGTCAATGTGCCTTACAGCCTTGTGGTGGTTCCAGCAGAGGTATGTTAGTTTCTGGAGATACTCTGGTGCAGCTGATCTTCCGACAAGTGAATTCACATTTTCCAACACTGTCATTGACCATGTGCGAATTGTGTACAAAGCCAGCTGCAGTATAAGAACTAAACATAAGTAAAACGGGTGGTGCATGTGATATGTAACGGCTGGCGGCAAGTGGCATGTACAGATAAGAAATGTTTCGTAGAATATAGTGTTCAAAAGAGCCAATGGTGGTTCCTAAAATCTTAGCAGTCAAGAAAATGGCATAAAAGAGATGTATCAAATAATCATATGGTCAGTGCCGTCAATTGCAGATCGCAGAATAACTGTTTGTTCAATAGCTGCTATTTGATAACACTTTATATGAAGAATAGCAGTTTACTAAAATTCCGTTATGCTATAGCTCTATAGCGCCACTATACCTGCTATTTGACAACACTGCATACGATGCACAAAGTTTGAGAGGTTGCAGAAATTATGATAAGCTACTTAGATAGTTACAATCATCCAACACAGATCTCCTGTAATGAGAGATTTCTTCATTCATTACCATCAATCCCAAGGAATGAATCTCATTCATCAATTGTTTATCAAAGGCCAAGCTGATAGCAGACAAATATATCCTTTCCAAGTAGGTATTACAAGGATAGAGTTTCATAAGGATACTAATATATCTATACCCTTAACAATGAAAAATAAATGAAAAGGAACACTGATTTACTTGGTGTTTGATTGAGGAAAATGGAGGGGAGGGAAAGATATAAAGTGTCTTGTTTTAGTTCAAAAATTGGAGGGGAAGGGAACGAAGGGGGCCGAAATCCCTCCTCTCTCAATTTTGGCCCTGTTCAATATTGGAGGGATTTGAAATGGCGAGATAACGTGTTTTAAATATTCTAAGTATATTGACTAAATTGACCTAACTGACATTAAGAAGTTCAAAACTATCCTTTGCCCTCGCCACCATTGCATGATGTCCTCTACTACCTCCACCACACTACCAAGAACCCTCCATCATCACCACCACACACACCAGCCTTCAACACTGACAACACCAACCACTTTCCTACCAATATAGTAAATTGATCCTATTTCTCTCCCATTATTAAGGAAACAAGGGGTGATTTCTTGTTGCCTATATTGAGCCAAATACTCAGTAAAAGTACAACATCAAAACTCAACTGAAAAGGCATTAAAAAAAAAAAAAAACTCAACTGAAAAAATATCCGAAGATCATTCAAATTTAAATTATAAAATATTACAGACAAAACATTTTAACCACATTCAAATACAGCAGAAAAAGGTAAATAAATGCAATAAATAAGGAAATATTTTATCTTCGGTAAAAAAAGGAAATATTTTTTCAAAAAAACTATAGAACAACTAAACTAAAATGTGTAGATATTAGGAAAGAAAATTTAATATAGTGTGTCCAGAATGTGGCACAATGGATACTATATTTACCCATACCCACACATTTTAGCGAGTAACTAATTACCTGTACCCAACTCTACCCATATATAGTATAATAAGGGAATCATGGATAAATTGTGTGTATGCTCATTGACATTCCTATTTAATTAGGCTATAAATTAACATAAGGAAAATATTATAGATTAACATAAGGAAAGTATTTACTTACAATGATAGCACCGACAGGATCCATCCAATCATCAAAATAATTGGCCAAAAGCGCAGCAATTAGACCAATCACATTAGTGATCACATCAAAAAAGTGATCCTGAGCATAGGCCTTCACAATCTCATTAGTAAAAGAGCGGCAATAAATCATTAGCATGAATTTCACCAAAGTCACTGAAAGCATAATACCCACAACCCAGCGCTCCTGTTCCCTAGTTAAGCTGAAGGTATTATCCTGGGAAATATCATCAAGACAGCATTAGCCCTGGTTTCCTATATATTAATGAGGTCCAACAAAGTATTTTTAACTGTTTGTGTGTCAACTTTGCCTCAACAAATGTAGAAAAATCAACTTACGGTGTATATTAGTGTGCGGGCAGACTCCAAAATTATTTGCAGCCCTAGTGTCGCCATGACAGAGGCAAAAACCAGAATTCCCTGCACACAATTACACAATTATGAACTTTAAAATATTAGCACCAAGATACATTCATAACTACTAGCAAGAATACAAGATGATTCAGAAAACGTCAAACAGAATATTAATAGGAGGACTGACCAATGGTTGCATCCGCTTCTTTCCAATAGGGTACTGATATGGGTTTGGTGTTTGCATGGAAAATGCAGTGAACCATAAGATAAATCCAGAAAGGAGATCCAGAAGAGAGTCTAAAGTGGATGCAATGATGGCTAGGGAGCCACTTCTGACTGATGCATAAACTTTGGCAGTAAAAAGAACCATGTTTGCTATGTTCGATATTCTGATGGCAAACGTCTCGCTCCTGGCTAACTTGTCTTGCTCCTCCTGCATACAATAGTGGATGCTCAGCCAAGGCATTTGACTATATAGTCTGGTTTGGATTGACTTATTTGAACTTATGATGTAGCACAAGCACTTGTGAAACTGTTTGAGAGTGTATGGAAACATCTTATTACATGTCCATAAGCTATTTGCAGCTTACTTTCAAAAGTTCTCCATGATTTCTTAAGAAAACATCTTATAGCTTATATGAAAAAAAAAATTGACTTTATTTATCTTTTGCTATGGAAAATCTTATACATAAGCCCTTTTATGATAAACGCTTATTATATAAGCTCTTAATTAAGTTGTTTATCTAAACAGGATTATTGGTGTTTAGATCTAGAGAGGATAACGGAGAAAATGAAATAGAAACCTTTGACATTCCGGGAATGAAACCACGTTCTGTTAAGGCATCCATTTCAGTAAAGCCCTCAAGCACTTCAACCTGCTGCTGATAGTACTCAGCAATATTATCTTCTTGACCTAACAAAACAGAAAAGAGAATGAGATTTAAAACATAGTCATGAAATCACCTTTCCGATTAAATAGCAGAGATCCCATCACTCAAAGAATACATTTCAGAAAACATAGCAAACCTCACCGAAAAAGATAACTAGACAAACATTTGTAGAGTAATAAAATTTTATTTGAAGTCATGGTAACGCTTTTGAACTTCTATGGGGGTTTTAATGCTGGTTGAATTAGCAGTTCTTTAATATTTGAACAACAACCCACAACAAAACATAAAAATTTCATGAAAAGATTCACAAATCAGAAAACAGACTACGAAATCACAGCACAACAGGCAAGGTGATAAACAAACTTAGAAAGCATATGAAGTAACAGGATCAAAGACCAAAGTCCAAAAAACTCCATATCAAGAAACAAAGCAATAGTCCAGATGCATTCAACTCAAATGAAAATCCAATGCATCAAATAAATGCAACTTATTGCACTTAAATCACGGAACCTCAAATCAGAGTTTAAACTAATCAGTAATCAACAAAAATAGTCTGAAAGTTTCGCTTCTGGTCTCTAGAAAAGCATGCAAAAGCTCCTTAACTTAAATCCAGCTTCAAATACATCAAAAACACAAACTTGAATTTATTAAACCAAGATACAAAATCATCAAACCCAAAAACCGAAATTCTCAATAACAAAAAAACACATTTAGTATCAGCCCAACTTCCAAATCCCGATATTTAATAAACCTGGAAGAAAAAGTGAACTAGAAAACATGGTGTACTACTCACTCTGCATTACATCCATCGATAGCATCTTCCAGAAAACTGAAACAAGTTCTAGACTTATTGCAAAGAGAAACACAAAAATAGAAGTTGCATATATAAAGAGCCAAAAGCCAAAAGAAAAACACAAGGAACTTAAAATCACACCTAAACAGAAAAATTCCAACAGCACAGTCCTCATAATCAACTACAACCATTGATACAAAACAAATCGCAGATTCCCATTAAAAAACACAGATTCTCAACTAAGAAAAAGTAGATTCCAAAATAAAAGTATAATTAATTAAATAAAAAATAAAATAAAAAGAGGAATAAGTTCCCCGAGTAAATATCCAAATTGGTCTCTGAAAATATAGGAACAAATCAACTTAGTCGTCCAAATTAACAATATTTCAAAATGATTCATGAAATTGCAAAATGTTAATCAAATTTGTCCCCTTCTTTATTATTAACAGCTGTTATTTGGACACAAGAACTGGCAAACACCGTAAAAAATAGCGAACTAGTGCCTTTTTTCATCATCATCTGAGTCGAGAGAAAATATTAACAAAAAAACGATATGTTTATACGGTGTCAGATGTCAAAATTTGTGTTCAAAAATCATTTCTATTATTTGTCGGGGCGCATCATGCCATTAAGTTGGTAAATCCTTGAATACATTTGAAATTAAAGCATGTTTAATATCACAATGAGTTAGCCGAAATCACATGAGTATGTGATTTCATAAAAATTACATTGTAGTTTTTACCAAATCAAAGTAACTCACATTGATTTCGACAAACTCACATGTATACCAAATATACACAAAGTGAATAATATCAAAGATAGATTCTTTTTTATTTTTTTTTTTGAAAAAACTAAACTAGTCCATCCAAATTGACACAAGGGATAATCGAACTTGAGACCTTGAAGAGGAACACACTTCAAGGACACAAGCCAACACGACTAGGCTAACCCAAGTGGGATATATCAAAGATAGATTCTATAAAGCACAGACACATCACACAACGCCAACACCAGTAAATAATTTGAGAAAATAAATGAACTGAATGCAATCAATGTGTATGTGTGGTGTCGGTGTTGGACACTGACACAAGTCAAACACCTGAACACCTTCGATCAGAAGTGAGTGTCAGTGCTACAAAGTATACATTTGATAATAGATCCAGATACATCAAAAAACATTTTATAATGTGGAAACTAAACTAAGCTCAAACAATTTCAAAGATTCTATGGTAACTAATTTAACATTATATAATATTTAATTATTCATCAATTAAGAGCTAAGACAAGAACATTTAATAAAAAAAATTAAGAGAAAGAAAATTACCAAGAACACCATAGCAGTCATGAAGACCAGGAGAGGGTTTAGGTGTCTTTTCCACATGTTGAGAATTTAACTGAAAAGAGTCGAAGTTCAACCGCCATGACCGGTCACCATTATCTGAAACTGAAAGAAGAGAAAGCTCTTCTTCGTTAGGTTGCTCCACCGTCTCCACCATTTTCCCAGTCATTCCAAAAACGTCGTCGTTTTTAGTTGACTCAACGAAGAAGAAAAAGAAGAAGAAGAAATGCTGTTAGGTTTGTTCTTGTTATAGTAACGAAGTTCCGCAGAAAAAAAATTTCGGTTTTTTTTTTTTGAACTGGAAAGTGGGAAATGTGTGTGAATGAATATGAATATATCATGTGTAAGGAGGAATGAGATCTATAAGAGCGCGTGAAGTGAACGTGAGGGTTTTATTGGTGCGTGATTTGATGAGGATGAATAGAGCGCGTGAGAGAAGGATGATTTGCATGAGTTTTTTTGTGTGACGGAAAGTGTGTGTTTGTTGAAGATGTGGCTGCGTGGATAGGAGCCACATGAATCATGAAGTGTAACGGTGGTGGGGACCTCAGTTGCATAAAACCCTGGTTTAGGCTCTTGATTGCTTATGACATACAACATCCATGATTGCGTTGCTAGTACCTTTTATTCGGAGACAAATCAATAAAGTCGCTCGTAATCTTTTTAAAGTGTTTGTATTTTAGTCTAACCTCGTTATTTTTCTTTAGCCTCCCAATTGTATTACTACTATGATTCATGAGAAAAATGTTTTGTGTACAACTCTAATAGACGCATACAACTTAAAATAAGATAAATGATATTTGAACAATTATTTTGTGACAACTTTTATGGTAAATTTTTCTCTCATACTCATATTATGTTCTCATTTCTCTCTCTATTGCTTTTGATTTTTGTGTCAAAACCTACATTCTTTTATATATTATGGTTGTCACACAAGTTGTCATATAAAATGGTTGTTCAAATAACATTCCTCGAAAAGAAAGTCATGTAGTTGATAATATATTAATTGGCAGTGCTATATCAAGCGAAAATAAACTCGCGAATATATCACGAACGTAGTCCTAAATTTCTAACATGTACTAGCTTTATCCTTTGAAGAAAAAAAAACATGTACTAGCTTTTAGTTTTTAAAAGCTTTCTAAGTTTTTTTCTTTAATTTTAAATTTTTATTTTGAATTTAATTTGTATACACTTATAATGTATTTTTTTTTACACACGCATACCATCAAATCAGTGTATGATGACACATTTTTAGATAAGTTTTTATAACAATATTTTTATTTTTTATTAATATAATAAAGGTCATGGAATAATTTTCGACTTTGTCACATATGATGCTAAACCAAAACGCATTCCATGTCAAAAAAGATGAATCTATTGCCGTTCATGAACTTCTCCTGAAATACATGTTGCGAGATTAAACATTTCCCTATATTAATAATGTAATATGAAGAGAGAGACAGAGATAAAATAAGACATTAAATGAGTACATAAAATTTAGAGATGTTCATTTATCATTATTGTATCCATGATGACAAAATGATGAGTTACTTTTAGCTAAAAAAAAAAACATATAAACTCCTTTTTCAAATAAGCATCTTGATGATTAGATTTAGATAGGCCTATTATGACATATGCAAAATAGATCTGTTTGAGACAATTTTGTGGTAACTTTTTTTTTCTCTTTTTATTGGTAAACACTAGAGAGAAAAAAAGGAAAAAGAGAGAATAAAAATATAATGTAAGTATTAGAATAAGAATATATTCTCTGACATACATGTTACGAAATCAAACATAACATAATATTGGAAGTTGTGTAGTAAATTTTTTAAAAATCTAAAGAGTGCCATTTTTTACATAAAATTTCCTTACCTTCTACATTTGTTGACGTTTTTCAAATAAATAAATTTCATGAAAATTGCTTAATGGAACGTGTGGCTTTATAATCTTCATGACTCGTTGCTTGAAAATAATAATAAAATAATTTGAAGCATGGAATGCGTGGTAAGTTATGTGGATAATGGTTGGGAAAATAGTCAAAACATGTGAGCATGAAACGTGAAAAATAAGAGAATGATATTTATTTTTGTATATAAAATCAGTGACGGATTTTCATTAAAAAAAATTAAATTACACTCAATCATTTTTTATTAAATTAAATGTATCTCATATATGTTCGACCAAATTTTTTTTATTTTTTGAAAGGATTTTCAACCAAAATCTAATCATTATAACTAATGTAGATGTAGATATGTGTCAGTTCGTTTCTTGGATTGTGAACCCTTCAACCGTTTTATTGAGGATAACTCTTTGATTGATCTTCCTCTTTGTGGTCGGCGTTTTACTTGGTATAGAGGTGATGGTCAGACGATGAGTAGTCTTGATAGGTTCCTGTTGTCCGAAGGTTGGTGTCATTAAAGCTTCTCTTATGACTTGGCACCAAAATCATATTCAGAATCTTTATGGTAGAATTCAATTGGTAAAGGACCGTATGGATGAGTTAGATATTAAAGCGGAGGAAGAATTTTTGGTAGAAACCGAGGTAGAGGATCTTCATGGGTTGAGGGATAGTTTGCATTCTCTGTCTCGCATTAATTCAAGTGTTTGTTGGCAGCAGTCGAGGTTAAATTGGATTTGTGAAGGTGACGCAAATTCTAAATTTTTTCACGGTGTCTTGTCCAATCGACGTCGTGGAAATGTTATTATCTCAGTCTCCGTGGATGGTGTTCAGGTTGAAGGCGTGGACAATATCCGCTCAACAGTGTACTCTCATTTTGCTTTTCACTTCAAGGATAACACGGTTGATCGGCCTGGGTTTGATGATTTACAATTTTGCACAATCAGTCAGTTGCAAGTTGCAGATTTAATTAAACCTTTCAGGTTAGAGGAGGTGAAACAGGCAGTTTGGGATTGTGATAGTTTTAAAAGTCCTGGTCTAGATGGTATTCATTTCGGTTTCCTAAAAGACTTCTGAGATATTTTAAAGGATGACTTAATGCATTTTCTTTCTGAATTTCACAGGAATGGTCGGCTGACTAAAGGTATAAATAGTACTTTTATTGCTCTAATTCCTAAGGTCGATAGCCCTCAACGGTTGAATGATTTCCGCCCCATTTCTTTGGTTGGGAGTATGTATAAGGTGTGTGTGAAAGTGTTAGCTAATAGATTGCGGAATGTGATGGGTAGTGTGATTTCTGCGTCTCAATTTGCTTTTGTGAAGGGAAGACAAGTTCTAGATGGCAATCTAATAGCTAATGAGCTGGTGGACGAGGCTCGTAAATTAAAGAAAGAGTTGTTATTGTTCAAGGTAGGACTTTGAAAAAACATATGATTATGTAGATTGGGGGTACTTGGATAAGGTGATGTGTAAAATGAATTTTCCGGTATTATGGCGCAAGTGGATGAAGGAATGTGTGGGAACTGCCTCGACGTCGGTTCTGGTGAATGGGAGCCCCACAAATGAGTTTGCGTTTGGGAGGGGTTTGAGGCTAGGTGGCCCTCTTTCTCCTTTCCTTTTCTTGTTGGCAGCAGAGGGTCTAAATGTTGTAATGTCTGCACTGATCGAAAATGGGTTGTTTCAGGGGTATCACATTGGCCGCGTGAATCCTACAATTGTTTCTCACTTACAATTTGTTGATGATGCTTTAATTTTGGGTGAAAAAAGTTGGGCCAATGTTCGAGCTATGAGAGCATGTTTAGTTCTTTTTGAAGCAATGTCGGGCTTAAAAATTAATTACAATAAAAGTTTGTTTGTTGGCGTTAATGTTTCTGATTCTTGGTTGTCGGAAGCGGCAAGTGTTTTGAGCTGTAAACAAGGTAGGTTACCTTTCATGTATTTGGGTCTTCCTATTGGTGGGAATGCATGTTGTTTGAATTTTTGGGCTCCTTTGTTGGAAAGGTTTAAGGCTAGATTATCAGGGTAGAAGATTAGATTTTTATCTTTCGGTGGCCGTTTAATTCTCGTGAAATATGTTTTGTCCTCTCTTCCGGTCTACTTTCTTTCCTTCTTCAAGGCTCCTACATGTATCATCCCCTCTATTAAATCTACTAAACTTATTTATTAGATTGATTGGACTTGTCTGGAAAAATAGTTTGGGAGTTTAGGGGTTAGGCAGTTGAAGGAATTTAATATCGCACTGTTAGGGAATTGGTGTTGGAGGATGTTGGTTGGTAGAGATGGGTTGTGGTACAAAGTGTTGGTAGCAAGATATGATGAGGAGGGAGGGAGATTTAAGGAAAGTCATAGGGATGGTTCTGTCTGGTGGAAGGAGTTGGTGAAGGTGCGAAGCGGGGTAGGTTTATGGACTGGAGGTTGGTTCGAAGATAATGTTCGTAGGGAGGTTGGAAATGGGGCCTCTACATTTTTTTGGTCGGATCGGTGGTTAGGTAATTTTTTGTTTAAGGACAGGTTTAGGCGGTTGTGTGATCTGGCGGTTAATCCTTGGATTACAGTGGCTGAGATGTTTTCCTTAGGGTGGGGGGAGGGCGGCGAGGCGTGGAAGTGGAGGAGGAGGTTGTTCGCTTAGGAGGAGGAGTTGGTAGGTGAATGTAAGAGGTTACTTGCTAATGTTAATGTGCGGGTTAATTTGTTGGATCGGTGGACCTGGAGGTTGGGTCCGACATCAGGATACTCTGTTCGTGGTGTTTATCGGTATTTAGCCAATCTTGAAGATCATGATGTTTCTATTTATTCGGATTTACTTTGGCATAAAGCGGTCCCTTTGAAGGTGTTTTTATTGGCTTGGCGACTGCTTCCCAATCGGCTTCCAACAAAAGATAACTTATTTCGAAGAGGCATCATTCAACATGGCTCTCAACTTTGTGTGACAAGTTGTGGGGAATTTGAAATGGCACATCATTTATTTTTCGGTTGCAACTTTTTTGGTTTAATCTGGATTCTTGTTCGTCAGCGGATTAGTTTTAAGTTTGTGGATCCTTCTACGATTTCAGACCACTTTATTCAGCTTGGGCAAGCTACAGGAAATTCTAAAGCACGACGTTCTTTTTTGAAATTAGTTTGGGTTTCAGTTATTTGGGTAATCTGGAAAGAGATGTGGATTGGTTTTGAGTTTGTGGATCCTTCTACGATTTCGGACCACTTTATTCAGTTTGGGTAAGCTGTAGGAAATTCTAAAGCGCGACGTTCTTTTTTGCAATTAGTTTGGTTTTCTGTTATCTGGGTAATCTGGAAAGAGAGAAATAACAATGTTTTTATAACAAGGAGCAGTGGTGGAGCCAGCAATATTTTTATGGAGGGGCCATATTTTTACAATATATACATATATTTTTATTAAATAATAACATGTAAAGTTGTAGCTGAAGTGATTTGGCTGTTTTTATATTTAGGTCCCTTAATTGTGGTTCGAAACTCTCTTGTCCAATATTTTCAAGGTATTTTTAAAAAAAAATTACAAAATCAAGCTAAATGCTAAAATTTTTACAGCAAGGATCAAACTCATGACACATAGTGCATAGGCGCGCTGCTTCACCACTACACTGGATGTATATGCTTGAAATTTAAATGCAAATGTTAATATATATAATATAACTGTTAGGTAACAATGTGTATACATACCTATTAAAAATAAAAACTTTGGAACTTGGGGGAGGCCATGGCCCTCCCATGTCCCCCCGGCTCCGCCTCTGACAAGGAGGAGTTGACGCACCAGATGCTTGACAATGTTAAGCGGCTGTCCTATTGGTGGCTAAAGGTTTCTAATGCTTCTTTTGCTTTTGGGTATCACAATTGGTGGTCTAATCCTTTAACTTGTTTGGGTCTTAGTCATTAACTCTTTTTAGTTTCACCTTGTTGTTTGTATTAACTCTTGTGTGATTCTTGTGTTTTACTTTAGCACACCTTGTACTAGGTGATTCACAATTTTGTGGTTAATAAATTCCATTTTAGTTTCTTAAAAAAAAAGATGTAGATATGTATATTTGTCTAGTTTAACACGATAAAGTTCCTTAAAAAAAAAGTTGTCTCATTTCCCCTAAAAAAAGTTGTCTCATTTAAGTGGTTAAGCCGATCTTACATGTCCACACTATTTTGTTTTCTGCATAACTTTAAAATGTTACAACTAACAAACATTATTCCTTCAACCAAAAACACTAATAAACACTAAATTTCTCCCGTATTTTGCTAGAAAAAAAAAAAATTTCTCCCGTTTAACATCTTAATAATTATTAAATAGATTCTACCAAATATAATAACATTTCGTCAATACTTTTTTTAAATATTAAAATAAAATAATAATTGAAGAAAAAATATATTTGGGTGCATGAAAAATCTAAATGAGGTGTGTTATTTGAACAACCATGAGAAATGATATTTGTACAACTATTTTTTGACAACTTTTGTAACAACTTTATCTTTTATTATATATCAAGTGTAAGAATGAATTTGTTTATTTGTAAATTGTCGCGGTGATTTTTGGATATCAAGCTATTAATTAGCGTTGACTCGCAATTTTAATTTCACCACCGATCTTTTATTTTTCCGAGGAAAAGGGAGAAAGTTCGAAAACCCTATTTTAGAGATCAAAGGTCCGGGGGTTGGTTACGCAAAGGGAAGGTATTAGCACCCTAAACGTCTATAGTACTCTATAGGAACCTCTTGCTCATTTTATCTTTATGCTAAATTATTATTTGTTTGTAAAATAAAAGCTTAAGTGTGAAAGGATTAAAGTGAGAAAATTAAAAGAAAGAAAATGTTTTGGTTATTTTTATTGATTTGGAAAGACAAAGTCTTTTGCCTACGTACCCGAGTGGGATCAAAATCTCGTAGTTCGGGGTAAAAATCTGAGTGATTGGATTCGGTTGATTTTAAAGTTTGAAAAAGGTTTTAAGAAAGATGAGAGGCCGTAAAGGCATAGAAGAGATAAAAGAAGTGAGTTTGATTGATTTTAATTTGAAGAAAACAAGTTTTGATTGATTAAAGGTTGATTAAAAATTTGATTAAGAAAAGGAAAGAAAAGATTGACTTTTTTTGAAGATTTTGATTATAAAATATTTTTGAGTTTTGACTTTTTTGACTTTTTTATGAAAATTTGATTAGGTCCTAAGGTCCTGAGACTAAGTTATGCTGAGAAAAACTAAACGCGCCGGATCCCTCAAAATGACGTTGGATCAAGTGAGGGTCCTTTTCCTCGGATACGGTCCAAATTACATAATCGCCCTCGACATAAAGCATAAAAAAATAAATGTGGTGTCGGTGCATATTCTCATTTATATTTTATTTACATTGGACCTAGATACATTCTAATGGCAAGAAAATAAATAACAAAAATAATAAAATAAAATAAAATTGCAATTGCATTAAAGTAAATATGCTAAAAAGAAATAAAAAATGCATGAAATGCAGAACAATAAATAAATATGGTGCTTAAAGTAAATAAAAAAACAAAATGCAAGGCATAAGTAAACATGATGCTGAAAATAAAATAAAAATGCAAGACAATAAAAATAAACATGATGCTAAAAGAAAAATAAAAATGCAAGGCAATAAAATAAATATGATGCGTAAAATAAAAGAAACTAAAAATGCAAGGCAAAAAATAAATATGGAGCTGGAAAATAAAATGCAAGACTGAATATTAAATATGGTACTGGAAAGTAAATAAAGAAAATAAAAAATGCAAGGCATAAAATTAAATATGATGCAAAAAATAAAAGAAAATAGAAAAATGCAAGACAAAAATATAAATATGATGCAATAAAATAAAAATAAAAAATGCATGGTATTGGAAATTACAAGCAATAAATAAAGTGCATAAGAATAAAAGAAATAAAAAAAAAGTGCAAGAAATAAGAAATAAATAAAAAAAAAGAATAGAGAGGAAGAAAGGGGGTGCAGAAGTAATAAGGGGAGTGCAGAAAGTAAAAGAGTAGAAATCAGAAAAAAAGGAAGAAGGAGAAATGGGCCAAGGGACAGTCCAGAAAGCTGAGTCCAGGGAGAAAACCCGGTCTGGTTCGGTCCGAAAGAACCAGACCGGTCCAGGTGCTTATTTAAGTCAGAACATGGTTTTTTATTTCATTTTTCACTCATTTTCTCTTTCTTCTTCTTTTCTCTCTCAGATTCTCACCCATTCTCTCATGCTCTCTCACGGTTCCTTCACTTTCTTCTCACGGTTCCTTCATGCTTTCTCCACTCTTCTCAAAATCTCTCACGTTTTCTATCTTCCTTTTCCATGTTCTTTATGAATCCGAAGCTAGCTTCTAGGAATTTCACCAAATAAACCCTAGATCTAAACAAAACTAAAACTGAGAAAACTACCTTGTTTGATTTCTGTTTCTGTTTTGTATTGCTGTTATCGTTTGGTGAAGCTTTGCGGTTCAGTTGCTTTTTGATTTGAGATGTTGCGATTTCTGGATGTTTGGATGTGGTTTGTTTTTTGGCTTGAGATGTTGCGATTTCTTGATGTTTGGATGCGATTCTGGGTGTTGGGCTTTGTGATGTGATGGATCAGTTTTGTGGTTATGGTTTGTGTTTGGATTCACGATTTTGTTTTGCTTTCTTTGGATTTGTTGTGATTTTTGTAAGCCTGGCCGGATTTCTGGATCTTACGGTGGTTGTGTTGGTGTTGGAAGGTGGTTCGTTGGCTGTGCTAAGGGTGGTTGATTTCTGACTATGAGTACTGTTGATTGGTTGATTCACTGACTCCGTGAACAGTACCATTTAATACTATTTATAGTAAAAAGGGTGAAAAAAAACGAAAATGACTAAAACGCCCTCCTGGGCCTTGGACAGAATATGGACCAATAATGACTAAATTAAAAATTGACAGTAAAATTAAAATATTATGAATAGTAAAAAACGAAAATAAAGAAAATAAAAAGAACAGAAAACACTAAAATAAAAGAAAAAAAGAATAAACTAAAAATAATAAGAAAAAAAAAAATAAATGATAAAAATAATAATAAATAAAATAAAAAACGGTCGCCTTCGGAACAAAAAATTAGGTATTTTAAAATACCTCCCTGCCGAAATTTCGTCTGAAGCGACGAAAATTTTCGGTTTAGGAGACGAGAAACGTGAAATAAAAACGGGTCAAAAATGGGGTATGACAGATGCCCCTATTTAAGTTTCTTCGTTATGGAGATTTAAAAGTGAAATTTTAAAATCGACGGGTCGAAGAGACTTAAATACAAAATACACCATTTTTGACCAGTTTCAAAATGCAAAACGTTATGAACGCAATGCTATGCATATGATGCTATGCATGTGATCTTGTGAATGCTCGCAATGCAAGTATGAATGCAAAACGGCGAGGATGACTCGACTGGGGGATAACAAGACAAAAGGATACCCGAGTCTGTTAAAGGAAACGGGGTCCGACTCCACTGGGGGATCATATGGTTTTACTGGGGATAAATGTCAGCTGTTCGGGTTGACGACGAACTGCCACTGACGACAAAGGAACAAAGATAGATGCCAACTGTTCGGATTATTGCCGAACTGCCATTGACGACAAGAAATGAGATAAATGCCAACTGTCCGGGTTATTGCCGAACTGTCATTGACGACAAGAAGTAAGACAAATGCCAACTGTCCGGGTTATTGCCGAACTGCCATTGACGACAAGAAATAAAGGTAAATGTCAACTGTCCGGGTTATTGCCGAACTGCCATTGACGCCAAGAAATAAAGGTAAATGCCAACTGTCCGGGTTATTGCCGAACTGCCATTGACGACAAGAAAGAAAGGTAAATGCCAACTGTCCGGGTTATTGCCGAACTGCCATTGACGACAAGAAATGAGATAAATGCCAACTGTCCGGGTTATTGCCGAACTGCCATTGACGACAAGAAAGAAAGGTAAATGCCAACTGTCTGGGTTATTGCCGAACTGCCATTGACGACAAGAAATGAGATAAATGCCAACTGTCCGGGTTATTGCCGAACTGCCATTGACGACAAGAAAGAAAGGTAAATGCCAACTGTCCGGGTTATTGCCGAACTGCCATTGACGACAAGAAATGAGATAAATGCCAACTGTCCGGGTTATTGCCGAACTGCCATTGACGACAAGAAAGAAAGGTAAATGCCAACTGTCCGGGTTATTGCCGAACTGCCATTGACGACAAGAAAGAAAGGTAAATGCCAACTGTCCGGGTTATTGCCGAACTGCCATTGACGACAAGAAAGAAAGGTAAATGCCAACTGTCCGGGTTATTGCCGAACTGCCATTGACGACAAGAAAGAAAGGTAAATGCCAACTGTCCGGGTTATTGCCGAACTGCCATTGACGACAAGAGATAAAGGTAAATGCCAACTGTCCGGGTTATTGCCGAACTGCCATTGACGACAAGGAATAAAAGGTAAATGTCAACTGTCCGGGTTATTGCCGAACTGCCATTGACGACAAGGAAGAGTGACATCTCGGGACCAGACACACTGGGGATGACACCTGGGGGAAGAGAAAGTTACAAATTTGCATGATTGATTGATATGGAAAAGATAATTGAGGTAAGACTCAGGGTGGTTAATGCAACCATGATGTCGTTTGTTTTGATTGTATATGCATGACTGTGTGTATGCATGAATGTATGAATGCATGGATGACAACACGACTTGTATGACCGTGTGACTGATTAACTTGTGATTGTATGAGGGATTGACTTGTACAATTGTGTGAAAGACTGACTTGTATAATTGTATGAATGACGAACTTGATGAGACAAGATTGGACAGGTAAAAAGGAAAGTGACCCGTCATCGCATCACAAACACTTGGTAACCTTCAATGGGGATGGTGCCACTAGAGACATATCAAAACATTGACGGGGTAAAATCCAACATGTGCAACAACTGATGGGGAGTAACCACTTCCTGGGGAGAGTGCTAATCCGAAAACCATGATAGAAGAAACTGGTGCTTCTGTGGTCATGCTCATTTTTGTTTTTGATTTTTTCTTCCTTTTTTTTTGAGTCCCTAATTTTTGCCTGGACCGCCTTTTCAGGTTTTCAGTCCACCGGGAATATATTCTTTTTGTATGCCCCTAATTTTTGCCTGGACCGCCCTTCCGGGTTTTCGATCCACCGGGACACTCATTTTTGCCTAAGCCGCCCTTTCGGGTTTTCGACTTACCGAGCTCTTTTCTTTTCTTTTCTCTTTTCTTGTGTTCTTTTTCATATATTTCTTTTTCTTCTTCTTTTTTTTTTTTTTGTAAGCAATTGACCATGTTTAGCCTGCAGAGTTTATCCGTTCTTGGGATAGTTGTTGACGCACCCTTCATTTATTCATGAGTTCAGAGAAAATGTGTTTTGTTGTTTGTGCTTTTCAAAAAGATATGAAAAATATTTATGATTTTGAAAAATATTTTGTTTCAAGTGCTACCATCAAAAATAGAGAAGGTTTTATAAGCTGAATAAATGAGAGTTCCAAATGAAAGGCAACAGGCTCAAATTTATTTGAAGGAGTGGTGACCTGCCAATGGCATGGCTCCACAGATCTTACAAAGTTTGGAAAATGGTAAATATAAATTGAAGGTACATTGAACATAATAACCACTATCCTCCCTGACAACTTTGAATTCCACTGTTTGGATGCCTCAGATTCAGAGCTTCTTTGACATTTGATTGTACCCCAAGTGAGTAAAGATCAGACCAATGCAGTTACCTTGTCTTTTAATCCTTAATTTTTGCATAGACCGCCCTTTCGGGTTTTCGACCTATCAGGATGATTATTTTTCTGTTTTATGTCTCTAATTTTTGCCTGGACCGCCCTTTCGGGTTTTCGATCCACCGAGACGCTCATTTTTGCCTAAGCCGCCCTTTCGGGTTTTCGACTTACCGAGCTGTTCTTTTATTTTTTTAGACAAAGTATTTCTTGACTGCATCGGCGTTCACAGGACGAGGGAGCTCATCACCATCCATAGTCGTAAGAGTCAAAGCACCACCGGAGAAAGCTCTCTTGACGACATATGGACCCTCGTAATTAGGCGTCCACTTGCCCCTGGAATCGGGTTGAAAAGATAAAACCTTCTTGAGCACGAGATCTCCTTCTTCGAACATACGAGGACAAACTTTCTTGTCAAAAGCTTGCTTCATCCTTTGTTGATAAAGTTGTCCGTGGCACAAAGCATTCATGCGTTTCTCTTCAATTAGATTCAACTGATCATATCTGTTTTGGCACCATTCAGCCTCTGACAACTGGGCCTCCATTAGAACTCTCATGGATGGAATCTCAACCTCCACAGGAAGCACTGCCTCCATACCATACACCAAGGAGAAAGGGGTTGCCCCTGTTGAAGTACGCACCGAAGTTCGATATCCATGTAAAGCATATGGTAGCATCTCATGCCAATCCTTGTATGTGACCACCATCTTCTGCACTATCTTCTTAATGTTTTTGTTAGCAGCCTCAATTGCGCCGTTCATCTGAGGTCTGTAGGGAGAAGAATTGTGATGCTCAATCTTGAACTCTTCACACAGATCTTTCATCATCTTGTTGTTCAAATTTGTTCCATTATCTGTAATGATTCTGTTGGGCACACCATAACGGCATATGATCTGATTCTTGATAAAGCGGACCACTACTTGCTTAGTCACGTTCGCATAGGATGCTGCTTCAACCCACTTGGTGAAGTAATCAATAGCCACTAGAATGAAACGATGCCCGTTTGAAGCTTTCGGTTCGATCCTACCAATCATATCAATGCCCCACATAGAGAAAGGCCACGGAGAAGAAAGAACATTAAGCGTAGTTGGTGGTACATGAATTCTGTCAGCATAAATCTGGCATTTGTGGCACTTCCTGGCATGTTTGCAACAATCTGTTTCCATGGTCATCCAGTAATAACCTGCTCTCAACAGCTTCCTAGCCATTGCATGTCCATTGGAGTGAGTTCCAAAGGAGCCTTCATGTATCTCATGCATCAAAAGTTCTGCTTCTGGCTTGTCTACACATCTGAGTAGCACCATGTCAAAGTTTCTTTTGTACAAAACATCACCATTCAAGAAGAAATTACCAGACAACCTTCTCAAAGTTCTCTTGTCTTTGTTGGATGCCCCGGGTGGATACTCCTGACTCTGGAGGAAACACTTGATATCATGAAACCATGGCTTATCATCCACAACTTCTTCGACTGCAAACACATGAGCGGGCCTCTCGAGGTGCTGAATTCTGATTGTTGGCAAATTTCTCCGGTGACTTACTTCATACATGGAGGATAAAGTTGCTAACGCATCCGCCATCTGGTTCTCATCACGAGGAATGTGGTGAAGCTCCACCTTGTTGAAGAATGTTAACAATCGCCTTGCATAATCTTTGTATGGAATCAAGCCGGGGTGGCGAGTTTCCCATTCTCCTTTGATTTGATTGATTACGAGAGCTGAATCCCCGTAAATGTCAAGGTTCTTGATTCTCAAGTCAACGGCTTCTTCAATGCCCAGGATACATGCTTCATATTCTGCCATATTGTTGGTACAATCGAACTGTAACCTTGCAGCAAAAGGAAGATGATTACCTTCAGGAGTGATAATAACTGCCCCAATTCCATTGCCAAAGACATTCACTGCTCCATCAAAAATCATGCCCCATCTAGACTCGGGATCTGGTCCTTCCCCAGGCAATGGTTCATCACAGTCCTTCATCTTCAAATACATAATCTCTTCATCAGGAAAGTCAAACTTGATGGGTTGATAGTCTTCAATCGGCTGGTGAGCCAAATGATCAGCAAGAACACTACCCTTGATTGCCTTCTGAGTGCGGTACTCAATATCGTACTCGGACAACAACATCTGCCAACGAGCAATTCTTCCTGTCAGAGCGGGTTTCTCAAAGATATACTTGATCGGGTCCATCTTGGATATTAACCAGGTGGTGTGGTTAATCATGTAGTGACGAAGACGCTTGGCAGCCCAGGCTAATGCACAACAAGTTTTCTCAAGCAGGGAGTACCTGGACTCACAATCTGTAAACTTCTTGCTCAAGTAGTAAATGGCATGCTCTTTTCTCCCGGTCTCATCCTGTTGTCCGAGCACACAACCCATAGAATCTTCCAACACAGTCAAGTACATGATCAGAGGCCTCCCTTCAACTGGAGGGATAAGAATTGGAGGTTCTAGCAAATAATTCTTGATACTATCGAAAGCCTTTTGACAATCTTCAGTCCAAACAACACCTTGATCTTTCCGGAGCAGCTTGAATATGGGCCCACATGTGGCTGTCATGTGCGAGATGAAACGGGAGATGTAATTCAACCGTCCAAGAAATCCTCTCACTTGTTTCTCTGTTTGTGGAGCGGGCATCTCTCTGATAGCTCTGACCTTGTCAGGATCTACTTCAATACCCTTCTGACTAACAATGAAACCCAAGAGTTTTCCAGATCTAACACCAAAAGTACATTTGTTGGGATTCAGGCGGAGTTGATATTTTCTCAGTCGTTGAAACATTTTCAGCAAGTACTCGACATGTTCTTCTTCAGTGCCTGACTTAACGATCATATCATCCACGTACACTTCTATCTCTTTGTGCATCATGTCATGAAAGAGAGTAGTCATGCCTCTTTGGTAAGTGGCGCCTGCATTTATCAAACCGAAAGGCATCACCCTGTAACAAAAAGTGCCCCAAGGCGTGATGAAAGATGTCTTTTCTCTGTCTTCAACTGCCATCTTGATCTGATTGTATCCAGAGAAACCATCCATGAAGGAGAAAAATTTGGACTTAGCAGTGCTGTCAACCAATACATCGATGTGAGGCAAAGGGAAATCATCTTTCGGACTAGCCTTGTTCAAATCCCGGTAGTCGACACACATTCTGACCTTGCCGTCTTTCTTTGGAACAGGCACTATGTTGGCTAACCATTGAGGATACTCTGATGTGACAAGAAAACCTGCATTAATCTGTTTCTGTACTTCCTCTTTGATCTTGAGAGCCATGTCAGGGCGAGTTCTTCTCAGTTTCTGCTTGATTGGTGGGCATTCGGGCTTCAAAGGCAAACGGTGCTCCACAATACGAGGATCCAAACCGGGCATATCCTGGTATGACCATGCAAACACATCAGCATATTCCTTGAGTAATTCAATCACCCTTCTTTTGACAGTTGCTTCAAGCGATGCCCCAATCTTAACTTCTCTTCTATCTTCCTCGATTCCCAGGTTAATCACCTCCACTAACTCTTCGTGAGGCTGAATGGTTTTCTTCTCACGTTCCAACAATCGAGCAATTTCATCTGGGATTTCCTCATCCTCTTCCTCTTCGGCCTCGTAGACAGGGAATTCGAAGTTGGGAGAGAGTGCAGGGTTACCGTGTTCAACGGGCTCAATGATGTTTAGTCTGCATATGATTTATGGTTGATTTTAGAGAATGAGTGGAAAATGGAGACCCCTTTTTTTTGATTGAAAACAAGAAATAAAAATAATAAAATAAAATAAAATGTTTTTTGGGTTTTTTTTGTATTACCATTTTCCAGAAAAAGCAATAAATAAATGTCGGGATAAACCACATTTTCTATTAATGAAAGCAGTACTTGATACAAAATAGCCCTACATGATTGCACTTTCGTCCTGGGCAAGACGAAAGGATCTTTTTGAAAAACGAACAAACAGAAAAACAAAGACACATTACTTTGACGCGTGAACCACTGAAGGGAGGTCAACCGCGTCCCAGTTATGAACAAACTTTCCAGGTGTGACAAAAGCAGGTACTATTTCTTCGGGAACATCTTCCGAGATAGCATTGGCCTCTGGCGAGTCATTGATGAAACCGGCCCTACAAAAGGTGCCACTAACAGAGCTTGACCCAGTACCGTTCTTCGATGATCCTGCAGCAAATCCCAGTCCTTCATGATTTCTACTCACTGGCAACTGTACAACTTTTCCCCATCCTTCACCTGTTCCTTCCTGAATAACTTTCTGTGCGCTCTTCCAAGTACGAAAAGACACTTCACTCTTCTCGGGCACCTTATCTTCCACAGTCAGGCCTTGGAAAGGGGTCCCTTCAGTTTCATCAGCACCAATGAAGGAAAAGGCTGACAAATGACTAATTAGCAAAGCTTCTTCTCCGCTTACAGTAACCAATCTCCCATTCCTGACAAACTTCAGCTTTTGGTGTAAGGTCGATGTCACGGCCCCTGCTTCATGGATCCATGGCCTACCCAAGAGACAACTATATGCAGCTCGGATATCCATTACCTGAAAAGTAATCTGGAACACAGACGGCCCAACTGTGATAGGCAAATCAACCTCCCCAATAACAGACTTTCTTGATCCATCGAACGCTTTAACAATCACCCCGCTTCTTCTCATAGGAGGTCCCTGATAAGAGAGTTGTTCTAATGTGGATTTGGCCATCACATTTAAAGAGGAGCCGGTGTCCACAAGTACATTCGACAGAGCATCTGACTTGCAGTTCACCGATATATGTAATGCCAGGTTGTGGTTTCTCCCCTCCTCAGGAAGCTCCTCATCACTAAAACTCAAATTATTACAGGCAGTAATATTTCCTACTATGCTGTCCAACTGGTTAACCGTCACATCTTTCTCTACAAAAGCTTGATCAAGCACCTTCATCAAAGCTTCGCGGTGCGCTTCAGAGTTTAGTAGCAAAGACAAGATAGATATTTTGGATGGAGTTTGCAACAACTGATCTACCACCTTATATTCACTTTTCTGAATCAGCTTTAGAATCTCATCATGGTCAGAAGCTTTGTTAGTTCCACTGGACTGGCCTGTTTCTTTCTTCGCACCGGAGTCGTTCACTGTCGCCTGCTCCACTACCGGATCCTTCACTTTCTTCGCAAACAAAGTAGGGATAACACGTCCGTTTCTCAGGACCCTGCTGTCATCGGCAATGTTGTCTACAGAAGTTGCAGGAGTCAGGGTGGGTAAAGGCACCTCCAGCCCTCCTTCCAACATTGTGGCACTGTATTTGTAGGGGACTGCCTTCAGAGAAGCATACGGCATAGGCCCTGGCAAGCTGATCACTAACGGAGTAACAGCTGGATTCCCACTGTTGTAACTTATTTCCAGACGCTGGAACTCAGGGGTAATAACACATACTTCCTTATCTTTCCTCGTAACAATCAATTCCTTGCTGTCCATCAACCCTTGTATGTCTTTTTGTACTTCTTGACACCCTTTCACATCCACTGAACACACTTCACAGGCTGTATGATCGTGGCTAACTAGAGCCGCTTCACACATCTTGATATGGATGGGGACTAGAGGAGTTCGAACATGCTGTACGTCCAAGATAACACCATCTTCATCACAGCCCTGGATCATGCTAACCTTTGCACTTCATACTTCAGATTATAACAGTTTTCGATGTCATGGCCCGGGGCCCCTTGGTGAAAAGCGCAGGTTTGATCATGTCGGTACCAGGGAGGTATAATTTCTGGTGTGCGGGGAGGCGCTTTGAGCTGGACAAGGTTTTTTGCTAGCAAGGCGGGAAGCAAGTCGGCATATTTCATTGGGATGGGGTCAAAAGTTATTTTCTGGCGGTTTTGTGTATGGTATGGTTGTTGAGGGGTTTGGGGGCGATTTTGTTGTTGTTGAGGATATTGTGGCTGATGGTATGGTGGTGGAGGATATTGTTGTGAGGGATATTGTTGTGGGGGATATTGTGGTCTCTGGTGGTGATAGGCTGAGTTTGGGGTGGAGGAGGCAACGTTTGCAACTGGACGGTATGGGGTAAAATTTTGTTGAGGATTGCCATGGGCTACCATTCCTACTTCCTGATCTTTCTTTTTCGCGAAATGGCCTCCAAACTTTTTAGCATTGTTTGCGGCAGGGGCACTCTCCACAGTCACCCGTCCTTCTCGGACACCTTCTTCTAGTCGCACCCCCATGTTAACCATCTCAGTGAAATCCGTCGGTGCGCTTGCTACCATCTTTTCATAATAGAACTGACTCAAAGTCTTCAAAAAGATCTTTGTCATCTCCTTTTCTTCTAATGGCGGGACAATCTGGGCAGCCACCTCTCTCCAGCGCTGAGCATACTCCTTAAACGTTTCTTTCTCTTTTTGCGTCATTGCCCGGAGTTGATCGCGATCTGGGGCCATGTCCAGATTATATTTGTACTGGCGGATAAATGCTTCACCAAGGTCATTGAAAGTACGGATGCTTGTACTGTCTAAATTCATATACCACTTTAAAGCGGCCCCAGTCAAGCTGTCTTGGAAGAAATGGATAAGCAGTTTGTGATTGTCAGTGTACATGGACATCTTCCTCGCATACATCACCAAGTGACTGCGGGGGCAAGAATTTCCTTTATATTTCTCAAAATCTGGCACCTTGAACTTATGAGGGATAGTAACATTCGGAACCAAGCATAGCTCACGGGCATCCTTCCCAAACAAGTCCCTTCCCCGGAGAGCTTCAACTTCTCTCTGCATGCCATCGAATCTTTCTTGGAGCTCGTCCATCTTGTCGAAGGCTGCAACACTTTCAGCGTGGTAAATCGGTTCACCCTCTTGTTGAACAGTATGGACCAGGGGTGATGAGTAAGTTACGGCAGCTTGAGGGAAAAAAGTACCGGGTTGTGGAACCGGTGCTGACTGCTGGGTGACAAAGAGTGGAGCTTCAGATACAAAAGGCTGAGAGTTTCCGCTGGCTGGAGGCGGCATCCCCCATGTACAACCCGGAGGCATAAAGAGGGGAGGAGAAGTCACTGTAGATGACGGGGCCATGCTCACAGGAGGCTGCTCTACAACAGCGGCGGCAGCTTGAGAGTTCTGGGCTGCCAAAAGTGCATTCATCATTGCTGTCAGCCTATCCATTCCTTCACGCAAGGTAGCAACCTCTTCCCGGAGACTCTGATTCTCCTGTTCAATCAAATCCATCTTCTTTCGATTGGCTCTGGTGTTGTAAATGCGATTCGGTTTTCTGAGAACTCGCCGGGCCACTTTCCTTAAATGACGGCTGATTAACCTTTTATTGAAATAGTGAACATGGTGTGAGACTCAATTTGGGAAACTGTGAATGCAACATGATGCATGCTTATGCTTATGAAAAAAGAAAAGGAACAAATTATTATCGAAGGACTTGTCAGAGCAATTGTAAACATCATAAATCGAACACTTCACTAAAGCATTGAAATATTACAAAGAGTTCTTTTTTTTTTTTTTTTGTTTACAAGCTAAAAGATTTGGGAAGCTAGAATCTAAACATAAGGTCCTAAGGACGTCAAACTCAAACTCCTGGAGCAGATGGATCCTCGGAATCCGAATGTGCGCTGGAGATCGACTCCATAAATCTCCTCTTCCTCCTAGCGTCCTGGCGGAGCAAAGCGTCCTTCCGACGAAGCAGGTCATCCTTCTCAATTATCCTCTGATTCTGAACAAAAAGCTCATGATCTTTCTGTGCCAGCTTTCCCTTCAAGGTCTCATTCTCACGCTCGAGCTCCTGGCATTTTCTCTTCCAAGTATCCCTTTCAAGCCGCATTTGAATCAACTGCTCATTGCATTCCTCTTTGTCATCAAAAGGCACAGGCAAGGATGGTGATGGAGCGGTTGAGGACACATGCCTGAGTAGGGGATAGGGTAAACCGAGAATCGAAGCTCTGTCGACAACCCACTGAGTATATGATCCATGTACAAAACCCGTCCTTCTTCCTAACTGATTCCTATCAAGCCTACGAACAGTATGCCAGGCTCGCACAAATCTCAATCTCATGCCTGCATGGTCCTCGTGGTTGAGGTAAAATTCACCGGTTAAGGAGAGGTTGTTGGGTTTTTCCTTCATGGGGTATCCAAACTGGCGTCTGGCAAGGGTGGGGTTATAGGTGATTCCTCCGCGTGTACTGATGAGAGGTACATTGGGGAACTCTCCACAACTGTCGATGATTACCCCAATGTCACTAGCTGGTTGGTACCAAAGGATATCAGTTGGAGTGAGGGACATGATTCTCTGAGGCCAACGGGTTTTCTCTGGATTAATTTTGAAAAGGTGGGTTTGAGGTAAATGTGAAGTAAACCACTTGTATAGCAAGGGTGCACAACAAGTGATAACTCCGCATTTCTTTTGGGTTCTGTGATGGATGGAATGGTAGGTGTCTGCAAGTAAGGTGGGGACGGGGTTTCCGGATATGAAAATTTGGATTGTGTTAATGTCGATGAAGTTGTCGATGTTGGGGAAGAGTATAAGGCCATAGATGAGTAAGGCAAGGATGGCTTCGAAAGCACCGGTACTGGCGGCTTCGGCAAAGGTGTGGGCTTTCTGGTAGAGGAAACTGGGAGTTAGGCCTTGGAAGCCTCCTTTGGTAGTAAGGTTACTGGTTATGTCGGAAGTTTTGAGGTGGAGGGCTGCTGCGATAGTTACAGGTTTAGGAGTTGGTTCGAGGCCACTGAAAGGTAACTTGTCAAGCACTGGTAATCCAACTAGGTAGGAGTATTCTTCCAAAGTAGGGACAAGCTGGTATTCTGGGAACGTGAAACAGTGGTAGAGAGGGTCATAGAACTGGACCAAAGTGTTAAGGATCCCCTCTTCAACGTTTATCCTGAGGATGCTGAGCAAATTCCCATAGCGCTTTCGGAAGTCGTCCGGACTAGTTACCAAAGATCCTAGCTTCCGTAAATTTGTCAAATCCGGGTCTTTGAAGTTATACTTCTGAGTGTTCCTCTTCGTGAAGTTCATTCCTACGATGTTTACAACAAAACTTGTCTAAGTCCTTCGATACTTGATGAGAAAAAATGTTTATGAATGAGTGCATGTATGCATGATTTATGCTAAAGAACGGAGAAAACATGGTAAGGTTAAGTCCACAGTGTTGGAGCCAAGGGTAAACACGCCATTTGGTAAGGACTATGGTTTTATATGTACCTGTATCACGGGTTCTACCAAGTTCCCAAAGTCATTGACCACTTCCGAATATTGTCGGGTTACGGGACTGACTCCCGGTCCAACAACGTCCGTAGGAAAGTCTCGTTTGAGTGTAGTATCGCGTATCAACTAACTCAAGACTACTCTTGATTAGCCACCGCACTACGTCCTAAAAGGCCAAGATGGGTTAGGTAACTAAAGGTCCTCAACTTCATAGGTCACTTAAAAATAGCAATGCCAAACACGACTACTCATGTTGACATGGTACTTCTCTTAAGAGACCTCCATTGAGCGGGGTTATCACATGTACCAAAACCCAAGACTACTCCTGGTATGGCACGTTGATTATACCCCATCCTATCTTATGTTTCCCTCAAGTCCGGGTATAGGACTTATCTCACCACTCACGTAAAAAGGTAAACACTTAAGCACATATTTACAATTACAAATAATAACAAAGCATAAAGATAAAGAAAAGCAAGATAGGTTTAACCCACTTAGGATTTTGGTCCCCAGTGAAGTCGCCATTTTCTGTCGCGGTGATTTTTGGATATCAAGCTATTAATTAGCGTTGACTCGCAATTTTAATTTCACCACCGATCTTTTATTTTTCCGAGGAAAAGGGAGAAAGTTCGAAAACCCTATTTTAGAGATCAAAGGTCCGGGGGTTGGTTACGCAAAGGGAAGGTATTAGCACCCTAAACGTCTATAGTACTCTATAGGAACCTCTTGCTCATTTTATCTTTATGCTAAATTATTATTTGTTTGTAAAATAAAAGCTTAAGTGTGAAAGGATTAAAGTGAGAAAATTAAAAGAAAGAAAATGTTTTGGTTATTTTTATTGATTTGGAAAGACAAAGTCTTTTGCCTACGTACCCGAGTGGGATCAAAATCTCGTAGTTCGGGGTAAAAATCTGAGTGATTGGTTTCGGTTGATTTTAAAGTTTGAAAAAGGTTTTAAGAAAGATGAGAGGCCGTAAAGGCATAGAAGAGATAAAAGAAGTGAGTTTGATTGATTTTAATTTGAAGAAAACAAGTTTTGATTGATTAAAGGTTGATTAAAAATTTGATTAAGAAAAGGAAATAAAAGATTGACTTTTTTTGAAGATTTTGATTATAAAATATTTTTGAGTTTTGACTTTTTTGACTTTTTTATGAAAATTTGATTAGGTCCTAAGGTCCTGAGACTAAGTTATGCTGAGAAAAACTAAACGCGCCGGATCCCTCAAAATGACGTTGGATCAAGTGAGGGTCCTTTTCCTCGGATACGGTCCAAATTACATAATCGCCCTCGACATAAAGCATAAAAAAATAAATGTGGTGTCGGTGCATATTCTCATTTATATTTTATTTACATTGGACCTAGATACATTCTAATGGCAAGAAAATAAATAACAAAAATAATAAAATAAAATAAAATTGCAATTGCATTAAAGTAAATATGCTAAAAAGAAATAAAAAATGCATGAAATGCAGAATAATAAATAAATATGGTGCTTAAAGTAAATAAAAAAATAAAATGCAAGGCATAAGTAAACATGATGCTGAAAATAAAATAAAAATGCAAGACAATAAAAATAAACATGATGCTAAAAGAAAAATAAAAATGCAAGGCAATAAAATAAATATGATGCGTAAAATAAAAGAAACTAAAAATGCAAGGCAAAAAATAAATATGGAGCTGGAAAATAAAATGCAAGACTGAATATTAAATATGGTACTGGAAAGTAAATAAAGAAAATAAAAAATGCAAGGCATAAAATTAAATATGATGCAAAAAATAAAAGAAAATAGAAAAATGCAAGACAAAAATATAAATATGATGCAATAAAATAAAAATAAAAAATGCATGGTACTGGAAATTACAAGCAATAAATAAAGTGCATAAGAATAAAAGAAATAAAAAAAAAGTGCAAGAAATAAGAAATAAATAAAAAAAAAAGAATAGAGAGGAAGAAAGGGGGTGCAGAAGTAATAAGGGGAGTGCAGAAAGTAAAAGAGTAGAAATCAGAAAAAAAGGAAGAAGGAGAAATGGGCCAAGGGATAGTCCAGAAAGCTGAGTCCAGGGAGAAAACCCGGTCTGGTTCGGTCCGAAAGAACCAGACCGGTCCAGGTGCTTATTTAAGTCAGAACATGGTTTTTTATTTCATTTTTCACTCATTTTCTCTTTCTTCTTCTTTTCTCTCTCAGATTCTCACCCATTCTCTCATGCTCTCTCACGGTTCCTTCACTTTCTTCTCACGGTTCCTTCATGCTTTCTCCACTCTTCTCAAAATCTCTCACGTTTTCTATCTTCCTTTTCCATGTTCTTTATGAATCCGAAGCTAGCTTCTAGGAATTTCACCAAATAAACCCTAGATCTAAACAAAACTAAAACTGAGAAAACTACCTTGTTTGATTTCTGTTTCTGTTTTGTATTGCTGTTATCGTTTGGTGAAGCTTTGCGGTTCAGTTGCTTTTTGATTTGAGATGTTGCGATTTCTGGATGTTTGGATGTGGTTTGTTTTTTGGCTTGAGATGTTGCGATTTCTTGATGTTTGGATGCGATTCTGGGTGTTGGGCTTTGTGATGTGATGGATCAGTTTTGTGGTTATGGTTTGTGTTTGGATTCACGATTTTGTTTTGCTTTCTTTGGATTTGTTGTGATTTTTGTAAGCCTGGCCGGATTTCTGGATCTTACGGTGGTTGTGTTGGTGTTGGAAGGTGGTTCGTTGGCTGTGCTAAGGGTGGTTGATTTCTGACTATGAGTACTGTTGATTGGCTGATTCACTGACTCCGTGAACAGTACCATTTAATACTATTTATAGTAAAAAGGGTGAAAAAACGAAAATGACTAAAACGCCCTCCTGGGCCTTGGACAGAATATGGACCAATAATGACTAAATTAAAAATTGACAGTAAAATTAAAATATTATGAATAGTAAAAAACGAAAATAAAGAAAATAAAAAGAACAGAAAACACTAAAATAAAAGAAAAAAAGAATAAACTAAAAATAATAAGAAAAAAAAATAAATGATAAAAATAATAATAAATAAAATAAAAAACGGTCGCCTTCGGAACAAAAAATGAGGTATTTTAAAATACCTCCCTGCCGAAATTTCGTCTGAAGCGACGAAAATTTTCGGTTTAGGAGACGAGAAACGTGAAATAAAAACGGGTCAAAAATGGGGTATGACATAAATAAATAGAAGTCTCTTTCATTTATGATTGAGCAATAGAAGTCTCTTGGAGTTGTCCTTGAGCATTGCAAGTCTCTTGCCTGTGTGCTTGGGCATTAGAAGTCTCTTGGAGTTGTCCTTGAGCATTAGAAGTCTTTTGCAGTTGTGCTTGAGCATTGGAAGTCTCTTGATAGTGACCTTGTGCATTATAAGTCTCTTGCAAGTGTGCTTGAACATTTGGAAGTCTCTTGGAAGAGTCCTTGAGCAATTGTAATCTAATGAGATTATAGTGAAGTCTCTTGGAAGTGCAAGGGGACTGGACTACTCATGTGTTGTGGGAGGAACTATTATAAATTACTTGTGTCTGCTCTCTCTCTCTTTTATCTTTGTGTTATGTTACTATCCGCTGCATTCAGACTCTGAACCATCCGACTCTGACGAGTCCTTTAACACTCAGAAAAAGAAACCAGAAAAAGCCAACACAATTCAACCCCCTTCTTGTGTTTTTCTCACCTTCAGTTGGTATCAAAGCATAGTCTGTGCTCATCCACTTAACCGTGCCACAGTTAAAGATCCAGAGAGAAAAACATGTCTACTCTTGATAGTGATACTTCAGCTTCCGAAACATCCAACAACACCTCTGAGCCTAACACTTCAACCTCTTATAAAAACAGTTTCTCTGTTAGACCTCCATCCTTTAATGGAGATGCTGCTCAGTTTGCTTGGTGGAAAAGCAAGATGTACAGTCATATCATAGGTGTTGATGATGAACTGTAGGACATCATTGAAGATGGTGTCACTTTTGAAGTTGGTACAGAAGGAATTGTGATAGACAGAAAGTGTCTGACCACTGCTTAAAGTAAGATCTACAAGAAGCATCATAAAGTGAGAGGAATTCTGGTGGATAATATACCTCATGCAGAATACACCAAGATTGTGCACAGATCAACTGCAAAAGCCATTTTTGAATCACTTTACTATACCTATGAAGGAAATCAACAGGTCAATGAGGCTAAGGCTAACCAACTGGTTCACTAGTATGAGCTGTTCAGAATGAAGGAAGATGAAGATATTGAAACCTTGTATTCAAGGTTTCAAAATCTTGTGTCTGGTCTTTAGGTTCTGAAGAAAAGCTATGTTGTGTCTGATCATGTCAAGAAGATTCTTAGGAGTCTTCCTGCCAGGTTCAGACCCTAGGTTACTACCATACAGGAGGCAAATGATCTAGACAAGCTAAGTTTGTAGAATCTGATAAGCTCTCTTAAAAGTAAATCAACCAAAGCCCTTCAGTCTGCTGAGTCAGAAGTAGAAACTCCAGCTGGAGAATCTGACAATGATTCATACTTTGAAGAGATGGCCTATTTAACCAAGAAGTTCCAATACCTGACCAATAAGAGAAGGTTTTCAGGTAAAAGCAGTGGTTCTAAAGGATCAAGTTTCTGAAACAAGAAAGAAGATCAGAAAGGAGGATGCTTCAACTGCAAGAAACTTGGTCACTTCATAGCTGACTGCCCAGAGTTACTGAAGGGTAACTCAAAGAAGGAGAGCTACAGAAGAAAGCTTAAGGAGAGCTTTATGGCAACTTGGGAGATGCTTGATGAAGAATCATACTCTAAAAATGGTGAAGAAGAAACCAACCTGGGTCTGATGGCCATTACAACTTCTGATACAGAAAACACTTCAGACTCTGACGATGATGAGGTATGCTTCATGGGTGATGCTCGGATTAGGCAAGTGTACCAAATCGTTTACCAAGTAATAAAGTGATAAGTAAAGTATCGTATCCATATGGATCGTCGTTTCAACCAAACAATTCGTGTTACTTATTTGGGAACAAAATAAAATAAAAGAGATAAGGGTTTCGAGTTTCACCAAGTTAATCTGTTTGCAATAGAGCAAAGTTTACCTGTTTTGATTGCAGAATGTTAGCGGCGATTAAGATTCTTAGAATCCCCTCTATTTAGTTGTTGGAATTACTTAACAGTCAAGTCTTATTCATATTATTTATCGTTATCTATCTAAGTGATGAGTTCGTTGGGACTTCTAAAAGATTACAAGTAAAATATTTGTTCTTACACTTGATATACAATCAGAGGTGTAAACAATACAAATTAGAACAGACTCTAATACTTAGAATTTCTAAGATACAAACTTTGATGAGAAATTCTTAAGTGTTCTATGCGCTTTTTGATTTGACAGAGTAAGGGCACATTTAAAAATAGCAAAGTCTTGTTATGTTCTTCAAGTTTTTAGCTCCTTATATAGGCAAGGATTTGAGAGACGTTGAAGAATAGTGTCAGCGCATTAAGAGTCGTTGAGAACCTTCAAATCAAGAACATTGGGTCATTGCCTAATATGCATAATGTCGTTGATTAGACATTCGAAATTCCTCTGCTGAAATTGGAATTATCCGTTCATTCCTTTTGTCCTTGAAGTTCTTTGTTTGTTTCTACACATGGTCAGAAGAAGACAAATTGTACTATCAGAGTCTTGATAGAGATGTAACAGCCCGATTTTTAGCATTAGATTTATCTTAGTATTAATTAGTATTATTTAATTAATTATATTTGTTATTTGATTATTTATGTGTGATTGGTGGGTTAGTGGAATTATTAGTGCTTGAGTGGCATTTTTGTAATTATGCTAGGACTAGTAATTTGAATTTTAGAATAGTGGTGTATAATTAATATGAGGGGTTTAAGTGAAGCAAAAGTGTAGAGTAAATACTTGTGAGACAATTGTGACTAAGCCCATTAGTGAGAGTGACCTTAAACCATATTATAAATACACTAGTAGTGAGTGGCGGTGAATTAGGTTAACATTATTTCACAAAAGTTTTGAGTGGCAAGAGAGAGAATAGAGAGAGGAGGCTTGGTGAAGAGGAAAGGTAGAGAATCAAAGAGGAAAGAGAGGATTGCACTAAAAGTAGCAAGAGAAGTGAAGAAATTAAGGTAAAATGGGAGATTATGATTAACATATGGGTTTAAGAAACAATTGGGTGTTTGGGAGATTTTAGCTTATAGCTTAATTTCATGAAGTATGATTAATTCTGTTGATTTTCATGCTCTTTGTTGATGACTGAATTAAGTATATGTTAAGTTGTTGATTTCATGCTTTTACTTCATCAAAACTCATGGTTGATAATGTTGTTTGTGAACTTTGTGAAATTTGGTGAAATTGATGAGAAACATGATAATTGGTGTTGATTATGCTTAATTGAGTTGATTATGAGTATGATTATGTATTTGGGTTATGAAATCATGAAGTTATGTTGTTTGGGTTAAGTTGGAATTGTGGTTGTTGTTGTTTATGTGAAAATAGCTTAATTTGGTGAAAATGAATAACTTGATGATGAAATGATGTAATTTCATGTTCTATCTTCTTGTTATGACTTTAGGTATGATAATATTTCTGTTTGCATGAGTTTAATGTGATAAGTTCATGGTTAAGTTGTGATTATGTGTTGTTCTTGGATTTTTGAAAAAGTGAGGAGAAATCATGGTTTTGGATACATAATTGATGATTTGAAGTGTTGTGAGTGTTTATTAAAAGTGTTTTGATTATGGGAAATGTTTTGGAATGATTTGGGTGTGTTGCGGTTGATTATGGGACTTTAAAAGTGCTTAATTGATGAGATTCATGTTTTGAAAAGCTGATTTTTTCTTTCTGCACAGTGGTAATCGATTAACAACAAGTGATAATTGATTACCCATTGATTCGCAGTTTCTAGGTGAAATTCTGAAACTGGTAATCGATTACCACAGACAAAATTTACCCAGATTGTTGTTTTTTTGTGTAACCGATTACCCAAGTATGGTAATCGATTACCAACGTCCAGAACTCCTAAAAATGCATTTTTAACCATTCTAAATGTTTCCAAACCTCATAGGATGAATAGGGAGTTGTTTATATCAATTAAGTAAGGTTCTTTTATGATAAAATCAAAGTAAAATGACATTGTTGGATATTTGGTTGTTGGCTTCATGTTTGCTAAAATCAAATACACAAGCAATTTGTGCTTCAGAAGCTGGAAATGTTCATCAGAAGTTGAACTGGTTCTTCAGAAGCTGACTGTACACTTCAGAAGCTGAACAGTACTTCAGACGCACTGTTCAGACGCTGACTTTCGTTGAACTTCGGACGCACTGTTCAGACGCTGACTTTCGTTGACCTTCAGACGCACTGTTCAGACGTTTATGTTTTGAAGAGTGTCTTCAACTTTGTTTGTTTAGAGTCTGATAATCACTGGGGCAGTGATTGACTGAGGGAAGTGAGATGGGTCTCAGGTCTAGGAGTTCCTAGGTTGAAATCTATACGGGTAGTGATTAAGTGAGAAGGCTGTGAAACAGGGGCTGTTGTCATAGGTCTTTGAATTGATACTATTTAGTGGATTTCCTTCCTGGATTGGTAGCCTTCAGATGTAGGTGTGGTTGTCACCGAACTGGGTTAACAAATCATCTGTGCCATTTTACTTCTGTCCTTTATTTCTGTTATTCTGCTTCTGAACTTTTGTACTCTGTTCTACTCTGTTTTACGGTTCAGAACCAGTCCTGCCAGGAATTTCAGACATGATTAACTTAGGATAATGAATTAGATGATAGTTGGAATACATATGAGATGGTGATGTTTATGATTGATTAACTTGCACATAAGTATATCAAGGCTTATATGTTAATTAATTAGAGACGAACTTTGATAATGAAGTAAAACAAAGATGTTTTGCATGTTGCTTATGTTATGTGGATGATTGATGGAATATGAATAAGATATATGAAGTAAGATGAGCTAATAGGTCTATGTAACCTTGTTATTGACGTGTGTTGTGATTATGTGAAAGAAGTTAAATGAATATGATGATGATGATGATGATGTAATTTAAATGAAGATGTGGTGAACTAAATGATGATGTTGTGATTTAAATGACGATGTGCTGTTAACATGAATATGTGGATGTATTGATTTGATAATGCAATTGATAGCCGTGATAGTTGTGAAAGTTGCATGATTTAAGATCATGATTTATAGTTGTGTGCATTGTCAAGTCCGTACGTGAACATCCATGCATTCATAGTCAGTCGATAGTTGCTTGGTTTAAGACCAAGATCCAAATGTGGCTTGATTTAAGATCAAGAGAATTCAGTGTGGGGTTTAAGATCTCGAGAAGTCATAGGTGGGTGATTTAATATTACTATTCATGGGGGTGTGACTTTAAGGTCATGATTTATATTTGTGGGATCACTCAGTAACAGACCTCTGATATCCAAAACCATGGTACCACATGCATGTAGAGTCTGATTAGGAGCATTACATTCACATGAGTCGTGTTTGGTAATGTTTTGGTGTGAACTTGTGCATTTATGTGGTAATTGTTAACTGTCGATGTGTGGAAATTATGGAATGATTCATAACTGTGCAATTGGCGATTTATAGTTGAAATGATGATTTAACTGTTGGTGATGAATAATGATGTGAGAAATATGATTTAATTGATGATGATGAATTAAGACGCGAAGTTACAATTTAATTACAATGTGGTATGATTAAGTTGGTAATTATATAATAATGAGGGTATGCTATGAATTTGTGAATTATGCATGAGTAGTAACCATGCTTTCTGTATTGATGATTATTTAAATGTGATATGTATGTTGAGTTACATAACCAGGCTCGTTTGTTTAGATGTATATGTGATGATTGTTGATGTTTCTTGCCTGACATACATGCGTTTATTATTCTCTTATGTTGAGCATATATCTTACCTTTTAGTGGCTTTATTGTCGCCTCATTCGTGGGTTCAACCCTTGTGGATGTAGACTTGCAGGTTGAGGATTAGTGCTCGGTGAGTTGTGCTGAGGATGGTGTCATGCCTATTCTCCGTTTATGTCGCTTTTACTATCGAGGATGTCTAGATTAGGTGCTCTGATCTAGGAGTCCAGGATTTATTTTCTTGTTGAATTTTATGAGGATGTATTTTATTTGAGATATTTATGTTGAGACCTGAGATGATTATATTGTTGAGATGTTTTATTTCCGTTGTGTTGTGATGATTATCAATGAGATTTTCTTTATGAGAAATTGTATGAGTTATTTGGTGATTTGTTAGATTCTGATTAGTCGTTGCATGATTTATCGCTTAATTAGTAGTCTCGGGGATCAGGGTCTTACAAGAGACAACTACAGAAGAGGACAAATCTGATATGGATTTTGGGTCCCTCTAGGTTTTCTGTTCTTCAGAGTCGAGAGGTCTTTAGAGTTTGATGGTCTTCAGAGTCTGATGCAGATCTTCAGCTTTTCCAAGATGTTGACTTCTGGATGACCTTTCTTCAGATCTTCAAAGGACAACTTCTTAACCCCTTCTCAAATGACAGTGCTAATGTCGGAGGTGACAGAAGATGATTCAGGCACTTGGATGGTTGGGGATGTTTCAAGATCTGGGTTGGCAAGGTGAGTGTTTTGGGTTGATTCAGATGCAACAGATGTTTGATTTTCATCAAACTCTCTTGCATCTGAGAGGGAGGTCAAAAGTGTATGAAACTCAATACTTACATGAATGATGGGGGGAATGGGTGCATGTTTAACTATGACAATTTTTGGTGCATAGATGTTGAGTGGGTCAACATCCAAAACAATGTCAGGTTGGGTAAGTTATTCTATATCTAGTTCAGGAATGATTACAAGAGTAGTTTCAGGTATAGCTTCTGATTGTCTAGCAGTTGTAGTTTCAGACATATATTTTGGTTGAGGTACAAGTTTGGTTTGGGGGACAGGTTTTGTTTGTGGTGCAGGTTTGGTTGAAGGTGGCTGCTTGGATACATTAACACCAAGACTGGCTTTCAAAGTCTCAAACATAACTAGTTTATTATTCATATTTAATATTAATAATATTATTATTATTATTATTATTATTATTATTATTATTACATTTTGATATCATATTTGTGTCAAAATATAATATCTCTTCTTCTTCTTCTTCTTCTTCTTCTTCTTCTTCTTCTTTACAGGAAACATGACTCTAGTAAGGACATGGAGAATAGAGTGTTGGAACAAAATGTATGAACAAGTCTCTTTTGAGTTTTGATGATAACAAAGTGTTAAAAAGAAAATTGGATATGCTAATGCTTGTTCTAAGTGTGCAGGACCATATCCAAGGTATCTGAACAAGTCTGAGTCTTATAACTCCAGACATAAGGTGCAACAAAAAACTAAACCTTTCAGAACTAACCCAAGAGGACCCATATGGGTACCTAGGTCTGAAATTATTTATGTTGCAGATATGATTAAGAGCCAAACAAAAGGGGAAGTCATGGTGCCTGGACAGTGGCTGCTTGCATCCCATGACAGGAGAAAAATCTATGTTCCAAACCCTGACCATGAAAGAGGGAGAAACGGTGGGATTTGGAGAAAACCAAAAAGGCAAGATCACTGGTACTGATATTCAGCTTTCAGAAGATGCTTCAGAACCTGATCAGACTCCTGAGTCTGAGAAAAGTTCAGAAGCTGAAAATCTTCAAGAAGCTGAAAATCCTCCTGTAGCTGAAAATCTCTCAGTAGCTGACACTTCTCCTAAAGTCAATCAAGAACATTGTTGGAAAAAAATGGGTGTTCAGAAACAAAACTGAATGAACAAGGAGAGGTAGATCAGAAGCTCAACAGAGGTATGATTTGTTCTCTGTTATACTTAACAGCTTCTACACCAATGTGAAAGACTATCAGATTCATGAAAACAACATACCCATCTTTGTGATAATACTGCTGCAATCTGTTTGTCTAAAAATCCAATTCTACATTCAAGAGCCAAGCATATTGAAATTAAACATCATTTTATTAGAGATTATGTTCAGAAGGGTGTTTTGGATATTCAATTCATTGATACTGATCATCAATGGGCTGATATATTTACAAAACCCCTCACAGAAGATAGATTTAATTTTATTAAAAAGAATCTGAACATGCATTTCATCTCTTGAAATAATTGCTTGACTCTGAATAGAAACTGAGAATCTGAAGTTCATCAGAAGCTAAGACTTAACAGACACTCACTTTGAGAGTCTGAAGAAAGTTCAGCTTCTGAAGACATCAGAGTCTGAGTTTCAGAATTTGAATTTTTGACTTATGATAAAACTCATTATAAGTGGACACTTTACACGTGGCCCACTAATGAGAGTGAATCTGAACAGTTGTCTAACACATGGTCAGAATCTGATAAGTTATAACTACTGGGCAGTGATGAATTAAGCTTTGAAAGTTGTACTTTGCCCCTCCTAAAGTCATCAATGTGCAGTTGTGTTTAGTGTTTTTTCTGTTTTTAGTTTCTGAAATGTTTTAAAAACACTCAAAACACAGTCACACTTTCACCTTCTCATCTTATATGTTCAGTTTTCAGACCCATTTAAAAACTCTCATTTCTGTCTGAAAAAGTTCAGTAGTACTGAACCATATGTTCTAAACATTTGTGTCTGAAAGAGTTCAGCAGTACTGAACCATATGTTCTGAACAATTGTGTCTGAAACAGTTCAGTGGTACTGAACAAAATGCTCTGAACATTTTTATCTCACGTTTTAACTCTCTTAAATTCTTGAATTTTCTTTTTGTTGATGACAAAAGGGGGAGTAAAAGTAACAAGTATTTCAGGCTCTGAGCTTACAGAATATAAGTTAATTATTGAAAATTAATTAACTTAGGAGAACATTTTTCTTATCTCTTAGCCTCTGATTTAAATTTTGTGAGATAAACTGAAATTTCAATTCTGTGAATTAAACTGAATTTAAATAACTTGGATAAAACTCAAGGGGAGCTTACAAACCTCAGACCCTGAAGTCAGTTTGTTATTTAAATTCTGAATGTATTTACACTTTATTGATTTAAACTGAATTTAATTAACCTGGATCAGACTCAGGGGGAGCTTACAAACCTCAGACCCTGAAGTCAACTTGTTAATTAAATTAACAACAATTTTCTATTAATACTTATGTTTGTCATCATCAAAAAGGGGGAGATTGTTGGAACAAAATGTATGAACAAGTCTCTTTTGAGTTTTGATGATAACAAAGTGTTAAAAAGAAAATTGGATATGCTAATGCTTGTTCTAAGTGTGCAGGACCATATAATTAATTGTTGTATCTAATGGTGGTTCTGAAAGATCAAGTTAAGAGCAAAATGAAATTATTGAAGCTTGTGTTGCAATCAGCGTCTGAAGGTGCGTCTGAAGACAGCTTCTGAAGATGCGTCTGAAAACACCTTCTGAAGGTGCGTCTGATGTACAGTGCGTCTGAAGACAACGTCTGATGACCAGCTTCTGAAGACAGCGTCTGATGAAGAGTGCGTCTGATGACCAGCTTCTGAAGACAGCGTCTGATGAACAGTGCGTCTGATGAACAGTGTCTGATAACCAGCTTCTGAAGTCTGAGTTTTAAAGAAACGCAGAAGTCAACAATTGCAACTGTCAACAGTAAAGTACTGTACAGTCAGAACAGCTCTTTGCAACAGTTGTCTCCTTGGTCGAAACATCCTCCCTGTTTCAAGGAAACAATTCAAAATTCCATTCCACTGTTCCTCTGTTATGCATACAATGTCAGGAAGGAATTAATGCTGGATATAGCTTCTACTGCAGCGGCTCTTTTGATCAAACTGGCTCTTCTCAACAGCTCTTAATTCCTCTATAAAGGATTGAAGTTTTGAAGAAGAAGAACAAGACTCAATACTCTGAAAACGTGTTACTCTGTTTTCTGGAAACGTAACTTTGCCAAATTCGATAGAGTCTTAATCTGTGTTGTATTTTGTGAACACCACTGATAGTATATCAAGTGTTCAACTCAAACAAATTTCTTTGTAATTTTGTTTGATTAAAAGTCTCTTGCTTGTGTGCTTGAGCAACTAGAAGTTTCTTACTTTGTGTTTGAGCAAGGAAGTCTCAAACTGTGTGTTTGAGCAAGGAAGTCTCATACTGTGTGTTTGAGCAAGGAAGTCTCATACTGTGTGTTTGAGTAAGGAAGTCTCATACTGTGTGTTTGAGCAAGGAAGTCTCATAGCTGTGTGCTTGAGCAATTCTAATCTTTGTGATTATAGTGAAAAATCTCTTGTTAGTAACAAGGGGACTGAACTACTTCTGGGTTGTTGAAGGAACCAGGATAATTGATTGTGTCCCTCTCTCTTTCTCTCATTTACTTTATATCCACTGCAAAACAACTCTGAAACAGAGCATCAGAATCTGATCAATATCAGATTCTGAACTATCATTAAGTTTTTGAGAAAGAAAAGAAAAAGCCAACACAATTCAACTTCCCCTTCTTGTGTTTTTCTCACATTCATAGAGCACTAAAGCAAGAAAGATTGTCATCATGTACCAAAACTAAATTTGTTAATAAACTCTAATAACAAGTCTAACACGATGCTGGTGAATCTAGAAGGAGTGAAGAATGACATTTGTTTGCCATCTTATAATTACTAAGTAGTAAAAAGTGTTTATGAATATATTTTATAAAAGGTTTATTTATTTGAAAAGCTAAAAAAATTAATCAATGTTTTTTAAATTAATCACAACTAATTGTTAAGATTAGAAATAATATCCGATTTTAATTTAATTTTGCCAAATTATTTTAATCAGTAGTGTATACTACTACCTCCGTTCCTTTTTAATTGTCACTTTTTGACATTTTACACAAATCAAGACAATCAATAAATGTTACTACTTTTAATGCAATAAGTTATACTTTTACTATAATGACCTTATTCATTTAATATCTCATTTCATATATTTCTCTCTCCGCAATAAATAACTAAGGGTAATATTGGTAAAACAACATTTAATTTTGCATTGAACTTTGAAAGTGACAGTTAATTAGAAACAAAAATTTTCTTCAAAAGAGACACTTAAAAAGGAAAGGAGGGAGTAATACATTTTAAATAACTTTGACCGTTCTTTTGACTTGACCAGTGAAAATAATTAATGCATGTAGCCTTGTAATCTCCGCTTCTCTGTAAATCATGGCTTATAAATATCATGCCCCTGTCTTTCAATTTTCGTAACACATCTTAATTTCTTTCATACTATCATGATTTCTTTCGGTTTTCTTTTCTCGCCATGGGAAACTTGGTTCCTGCACCATGAATTTTCTGCTACGGTTTTTGTCTTGACGGTGAATAGCTTTTTAGGTCTTAACATTCTGAAAGACCAAGAGCAACATTATTTGACTCATGCAAATACAAAAGGCAATGGGGGGCCTCCTACCAGATATTAGAAGCCATTGCAACATGCTTTAGAAGAATGGAAGATGAGGTCATGAGCCATTTTTATAAAAGATTGAATGGGATAACTCAACATAAATAGACATGGCCATTTTTTGATCTTGTTGATATTGAAGGTTTTGGCCAGATGGTAGAGTCGTTAGTGGCAAATAAAGTAAAGTTTTGTTATGGGAGAGACATTGTGAAGAAGATGAAAATATTTTTTTCATGAAGAAAATATGGTGGAATAATCATATCTCTTTGGTACCTTATTACAACTCTTGATAAAACTCAAAATTGAGAGAAAAATATTGAAAAGTGATTAAAAATATTATAGATGAATTGAATTTACAATGAATATAATGAATCATCATCAATGTTAGATGTTTGTATTTTAGCTGATTTGCTTATCATGTGTTTGTTCCTTCAATTTTTTTTGAATTGTTGTAACTGTTTGTAATCTTCTCTAGAACGACTTGTGCTGGAAAGATTACCGTTAATGATATTCTATTTTGGCGTGTTCAAGAAAAAACTATTAATAAACTGTAACAAACATATATCGAATGCCATAGTCGAGACAAGCTTTATTTGTAATTGAATTCAATTGTTGCATATTTTGGAGATCAATGAATCTCGATTCATTGTATCATATATCTTACAATTTATAATAAGATTTGATTTAAGATTCGGAAAATATATGGGATGATCAATAATCATGTTTCGAATATGGATTCATAATTATTTTTTTCAATTAATGTTTTGGATTTGGTTTGAACTTCGAAGCCTGGTAACTTATTAGCACATCGTCATGGAAAAAGAAAATTTTAGAGATATACTACTTTAATCAACCTTTGTTTATGTTATTCTAAATATATAAAACCTTTTTTTCATTTATACTCCCGAGTTGGAAATGACTATTGCTTGAGGTGTGTGTCTATATATATATATATATATATATATATATATATATATATATATTGATTAGAATTATGAATCACACTACATGGCAAGTTAAGAAAATAGTCCTAAACTTAATGGTTTAGTGGTTGTTGAATATTTTATGTCCAAAAACTTCAACATTTAGTTCACATTTTTTATAATATATCTTGCAGACGCTTCATTCCTCTTAATATTATATGACTAATATTTTAATTTTAAAACATAGGTTGAATCAAATTATTTTAGACTATTATTTAAGTTTCCACAATTTAGTACATTGTCTGATAATCTCGACTAAGAATATATCTCCGGTGGATAGAACATATGATAAAAAGATTCTCCATTTATGAAAAAGGTTTACAATTTGTCGTGCTTCATGTTTGGGAAGTTATTATATACTATCCCTAATCTTAATTATAATCAAAATGTCAAATGTATTTATTTTAAATATGGACCAAATACATTTGACATTTAGCTTTGACCGTTCTTTTTTCTTGACCAATGAAAATAATTAATGCATGTAGCCTTGTAATCTCAGTTTCTCTGAAAATATTGGCTTATAAATAACATTCCCTTATCAACCAATTTTGACAGAACAACGTAATTTTATTATTCATATTTACAATCATGTTTCCTTTCGTGTTTCTTTTATCACCATGTGAACGTTGGTACTTGCACCATGAATTTTCTTCTATGATTTTTGTCTTGATGGTGAAAACATTTTCAGGTCTAAACATATTCCATGACCTGAGGCAAAAAAATTCGACTCATGGAAATGCATAAGGCAGTGAGAAATCTCCTACCTGATCTAAGAACCCATTGCAACATGTTTCATAAGAATGTTGGAGGAGATCATGCACCATTTTAATAAAATATTATATGAGATAACTCAACATAATTGAGAATGCCACTTTTTGATCCTGTTGATGTTGAAGGTAATGGCCAGAGGGCAGAGTCATTAGTGGCAAGGAAGGTAGGGTTTTAAGGTGGGAGAAACATGGTGTAGAAGATAAAAATATTTCTTTAACTAAGAAAATATAGAGGAATAACTATAGCTCTTTGGTACCAAAGTAGAGTTTTTGATAGGGGTGGCAAAACGGGCCCAACCCGTCGGGCCGGCCCCGTTTAGCCCGCTATTTTTGGCGGGCTGAGTCGAAGTTTTGAACTCGCTTCCTATAGTTGGCTCGTCCCGCAAAACTCGTTGAAAAAACGGGGCAGACTCGTGGCGGGGCGGGCCAACCCGCTTAACTCGTTTTTCTTTTAGTCTTATTTTATCTTTTTGGATTTATTTTGGTTGTTGGATTTGTTTTATGTTGGCAGATTTTCATTATTTTGCTATTAAGTATGATGTTGAGTTCGACAATTTATTAATTATCTTGTTTTTACCACAAATTTATTCGTTGCATATTTTTTTATGATAAAAGCAACATATACTTCAAAAAAAAAAAGATAAAAGCATCATAGTTTTTTTTTGTAACAATTAAGTTGTAAAAAAATGCATTAAAAATGTTTTTTTTCTTAGAAAAACAAAGTTTTTTGTTTGGCGGGCCGGCCCGCCAACTCGTTTGTCCGCCATTAAACAGGGCGGGGTTAGATTTTGGACTCGGCCACCTAATTTGACTCTGCTCGTCTCTTCCCGTTTTTAGCGGGCTTAGACGGAGTGGACCTAAATGGGACGGGCCGGCCCGCTTTGTCATCCCTAGTTTTTGATAAAACTCAAAATTGAGAGAATATACAGTGAACAGATATAATGAACATTATATATGCATATAATTCCATGTGAGAAAGATAACAACTAACATTGCCAACTAGCATATCTAACTATTAACAAACTATAACAAACTTATGTCTAATACCATAGTCGGCACAAGCTTTCTTTGTAACAGAATTCAATTGTTGCAAATTTCTGTTCGCATTTTGGAGATCGGTGAATCTTGATTTATTGTACCATATATCTTACAATTAAAAACAAGATTTGAGTTAAGATTTGAAAAATATATGGGTTCATTAATCATGTTTTGAATTTGAATTCACAATTTAGTTTTTCAATTATCCTTTTAGATTTGTTTGAACTTCAGAAAATGGTCACTTATTTACACATCATCATGGAAAAGGACACCTCTATATGATACTCTAATCACACTTTGTTTATGTTATTAAAAAAATATAGTCTTTTGTTTATTGCTACTCTAGATTCTGCAATGACTATTGCTTGCGGTATATATAAATTGGATAGAGGTTAATTGAAAAGAATTAGGAATAACACTCCCTAAAGTCAAGTTATTAAAATGGTCCTAAACTAAATGGTCTATAATGTTGAATATTTTATGTCCAAATAATTCAACATTTTAGTGCTCATTTTTTTATAGAATCTCTTGCAAATGCTTCAGGCTCTCTTAACATTATAGGAATAATATTTAATTTAAAAACAAGATGAATCAAATTATGTTCGACTATTATTTAAGTTTTAACAATTTAGTACGTCTGACAATCTCAACTAAGACTATAGCACATGTGGACAAAACATATGATAAAAAGCATCTTCGAATACATAAAAGGTTAAAAATTTATAATGCTTCGTGTTTGATAAGATATCATCATACTTTCCATAATCCAAATTATAATCAAAATGTCTAATGTATTTAGTTTAAATATGGACCAAATACATTTGACATTTGGCTTTGATAAGAATGAAAAGGCTAATATTGTTCAAAAAGAAGGAATGCAAAGAGTAATTATTATGGTTGATTTTTGTTTTGACTAAATTATGATTGATTTACGTAAAAGATGAATAAGCATAAGAGGAATGCTACTAGCACTTGATATTCAATCTGGTGTGAACAAAATTGTAATCTTTAAATTTGGTTAAGTATGTGCCCATCATCTAATTATGCAATGCCATGTCACATTTTGAAATGAGTTTTGTCTAAAGGTATCAGTTTCAACAAAACTTCAGGTATCTACTTTGTAAGCGGCTCAATGAGTTTAGCATGCTTTCTATTTCTAAATATTTTTAAAACTTTTCTTTTATTGTGTTTTTACCCAAACACTTTTTTTTATTCTTATTCAACCATTTTTGTAAATGACTATTGAGTTGCGAGTAATAAAATAAGGGAATTGCTAGAAAACTCTCTAAGAGAACTTGTTAAGAAGTCTAATGAGGAAACTTCACTAGGGAATTGTGACATACTCCCTCCGTCCCAAATTGTATGACGTTTTGGGCATTTCACACGTATTAAGAAATATAATTAATTTTGTGTGGAAAAGAGATATTATGAGTTATTTTACAAAATTGTCCTTAATAAATGGTATGGGAAAGATAAATTAAAGAATTAAAAGAAGAGAGAGTAATAAATAGTTAAGGATATAATAGGAAAAGTAATATTAATGTTTCATTGATATTGTAAAACGACATACAATTTGAGACAAATTTTTTTTCCAAAGCGACATACAATTTGGGACGGAGGAAGTATTATATTGAAACGTTAAAAATTAACTTTTGCTTCATTAAAATCATTAATTATTTCCTTTTTTTTCCCTTCATAATAGGACAACCGTTAGCATGACCTAAAAATAAATATAAAAAACTTTTTCAACTTTTAAATCGGGTAAACAGGTGAATAGTTAAAAAATTGGAAACGTGGAACCTGTAACGTTAACAATAAATTTATTTAAAATATTTAGCATAAGCATTAACTTAGTACTGTATACATTAAAATTACAATAATAAACAGGTTCATCCGAATAAATTACATCAATTTATTAATCTCATACACTACAAGAAAATCTGTCATTACCCAGGGGCAAAAGCCGTCGGTAAGTGCAAAAAGCCGTGGGTAGTCAGAATTACCCACGACTTACCAAGGGCCTCGGGGCCGTGGGAAAAAGCCTCGTCGGTAACGTTACCCACGGCCAAAAAAGCCCACTGTAATTACCCTCGGTTATGCCATGGATAATTTGTGGGTAATCATTGTTTTAACAACAAATTATCGGTCCTATATTACCCATGGCTAAACCATCTATAAAGTTACCCACGGCCAAGCCTTGGGTAAGTTATGTGTGTTTATGGAGTAATTTTACCCACGGCTAAGCCCTCGGTAACATAATATTTAAAAAAAAATTGCATACATTTATATTGGCCCATTTCATCCGTACTACAAAATTAAGAAAACTATGTGTTGTGTTACATCTCTCAAAGGTTTAATGACACAAGAAGTCAACTAAAACAAATTGTAATAAACTTTTTTATATATAATACATAAAATAGACAGTAAACTGGAAAAAAAAATACATAAGAATTGAAGCTAACATCTCTAGTACTTCTTTTGACAATTTACACAAATGTGTATATACGCATCTAGTCCATTCTAATAAGGAGTTGAATATTACTTGTACCACATACTCTTCCATACATCTCTAGATCATTCACAAGGAGTTGAATATTACTTATACCAAATACTCTATCATGCCAAATACATATGACTGCTGGGTCAGGGAGGATACACCTGGCTTGTAGCGCTTTGCCATATCACCAGTACCATAAAGATGTCTCCGAGTCTTTCCCCTAGCTGATTCAGCCCATAAGTTCAATTGAGTTGCAGGATCAACCTCCTTGGTGTTTTATCAGATGCCTTCTCCATCTTCACCTTATATGTTTCCTGCTCAAGAGAAAACAGACATACATATTACATTTAAGCTGTCACACGATGTATGAAATTACTTAGCAATCAAAAGCGTACAAACATACACATTTTTATATGATGACTGGAGCGAGAATTAATATACTCACATCACATTCCTGATGATTATATAATTGAAATTTCATTTTATAAAAATTAATTTAATTAAAAACTAAAGTTATAATTTATAATGAATATGCCAAGTCTTACAAGAATGTGAAATTACAAAATAGCTAGAAATAACAACCTATGAGTATAATAATTGAATTTTTTTTCATTTGGATTCAAAATCTAGTACAAATGCCAATAACAACAAGTAGCCGCCCTTATAATAGAAGAAGCAATAAGCCTACAATCAGACGAAGAGCCGATTTGCTGCCCTTAAATTTGAGGTACCCTTGCCTCTTTGCCAAATTCAATTCCATCTCAGCTTCCACTCCTCCTCCCTAGACCCCTAATAGCAACATATACATAAATCTCATGCAAAACAACATCAACAAAAACAAAATATAATCAAAAACCATGAATCAACCATATATAATTTGCATATAATTACCTGGCCTACCAAACAAACTAAAGTTGCTATAAAAACACAATGTCAGCCTGAATGCCTTTCAAATTTACACTGCCAAAATTGTGAATCTGAGACAACCAAATTATAGAGAAACAGATCAGGGCAACAAAGAGACATGTGAGGCGAAAAGATCAGATCAGTTCAAACCCAAACAACATGGTAAATAAACAGAATGCATCACAATAAATGAAACAAAAAACATAAGAAATAGTCTAATACATGAATGTCCAACTAAAAATTCATATTTACTTTAAAAATGAAAAATGTTGAAATAGCTGCAAGTAACCAATATAGTAGCTTCAGTGGCTTAATCACTTACTTGAAATATAGATTGAGTTTTCTCCACCAGTCTTTTCACAAAGTCCTCATTTTCCAAGTTAATTAAGCAAATTAATCAACAAATATAATATAGCACTTTCACATTTCAGCAGAAATAATTATCACAGTTACCTGAATCTCCTCTCCCTATAGGTGATGACTAGAACATGGTGAGGCGTTTAGTGTGTTCCCATTGAAGCTATGTTGAAACTGTTCTCTGTTGGAAGCGACCTCCTCCATGCAGAACTTGCAGACCGTAAGTCTTATTTAGAGCAATCTGAGTTAACAATCAATATCCCCCAATTAGAGGAATAGAGAGGTAGAAGCAAATGACACATATATATTAATATGAAGATACTCAATACTCATGATAAACAATCACCAAAGCCCTTCAACCAGAAAACTAATAGTTATCAAGTAACACAATTGTAATCCTAATTTACTCAATAGCATTCCAAAGTAAGGAAATAGGATTTGAAGTTGCAATTTAATACAATCGATCACACAAGCACAGTTATAGAAATCATTTTGTGAGACACTCAGATTGATATAATTTCAAAAATTAAAACTTAAAATGTCATCATCTTCATACAAGACTTTGCTAGTATGAAAAATAAGAAACATGATTAATCCTTTATGCAGTCAAGGTCAACTCTTGTGTCAATTGTTATCTATAGATGACATATTAATCATTACATTCTAAATTTCTATTTCATAGCTTGACAAGTATAACCAAGTAGTTCATTATCAAACATGTTCACTTTTGTATACGCTGCAACCAAATGTTAAAAAAAAATCAGTGCATAAACTTACTAATGAGTAGTAATAACACATTGTGAAATGCCGGAAGGTGGACATAACGATGTGTCGTAACCGGAATGCTATGCCATGATGGAAATGCCCTCTTTGCTGCAAATACAATAACTTTAAACTCTTCATCTATAGTCAATGGAACTTAGAAAGTTAAACGCAAAAATTGAAGCTATAAGCAAAACCATAAGCAAAATCAGAAGCTATAAGCAAAAAACATAAGCTATAAGCTAAAACAATTAGAAGCTATAAACAAAACCTATAAGTAGAAGTAGAAGCAGAAGCTATAAGCAATTAGAAAGCTAAAAGCAAAATAAGAAGCTATAAGCAAAACATGTAAGTAGAAGCAGAAGCAGAAACCATAAGCAATTAGAAAGCTAAAAGCAAAAATTGAAGCTATATGCATAACCTATAAGCAGAAATCATAAGCAAAATCAGAAGCTATATGCAAAAAACAGAAGCTATAAGCAAAACCAAAACAAGACAGAAACAAAATTATTCATAATTTAAACATATTGTTCCACTCTTCATCTTCATCCTCATCATCACCCAAATTATTAACACAAAACAATTATTAAAATGAAGCAATAACCACAATCAAAATCAAAATCGATCAAAACAAGAAGAAGAAAGCAAAATATACCAGCAAATTGATGAAGAACAGAGTGAGAAGAGAACCAAAAAACGAGTCACGAGTAGGAACGAACGAGTCACAAATTTGGAACGAGAATCAGTTTTACCTTCGATTTGAGAACGAACGAAGTGTAATGAATCATTAACAAACTCACTTAGCAAAATAGATACATAACATGCAATTCTAGAAATTAAATTTACCAAAGAAAATGGTCAAACCAATAAATTTTCATTAAAACAAAATTAAAAGAAATCTGAATAAACACCAGAAACCCCAAACGAAACCCCAAATTGAACCTTACCTCAACCTTTGCGGTTTCCGAACGAGTTAGGAATGAGGGACTTCAAACTGGATTTTGATTTCGAGCAGGGAATTGGTTTTCGATTTCAAGCTAACTAGATTTCGATTTCGAATTGGTTCAACTGTGTTTCGATTTGGTTCAATCTTTGTGTTTCTATTTGGGAACGAAGGGTTTCAATTTTGGAACGAGGGGGTTTCGATTTGGGAACAAGGAGGTTCAATTTGGGAATTGGGTGTTTTTGTCACTGAGGAATGATGAGTTTTTTATTACGGATTTGAGATTTCATCTTTGCAATTTGGAGGTGGGAAAATTTGGAACTGAGCTTTATATTTTCGATCTAGAACTTAGCGCACTCTAGCTATGTGACATATAAGATATATTTTTTTTTTGAAATATTTTTGTGGAGCCAAATTTATAAACTAGTATATTCTTGCTATTATAAATATAAATTATTATAAATAAATAAATAAATGTATCATAAAGAGGGTTAGACCGTGGGTAACTATTGACGACAAAAAGCCGTCTATAATTATTGATAGCTAAGCCGTGGGTAGCAATTTCAAAAAATTTACATTGAGCTTTTAAACTTACAGATGGTTTAGCCGTGGGTAATCCGTCACTCCTCTAAAAAATTACTCACGACTTAATGGCCGTGGGTAATTGTTCGTGGGTAATGACAGATTTTCTTGTAGTGATATATGAAGTAAAATTATCACAAGAAAGGGGGGTTTGAATTGTGATGTAATTAAAAATTACCTATTAAAAATCTTGACAACAAAACTTAGTAAGTAATATTTGGTTAGTCAAGAAATATTTAAATGTGTGTGTAAGTGTGAATGATAAATATAAAGAGATAAGGAAGAAAAATCACATACAAAAATTTATCCTGGTTCACCCAACGTGGGCTAGTCGAGTCCCCACAGTTCTTGTGAGATTTTCCACTAGGTAGTTGAGTTATGACTTAATCTCAACTCCTTCTTTCTTTTAGATCTTCTTGATATATACAACAATTTCATTCAACCGTTACGGGTTTAGACACTTGCTGTTACGAGCAAGCTTTTACAAACTTTGTGCTTTCTGCACAATATCAATTTCTTTACAAATGGAAATTGATTTGAAAAGTATTAATCTTCTTTATAAGATGTAATACGAAAATGAGAAGCTTTCTCAAACTAGGATTTTGTTCTTGATTGATTTGCAACTTGATATGAAAGAGGTTGCAAATGAAGTTTGCCTTTGTTATTTCCTCAAAAAGTTGTGTAATTTTCTCTTGTTGTAGTCCTCTATTTATAAGAGAAAATGTCATCTTATCTTTCCTCAAACTTGCAACCCAAAGCTTTGTGTAAAACTTGAGATGAGATTGATCTCTGCCAGTTGAGATCGATCTCTGTGAATGCCGAAGCCTTGTTCCTCTTTCTGCGTGTGGTGTGAGCTTTGTACAGCTCATTGTCTTAACATTTCTTAATGTAATATCAAACTTGGACCCAAAGAAAAGGAACTTTTGTACTAGGTAGTAGCTTTCCTTTGTCATGTAGTGAAGTGACCATAAAGAATAACCAAAGGATCATAGAATTACATGGTACCACTTTTGTCATATGCTCTTGGTGTGTTGTCGAAATTCTAATGGCCTTTCCTTATGCTTTGTTGGCTGAGTTCTTTTTTGTACATGGAAATAAATATGTTCTTTTTGTTCACATGCTTATTTGAAGTAAGCTCTTATGATAATAAATCCTTGACATGACATATTTCATTTCTCCAATATCTATTGCTTCCTTAAATGTGACAATATTAATTCTTGCATGGCCTTGTGCGTTTTTGCTTGCTCAAAATATTCCAACACTTTTGAGACCATAGTTGAGATCAATCTCTTCCAACATAACTTTATGCTTCCTTGATAGTCATATAATGTTTTATACCTTTTGGCTTAAAATAAAACACTCAAGAGCACAAGTTAAATAACAATTAATATCAGAATTAATAAAACTTAATTTAATTTGTTTGTTATCTTTAAAACTCAATTAGTGATTTTTGATTTAATCTCAACAATATATCCATTAAACACGTGCAATTCAGTCAATGTGTACAAACTACATTAAACACGTGCAAGCTCCACTCTTATATCCATTAAACACGTACATTTATTCTTGTCTGAACACAAATACGCAATGACAACAGTAAACTGATATGAGATATAACTGCGTAACTCATCCAACTTCTTCTGCTTATCCTCATCACGAGCATCCTGCTTATCTGAAGAAAAAATTTAAAAGGATTGGGATGAGACATAATGTCTCAGTGAGTTCCACCTATCCTAGGCTATAGACAATTTCGGGGAAACCTATGATCACCGTCTGTCTGTATATACCATCATGGTGTATATCCTACTGAAAGTGCTATAGTGATCTGGGAAAACTAGGATCACTAGCTGTTTGTAAACTATCCAAGTTGCATATTTTGTCATAGCTTTAATGAGTCAATTATTTTATTAAGTTAGCATGTAACAAACAATTACTCTGAGTTGATTTTACGGGATGGCTGGGTGGAGTAACCCCAGAACACCCCCATAACATAACCGGTGAAAATTCATATCGTATCAGGCTAACACCAAAACTCTTCTTGTAGTAGTGTAGATTTTCCCTACGGGGAAATCCCATCCGGCCTAATATGGAGCTGTTAGCCCATATTTGTATGAGCTAAGAATATGCTCTAAATATGCATTAAATGCTGAAGGGAATCTTGCAAAGATTCTGTTTAATCGAAGAACAAAAAGAATCTTGGAATTGTTCACAGGTTCGAAAGGATATTTACAAATACAAGGCTAAGGCAAAGAAGGAGGACTTCGAACCAGAAGGCAGATCGAACAAGCGTATGATCGAATCGAAGCAACAAGTTCTGGACTTAGCACAATTCTGACAAACTTTCACAACACTCAGTTCGACTTCGAAAGATACAACCGTTCTAAGGAGCAGTTAAGTGCATGCAGGGTGTACGTGGCAGGACATTTGGCAGTAGTATAGTGTTCGACCGTTAGGGCAGTTTACTTTCGAAAGTCTATATATAGTAGTTTTTTAGTCAGAAAACAGGTCGCAATTCATTTTATACAAAATCCTTGTAAACTCAAAGTACCCACGCTATCGAGAGAAACGAGTGAAATGGGATCCAAGTATGAATCTGTGAACCATCCTTTTTCTGTAAAACACATTTTACAATTCAATGCAATTTACTTTTTCATGAAATGTATCTTTTAAGCACTTTAAAGTTTCATGCAAAGCCTAATGTTTTTCCTTTAAATTCTGTTCATTTATGTTTCGATCGAAACAAAGTGTTCATTCAATAAGAACTCGTTTTTCCTTGTTATTTGCAATCCAAGTAACTTTTATGTTTAATTCTCCCAAAAACTACACAAAATGTTTATGCGTAATGGACATTCATATAATTTAAAGAATTCAAACAAAGCACTATGCTCCTGAGATTCACTAGTTGGTCTCGCAAGCAATTAATTTAGACTAGCGGTTGTTTACCAAATTTCACAGGTAAACAAATTGGCACGCCCAGTGGGACCTGTGCTTTAATTGAATCTTTTCTATCAAAAGTATTTTCGTTTGGATTTGCAAATTTCTATTTGTGCATTCTTTCTGGAAATTGCGTTAGTGCATGTTCTTGAGGAGTGGGAAAAAACTCCCTGAAATGGTTAGACCACCACCCAGAAATACAAACACAAATAATATGGAAAATGCAAATGTGAATGATAACAATGTGTCAGCGCCTTCGAGCGCGTTGAACACTTCGAATGTGACTGGAGCGACCATTTCCGCTCCCAGTTCTTCGACATTGGGCGTTACTATGCCTATCATTGCATCAACAACGATGCCTTTTACCACTGCAGGCCCTGCAGTTTCGATACCCGAAAACATAGGGAGCCAGCCATCCCCAGCAAGAGGAGGAGGCACAATAGGCTCTACGTTTAGTATGCCTTTTTCACAATATACGAATCAAGGCAACAGTAGGAATGTACCATATGGTATGCCTACAACGCTGATGCAAGGGCTACAAACCAACCCTTCATTATATTCAGAAACTGTGCCTGGCGTTTACTCGCCTACAAACCAACGATTGGCCTCCAGTTCTGTTAATCGAAATGCAGTGCCATCATTAACTAATACATCCTTGATGTCTTTAAGGCAACAAATGGATGAAAGTAATCATGATATGGTTAATATGTTGACACAACAAATTGGTACAGGTGTTTAATCCTTTGATACAAAATACTAACCAGTCTTATCAATTGTTAGCCACCCAGATGGGTAGAATGGCTGATTTCTTTGGGGCTCCACATGTCCCTAATCAACCAGTTCCTCAGATCCAGAATCTAGCACCCATACAAAACATCCAAGTACCAAACAATGCTATGGTGCCTATGCCCAATAACTTAGTGGTACAGCCTAATCAAGGACAATTACAAATGGGTCCAATCGAACCATACGCTCAACCACAAGTACAACCACAAATCGAACCAAATCCGGGGATAGTCTTAGTAAATCGAAATCAAAATGCTGATGAAGTGGTTCGAAATGTCCAACAAAATAATTTAGGGGCACAAAACAACATAGCAAATTTGGTCGAAGCTATTTTAGTCCAAAATGGTTTGAATGTAGGTTTACATAGACCAAATTTTGTTTCTGCCTTGTCAGAGTATGTGCTTCAGACTGAACTACCAAGGGGTGTCAAAATCCCAAAATTCACTAAGTTCGCTGGTGACACTAGCGAATCAACCGTTGAGCACATTGCAAGGTTTCTGACAGAAGCAGGAGACATAGCAAATAATGAGAATTTAAGGATGAAGTATTTCCCAAATTCTTTAACAAAAAATGCCTTTACATGGTTTACAACCCTCCCTCCACATTCCATACATAATTGGAATCAATTAGAGAGAGTTTTCCATGAACAATTTTACATGGGACAATCAAAAATAAGCCTTAAAGAATTAGCAAGTGTTCGACGTAAAGCGCCTGAGTCAATTGATGATTATCTCAATAGATTTAGACTTTTAAAGGCAAGGTGCTTCACCCAAGTCCCTGAACATGAATTAGTCGAAATGGCTGCTGGTGGCCTAGACTATTCGATTAGAAAGAAATTAGACACTCAGTATTTGAGGGACATGGCTCAGTTGGCTGATAGAGTTCGACAAGTCGAACGGCTAAAAGCTGAAAAGGCTAGGAATTCTAAATTTCATAAGAGGGAGAAGGTTGCATATGTCGAAGCAAACGACAGTGACCAAGAGTTCGATATCACTTATGAAGATATCGAAGACAATGAGGTTGATTTAGCAGAATTAAAACCTGGACCTCCTTATGTCTGTAAACTCCTTAAACCTTCGAATGGGAAAAATCCTGTTGAGCCTAAAAATGATAAATTTGTGTCTAAAACTTATACATTTGACATAACCAAATGTGATGAAATATTTGATTTATTAGTTACAGATGGCCAGATTATTGTTCCTAAGGACTTAAAAGTACCCCCAATCGAACAACAGAAGAAAAGGGGTTATTGTAAATTTCATAATTTCCTTGGCCATAAAACCTCACGTTGTATTCTTTTCAGGGATCTGGTCCAAAAGGCTCTCAATGAAGGGAGACTCAAGTTTGGTGAGAAACCAAAGGCCACTCAGGCGAATGTTGAGGCACCAAAAGCTGTTGAAACTCTCTATGCGGAACCTCAAGGAGTAATGATGGTCGAAGCCATGGAGGTGTCTGAGGTGCAAGTTCAAGGCATATCTGAAGAAGACTACAGCGAAAAGATGAAGGTGGTGTATCCTCAGACTGAAGAGGATCTGATCGATTTTCTGAACAGATGCAAACTCGAAAACAAGAATGTAATGCTGTGTCCCCGCTGCAGTGCAGTGTGTGATAGAGAGGCTACTGAGGGCCTCATGAAGTACCAGGTTGTCAACAAGGGGGCAACGCAAAACCAGCGTTTTGATAAAGGCAAGAGAATTATGGTGCAGTCGAACAACAATCAGAAATCTGGTCGAAAGACTACCTTTATTCCTCCTGGTTCGATTCCTGTCGAAAAATGGATGCACCAGGGGCTCATAAGGTTCAACAAAGGAACTATGGAGGTAGGTGGTTCCAGTGGAATGAAGCAAGTTGGCCCACAGGAGGCTAATAAGTATTCTTACCGAAACAATTACAAGGGTAAGAATCCTATGACAAGGACCCAATGGCGCAGGTTTCAGCGTCAAAAGAAATTGGCCGAACAAAATCTGCAAACTGGCCAATATAAGGATGTGTCCAGGAGGCCAGCAAAAGAAAGACTCTTTCCTCCGGTGAATGAAGATAAGATGGAGGACGAGGATCTGCTGGACTCTGAGCCTGATTTCGACGTTATCTGCGTGGTATCCATCTTGCCGTCTGAGTATGATGTCGAATCTGAAGTGACTGAGATCGAAGGTGAATTCGATCACCTTGATATGGCTGACCCAAAGCCTGTATGTTACTATGTGATGAACAATGGCTGCATTGAGGAGCAACTAGCCTCTTTCGAGAGGCCAAGTCTTGGGATGAAAAGCCATCTCAAACCCCTTTTCATCAGAGCAAAGGTTGAGAACGTTGGGATCAACAAAGTGCTCATTGATGGGGGAGCAGCTGTCAATTTGATGCCTCAATCTACGTTCTACAGGATTGGGAAATATGACAGCGATCTATCTGCCCACAACATTGTGCTGTCTAATTATGAGGGCAAAACTGGCTATTCGATGGGAGCCATACAAGTTGATGTTGCTGTGGGCAGCATAGTTCGACCAACTCTTTTCCTGGTGGTTCAATCCAAGGCTAACTTTAACTTGCTGTTAGGAAGGGAATGGATCCACGGAGTTGGGGCAGTACCATCCACTCTCCACCAGAAACTTATTATTTGGAGGGAAGATGGGATTGTTGAAAACATAGAGGCAGATCAAAGCTTCTATAAGTCAGAGGTTGACATTGTCACCCCACAAACCTTTGACAAAAATTTGGCTAATATAGCACCTTGTGGTGACAAGGATTCTGCTTTCGTGCCAAGTGACAATGTCATTCATTCTGTCAAGCTCCACCCTGCCCATGGCTTTATATGGGAGAGAGAAGAAATTAATGCTGATTCTTCTGAAGATGGAGTCATTCCACCAACTGGGTGGAATATATATGAAGACTACTATGACTGAGGCCACTGCATGGGCCAGGATTACGGCTTATATGGCCGAAAATAGATTAAATACGGCCCTTGAGGCTGAGTTTCAACAAAATATGGCAGTAGAAGCCGAGATCGAAGATCAGGAAGTCAAAGAAACAAAGGATCGAAGACTTGACTGCATCTATGACGATGAGCCGCTGGGGTTCGAGAAGGATCCTATGAGTGAGGCGCCAAAAATGCAAGCACAAGATCCTTTGGAGGAGATCGATATTGGAGATGGCTCGATTAAAAGGCCAACTTATATCAGCGCCAATATCACTTCAAGTCTAAAAGAAAAGCTGGTGCTTCTTCTTAAAGAATTCAAAGACTGCTTTGCGTGGGATTACAACGAAATGCCTGGGCTAAGCAGAGAAATGGTCGAACTGAAGCTACCTATCAAAGAAGGAAAGAGGCCAGTGAAACAATTACCAAGAAGATTCGCACCAGAAATTATGTCCAAGATCAAGGATGAGATCGAAAGGCTGCTGAGGTGTAAATTCATCAGAGCTGCCAGGTATGTCGAATGGTTAGCAAATATAGTCCCTGTTATTAAAAAGAATGGAACTCTTAGAGTATGCATAGATTTTAGGGATTTAAATAATGCTACACCTAAAGATGAATATGCTATGCCAGTAGCAGAAATGTTAGTAGATTCAGCAGCTGGCTTCGAATTTTTAAGCATGTTAGATGGTTATTCTGGTTATAACCAAATATTTATTGCTGAAAATGATGTGTCAAAAACAGCATTTCGATGCCCTGGTGCATTAGGCACTTATGAATGGGTTGTTATGCCTTTTGGTTTGAAAAATGCTGGGGCCACTTATCAAAGGGCCATGAATTCTATGTTCCATGATTTTATAGACACATTCATGCAAGTTTATATAGATGATATAATCATCAAATCTTCGTCCGAAGATAGCCATTTGGATTACCTTAGGCAGTCTTTCGAACGGATGAGGAAACATGGATTAAAAATGAATCCATTAAAGTGTGCTTTTTGTGTACATGCAGGAGATTTCCTTGGTTTTGTGGTGCATAAAAAAGGCATCGAGATAAACCAGAACAAGACAAAGGCTATTCTTGAGACGAAGCCTCCTTCGACCAAGAAACAGCTTCAATCTTTGCTAGGGAAAATCAACTTCTTGAGAAGATTCATTTCGAATTTAAGTGGCAAAGCTCAAGCTTTTTCGCCATTGCTTCGACTCAAGAAAGATGAACCATTCAAATGGGAAGAAGAGCATCAAAAGGCTTTCGATGAAATTAAAGAGTATTTGATTAAGCCTCCAGTACTAATGCCTCCTAGTCGAAGTAAAGATATGAAGTTGTACATTGCTGCGTCTGACAATACCATTGGGAGCATGTTGGCTCAGGAAGATGAAAATGGCGTGGAGCATGCAATTTATTATCTTAGTCGTGTATTAAATGATGCAGAAACTAGATATACTGCCATAGAAAAACTTTGTCTTTGTTTGTATTTCTCTTGTATTAAACTTAAGCAATATATAAAGCCTGTTGATGTCTATGTGTATTCTCATTATGATATTATTAAACACATGTTATCGAAGCCTATTTTACACAGTAGAATTGGAAAGTGGGCTTTAGCATTAACAGAATATTCTTTAACTTACAAGCCCTTGAAATCTGTTAAGGGTCAAATTGTGGCAGATTTTATTGTAGATCACTCAGTGATCGAAATGTCTCAGGACTATGTAGATACTGAACCTTGGGTTTTGTATTTCGATGGTTCTAAACATAAACATGGAACGGGGATTGGAATCTTAATAATATCCCCCACAAAAGTCCCAACTAAGTTTAAATATAAAATTAAAGGTCTTTGCTCAAATAATGAGGCTGAATATGAAGCTTTAATCACAGGCCTTGAAATTTTAATTAGCTTGGGGGCAAGAAATGTTAACATAAGGGGTGATTCAGAGTTAGTGTTGAGACAATTAACACAAGAATACAAATGTGTGAAAGAACACTTAGCAAAGTATTTTGTTATAGCAAGTTCTCTTCTGAATCATTTCGATTATATTAACATTGAACATATACCTCGACTAGAAAACCAAGAAGCCAATGATTTAGCCCAAATAGCTTCAGGGTACAAAATGTCGAAGGAAAAATTAACTCAGTTGATCGAAATAAAAGATAAACTGGTGTTACAAGAGCCGTTGAGCACTGCATTATCAATGCCAAAACTTGTGGGGGCAAGTACACCACAAGGTAGGGAAGACGAAAACGTAGATGATCTTCAGGAAAAAATTCAAATTTTGGCCATTGACAATATGTTGGATAATGATTGGAGAAAATCCATTGTTGAATATTTGGAAAATCCAACAGGTAACGTGGCTCGAAAGATCAAATATAGGGCTTTGAACTACGTGATTATGGGAAATGAATTATTTAAAAAGACTGCAGAAGGAATTTTATTAAAATGCCTAAGCGAATCAGAAGCATATTTAGCAGTTTCCCATGTTCACAGTGGTGCTTGTGGATCACATCAAGCAGGCCATAAAATGAAATGGCTTTTATTTCGACAAGGTTTATATTGGCCGTCTATGCTAAAGGACTGCATAGAATTTGCTAAAGGCTGTCAAGAATGCCAAAAGCATGCAGGGATACAGCATGTACCTGCTAGTGAGTTACACTCCATAATTAAACCTTGGCCTTTCAGAGGATGGGCTCTGGATTTAATTGGTGAGGTTAAGCCTGCTTCGTCTAAAAACCAACGATATATTTTAGTTGGAATAGATTATTTTACTAAATGGATCGAAGCAGTCCCTTTACCAAATGTCGATCAGGAGGCAGTAATTAGTTTCATTCAAAACCATATTATTTACAGGTATGGTATCCCTGAAACAATTACCACTGATCAAGGTTCAGTCTTTACTGGACGAAAGATGCAAGAATTTGCTCAAGAAACTGGCTTTCGATTATTAACCTCAACACCATATTACGCGCAAGCAAATGGTCAAGTCGAAGCAGCCAATAAAATTATCATTAACTTGATTAAAAAACATATTGCCCAAAAACCAAAAAATTGGAATAAAACGTTGGATCAAGTTTTATGGGCATGTAGAAATTCTCCTAAGGAATCAACTGGCACTACCCCATTTCGACTAACGTTTGGTCATGATGCTGTACTTCCAGTCGAAATACATTTGCAATCAGCCAGAATACAAAAACAAATGGACATACCAATTGATCATTATTGGGAAATGATGTCAGATGAGTTGGTTGATTTAGATGAGGAGAGATTAAGAGCATTAGAAGTCTTGACTAGGCAAAAGGAAAGAGTTGCAAAGGCTTATAACAAGAAAGTAAAGTCAAAAACTTTTAATGTTGGAGACTTAGTGTGGAAAGTCATCCTGCCCATGGATAGAAAAGATCGAACCCTGGGCAAGTGGTCCCCAAATTGGGAAGGACCATTTAAGATAGTTCAGATTTATTCGAATGGTGCTTATGAGTTAGAGGAATTAACTCCTGATCAACGTACCTTGAGCATAAATGGTAAGTATTTGAAAAGATATAGACCAGTGCTGCAAGAGGTTCGAATAAATCAAGAGTAGTTCAAAAAATAAATAACTAAAGTGGCAACTAGCGAAGATGCCATTAAAATCAAACATTCGAATTAAAAATGGTGGGTTTCATCCCTCAACGTACAAAGATTTTATCTTGGATTTTCTACCCATCATAACTAAGATTTTATTCGAATTACAAAAGGAAAAGTGGCACGTTAATCCTTAATGGGCCCTCATCTAAAAGAAAGACACGTTGATTTTGAAGGAGCTTTCATTTCGAATCCACTTCTGAGTCTGAGGAGCGAAGGTACTCCTTGTTTTCATCATAAGTCGAAAGGAATTCTGCCCAATCAGGATCCGTACTATCAGACTCTGAAGAAGAAACCTCTGGTTGAGCCTTCGAAGGTGTTTTCCCTTCAGGGGGAGCCTTGCAGGTTCTTGAGCTTTCACCCTTGGAAGTAGGTTTTTTGGTCTTCTTTGAAGAATCAGCAGCCTTTTTGTTGTCTTTCTTTGCAGATGTTGCTTTCTTTCTATCGGTGTTCTTCGCAATTTGTTTGCCTTTACCCATGTTTCTCTTTCAAAATTGATGATACTGGCTATATTATTATGACTTGCAGAGTGGAGTAAGTAAAATGGATAGAGAATGACCATATATATAATGGTAGAATCATTAATGATTCTCCAACCGTTTCCTAATTTTTCTCAAAATTCACGCCAGTTCAGCAAGTTTGTTTGAAAACGGATGTTTGACTCGTTTTGAAATTAGAGCCAGTCAGAAATATGGCTTGATAATTACGCGTTTTGTTATACGCACAATCTTATCCGTTACTAAAAAAGAGGTGTGTCGTTATGTATCATAAATGCTTCGATATCTGGCGTTTTTGAAAAAATGCTAAAATAATCAAAGTGATTCGAAGTAAAAAATAAAGCGCAGAATAAAACTTCAAAAGAAATTTCGGAATGATGGTTAAAGAAACTGCCACAAACTGGGCATTGTCCTGAATATTACAATCAAAATAAACCAAAAGATGTTCGAAATTCACAAGAAAATTAAGGTATTACAAATGCTTTACAGACTCCCAGTACAGTTTGGTTAAGCTGTTCATCTCCTTGTCGAAGACTTGACGAGCACTTTCCAAACTCTTAACCTCTTCAAGTAGTACTGCAGAAGCACTGTAGGCTTTAAGACCCTCCCTTCCCTTCTCATCAATTCGAGCCTTGATCGAATTGTTGACGTCCTCTTCGAGTCGGTTGCGTTTGGCTTCCTCTTCAGCAATCTTCTTTCTATAGCTGTCGATTTGAAACTGCAACACGAGGATAGTATTTTCCCAATCGGAGATGTTGTTGTTACAAGCCTTAATATCAGGGTGCACTTCTTTGGTGAGATTTGCTAATCGATCAACCTCAGCCTGTGCAGCTTTGGCCCTTTCGAGCAGATGGTCATGTGTTCGTTGTTGAGCAACAAGTCTCATGGCACTGTCCTCATCATGCTGCACAGTTTTGGCTAGTTGATCAATAATTGATTCGATTTGAATAACCTTCCCTAAGGTTTCGTCAGTAGTCAAGGGATTATGGAGTTTCTTCAAAAAGTTGAGAAGTCCAAAAGCGGCGGAGGGATTTGCCTTGATTATGCTGGGCACATCTTGTATTACAAAATCTGTAGTCAGCTTTAGCAGAAGCGAGTCTTGGCGCACAGATGAGTTAATTTCTTCTGCCGACTGAGTCGAATCAGTGGCCTTGTCACTTGAAGTCTGAGGAGGGGTTTGTCTGGCAAGCAGAAGTCGAAGGGTCGCTGCTGGGTCTGAACTTTGCATATGCATGAATTCCTCTTCAGGCAACCCCAAGCTGGCAGAAAGCTTCGAAGTCGAAGACTCCGGCAAAATCTCTGACCCTCCTACCTCAGCCTCCTTGATAGCCTCATCATCGAATTGGTGTCTCTCAGGGGAGAGCGAATAACCCTTGCTCGACTCAGTAGACACAGCAGCTTCTGCTTGTCCAGTCTCACATTCGACAAATTTGCCCCTCCAACCACTAGGACCTTCAGACGCAGCTGGTTGATCTGGTTGGTCTTCTTTCCGTGGGTCTGCCTCAGCAACAGCTTCAGTTCTTACAGGACTGGGAGGCTCTTCGATAAAGGGGCTTGGAATTTTTTCTGTCTCTGCTGGAGCATCCTCTGCTGCGTGGCCTTCCACCTGATTCGAAATATAAACGAAGTAAAAAGGGACGCCAGCAAAGGCAATCTTATTCATAAAAGAAGAAGTTTATGTATAAATCCGTACCTCAACCTCTGCAATAATGGGATTTGGATTAAGGTCTTCAGGAGTCTTAACCCCTCCTTCATCCTCTTTGTCTTTAGGCTCTTTGTCAGCCTGATTGTCAACCTCAGTCGAAGCAGGATGAGATTCAGAAGGAGTTGCTTTCGAATGATCTCCTGAAGACCTAGAAGACTTTTTCTTTTTCTTCTTCTCAACAGGCTCTTCTGATTGTCGATCTGCAGATTTTTCAGGCCTGGCTTTCTTGTCTTTCTTCCTTTTCTTCTCTTTCGGCTCCTGAGCCTGAGAACTACCAAGACCCGTCTGTTCGACGGACTCGGTGGGTGTCGAGCTGAGGGGCGTTTTTCTTTTCCTAATAAGAGGAATTTCCTCCTCTTCCTGTGAAAAAAAAAAAGGAAAAAGGAGATAAGAAAAGACTAAAGGGATCGACATTAGATAAAAAATTGAGGTAGTAGAAAACGTTCGAATGAGCTTACTTCTTCTTCATCTATACTATAGATGACCTCAGGTTTTGATTTTTTAGATGTTGTGGTAGCCCCAGAGCTACTCTCTCTTTTCCGACTCTGCCATAATCGAAGTAGAAGGGAGTTAGGGAATGTTGGAAATTAAAACAAGGTAAATAAAATTAGTTACCTTTTCTTGTTTCTCCTTCGGGGCTTCCTGGATCTTTATGCCAGTTGATTTTTTGGGCTTTTCCCCAGCTCGAGATGATTCGACACCTTTCTTTGTCACTGGTGCTTTGCCTGAACAAATGAAATCGAAAGGCATAAATAAATGAAACTAGCATATATCAATAAGTGACAAAAATAAGTTTGATACCTCGAGCAGGGAGCTTCGAACGAATGTTCTCAATGATTGGCTGAGAAAAGCCACTTTCCAGTCTGGAGATCATAGCTTTGGTATCTCCCACTGAGTGACCAGAAAAATGCTTCCCCCACCATCTCGTGAATTCTGTGGTGCAGAAGAACGAAGCACTGTATTCGAATGGGTGTAATTCGAACAGGAGCTCTTCAGAGAACTTCAGAAATTTCTTGTAAAGTTTATCTGAGAGGTTAGCGCCCCTCAAAAAATGTCTAGGGTCTGAGAACATACCCTTGGGTCGAAGTTGAGAAAACCCAAACTGTCTTGACACTAGATGAGGTTGGTACCCAACCAAACCTAGGTAGTTCGATTTCACCCCAGTCCTACAGGAAAGTACGGAAGGATACAAGTAAGCTGACCATACTTCGTTTACTTCGTCTTCATTGTCTGGATTAATGGTGGGGAAATCTTCCGTAAACCAAGATGGACCAAATTGTCTCTTATGGAAGGGGGCATGTTGTGGAAGGAAGTGTTTGAAGTCCAGGAAGATTTGCATATATGTGAGAAAGAGCCTCTGTGGGCTCTGGCCTAAGATCCTGGGCATCAGGCGAAGTGCCCTTTGCCCCTCAATAGAACGATTTGCAACTTCTTCGACGTAATCTTGTGGGATGAACAATCCCATTTCCTTTTCGAAAGTGGCATTAAGCCACAGTTGAAGAAGCCACATTGGGCCAGACACCAGGAAGGAAGAACCATCCTTCGACTTTTTCAAGTCATCGCAGGCCTCCCCAATCGAATCATAGAGAACGGCCAGCAAGAGTTTACCAAGCCCAAATGCCCTGCCTTCTCCAATTTGCTGGGCCATAGGAATAAATCTCTTTGCCACTTGCAGAGATTTCGAACAAAAAACAAAGTGCGACAGCCACAGGGTCAGGAATGCAACATGTTCTTCGAAGGATACTTCATCATCATCATCACCCCTGTTCTCAGCTATGTATTTAGCAAAAGTTGCCTCTTTAAAGTCAACTTTGATATCATCATTACTGATGGTAGGGTCATAAGTATCCCCAGTAGGCCTAAGGCCTGTAAGAGCAGCTACATCGAAGAGGGTTGGAGTAAGCATCCCACAGGGAAATTGGAACGTGTTGGTTGAGCTCTCGAAGAAATGTAGAGCAGCAATGATCATCTCTGGTCGATACTCTGGACCAGTTCTTGAAAATTGGATAAGGTCGAAAATCTCGTGTCTTTTCCAAAACTCTCCGTAATCTTTTTCAACTCGATCAAGCCAAGAAATATAATCTAGATTGCCTACGTAAGGAGCTGATCGAAATAGCTTACTTGGTTTGTTTAGAAAATTGAAGTTGTATGGGTCACTTAAGAAGATCCTGGGTTCACAAGTTGTGAACGAAGGGAATACCTCGTCCATAGCCTTCGATAAAGCTGACTGGTCTGGAAAAGGCCCACCAAAAGCGTAAGTACGGCCGCCCACAGAAAATGGGATCATTACGTTCACCTCCCAGACGGCTTTCTTTGCGGCGTCCCCATGAGGTTCGGGTACCATATCTTTGCCATCATTATTTGTGATAGCACTTGGCCATCTTCCAGCTATGGGAACTTCTTGATTTTCTGAAGACATTATCGAAGAGGAAGATGAACAGTTACGAAAAAGGGTTTTTTGATGACGAACTGTTTGAATCAATGCCAATGATTCTGAGGAGAGAGTTTCTTTAATAAAGATTAAGAAACGAACGATTATGGAAGGACACCACGGATTGGTTTGATTCGTAAGGAGTTAAGAAGATTAAGAAGCGAAAAGTGAAAAAGCAAGAACTCTGAAGGTTTTTCGTCTGCAAAAGTTCTTCAATGGCCGTTTCTGGCCTTTTATAGGGTTACTTTTTCATTTTTTTAAAAAAAAAAAAAAAAAAAAAATCTGTCAAATCAAAACCACTTCGACTTCCCAGTGCGACACGTGTCCCACTTTTGCCTAGAAAGTTGGAACTCATGATGATAGTGGGAATCGAGGTGACAGCTATACAGTGAAACGTGCCATCATGACGTCATTTCAGTAAACGTGGCCCATTAGCTTTCGAGGAATGGCGCCATAAACTTGTTTCAAATGAAAACAATCCTCCGTTTCAGTTTCGTTGGAATCGAAACTTGTAATTTCTCATTCGACACGTAAGGTTACAGTGTCGAAGTTTCATTGTTCGAATCGAATTTGGAGATAGAAAGCAATAGGAAATAAAAAAGGCATTAGATTGCATTAAAAGTCGAAGCCAAAAATTAGGCATATTACATCAAAGATGTCGAAGCATAATGACATCGAAGATATTAATCAACATCCAAAATACATCAAAAATGGTTTATAGGCCCTAAAAAGAGAGAGGTTATATCCTAAATGCCTAAAGAACCTAGAAACCTTCGATCTCCAAGAAGTGAAATTCATGCAGGAACCATTTAACTTCTAAGTCGAGACGACAGTAGAGGCAAAGTTCAGTCCCATAGTATTCATTGTCTGAACCAGGTAAGGGCCAGAAAATCCCAGATCTTCTCCCATGTCCTTTGCATTTCCCTGAAGCAATGCAGGTGAATCGAATGACCAAGCCTGGAGGTAAAGGCCTAATACCACGATGAGGTCTGTGTGGCAAAAAGTAGGGGAAACCTGGTCCTCCACAAGTAGATCTTCTGCATTCTGCTAGCATTTGACGATCGAAAAGATCTTTGAAAATGGGAAAAACTTCCTCCATTGAGAATCCATCCTTTGAAAGGATTTTCAGTATCATCAGTAAGTATTTTGCCCCTTCCACGCCATGGGAAGCTGCTTTGCGCAAAATACGGAGAATGCCATTCAAGTTGTTAGGTTCATCATAAAGGAGTCTTGCTGTCTCCACTAGGCTGAACGATTCGTGACCACTCTGGATCATTCGTCGCATGAAAGCAAGTTTCTCAGCAGGAGGAAAATGGTCATAGAAATACCACACACAGCTACGAGGCAAAGCCCTAAAAACTGTTTTCTTGTTCGCCAATCGACGATGAGTAACGGAAGTTGCCTTAAAGTTGAGTAAGTTTTGAGTACCAGTTGCTGCTACTTTTTTAGTAATGGTGATTAGTAAATCTTCTGAAAGTTTCTCCATGATTGAGAGAAGAAGAAAGTTGGTTTTTTCTGGAAAGGAAATGACAATGGGAGAAGTGAAAAGTAGATTTTTATACTCATTACTGAAGGGAAACTGAAAAGACTTGGTTGAAAAAGTTGAAAAAATTCAACCACGTGGCGAAAGGAAAACTGAAGGGTCTCTGAACCAAGCCGTCAGTTACTTCTTCTAGGAGCCAAAAAGTCTCCGAAAATAGTGCTGTAATAATAACTGGTTTGGGAACTGCTCGAGGTAAATGACGTCATCGTTTAAGAAGATGTAAAGTTTTCGTCGAAGGTTACAGTTTTTTCAAAAATGTCAGTTTTCTCCTACATTCCGTCGAACCTAACATTTTTGGGGGGCAATTTGTTAGCCCATATTTTTATGAGCTAAGAATATGCTCTAAATATGCATTAAATGCTGAAGGGAATCTTGCAAAGATTCTGTTTAATCGAAGAACAAAAAGAATCTTGGAATTGTTCACAGGTTCGAAAGGATATTTACAAATACAAGGCTAAGGCAAAGAAGGAGGACTTCGAACCAGAAGGCAGATCGAACAAGCGTATGATCGAATCGAAGCAACAAAGTTCTGGACTTAGCACAATTCTGACAAACTTTCACAACACTCAGTTCGACTTCGAAAGATACAACCGTTCTAAGGAGCAGTTAAGTGCATGCAGGGTGTACGTGGCAGGACATTTGGCAGTAGTATAATGTTCGACCGTTAGGGCAGTTTACTTTCGAAAGTCTATATATAGTAGTTTTTTAGTCAGAAAACTGGTCGCAATTCATTTTATACAAAATCCTTGTAAACTCAAAGTACCCACGCTATCGAGAGAAACGAGTGAAATGGGATCCAAGTATGAATCTGTGAACCATCCTTTTTCTGTAAAACACATTTTACAATTCAATGCAATTTACTTTTTCATGAAATATATCTTTTAAGCACTTTAAAGTTTCATGCAAAACCTAGTGTTTTTCCTTTAAATTCTGTTCATTTATGTTTCGATCGAAACAAAGTGTTCATTCAATAAGAACTCGTTTTTCCTTGTTATTTGCAATCCAAGTAACTTTTATATTTAATTCTCCCAAAAACTACACAAAATGTTTATGCGTAATGGACATTCATATAATTTAAAGAATTCAAACAAAGCACTATGCTCCTGAGATTCACTAGTTGGTCTCGCAAGCAATTAATTTAGACTAGCGGTTGTTTACCAAATTTCACAGTAAACAGGAGCATGCGAGGGACACGACTTATCTGCATATGTATGTATAATATGAACATATTATCTATTTGAGTCTGAGTTCATAATCGTGTGGATTTCCAACTAGGGAAAATCCCATTCAGCATAATCTAGAGCCTGCGAGGGACACAAAATATCTAAAATATGATCTGAAATATTATCTAAGTCATACCTAATCATAAACTTATCATAAGGTATTCCCATGGTTAGTGATATTTCCCACTATACAGTTATACATATCATATATTTTGCTCACTCTTGTGTTATCATATTGTCGTTAAGTTTACCCTATCACTGTATGGTCTGAAACAGTCGATTACGCAAGAAAAGGCATGTTTTTATCAGTTTTTAGGCATGACAACCGGTTGCACATTAGAGTGAAACCGGTTGCGCAACTTGAGAGGGTGAAACCGATTGCACAAGTTAAAAATCAGTTTTTCCTTCAGCCGTACTTTGCGTAACTGATTTCCAGGCTTACAGAATCATCCATACAGTTCAAGAACAATAATAACAACAATACTAACACATTGTACGACAACTAATAATGCATTAGTTATACCTAATTTCAATGTAGTAACAAACGAGTGTCGGGTCGTAGGATCAGCCGATCCTACGTGCCACAGCCTCGCCGGCGTGCTCCACCCCTATTGTCGGTCGTTTTTGTGCAGTTTGTGGTCAGAATCGAGTTCCTGTACAGGAATGTAATGGAAAAAGGAGCTGGGCTGGAAAAAATGGAATTGGGCTTTACGAACTGGTTCGGGTCAAAAATTAAAACCCTGGTTCCATATATATAATTATGACCCATTTTTTCATTCTTTCTCTTCTCCCTTTCACGGAAAACCCTAACCCAGAAATGGAAACGGCGCTTTGTTCCCTTTCTTCCATTCTCAGCTTCGAAACCTTAACCAAGAACGACAACCATGTCTGTTTTTGTTTTCCTTTTCTCCTCCATAACTTGCTTTCCTTTTCTCCTCCATAACCCATTAATGAAGAAGAAGATGATGATGTTGAAGTGGAAATGGAAGAGAATGAGGATGAATTGGATGATGACCTTGATGACTATACTCTTGACATGGGATTGAATAATGTCTTAGGCTTAAATTATTAGTCTAGTTTCTAAGGTTTGTATTTTGAGTACTTAGGTACCGTTTGACCCGACCTTTTTTTTACTTCTCTAAAATTTTAAGGAGAAGGTAGGCCAAACACAATATCTATTAAGTACTTACTAAAAAATTATTTTAAACATTTTTTCCCTTCAAAAAATATTTTAACATTTTTTAATTTATTATATATTTGTACAATATTTTACCAAACAACTTTTAACTTAAAAATAGCTTTAAAACTAAAAAAATAATAAAGTAACCAAACAACTTTAACTTCTTTCTTAAAGCCCTTAATTTTAACTTTGTTTTAAAGTAGCTTTTGAACTGTAAAAAAGTCAGGCCAAACGATGCCTTACTCTTTTGGATTTTAAGTTACTTTATGAACTCTCCTCTTTGTTGTTATGAATTTATGATTTATAAGTTATTTTGTTGTATTATAATTTTTATGATTGTGTGTGTATATGTGAAATTACAATTTTGCCCTTGAGTGGGTTCTTACGAACTGTGTTACGTCCCTCGTGTTTACGTTCCTTCAACGGCCGACCGATCCTACGTAGGATCTCAATCCTGACTACATTGCCTAATTTAATTGTTATCTCAAACGTACACACATAAATAACCCCAAAGGTAGGAACTATTCTAAAGGAACTCACCACGACTTATCGGACCACTTTCAACAGCTTAAGCTCCAGCTTCTACTTATCCATCTGCCAATGCTCTTGCTTCTGTCTTCTCCAGTCCTCTAAATCCAATTCCTACTTGTTCTTGACAGCCTAATATGCATAAACATCACATAGACCTTGCCTGCACTAGCTTATCTCCAAACTTTAAGTCTCAAGCTCCTACATTCTTGCTTCAGCTTATGCTTATTCTTCAATTTCTTTCCAAGCTTCCTACTTCAAACCAAATATTTAAAATCAGTTTATTTAAACGCTCCTAAGCCTCCAGGGAATCAAAGCGACATGAAAAGACAATCCTCATGTTCTGAACATCTCACTTACCAGTTCGTATGACTCACATATGTCAAACCCGCAGAGTCCACCCTGCAAATTCTAGCATCAGTACCTTAACTTTCACAATTTAATTAAAATACCAAACGATATCCGTTTCGAGTAAATGACCACTCGTTGGAAATCTTAGGCTGTCACGATTACAAATATAATTTTTGTTTTGAGGGTTAACCATCCAGTTGGTCCAATTTAACAAAAGAGTGGGTATTGGTACAAAAACAAGACTGAAACTTTTCTCAAACTTGTAGGTAGCTTTTCTTCTACTATACTTAATAGAATTTAACAAGACTGAAACTTTTCTCAAACTGCGTGTCTGAGAAAGGAGAGAGATAATGAAAATTCTGATTTTCATTTCTCTTACTAAACCATAATTGTTCCCTTTCATCAATATTTCTTCAATTTACTCTATAAAATCTTATCTCATCCGTTATTTGGAGTCTTTAATTAACACCATTATTATTAATCAGAGTTGGGTTGTTACAAAACCATTGATTAAAAGAGTATCAGCATGCGAGTGTTTGAGTACTGGCCCTTGTATCCCTCATGAAAATAATTATTCAATTATACGTTCAATAGAATGTTAATGAATATGACATGATGTTGAGACTCACTAACCATCAATTGAACATAATTAACCACAATTTTGAACTGACAAGAACCACATATTTTTTATGTTTGAGTTTCTTTCATCATTTAGTAGAGGTTTGAATGTGGTAATAATCTCTTCAAAACTTATTTTGCACCATATATTATTACCTCCTATTAATATACTTCCCAACATCTTAAAATATTTTACAAAAAAAAGTAGTTTTAGGATGTTTTCAACTATTACTGTTTGTAAGCTATACTCTTTTAGTGGTGATGTATAGTTTTACGATTTACTTTCTCACCATAAATTCGTTTGAGTTTTGGAGTGCTAGCTAATTCATGGTTTAATAGCTAACTATGTTTTGGTTGCTGGTTTATATTATTGGCAGTCAATTACAAAGACAACATGTTAGTCTTACAGAGTACTAGCACCACTAAGCAACTATATTATACTAACTAGTCGAATACCCATGCTTCCGAACAGGTTGTGTGATGTGCGATGTTTTTTGGTGGGTTGATACATGTTGTCGCTCTTTTTCTCTATAGCATAACCAATGAAAAATCGAGCCATATATTTTCCGCTTTTTACTACAAGTCTTTCATATGTGAGTAGCTATGTTTTAATATTATTTTACTGGAGCTTCCATTGATTCTCTACAAACGATTGGTCGTATTATCATACACATGAAACACTTATTTGGTATACCGTGCCTTTTTAAGCTACCCTTATTTTATTATTATTATTATTATCCCATTTTGAGCCTCCATGCAAAATTTTCTTTGTTGTTTTGGTGACGAACCATGTCACAAGTTTTGAAACCAACATGTTATATTTGTTTATTTTCTTTGGAGTTAGATGGAATCATAGGTACTTGGTATTGATTAGAATTTAAGTTTGAGGTTGTTATTTGGACTTAGCAACATCTTATGTTTAGGGTGTGGTACTAGAATAACTTGCTTATTGATGACAGGTCATCTTACGTTATTCTCAGCATGTTTTTCAGTCATTTTTAGTAGGTTTTACATCCAGAATAGAGGAGTATTAGAGCAATTGTGTTATGATTTCGAGATATTTGTAATGTTTTCTATATTTGAGTCTGTAATTCTATTCTTCCCAAAACATAGCAATTTTAGGGTGTTTTGCTGTAATTCACGAAGAAAATCATGCGAATCGGCAAAGCAAGACATCTGAAGATTTGTGAAGACCTTGGGAAGATGAAAGAATGAAGATTTAAGAGGCCTCAAAAGAAGTTACAAAGGGAGGAATTTTGTTCTCAAGTTCCAAGACATCCTATATTGAAGCAAACACCAAAAAAGACGAAGAAATATGCGTTTCGGAGCCAAGACAACACTCACATGCGCCTGGCACACAGTTCTGTTGGAACAAAATGTGTAAACAATGCCTCTTGAGTTTTGATGATAACAAAGTATTAAAAAGAAAATTGGATATGCTAATACTTGTTTCAAGTGTGCAGGACCATAGACTAAAAATTATTCAAGTATCAATCAAGTTTGGTCATGAAGGAACAAGTTTAAGAGCAAGGAAATATTGTTGGAAGCTTGTGTTGCAAGTCAGAAGTTGAAGTCTTAGAAGTTGAAGGATCAGAAGCTGAAGACTCAGACTCTGAAGTCTGGAGGATCAGAAGCTGAAGACTCGGACTCTGAAGTATCAGAAGTCAACATGTGTCACTGTCATCAAGGACATAGTACAACCACGACCTCTGCAAACCTCTCAGAGTCACAAACATTCTCTGCAACTTTGTCTCCTTGGACAAGACATCCAATCCATTTTAAGGAAATGATTCAAACGGTATTCTTCATGGTACGTTGTCCAAATCAAGGAACAAATCAACGTTGGATCAAGCTTCAAATAAAATGACTCTATTGATGATTTGGCATCTTCTCAACGTCTCTCTACTCCTCTATATAAAGGACTGAAGACTTGAAGAATTGTGACTTACGCATATACAAGACTCTGAAAAGTGCCAATACTCTGCTAAACTCTATACACATCAAACACTTAGAAATTCATACAAACTTTCTTATATTAGAATTTCTTAAGTCTAGAGTCTGAAAAACTGTGTTGTATTTTGTGAACAACACTGATAGTATATCAAGTGTTCAAACCAAACATATTTCTTTGTAACTCTATTTGTTTAGAAGTCTCTTGTTGTGTGCTTGAGCAATTAGAAGTCTCTTACTGTGTGTTTGAGCATCTGGAAGTATCTTGCTTTTGTGCTTGAGCATTTTGTAATCATTGGATTATAGTGCAAAATCTCTTGTAAGTGACAAGGGGCCTTGACTACTTCCGGGTTGTGGAAGGAACCAGGATAATTGTTTGTGTCTTTCTATCTCTCTCTCTCTCTCTCTCTCTCTCTCTCTCTCTCTCTCTCATTTACTTTCAATCCACTCCGTCTGAACTCTGAACTTACTTTCAATCCGCGTACCTACCCGTGTGATCAGCAGGTGCAACTCAACAACTGGAGGGGAATGAGCCCATATCTTTGAGAGAGTAAGTCCCCACACATACCTACCTCGTGTGATCAACAGGTGCAACTTTACAGTTGATAGGTAGTAAAACCCACGAACTCATCACTTAGATAGATAACGACTAATAACATGAATAAGACTTGACTGTTATGTAATTCCAACAATTAAATAGAGGGGATTCAAGGAATCCTAACCGCCGCTAACATTCTGTAATCAAATCAGGTAAACTTTGCTCTGTTGCAAACATATTAACTTTGCAAAACTTTAAACCCTTATCTCTTTTATTTTTATTGTTCCCAAATAAGTAACGCAGATTGTTTGGTTGAAACGACAATCCATGCGGATACAATACTCTACTTATCACTTTATTACTTGGTAAACGATTTGGTACACTTGCCTAAATCCGACCATCAGTTATATAAAAAAATAAAAATAAAGAAAAATTGTAGACTAAACCATCAAAAATTGGTCAACACAAAAAAAAAGAGCTAAGAAATAAAAAATTTGGTCACTTCAAAAAATAAAAAGAATAAGTAGTTCTACTAGTATCTGTTTTGTTTTTACAAGGAGGTTGAAACTTACGTTGGTTGTACTTTTATGTTTAGGGATCCGTCGCTTGTATCCAACTCCAATTGTTTTGTTTGGGGATCCGTAGTACTTTAATGCTTTATAAACTAGGTTTTAAATTGATCTTAGGTTAGGGGTTACAGATTGACATCTTGCTTTAATTAGAATCGTTATATATGTATTTTTCTTGAGAGTGTCTCTAAGAAATTAAAGATCCCTCGTTCTAAGAAATCTGTGATAGTGTATGTTTGGACCATGGGAGCAATACGGCATCTGACGTCTCCTACACTTGCGAGAGTATAAGTCCCTTAAATAGTTGGTGTGACATCTGAAGTCAATTACATGTGAGAGTATACGTCTCCAACATTCCATTTTGGAGCAATACGACAACTCAAGGACCTAAAATCTTAGGTCGACATAGTTACTTGTTGTTTATACAAATTCGTCATCATCTATATTCACGATGTTTAACAAAATAGACCATGACCTGTTACGGTTCGAGGCCCCATTTACCTAATTTAGAACCCTAATGTTTTAGGTGAAACTCATATTATCAAAAGCATTCAAGACCATTAAACTATAGTAACACTAATTAATTTCCTATGCCAAGTTGAATTACCTTAGCGACCAATATATGTACAAAACCTAGTGTTGATCAAGTAGTGAAAATATTAAGTACAAGATATACTAAATAAACATAGTTCCAATTTCATTAAAAGAGGACGTCATAGATTACATGGTTCAAACAATTTCATAGAGGTTCATTATTCAACCCTAATCTAAAGAGTTTAGTTACTCATGTTAACAAAATACATATTAAAGGGAATAGACAATACATATGCCAGAAATGATGAAATTAGGCTCCAACCTTGTTTTCATGGCTGAAACATGAGGTACCTTTTTCACGTACAGTGAGCGTGAGGCACATAAGGTCAGTGACCATTTACTCTTAATAAAAAAGAAAAGAGAATAATGTTCGGGGTACATAAATCAAACCCAGAGAAAAATAAAAGGAAAAACAGAAACAAAAGAAAATAAAAGCGAAAAGAGAAAATCATCCAACTTTAGACAAAAAAAATTGGATTAAAATCAAAAAGACAACGAAAGATGTCAAATTAGGGCAATCAAGCCACAAAGTCTCTAAAAACCGTCAGCAAGATCATTGGTTAGAAGACTTAGAGAAAACACTATAATCATCCTTTTTCCGTTGAACCTGTTTCTTCCTCTTAGATTTAGAGGTATCCTCATTGAAATCATGTTGATTAGTAAATAGTGTTGCAGTAGTAGAAGTTTCTCTTTTTGATCCACCACTCTAAAAAAACCAGAACTTGTAAGTCATGGATAACATTTGCATTTAATGAAGAGGATAATGTTATGCTTAAACACGCTATCGTTCTACACAACCTGCCTTTAGTGCCCTTAACTACAACAATATCCAACATATCACAACAATAGCTTTAACAAAAGCTTACTCACAGTTGGTATCAATTTTTCTTGATCGAAGGACATTTTTCTTCTCCCTCAAGACCTTTTACATTATCAACTTTCTGATGATTTGTTTCATTAGCCTGAGTATTATTAGATTCAACCGGAGCTTTGGTTCCAACTATGGGAACAAAAAAACATTGTGTTGAGTATATCAGTTTTATTTTTAACAACAAATATATTATAAACCAATGTCCTCACAAGAAGGGAAATACATGGTGGAAAAGGTACATGGAGCCTGCCGAAACCAAAGAAACTTAGAAAAGCTAACAAAACAACCACCTACTCCTTAAACCAACACGGCAAGGCAAAACAAAATAGAGGCCAAAACACAACTAAAGCGACCTATAACAGACCAAAACCCACCTTCAGCACTCTCCAAAAAACTACCTACACAAGCACTCTCTCGGGTTCCAACACCATTCATAAAACAAGCATGCAGAGATTTTAAGCCTATTCAAACTCCAACCATTTCTCAACCATTTCATCAACCTCCTTAACCTTGTTATTAAAAATCCAGGCATTTCTCGAATTCCAAATGACCCAAATTACCGAATGCTAAATTAACCAAGCCCCTCTCATCCATTTCCCCAAACACCACATTCCCGACCAACAATTGATATGAATGAATAAATTTGGCGGAGTGATAACATAGAATTGCAACCACCGCATCACCTCCAACCAAACTATAGAAGTCACTCGACAATGTAAAAACAAATGCAATGCCGATTCATCTTCGAGGCCGCAAAACACACACCTCTTTAAGTCCTCAACCGCTAAGAACCGTCTTCTCGCAAGATTAACCTTGGTAGGAATAAGATCAAGAAGCAAGGTCCACGAGAAAGCCAACACCTTAGACGGTGCCTTACTCTTCCAAAGGTTCTGAAACACCACCTTCTTTTCCCCACTCAAACCACCCTCTACTAGCCACAAATCTTGTAAAATATTGTAGTAAGACTTCACGGAAAAAACTCCCCCCTCTTCTGGTTTCCAACACCAACAACCATCCCCTTCCCGCAACTCCACCCCTTCCAACCTTAGAAAAAGGTTTTGTAATAGCTCATTTTCCCACTCAAACAACTCTCTATGCCAAGGTAACCTCCACCTACCTCCTTCTGAGCCATTATGCCACACCTCTCCCCACCTTATACCCCCATCCACCTCTAATGTCATCAAATCTTTCCACCAAAGAGAAACATACGACAGCCACCCCTCCCCATCTACCGCAATTCTCCGGGTCATCCTACTTCCATAATTACCAATTAACACCTTTTCCAAAGAGAAAGGTCATCGAACACCAACCGCCACCTCCATTTTGCAAGAAGACTCAAATTAACCAATTTAATATCTCACACCTAAACCACCCATATTTCTTGGTTGACACACCTTCCTCCAACTAACCCAACAAATCTTCCTTCCACCCCTCACACCACCCCAAATAAATTTTCTTTGAATTCCCACCACCTCCCTCACCACCTTCAAAGGCATCTTTAAAAAGGACAAATAAAAGATTGGGACCAAATTTAACACCGAGTTTAAGAGAACAATCCGGCCTCCCAAACTAATATATTTATTCCCCCAAGAGTTTAACTTACCTCTAAGATGCTCCAACAACGATTCCCAAGTAGACAACTTTCTCGCATTTGCTCCCACCGGAAGTCCTAAATACATAAACGGTAAACTTCTCAACTTACAATTTAGAAAGTTTGAGGCCGTATACATAAAATACAGGTTCACATTCACACCCATAAGACAACTTTTATTGAAATTCACCTTTAAACATGAAACCGATTCAAACCCCCTTAACAACGCCTTTAGAGTCCAAAGGTTGTCCACCGTTTGAGTATATCAGTTTGAGAATATGTGAATATAAGTTTTTCCATTTGAATTCCACAAGGTTTTAGTGATTATCCATAGTTGTGCAAGAAGAAAACTCGAACAATAATCATTATGAGACTTATAGTTGAAAATAAAAAAGAGAAATTCAGCCGGAGTTGTGTTCAATATGGCAATGTCATTTAGAAATTGTATTATTTAGATTTACCCCACATTGTAATAAACGCAATTTGTTTTTGTAATAAACACAATAGATTTACCCTAGTTTTATTTATGTTTTTTATAAGAAAAATTTATTAATATGAGAAAGACGAACACATAAATTTTGTTTATAGTGAGCGAACTATGCATCTCTTTCAACTGTTGTCACATGTATAGTACTTACAAAAATGGTAAACCTTAATTTTTGTTTGTAAATGTGCGATTTGTTATCACCATGGTCTCTGAATTTATCAAGATCACCATGGCTAACAAAAAATACATTTAAGGACTATGTTAACAAATTAAAGACAAAATTAAACACTAAAATGACTAATAAAAACATAAATTTAAATCCAATCTTTGTCGACAATAAAGTTTAACTCATCATAAAGTTTTCTCCACGAGGACACAAATAGTACGGTGGCCCGATTGAATACTGGGAGGGCATGAAGACACCCTTTACTTGGAGTTTGGTTGAGTATTCATTAATGACAGAGTCAGGACTCTAGTGTAAGGGGTTCAAACTTTTGAGTTCTTGGTTCTTTTGAGTTATTGATGTAAAAACAAATTCAAGGGTTTAAAAGACAAAATATATGGGTATATTTGCACTTTTTTAAGTTCAGGGGTTCAATTGAACCACCTTAAACCCCTTGTCTCTTCCATGGTATCAGAACATGATAGATAAAAGTCATTCAAAATTTAAATTTATTTTAAATTAATTAAATGTAAAAACTTACATGCCATTAAACGATTGGAATTCCTTAAAAAAAATAACACAAATTTATTGGAAGATCGATACGTACCCAACTAAATTTCAGAGTACCCAACTAAATTTCAGAATATCGGAGTGTTCGCTTATATTATTTTTTAAATCTACTAAATGACCTCTTGCAAACAAATTAAACAATTAAATGAATTTATATCTATATCTTCTTCTTCTTCTATTAATATATAGGTGGGATACACTTTTTGGTGTGGCATTTTTCTTTGGTCAAAAATACCTTTAAACAAACTTGCTATTAATTTTTGAAAATTAAATTGAAAAACTATTATTATATATGTACCTTTAAGATAAGGTTTTAAGTTAGTCCTTGAAAATAGTTTTTGAGTTAGAAACAAAATGCTATATTGTTGGTATAATTGAAAAAAATAAAAATTTATATAATATTTGCTATATTGTTGGTGATATTAAAAAAAAGTATTGTTTGTTACAAAAAATGGAAATATGGAAAAGTTAGTGTTTGTCTTGACGCTAGTAAGAAAATAATGACAATTAAGGTAGCAATCAAAATGAGATTAAAAAATAAGGTAGAAGAAAAACCAGATTGACACTAAAAATTTATTCTTAAAATATATAATAAACCAGATCGACACTAATAATTTATTCTTAAAATATATAATAATTTAACAGAACAAGAGAAAATACCAATACATAACTTCAACAGGAAAGTAGCAATAAAATTAACCATAACATTGACATGGAAACAAAATGTAAACAATGAATATCTAAAGCCTAAGTGTTAAGTCAAGTCCAGAAGAGTCTGAATCAGGAGGGTTCTTCTTCAATGTTTGACTTTGAATCATGATCAATATCATCATCCATTGTAGAAGTAGTAGCCACAACATTTTTCTTTTCTATGTTTGAGTTTGAATATGTAGCAGTAGAAGAATCTCCAAGTTTTAGAATAGCACCAATTTTATTATTTGTACCATCTTCAATTCTTGAAGTACTTGCTCCACCAATACCTAGAATTCCAACTCCAGTATTACCACCCTCAATATTATTTCTCAAGTTAAAAAGTGAAGGGTGTAATATCTCATGCAAACGCAAAGCACCAGGACCATATCTAGAACCATTTGGGGTAATCCTAGGGTTAGTATAAGGTGGTTTTTGAATTGTTGACTCCATTCTAACACCAAGGCCCCTATAATTATTATAAGGTGTAAAAAGAGTACTAGAATAATTGAAATAAGGTTTAAAGTGAGATTGCCCTAAACCTAAAACATCACCATCATACCTTTCTTTACGTTGTTTTTCCAATGCACGTTCCGCTTTATGGGCATTTTGATGCCCTCCTAAGCCTTGGAAAGTAGAAAACTGTCCCTTGCAATATGAGCATGAAAAATACTTCACATCCGAGTTCGTCTCTTCATTCTTCTTCTTCTCATCTTTCCCTTCATTGCTGTTATTAGGAAAAGAAGATGTTGAACCAACTTGAATAGGGCTAACAACATCATCTTTCGAAAGCTTTACCGAACCAACAGACTTGCTGGAATTTGATTTTGAGGGTTGATCTTCATTCTCCTTCATGTTCACCCCTTCTTTTGTGTGGGAAGAATCACCTTCATCTTTTGAAGTGGCAGAGATGCTAAAGGATTTGGATGCCATGGTACAAATTAACTATTGAAAACAATACCGTGTGGGTTTTTTTTTTGGTGGTGTACCTTGTGGTTTTCTGATTTGATGAAAAGAGAGGCTTATATAGAGGATTATTTATTGAAAAAAAATATATTGGAGTTGGTGGAAATATCTTTTGAAATAAGGAAAGACGTATATTAAGGAATATGGATCGAAAAAATCTGATACGTTGTGAAAAAATAATACTGCACCGATTGATTTGTGCATGAATATCTCTGATTTGGGATTTAACTTTAGATTCATTAATGAGTAATATGTCTATATTTACTTCAACACGGGTTGGCTTAAAACGTTGTATCGATTCAATTAATTAAGGAAAATTTATCAAACTAATCCTAATTTAAAAAAAAACAATTACCATATTAGTACAAATCTTTTAAGAAATATTCATCAATTCGCATCTCATAAACTTTATCTTTTTATTTCAGCAAACGTATTTCATATACTTTATTTTTTGAGCAAACTATTCCAAATTTTAAAAAACAATTACCATATTAGTAAAAAAAATAATTACCATATTGTACAAACTTTTATCCCTCAAAAAAAATATTATACAAACTTTTAAGAAATATTCATCAATTCACATCTCATAAACTTTATCTTTTTTTTTTTGAGCAAACGTATTTCACAAACTTTATTTTTTGAAGCTAACTATTCCAAATTTTAAAAAAACAATTACCATATTAGTAAAAAAAAAACAATTACCATATTATACAAACTTTTAAGAAATATTCATCAATTCGCATCTCATAAACTTTATCTTTTATTTTTTTAACAAACGTATTTCATAAACTTTATTTTTTGAGCATACTATTCCAAATTTTAAAAAACAAATACCATATTAGTACAAATCTTTTAAGAAATATTAATCAATTCTCATCTCATCAATTTTTATTTATTTTTAGGAAACTAATCCAAATTTAAAAAAACAAATACCATATTAATACAAATCTTTTAAGAAATATTCATCAACACACATCTCATAAACTTATCAAAAACAAAAATCGTATCTCGATCATAAATAATACTTCCTCCATTCCTTTTTAAGTGTCGTTTTGGAATACTAACACCAAATTAGCGAAGTGTATTTTTGCACATTTTCTTCCTATTATACCTCATTTTAATCCACCAATATATTTCTATTTTTTTACACACTTTCTCTTTCCAATAAATTTAATATGTTATCTTTCTCTTGTAACAAACAATTGTTAGTTACTATCTTTTTCTCCAACAAATTCCTATTTTTTGCACTTGAAATTTTTAACAATTACTACTCATCTTATTTATAGAATTTTAACTATTCATGGAACCATTATTATAGGTAACAAAATTTTGTTTAAATTTTAATAACAAGAAACAAACTTTGTTAAAAAAAAAAAACAAACTTTAGTTTTCCAAATATATAGCATTATTTAGTTTTATTGAAAAAGATAAGAGTAATTGACAAAGATATAATTGACAAATCGTACATTTAAAATACCAAAACGACAGTTAAATAGGAATGTTGAATCCGCACTCAAACGACACTTAAAAAGGAACGGAGGGAGTATACAATAAAGTTTATTTGAAATATAATGCTAACAAAAGTTTATTTTTCATCTTATAAATTAAAATGCAGATGACTAAAAACAAATAAATATTTTTGTTCTGGAGTAAACGAATAGCAATTAGACCCATTTACTTAGGCCCAATACAAACTAGCCCATATCCAATATACAGAATTACTCGCAACACACCTCCTCTCTGCGAGGGGGTGCTCGGAGCAAACAGAGACTGGTTCAAACGTTCTGTAACGATCTCTCGCACGTTCCCGCGAATCTCTCCTCGGCGGTTACACTTCCTACGAATTCGTAACCGCCGAGCCACACGTGTGCCAGACAACGGCTCCTGCACCACCCACCTCTATAAAACGGGGACTCTGAGCAGTCCTCAAGGTTAGATTCTCCTTACTCTCTTAACCTCCCTCTCTACACTCATACTGACTTGAGCGTCGGAGTGCCTGCAGGTACACACCCCCCCGCCGTTCCAACTACAACGAGCATTCTCAAATATAATCCTTCTACTGCACCTGGCAGCCCATTTCTGATCAGGTAAGATCAGTGGCGCTGTCTGTGGGAATATAAGCTCTCCCCAGTTTTTTAATCCAACAAAAAACCAAAGCTTCCATAAATATATACATTCATATAAACCATGGCTGCCAACGGTGCTACGTCTCAGCTACGGAGTGAGGTCCACCGCGTCCACTGTGACGGGCACACTTCTACTCCATCCCCTACAGATAATCCTAGGGAAGAGGCACAACACCAAATCCCTCAGGTCGTCGTACCATTGCAAGAACAACCTCTCTACGGTCCCCATCGGCCTAGAGAAAAAGCAAACAACTCGTCCCCCGCAGGACGCCATGCTGACCAATATACTCCGTACGGTGCAACGTCAAACGTTGATCATCGAGGAGCAGAATCGGCGTCTGATAGAGATAGAGAATGAGCGTCTGCAACGACAACATCCATCGCCCAGAAGGCCTCCCTCTTCACTGCGTAGAAGAAGGGGAGGGACCCCGCGTCCTTCTAGATCAAGGTCGCCCATACATTCAGTCAGTAGGAGATCTCCAACCAGGAGATTGCCTAGCCAAAGGTCCCTTACTAGGAGATCCTCTAGACGATCACATGAAAGGACTCCACCCAGGCGAAAAAGGCGCTCGACATCTGCCTCCGCATCTGATGACGAAACGCCCCACATACGACCCTTTCACAAGGCGTATTTGCGAGGTTCGCATCCCATCGGGGCTGCACAAGCCCCCGCAAATGGACTCGTATGTACTGGACGACCGACCCCGACGAGCACATAGAGAACATTGAGGACGTCCTCACCTACAGAGAGGTGCGAGGGGGCCGTCAAATGCAAGCTCTTCGTCACCACTCTAAGGCGAGGAGCGATGACATGGTATAAGGGTCTCCACATGAACTCTATCGATTCCTGGAATGATCTGTGCCACGAATTCACCGCGCACTTCACCGCTTCAAGGACCCAACCAAAAACTGTGGTGTCCCTTGAAGCTATTGTGCAAGGAAAGAATGAGCCCCTTAGATACTACATTGAGAGGTTCAACAAAGAAGCTGTATAGGTCCAAAGGTGCAGACGAGACAATGAAGAAGTACCTTATCTCTAAGGGACTTCGCCACGACACTGATACGAAGAAGGTTGTACAGCTAGATTGCCCAACGACTTTAAACGAGTTCCTAGCGATCGCAAAGACTTACATCAGGTACGAAGAAGAGTTGTACGCCGACAACCTGAATAAGTCCAGGAAGGAGGAGCCTGTTGCTTGAATCCTCCAAAAAGCCCTTCCAAGATAAAAATAGGGAAGGCAAGCAAGCTGCTCGTGAGGGCAATCAGCCTGCTCGAGAGAGCAAAGGGCCTATTGGTCACTTTGCCGAATATACACCCCTCGCTGCATCGAGGGAAAAGATCCTCACGGAGATCGCAGCAGCCGATCTGAAGGAGGCGGGCATCAAATACCTCAAGCCTCCAACATAAGAGAAGAAAAGAGCCGACAAGACAAAGTACTGCTGATTCCATAAGTGCCACAGGCACCTCACAGATGATTGCATCCACCTCAAGGATGCAATCGAAATCCTCATACAACTAGGTCGGTTGAAGTAATTCACCAAAACTACTTCTCCTGAAAGAAAGACAGTCGACCAGATCGCTGATGGCAACAGTCAAGACATTGTTGTTGCCATGTCTGTCGAAGTGCTGGACAGCTTCCCGGAGCACATGGAGATAGCTCCCTACTCATGCACCTGGGAACAGTTCCCTTCCGTCAATGTGATTACTGGCGGAGCGATTAACCTCTCCCTGGGAAGCATGAAGAGGAAATTTGAAGAACTCATGAGCGTCAATCAGCTGGTCCTCCCCAACATCCCGTTTTTTTGGGGGGGGGGGGCGACCACCACTGTCGTTCCATGACCATGAGCTGCCCGGAGGAGCTCCTAATTCAGCCATACCCCTGTTGGTTCAGGCGTACATGGCCAACTTTGATGTTCGACGAGTCCTGATTGACACAGGGGCCTCGTGTGACATCATGTACACCGGGTTGTTCAAGATTCTCCAGCTGATGGAGAAAAACCTCTCTCCTTATGTTGGATCTGAGCTATACGGATTCAATGGATCATCAACCAAGCCTTGGGGTTACGTGGAGATGCTCGTAACCTTCGGAAAGGAGGAAGCTAAGAAGACCATCAAGATTCCATTCCTAGGTGATCGACTGCCCTTCTCTCTATAACTGCATTATAGGGAGAACGAGACTAGTAGGACTGGGAGCCGCATGTTCAACCGCTCACCTGAAGTTGAAATACCATGCGAAAAACGACATTGTCGATACTCTGCACGGAGACATCGAAGCTGCAAGAAGATGTTTCCTACAGGCGAACAAGAACCAGAGCTCGGTTTCCTCGTCAAAACCTATCCTCTAAGGATGACGAGAAAATTGTTGCGAGCACTCTAGACACGAATGTGGTCGAACTCGACTCCATATTCAGTAAGTCTGATCTTAAGGAGCAGAAGAAGGAGAAAAAAGACCCACTCAACTCCGAAATCCTGAGGCCCATCCCTGATGGCGATTTCGAGCTGATCCCCTTCAGAGATGATCCGTCAAGGAGCTACAAGATCGGGAAGGATCTTCGAGACTTTGTGCAAGCCCAACTGATTGCTTGTTTGAGAGAGAATGCTGATCTGTTCGCTTGGAGCGCTGCTGACATGCCTGGAATCGACCCAAGTGTCGCATGTCATCATCTGACAGTTAGTCCTAGTGCTAGAGCTGTAGCTCAGCAACGTAGGAAGCAGTCTCCTAAAAAATCAGAGGCTGCAGAAAAAGCTGTAAAAGACCTCCTAGAGGCAAATTTTATTTCTGAGGCCAAGTAACACAACTTGGCTCTCCAATGTTGTACTCGTCAAAAAATCTAATGGAAAATGGCGTATGTGTGTTGACTATACCGATCTTAATAGGGCCTGCCCTAAAGATGCATATGTTGGAACAAAATGTATGAACAACTCTCTTTTGAGTTTTGATGATAAAAAAGTGTTAAAAAGAAAATTGGATATGCTAATACTTGATTCTAAGTGTGCATGACCATATATTTAATTGTTGTATTTAATGGTGGTTCTGAAAGAACAAGTTAAGAGCAAGAAGGAAAATATAGAAGCTTGTGTTGCAAGTCTGAAGACAATCAGCGTCTGAAGGCAGCTTCTGAAGGCAGCGTCTGAAGGCAGCTTCTGAAGGCAGCGTTTGAAGGCAGCGTCTGATGAACAGTGCGTCTGAAGGCCAGCTTCTGAAGACAGCGTCTGATGAACAGTGCGTCTGAAGTCTGCTTCTGAAGAAGTGCGTCTGAAGTCTGAGTTTTGAAGAAACGCAGAAGTCAACAAATTGCAACTGTCAACAGTGAAGTACTGTACAGTCAGAACAGCTCTATGCAACAGTCTCCTTGTACGAAACACTCTCCATGTTTTAAGGAAACAATTCAAAAAACGTTAATGCTCTGTTCCTGAGTTCGCACACCAGAACAGAAGGAATTAATGTTGGCTGAAAGCTTCAATTGCAATGGCTCTATTGGATGACTTAGCAATCTTCTCAACAGCTCTTTAATTCTCTATAAAGGATTGAAGATTGGAAGAAGAAGAACTAGACTCAATACTCTTAAAAACGTGTTACTCTGTTTTTCTGGAAACGTAACTCTGCCAAATTAGAAAGAGTCTTAATCTGTGTTGTATTTTGTGAACACCACTAATAGTATATCAAGTGTTCAACTCAAACATATTCTTTGTAATTCTATTTGATTAAAGTCTCTTGCTTGTGTGCTTGAGCAACTAGAAGTCTCATACTTGTGTTTGAGCAAGGAAGTCTCATACTTTGTGTTTGAGCAAGGAAGTCTTAGACTGTGTGTCTGAGCAAGGAAGTCTCTTACTTTGTGTTTGAGCATAGGAAGTCTCTTACTTAGTGTTTGAGCAATTGGAAGTCTCTTACTTTGTGTTTGAGCATAGGAAGTCTCTTGCTTTGTGCTTGAGCAATTGTAATCTTTGTGATTATAGTGAAAATCTCTTGTAAGTGACAAGGGGACTGGACTACTTCCGGATTGTGGAAGGAACCAGGATAAATTATGTGTATCTCTCTCTCACTCTCTCTCTCTCATTTAATTTATCCGCTTCAAAACAACTCTGAACCAGAGCATCAGAATCTGATCAATAACAGATTCTGAACTATCACTAAGTTTTGAGAAAGAAAAGAAAAAGCCAACACAATTCAACCCCCCCCCCCCCCTTTTGTGTTTTTCTCACCTTCAGCATATCATCTTCCTAACATAGATAAATTAGTTGATAATTCATCTGGCTACAAATTATTATCTTTCATGGACGCCTATTCTGGGTACAATCAGATACCCATGGTTGACTGATGATAAAACGAAAACCTGCTTTCATGACCGGATCAGGAAACTATTACTACAACGTAATGTCTTTCGATCTTAGAAACGCAGGGGCCACATATCAACGAATGATGAACAAAGTATACAACAAGAACTCCGTCGGAGACGTTCTCGAAGTATACATGGATAATATGATCGTAAAATCCGAACAAGAGGTTGATCATACCGCTCACTTGAAAAGAGTTTTCGAACAAACTCGTAAGTACAATATGAGACTCAATCCTGAGAAATGCACATTTGGGTGCAAGCGGGCAAGTTCCTCAGTTTCTATCTTACAGAAGTGAGGCATCGAAGCTAACCCAGACAAATGTCGAGCATTTACAGAATATCCGACTCCCACGCCAAAAAAGTGCATTCAAACCCTTAATGGGATGCTGACAGCACTATCGCGATTCGTTGCGAAATCAGCGCAACACGCCCTCCCTTTCTTCAAGCTACTAAGAAAAGAGAGCGCGTTTGAATGAGGCGACGAATGCGAAGCAACTTTGACTCATCTCAAGCTCGCTTTATCTTAACCTCCGGTCTTGTCGCGACCAAATCAAGACGAAACTCTCTATTTGTACCTTTCTGTTTCCTCTGATGTCGTCAGCGCGATGCTAATCATAGAAACACCATAAGGACAGAGACATACATATTTCACTAGTAAAGCCTTACAAGGGCCGGAAATGAGATACCAGAGAATAGAGAAAGTCGCTCTCACATTGGTCGTAGCGGCCAAGAGGCTCCGACAATATTTCCTCGCACACACCATCATCGCTCGGACAGACCAACCTATACGGCAAATACTTGGACGCCCTGATGTCGCCGGAAGGATGATGAAATGGTCGCTCGAATTATCCGAGTTTGACACTCATTACGAATCCCGAAAGGCACTCAAAGCCCAAGTATTCACCGATTTCGTGGCCGAAATGACTTTTCCCTCCGAGGAAGAAAAGAGGGCGTCTGAACCGTTTACGTAGATGGATCGTCTAATTCAAAGGCCAGTGGAGCGGGAGTAATAATCGAAAACGATGAGGGAATTGTAATCGAGGTATCGTTGGGGCTATCCTTGACGATGACCAACAATATCGCAGAATACGAAGCTTTCTTGGCCTGCTTACGAATAGCCAAGGACATGGGGGGCCAGAGTAATCAAAATATGCAGTGACTCCCAGCTAGTTGCATCCTAAGTCACAGGTGAATATCAAGTGAGGGAAGAGCATCTACAAGAATACGTTCAGCTAGTTCAAACAAAAATGAAAGAGTTCGAATTTGTCGAAGTGGTACACATTCCCCGTGAGCATAACGCCCGAGCAGACATCCTTTCTAAACTTGCTAGCACACGAACCGACAACTGCAAACAAAACAGTAATCCAAGAAGTCCTTACTGAACCAAGTGTCAAAAGGCGCAAAACTCATCTACTCGAAATTCATGCAATTTCAGAAATACAAGACTGGCAAGGACCCTTAATTCGTTACATCACTAACGGGGAAGTCCCTCAAGATCCCTCAGAAAGAACTAAGCTCAAACAGAGAGCCTGCTCATTCTCACTAGTGGAGGGAACGTTGTACAAACGAGGGTTCATCACCCCACTAATCAAGTGCCTTGGACCGGTCGAAGCCTAAGAGGCCCTTGTTGAGACACATGAAGGCATCTGCGGGCAGCACCTCAGAGCTAAGGCACTCGCCAAAAAGGTACTGCGAGCAGGTTTCTTCTGGCCTACCATGCTTAAAGACTGAAATTCCTGGCAGGACCTGTTATTGAACCGTAAAACAGAGTACAACTTATGGTGCAATAAAACAGAGTGTAACACAATAACAGTGGTTCAGAAGCAGAAACAAAACAGACAGTAATTAAAAGACTGAAAGTAAAGATGCACAGTTGATTTGTTAACCCAGTTCGGTGCAACGTCACCTACGTCTGGAGGCTCCAAGTCAGGAAGGAAATCCACTATGATAGTCCTAGTTCTAAATTCTCAGCAAACTCCCAGTTTACAACTTATCACCTAGACACTACCCGTATTGACTTCAACCTAGGAACTCCTAGACCTGAGATCCCATCTCACTTCCCTCAGTCAATCACTGCCCCAGTGATTATCAGACTCTAAACAAACAAAGATGAAGACACTCTTCAAAACATAAACGTCACTTTTGCTTAAAAGCTTCAAGTGATTACAACTCAATAAAAAACAAACCAACTCATAAACAATTGAGTGATGTACAGAAAACAGAGCATACAGCTCACAACAAAGACACACTAGAAACCTAAGTAATTCTATCAATGATTACTTCTTTTCTAGTTGTTTTTCTTCAATAGCAGCATCCTCTATTTATAGCTTTAGCAGCAACATAATTCTTGAACCAAATCCTTCAAAGATATATTCCCAGAATTCTTTAGAAGCAAATAGAAGCAATTTATTTTCCAGAAATATATTTTTCAAAGATTTCTTTGAAAATATATTTACAAATAATTGAATCCAATCTTCAGAAAATATCGTGCAAAAATTCTTCTTCCTTCTAGAAACGCAGCTTGGAATTCTTTAATTAAATCTTCAACAAATCACATGAGAAAATAAACACTCCAAGATGCGAACACAGGAACACAGAAAACCGGCTTCTGAACATACAGCTTCTGGAGGTTGCTTCTGAAGGTCAGCTTCTGAAGTACTGTTCAGCGTCTGAACATCAGCTTTTGAAGGATCAGCTTCTGAAGTACTGTTCAGCTTCTGAACTACTGTTCAGCTTCTGAAGTACCCAGCTTCTGAAGCACTGTTCACAAATGAGGGATCAGCTTCTGAAATGCTTGCTTCCAGCTTCTGAAGACACACATCTTCTTGTATATTTGATTTTAGCAAACATGAAGCCAACAACCAAATATCCAACAATCTCCCCCTTTGGCAAATTTGAAATTCCTGGCAGGATCTGATTCTGAATCGTAAAACAGAGTATGCAAACAACAGTTCAGAAGCAGAAATATAAAAGACAGAAAGTAAAGGAACACAGTTGATTTGTTAACCCAGTTTGGTGCAACTTCACCTACATCTGGAGGCTACCAAGCCAGGAAGGAAATCCATTAAAATAGTATCAATTCGAAGTCCTATGACACAGCCCCTGTTCACAGCCCCTATGACAACAACCCCTGTTTCACAGCCCCTTCTCACTTAATCACTACCCGTGGTATTTCTACCTAGGAACTCCTAGATATAAGACCCCCCTTACTTCCCTCAGTCAATCACTGCCCCAGTGATTATCAGACTCTAACAAATTAAACAAAGATGGAGACACTCTCCTAAAAACTCAATACGTCACTTTTGCTTAAAAGCTTCAAGTGATTACAACTCAATAACAAACAACCAACTCTAAACACTTTGAGTGGTGCACAAAAACAAAGCACAAAGCTTACAGACTCAACAACCTAAGACTCTTTCAATTCTAGCTTTTGTTGAGATGTTTTTCTTCAATAGCAGCTTCATCTATTTATAGCAATCAGCTGCAGCATAATTCTTGAACCAAATCTTCTTCAAAGATATATTCTCATAATTCTTAGAAGCAAATGGAAGCAATATATTTTCCAAAGATTTCTTTGAAAATATATTCACAAATAATTGAATCCAATCTTCAGAAAATATCTTGCGAAATTAATCTTTCTTCTAGAAACATTAGCTTGGAGAATTCTTCAATTAAATCTTTAAAAGATAATGTGAGAAAATAAAACAGCTCCAAGACAAAAGAAAGAACGCAGCTTCTGAACACAGAAAACGTGCCTCTGAAATGCAGCTTCTAAAGGTCAACGAAAGTCAGCGTCTGAATAGTGCGTCTGAAGGTCAACGAAAGTCAGCGTCTGAACAGTGCGTCTGAAGGTCAACGAAAGTCAGCGTCTGAAGGTTAGCTTCTGAACAGTGCGTCTGAAGGTCAGCTTCTGAACAGTGCGTCTGAAGTACTATACCAACTTCTGAAGAACCAGTTCAGCTTCTGATGAACATTTCCAGCTTCTGAAATACATACCCCTTGAGATTTCAGCTTCTGAAGCACAAATTGCTTGTCTATGATTTTAGCAAACATGAAGCCAACAACCAAATATCCAACAATCTCCCCCTTTGGCAAATTTTTGGTTAAAATCAATTTGAGCATAGCAACAAGCAAATTCTTCACACAACAAAGAACGCAACCATGAAGAACATAACACAAATGTAGCAACAGAGTCAGCAGCGGATGATTCACTACATTTCACACATATACTCCCCCTGAACTACCTCTGAACAGATACTCAGGAACAACACAACTCAGGAACTCCCCCTGAAACAGACATTCAGGAACTCCCCCTGAAACAGATCAATCAGAAACTCCAACTCCCCCTGAACTGTTGAACAACTTCTGAAACAGACACGTAATTATTTCTCCCTCTTTTTAGCCAAACAATGTTGACAAAACACACATGTAAACACCAGGAGCAGAGAAACACAAAGAACAGCAGATACAGACCAGATGCACTCAAACAGAGGAAAAACAAACACAGAGGATATAACTATCCATCACAGACCAGCATACCACAGAACCTCAGTGACACTTCTTAGACCAGCAGTATCACACAAACAATACTCACACACAAAGTCTACAAAAAAAGCTCATAACAAATTTGCCTAGTTGGCCCCTCAAATTTTCAAATTGCTTGGCATCTAAGGCTTTTATATCAGTAAATCTTCATCATCCTCAACACACTGAACATAGGGCATGATGTCTTGAACATCTTGCTCAAAATTATCCTTAGACTCACTAGGATCCACTTCCTTTCCTTTTAGTGTCTGCTTCTTTGGGACAGGGACCACCACCTTGCTCCATACTTTAGATGGTCCAACACTTGCACTCTTCTTAGTAACAGGAGTAGGCCTGCTGGCAGCAGAACAACCTTTCCTTTCCTATCATTCACCCTCTGGGCAACATTTGCACATTTTGGTCTCCATTCCTTCTTGACCTTGGTTTTGTTTACAACTGGTTCCACTTTTCTTTGTTGAAAGTGCTTGGGGTATCCATGCAACTTGTAACAGAATGGCTTTATGTGCCCCTTTTTGTTGGAACAAAATGTGATGAACAACTCTCTTTTGGATTTTGATGATAACAAAGTGTTAAAAAGAAAATTGGAATTGCTAATGCTTTGTTCTAAGTGTGCAGAACCATGTTCTTAATGATTGGTAATTAATATTGGTTTTGGAAGAATAAGCTAAGAGCGAGAAAGAAAGCATTGAAGTCTTTGTTGCAAGTCTGAAGCAAAACTGGGTTTGAAGGCAGCTTCAGAAGACTGAGTCTGAAGACTGCGTCTGAAGGGTGCTTCTGAAGGTTGAGTCTGAAGACTGCGTCTGAAGGGTGCTTCTGAAGGCTGAGTCTGAGGGTCAACGAAAGTCAACATCTGAAGGCTGAGTCTGAGGGTCAACAAAAGTCAACGTCTGAAGGGAGCGTCTGATGAACAGTGCTTCTGAAGGGTGCGTCTGAAGACCTGCTTCTGATGAACAGTGTCTGAGAAGCTTCTGAAGTCTGACGTGGAAGGAAACGCAACTGTCACTGTCTGCAGCATTTAATGCCTGCAATGTTAGAACAACTCCAATGGAACAGTTGTCTCCTTGGCCAAAACATTCCCCAGCTTTTAAGGAAAGAATTCAAAAATGCGTGCTCTGTTTTCTGCTCAGTTTTAGCACACATTTTCAGCTGCCTAGCTTCTACAATTTGCAACGGCTCTTTGCTGGATTTCTGGCAATTCTCAACACCTATCTTGTGCTCTATAAAAGGGTGAAGATTTGAAGAAGAAAATTGCTAAGACTCTTGAAACACAAGACTGATATTCGTGCTCTGTTTTGCTGTCAATTTTTGAAAGTCACAAAAACTCTTAGAAATTCTTACAAAGTTTACATCTTAGAATTTCTTAAGGTTAGAGTCTTATACCTGAGTTGTATTAAGTGAACACCTCTGATATTTGATCAAGTGTTCAACTCAAACTTCTTTCTTTGTAAATCAGTTTGAACCAAAGTCTCAGTCTGCGTACTGAGCAACCTGAAGTCTAATTACTTTGTGTTCTGAGCAATTAGAAGTCTCTTGACTTTGTGTCTTGAGCAGGGAAGTCTCATTACTTTGTGTTCTGAGCAATTGGAAGTCTCTTGACTAATTGTCTTGAGCATTAGAAGTCTCTTACTAGGTGTTTGACCATTGAAGTCTCTTAACTTTGTGTTTTGAGCAATTGTAATCAGTTTGATTATAGTTAAATTTCGTGTAAGTGATAGGGGGACTAGACTACTTCCAACTTGTGGAAAGAACTAGTATAAAAATATTGTGTGTCTCTTTTTCCCTTTCTCTTCTCTATTTAATCCACTGCATAAACCTCTGAATAAGTTTCAGAATCCAATTATGAACTTAGCCAAAGTTTTTAAGAAAGGAAAAACTGCCCACACACAATTCAACCCCCCCTTCTTGTGTGTTTTTCTCACCTTCACTTTTTACCACAGTGATCACATACCCAAGGATGAGATGCCCTCTTGCTCTTAGATCCCTGAGGTTAGTTCTGGTGTTCCATCTTAGGTTTATCCATCATTGGATCACATGTTTTAACAGCTGCATTGACCTTTTTAGTTGGATTTTGTTGTTTGTTCAAGGTCCTATCATCAAACCCAATTCCTTTTGGTTTCCCTTGTTTCTGACTCTCCAAAATCTCTTCAAGCATATCAGTACCAGTGTTCAACATTCTGACTTGCTTCTTCATATGTTCAAGTTGAGAATTCAGTTGGGTTACCTTATCATTGAGCTCAGAAATTTGTGCTAGATGGTCACTTCTTTCAGCATGTAGTTGACTGACAGTCTTCTTCTGATTTATATACATCTTGTATAGTTCTTTGAAAGAAACAAGAAGTTCTTCATAAGTTAATTCTCCTTCTGAGTCCATTTTATGCCAGAAAAATCTTCCCTGGAGCTCACCCAAATACAGGCAGGGTGCCTGCTCTGATGCCAATTGAAATTCTTGGCAGGATCTGGTTCTGAACCGTAAAACAGAGTATGCAAACAGCAGTTCAGAAGCAGAAACATAAAAGACAGAAAGTAAAGGAACATAGTTGATTTGTTAACCCAGTTCGATGCAACTTCACCTACATCTGGAGGCTACCAAGCCAGGAAGGAAATCCACTAAAATAGTATCAATTCGAAGTCCTATGACACAGCCCCTATGACAACAGCCCCTGTTTCACTTAATCACTACCCGTGGTATTTCTACCTAGGAACTCCTAGATATAAGACCCCTCTTACTTCCCTCAGTCAATCACTACCCCAATGATTATCAGACTCTAACAAATCAAACAAAGATGGAGACACTCTCCTAAAAACTCAATACGTAACTTTTGCTTAAAAGCTTCAAGTGATTACAACTCAATAACAAACAACCAACTCTAAACACTTTGAGTGGTTCACAGAAACAAAGCACAAAGCTTACAGACCCAACAACCTAAGACTCTTTCAATTCTAGCTTTTGTTGAGATGTTTTCCTTCAATAGCAGCTTCCTCTATTTATAGCAATCAGCTGCAACATAATTCTTGAACCAAATCTTCTTCAAAGATATATTCCCAGAATTCTTTAGAAGTAAATGGAAGCAATATATTTTCCAGCAATATATTTTCCAAAGATTTCTTTGAAAATATATTCACAAATAATTGAATCCAATCTTCAGAAAATATCTTGCGAAATTAATCTTTCTTCTAGAAACATTAGCTTGGAGAATTCTTCAATTAAATCTTTAAAAGATAATGTGAGAAAATAAAATAGCTCCAAGATATAAGAAAGAACGCAGCTTCTGAACGCAAAAAACGTGCTTCTGAAATGCAGCTTCTGAAGGTCAACGAAAGTCAGCGTCTGAACAGTGCTTCTGAAGGTCAACGAAAGTAAGCATCTGAACAGTGCGTCTGAAGGTCAGCTTCTGAATAGTGCGTCTGAAGTTCAGCTTCTGAACAGTGCGTCTGAAGTACTGTTCCAGCTTCTGAAGAACCAGTTCAGCTTCTGATGAACATTTCCAGCTTCTGAAATTCATACCCCTTGAGATTTCAGCTTCTGAAGCACAAATTGCTTGTCTATTTGATTTTAGCAAACATGAAGCCAACAACCAAATATCCAACAAAATTTTTGGCTAAAATCAAATTGAGATACAAGGCAAATTCTAAACATATCAAGAGGAACACAAACGTAGCAACAGAGTCAGCAGCTGGCATAAACACTACGTTTCACACAAAAAGTCCCCCTGAAACATACAGCAGCAGCTTCTGAGGACACATAGCTCCTAAAACAGATCAGCTTCCAGTTCTGAGCTTAAATCATGGAAACACACATATATTCCCCTGACACTCCCCCTAACTGCCTCTGAACAGACACACAGCAACAACATTCTGAAACAGAGACACAGAGACTCCCCCTGAGCAACTGAACTTGCTTCTGAAACAACTATACTTTTGTCTCCCCCTTTTTAGCCAAACAATTTTGACAAAAATAACCATGCAATTACCAGGAGTAGAAAGAACATAAAAATAGCAGAGGCTACAAACGACCATCATAGCACCACACATCAGTAACATCAGTGACACTTCTCAGACCAGCAAAATCACATAACCATAGTACCCACACACAAAGTCAAAACAAAAGAACACAACTGCAGAGTATAGTACAAACTTGCAGACCAGAAACACAAAATGCAACCCAGAACATAAAGCCAGCACATAGCTTGCAGTCTTCAGACTCAGCATCAGAAGCTGCACAGTTTTATACTATGACTCTTCAAAAAAGACAAATGCCAGTTGACCCCTCAAATTTTCAAATTGCTTGGCATTTAAGGCTTTTGTAACTATATCAGCACCATCTTCATCACCCTCAGTACACTGAACATAGGGCATGATGTTTTGAACATCTTGCTCAACATGATCCTTAGACTTACTAGGATCCACTTCCTTTCTTATTAGTGTCTTCTTCTTTGAGACAGGGAACACTACCTTGCTCCAGACTTTAGATGGTCCAACAACAACACTCTTCTTAGCAACATGAGTAGACCTGCTGGCAGCAGCAACAGCCTTTCCTTTCCTATTCTTCAGCCTCTTGTTAACACTTTCACATTTTGGTCTCCATTCCTTCTTGACATTAACTGTAACATGTTCAAATTTTCTTTGTTGAAGGTGCTTGGGGTATCCATGCAGCTTGTAACAGAATGGCTTTACGTGCCCCTTTTTACCACAATAATGACATACCCAAGGATGAGATGCCTTCTTGCTCTTAGATCCCTGAGGTTGGTTCTGGTGTTCCAACTTAGGTTTATACATCATAGGATCACATGTTTTAACAACTGCACTGACCTTTTTAGTTGGATTTTGCTGTTTGTTCAAGGTCCTATCATCAAATCCTATACCATTTGGTTTCCCTTGGTTCTGACTCTCCAAAATCTTTTCAATCATATCAGTACCAGTGTTTAACATTCTGACTTGTTTCTTCACATGTTCAAGTTGAGTTCAGTTGGGTTACCTCATCTTTGAGCTCAGAAATTTGTCCTAAGTGTTCACTTCTTTCAGCCTGAAGTTGAGTGATAGTTCTTTTCTGTTCTTCCAGCCTGCTTGCACACTTCTTCACTTCTGATGAATAGTTCTTCATAAAAGGCAGCTGGTTCTTCAAAAGTTAATTCTCCTTCTGAGTCCATTATGCCAGAAAATACCTTCCCTGGAGCTCACCCTAAAACAGGCAGGGTGCCTGCTCTGATGCCAATTGAAATTCCTGGCAGGACCTGTTACTGAACCGTAAAACAGAGTACAACTTCTGGTGCAGTAAAACAGAGTGTAACACAGTAATAGTGGTTCAGAAGCAGAACCAAAACAGACAGAAATTAAAAGACTGAAAGTAAAGATGCACAGTTGATTTGTTAACCCAGTTCGGTGCAACGTCACCTACGTCTGGAGGCTCCAAGCCAGGAAGGAAATCCACTATGATAGTCCTAGTTCTAAGTTCTCAGAAAACTCCCAGTTTACAACTTATCACCTAGACACTACCCGTATTGACTTCAACCTAGGAACTCCTAGACCTGAGATCCCATCTCACTTCCCTCAGTCAATCACTGCCCCAGTGATTATCAGACTCTAAACAAACAAAGATGTAGACACTCTTCAAAACATAAACGTCACTTTTGCTTAAAAGCTTCAAGTGATTACAACTCAATAAAAAACAAACCAACTCATAAACAATTGAGTGATGTACAGAAAACAGAGCATACAGCTCACAACAAAGACACACTAGAAACCTAAGTAATTCTATCAATGATGACTTCTTTTCTAGTTGATTTTCTTCAATAGCAGCGTCCTCTATTTATAGCTTTCAGCAGCAACATAATTCTTGAACCAAATCCTTCAAAGATGTATTCCCAGAATTCTTTAGAAGCAAATAGAAGCAATTTATTTTCCAGAAATATATTTCTCAAAGATTTCTTTGAAAATATATTTACAAATAATTGAATCCAATCTTCAGAAAATATCGTGCAAAAATTCTTCTTCCTTCTAGAAACGCAGCTTGGAATTCTTTAATTAAATCTTCAACAAATCACATGAGAAAATAAACACTCCAAGATGCGAACACAGGAACACAGAAAACCAGCTTCTGAACATACTGCTTCTGAACATACAGCTTCTGAAGGTTGCTTCTGAAGGTCAGCTTCTGAAGGTTGCTTCTGAAGGTCAGCTTCTGAAGTACTGTTCAGCGTCTGAACATCAGCTTCTGAAGTATTGTTCAGCTTCTGAAGCCCAGCTTCTGAAGTACTGTTCAGCTTCTGATGTACCCAGCTTCTGAAGCACTGTTCACAAATGAGGATCAGCTTCTGAAATGCTTGCTTCCAGCTTCTGAAGACGCATAGCTTCTTGTATATTTGATTTTAGCAAACATGAAGCCAACAACCAAATATCCAACAAAGACGCCAAAGAATAGCATGACTAAATGCGACAAGTGCCAACGACACGGAGATATGCACATCTCCCCTCCGGCCAAACTCACCGCATTAGCGTCACCTTGGCCATTTGCATGGTGGGGAATCGACCTGTTGGGACCCTTTCCCAAAGCCAAAGGCCAGCTGAAATTTCTGGTGGTAGCAGTGGATTACTCTATAAAGTGGATCGAAGCTGAGCCCCTCGCCAAAATCACAGCAAAAAACGTACTTTGATTCTTCAAGAGGAATATCCTTGCAAGGTTTCGAGTACCGGCCCTCGTGATTTCTGACAACGAGACACAGTTCACGGATCGAAGGTTCCAAGAATACCTAGAAAACCTGAACATCAAGCTACAATTTCACTTCCTTCAAGCATCCCCAAACAAACGGGCAAGCTGAATCAGCGAATAGGGTCATTCTTCGAGGAATTCGGTGAAGGCTAGACGAAGCTAAAGGTAATTGGGTGGAAGAACTTCATACAATTCTATGGGCCTATCGAATGATCCCCCACTCAACCACTGGCGAGTTGCCTTTCCGCCTCACATAAGGAGCAGAAGCGGTCATTCCCTATTGAGCTGAACAAACTCAATTGGCGAAACTGGCGCCAACACGAACTTCCGAGCCAACGCTGAGAACCTACGAGAAGAACTCGAATTTGTCGACGAAATCAGAAGTGAAGCAGCCCTAAAGGAAGCAGCGCTAAAGCAAAAAATAGCCGCTCGCCATAACAAAAAAGTCATCAACCGAGAATTCGAAGTTGGTGACCTCGTCCTCCAAAGGAACCAAAAGGATTCGGACGAAGGGAAGCTCGCCGCCAACTGGGAGGGCCCCTACCGAATCCACATGAAAACAGGGGACGGGAGCTTACGACCTCGAAGATCTCGTCAAGGATCCTATTCCCAGAACTTGGAACGCAGAGAAGTTAAAAAACTATTACAACTAAGCAACGAGCCTACAAACCGCTCTATTGTGCTTATCTACTGCAAAGTTCAAACTAACGAGTAAGGTCAGATATGATAATAACAGTGAGGGAAGATGTTAAGTTAATTAAGGTTAGTAAGATGAGACATTAATAGTGTAGATGGTGGGGTCACACGGTGAGTTTAAAACATGAATTGGTTGATATGGTGAACGACAATTGTAAGAGGAGATACGAAGTGATGGGTTAGAATAGTGGAGGATGAGGTAGGTAGATTCCTTAGAATAGTAATGAGCTCTAGATAGTAGTAGATAAAAGAGTGTAGAGCCAAAATGGACAGTTGGAATGGTGGAGTGGTTTAAGGTAATGAAGATGCTAGGTGAAGAAATAAGACGAAGGTAATTGGAAATAGAAGTCGTAAGTTAAAGCAAGGGATAATGTTAAAAATAATAAAAAATGGTGAAGTAATGACGGTAAGTTAAAATGAGTAGAGTGTGGTTGATTTAAGATGATAGATGATGTTGAGAGAATTGATAAGACGGAAATAGAACTGGGAATAGAAAGTTGTGTGATAAGTAATGAGTGATGTCATGGGTAATAATAGTGATGAGACAAGATAATAAATCAATAGAGAAATAAAGACCTAAGTTAGAATGAAGTAATGATGATGAGGATGATTGAGGGTATAAATGATGCTGAATGAGAGACATAATACTAGGTTATGGTGTAGTTGTGAAAGGGGAGTAAAGAGTCTGCTCATAGTGAGATGAAATTAGTGTCCTATAATATCATTAATGATGAAACGAAGTAATATGGCATAAAGTTGTCTTAATGAGGAAAATGACTGTGATAGTTGTAACAATAATGGTGAGGTGGAACCTTAACTAAGAACGAAGAATGGAGTGTTGTCGTTAGGATGAAAGCGTAGGGCATGAGGGTAGTTAATGTTGAGTGTAGGTTTTAAGGACGATGTAGAGTAATGACGATGTTGAATGACGACGTAATGATGATGTTGTATAATGTTGAATGATGATGTAATGACGATGTTGTATAATGTTGAATAATGATGAAGTAAATTATGTCTATGATGATGAGTAATGAATAAATAACCCTTATCTATGATTATTGATGATGTGCTATGTGTAGTATTTATTGAGTCGTCCCCCATGCATCATACCATATTTAGGACCATGTTAAATGACGAATGATGTATGTATGTTCAGTAACACAACTCTAACATACAAATGTTGATTAGAAACTGGTACCAAGATGCATATAGGTCTAGGAACGAAGTGCATTTGCATAAGACTCATGTTATGTGTATATGATATTTATGTGATATATGTGGTATATGTGATATGTGTTAATGTTGATGTATTGTGAGTGTTATGTGCATTTCTTCAATGTTTTGAAACTGATGAGTTATGATAATGATGATGTGTGAATGATGATGTATAACCTGATGAAGAATTGTGAATATGTTGTAAACGATGATCAATGATTTTATGCCTATTTATATACTATTCATGTATCCCAATATATGTTATGATGACTATTCTCACCCCTTTGTTGTTGTTGTTGTTGTTGTTGTATTGTGTATTATGGTGTTTGTACTATTGGGGTACAGACACTCAGGATGATGAGTTCTAGTTTGCGGGACGTTTAGAAGGTGGCGAGGAGATATACTTCTGGAGCCATTATCTAATTATTTACGTAGTCAAATAATCACATGCTCTGATCTGTAACACTGGGGTTGGGCTTAAACGTTGAATGTTTAACTTTATTAAGTTTAAGTATTTGAAATCTTTTTGATATTTTCTACAATGACGGTTGAGAATCAGACTTGTTTATTTTATGAAATATTTTTGAAGTATTTTCTGCACTTTGAAATATGACGTATTATGTATTATGTGAATGAGTGATTGATGAGTATGTGTAACATCCTTTTTGTTTAAATTTATTCGCATTATTTATTAAATCAATGTTGGAAATTAGGGTGTTACAGATGATCCCCCAAAACTTAGTTATTTAGGTAGGAACTCCTTCAAATTGTATCTTATACAACTTTCAAATCATTTAAGTGAGTAACTCCTTACTCTAATATATCATATAGATGTTCCCAAACATTGATTCTAAATATATTTTAATCTTATTAAAATATTTAGTTAAGTTAGACCCAAAGAATAACAGTCGGGTAAATGGAATTACCGCACCACAACTTACTAGTATAGACAGTGCACTTCACGGAGACGAACCAACACTATTCGAGACTAGTCTTAATTTTTTTTTGAATGGCAATAAATAGAAAAAAGAGGAAGCAAGTCCCAAATAGTACAGAGAAAGAGAGCACAAAATCAGAACACGAGAGCACTAACAGAGCAAACTACTTTATTGCAATTCTTTGACCCACGAGCAAACTTCATAAGTTTCTCCCACCAGTGTCTTCATTTGTCGTTGTCTTCTCTTCAACTCGAACAATTACATTACTTAACTCTTTAAATAAAATAAATAAATGGCATTACACGCAGGTCAGTTTTAAACATAAGAAAAATAAATCACGTCATGCAGGTTGCATTTAAATAAAATAAATCACGACACGCAGGTCGTATTTAAATAAATAAACGTACAACGAAATGTAATTGTTCATGTTGAAGAAAAGTTGCACCAAAATAAATTGCGTGTACAATTACCCTTTTGCCCTCATGTATATATTGAACACAAGTCATATCATGTCATCTTTGTCTAGTTCAATATTGGGCCCGTAGACATTTCTCCTGTTATGTAGGAGGGGCAAATTCTATCTAGGTCTCTCATGTCCCTCAACATGATTCATGGAGTACCCATCAACCGACTTTATATTCATCATGTTACAGACAACGTTTGAATGGGATAAAGTGCTTGACTCCTACATCTAAGGTACACAGTGGTTTCAGGTCGAAGAGTGGAATACATCATTATCACTATGAGAATATTTTATGACACTTTACATAACTCACTATGTAGTATTCTCATTGTGGGTCAATCCAATATAAGTATTACTCCTGGTATTTATATCTATGTGAAGACTTGATAACTCTTTATTCATGACATGTGAGATTTGATGATCAGTCTATCCACATAATAGTCTCTATGCGTTAATGATATCCCACTTCACGATAAAACTTACTACAAATACTTTAAGAATAATGTCATTTGGTTTAATGGGGTCTTACGATTAAGTCACGCTTAATGTTCCATTAAATAGACTAATTATTCTAAGGACTTTATTATATTGAAACAAAACAAAATCAATAAAGAAATGCCTTATTATATATAATTCATATCCTCTTAATGAATTCTTTTGAAGAACCCAAATTTTACTCTTGAATAAAACAATTAATAACCAAATTTTAGAACCCAAATTTCACTTATGAATAAAACAATTAATAACCAAATTTTATTTCCTTTTTAACCGAACTTCAAATTTCTACACCCTTTCTTCAAATACTCAAAATTTATAACAAAACAAAATAACATAAACAATATATTAATTCGTACTCAATCAATTATTAAGCTCTTTCAAACATATTATTTAAAAAACTTAACTTTCACTTCTAAAATAAAAAGTAAAACAATTCTTAACCGAACTTTATTTATCATAACTACTTCATAAAGGTGAACAACAAAACAAAATTCTCCATTACCATTTTTCATCTCAAAGTAGTCCCTTTTTCCACATTTTCCAAAAAAACAAATCCAAAATTGATACCAAAGTAACACAATTTCCTATATACTCTCTTATCTCTCTCTCTCACTACAAAAAACAGTGACACAAATCATCCTCAAAACAAAAAAACAGAACACAACACAACACAAAGTACAGTACTATGATGATGTTTCATTCCAAACCCAGAACACTTTCACTTTCATTCATCTTCTTCTTGTTCTTGTTCTTCTACATTTCATTGTCCTTTGCTTCAAAAACCACACCAAATTACCACTCACAATCTCTCACACACCTATGGCCACTTCCTTCAAACTTCACTTCAGGAAATCACTCTCTCTCCGTTGACCCTTCACTCACTCTTTCAGTCATTGGAAATGGTGGTGTTGCTTATTTTCCTATTCTTGATGCTGCTTTTGATAGATATAAAGGGATCATTTTTAAGCATGCTGGTTTTGGATTTGGTAAAGGGTTTGTTAGAAAGTTGGGGGAGAAGATTAGTTTGATTGCTTATGATGTTGTTGGTTTGAATATTGTTGTGCATTCAGATGAGGAGGAGGTGAATTTTGTTTGTGTTTGTGTTGGTCAATTTTGTTTCTTTTTGTTGTTTGGTTGATGGGTTTTTTATGAGTGGTTTTTATAGTTGAGCTTTGTTGTTTTGAAACAATGTTTTGATTGACTTATTTAAGCTTATGTATTGACATAAGTTTTGTAAGACTGTTTAGAACTTTTGAAAACAGCTTATGACATTTTTTCGTAAGTTTTTTTCAGTTTATTTTCGTAAGGTTTCCATAATAGCTTATGAAAACAGCTTATAACGTATACAAACAATGTTAACTTTATTTGATCATTTGCTATAAGCTGTAAATAAGCTGTTCATCCAAACATGATATTATATTTAATCATCGTTTATTGACCATGATTAACCACATATTTTGAACTGGTTAACCATCCAAATTGTTGTGGAAACTTGTTAGTCAAATTTGTGATTTTGGGTTTGAGAATTGAGATTTTTTTCTTTCCAGCTTCAACTTGGTGTGGATGAAAGCTATACCTTGTCAGTTTCTAAAGCCAGTGAATCTTCTGTTGCTTGGGAAGCCACCATTGAGGTGTGTTGTGTTTTACTCATTATAGTTTACACTTTATGGATTCTTTTTTAATTTATGGTGTTTCTGGATTTGAATATTCAATGATGCTTTTTAGTTTTTTGTGTTTTAGATTTAAAGTTGCCTGTCAGAAACTCCGCAATCTCAGTTATATATTGAATCCCTAAAGGCATTTAGAAACAATTTATTTGAAAAGGTTGAGTGAATGTTTGGATTGGCAGTGAGTTTGGTGAAATCACAGTTGCGCCATGATTTTGTTGCAGCTCTAAAGTACTCCGTATAGCTTTTGTCAAAATCACGTTGTTTCTCTGTGCTTCCACCGAAATCACCATAGAAACAAGTGCATATTCTATTCTCTCCTTTTCTAAGTGCAAAAAGCTGAATTGAAGGTGGTTTTTGCCTTTCTTATGTTTTTCGTTAAATATTCCAATTTTTCCGTATTAGGAACAACAACAACAACTCGATCCGGTAATTTTCTTATTAAATCATTAATGTCAGTATATATAAGATACATCTTAACTTAGAAACATAAGGAAACTGCCGGATTGAGTTGTTGTTCCTAATACAGAAAAATTGGAACATTTAAAGCAAAACAGAAGATAAGACCTATTGCTTGTTTTTCAAATGAAGAATGACGAATGAGATACAACTGTGCTTTGCTTATTAATTTTGGATGCAACAAATTTAAAATTGAATGGAATGTGAGGTTTATTCTTTAGCATTTTTTCCAACAAAAATTTTGACGTGCTTTCGTGCTCTCATGCTATACAGTTGTTATTTATCTTATTCTGTGGTTTTATTTACTGTAGGCACATACTGTTTATGGTGCATTGCGTGGATTAGAGGTATGTACAGAATTTACAAAGATTGATGCATAGAGAGAAGTTAGTTCCAGTTTAAAACTTAATATTGTTGTGCTTGATGGCTTTATTTCATGTCTGTTCACCGGAGCAGTAGATACCATACATTTATTTCTGCATTAGTGGGCATATACTGTTTATGAGAATTTTTAACATTTATCTGCATTCTCCATTTTCATCTTTTAGTTCTGTTTTTCTGCATAGGAATGATTGGTGATTCTATAATCTACTTTGTCATTACATAAGAGCTAAGATGTTAGAAATTCATTGAGGCCATGTTTGGATAAAAAACTTAACTAAGCACGTACCGTATAAGTGCTTATGTATAAGCTATTTTTAAGACAAAAGATAAAATAAAGAACTTGTTTTCATAAGCTGTTTCCTTAAGCTTTCCCAAACAGTCTCACAAAGGCTTATGCCAGTAGATAAACTCAAATAAGTCAATTCAAACCCTCCTTGAAATGTTTTTCCTTTTAATACCTTTACGTTACTGACTTCATATTGTAGAAGTATAAAATGTTACATGTATATGTATTGGCATATATTGTTAGTTTAAGTTCCTTAAAGTGACTTCCTCTAAAAAAAAAAATAAAGTTCCTTAAAGTGACTTTGTCTTCTTCTTCTTTACCTTGAAAATTGAAAACTGAACTATTTTTGTCTTTGAATGATGCACCAGACATTCAGCCAGCTGTGTTCTTTTGATTATACAACTAAAACAGTACAAATACACAAGGCACCTTGGTCCATCCAAGATAAACCTAGATTTGCATACCGTGGTCTTATGTTGGGTGAGGCACAATGTTTATGATGACAAAAAATAATATACAATTAGTAATTTATACTATTGCCAAATGATATTATTGATTGATACATATTTTTTTGTTTATCTATTTTTGCAGATACGTCAAGGCACTATTTACCAATTAGTGTAATTAAGCAAGTTATTGAATCTATGTCCTATGCCAAACTTGTAAGATAAATGTCATAAGTTTCTTTTGTTTTCTTTCCATGCTGTTTTCAACACTTGGAAACCGATCTTAATGTTTTGTTTCACATAACACTGAATACATAAAAAAATGCTTCGTAGAATGTTCTACATTGGCACATCATAGACGAAGAGTCATTTCCTCTCGAGATACCTACATACCCAAATTTATGGAAAGGTTCTTACACAAAGTGGGAACGGTACACGGTAGAGGATGCATATGAAATTGTCAAGTAAGACTCTCCTTTTCAAAATCATCTTTGCTTCAAATTGTCCGACTTAAATATTCCTGGACATGGTTCTGAATTGCGGTCTGCAAGCGTAATTGCGGCTACAATACAATGGTTTAGCGGTCTCCTGCAACGGCATCAAAACCATAATTGTTGCCACAATGACTGCATTTTACCGCAATGTAATGGTTCGCAGCGTAACCGTGATCGCAACTGCAATTTAGAACCATGATCATGATACAACTGTTCTATTGTAAATGTGTTGCTTACTTTTCTCTGTCAAAATAATTTTGAACTGAAAATTGTTATCTGTAAAATTGTATTAACAACTGAAGAGAGGGGAAAATAAGTATTACCTAGAAATTATGTTGGTATAATCCTAATATTATATTATAATGTCATGGTCAAATGATCGGTGATGATATTTTCCTTTTATCATATTGTTACATTTTAGTTACTAACTTATTATCTTTGAGTTCCCTTTCTTAATCTATCACTGACAGATATCATGATTTCTTTTCATGTTTGACATTGTGATGATCTAAAGCTTTGCCAAAATGAGAGGTGAGTTATTTTCAAATTCCTTTTGAATTTTCTGCTACATAATATCCGCAGCATTTTGCATAATTTATGAATAATATGTTTATTATAAGCATAAAAACGAATGTGAATATTTTTATGAGGCTATTTCTGCTGTGATGGCTATTAAAATATTAACAGTCATATATTTAATGAGTATTTGCATAATTTATCACAGGAATAAATGTGATGCCAGAAGTAGACGTCCCCGGGCATGCAGAGTCATGGTAAAACCCACACATCAATCATTCTTTTCCCTTAAGTATAACCTGTTAGTATGATATAATTGGCTTCATTACTGTGTCGCGCGGAGACCCAAGATTTGTTTTCTTTTACAATTTATCATACATATGTCATTTGAGAAAGGCTTTATTTACCATAAAAAGTGTATAATTTCTACCTTGTTACCTGTAATAACATTAAATGATTCTTTTGAAGGAAATTAGATGTTGAATGTAGGTATGTCGTACACTTATCCCAATAATGATTCCTGCAGATTGACATTGAATTCACATTTTGTTATAATTAATGTAGCACCGACACTTCAGATTAAAGACGCGTCCGATGTCCGACACATATAGTTACATTTAATCACTTTTATTTTCTCAAATTTTTAGCGTTGTCTACGTGTTTGTGTCAGTGTCATGACCAATGTCCTTGCATGAGCTAGTGCTTCATTGTTTACAACAACAATTGAGTTGATTATTTTTCCCTTCCATATTTGCTTGTTCCAATCAAATCCTTGAGTTCAAGTACTATATTTAAAAAACTTTTGTTTAGGTATTAATCAATATTAATTTGGACTTTAACTGGTTGCACCAGACATTTAATACTTCTACTGACAAGTAGCGTTCGTCACAAGCATTTTAAGTTTTTGTTTTTGTTTTCTGTGCAGGGGTGCGGGGTATCCTGATCTTTGGCCATCACCTTCCTGCAGGGAGCCACTAGATGTTTCAAAGAATTTTACTTTTGATGTCATTTCTGGTATTCTGTCAGGTTAATTTCCTATAAACCTTAAGCCGCAACGAGATTTGTGTGCTACATTTAACAACTTTCTCCTCTAATGAACATGATTGATGACTGCTTGAATTCATGGTAAAGGTCATGGGCAGATTATATGGAAAACAAGTTAAATATTGTCAGTAATGTAAAATTCTTCGAGTCTCAGAGTGAGAAGAGACACCATATGATATTAAGTTGGAAATCTCAAATCACTTACTACTCTCATAGTTTAATTGTCTTTGATAAGTTTTACCTTGGCAAAACTACACCAGGGGTGTTCTTTAACTAAATTTAAAGTTTCAAACAGGTCATTTGTCTTTTTTCGTGTCAAATTAGTCCTTTTTCATTGTTTGTTACCTGAACATGCACATGCTTGAATTCTTTATTCTAAAGTCGGGAGAATTTGGAGAATAGGGAGAAGGAGAAGGGAAGAGAATAAGAACTGTAACAACTGAACAATTAATAATAATTCTCAAAATAGTCTAAAAATCCGAAGTATATAACAGTTGCTAAATAGCCAAGCCACTATCTAGTCCTAATAAACCCTCGATCCGGTAGTCGTGTAATCCTAATTTTATACTATATATAATTAATCATTAGAAAAGCAACTGATAAATGCCCTGCTTTTGATATATTACCAAACTGCACATATGCGTAGTTTTTTGTAAATCTAATATTCCTTTACCATAAATCGATATTCCTTCTCCAAATTTGGATTTTTTTTTGGAGATATTAGACATAAATATAGGTTTGAAGGGATTAACTTGTAACTTAAATTCATGTGTTCACAACCATAAGATTAGGAAGTTATTTAGGAGATGTTGATTGTGAGTTCATATCTAATTAGTGGGGACGCGTGGGAAAAATTTTCTGTATTCGATAATAGATTTGTTTTCAAGGGGATGTTGGATAATAGATTAGAAATTCAGATGGTTTCCAAGTGTATTGAAACATCAAAGAAAATCAACTTACAATTCAAATTTTTTATCGCGACATTTTTCCAATTCTTCCCTCGGTGATATATACAATGAAATGTGTTTAGTTCGTCTAACAGTTCAATCTCTCTTATATTTTTTCTCTCTCCTAAACTATGCAGATATGCGAAAGATTTTCCCGTTTGAGCTATTTCACTTGGGTGGTGATGAAGTTCATACAGGTTAGTATGAGTGGTTTTCTTCTTGCAACTTACCAAAAAACAATTTGATCTTAAAGCTGTAAGCTGTTAATTAAGTGATTACAAATATATATTTTTTATCATTATTACAACTTAAAAGTTGATCTCTAAAGTGATGAATGCAATATTAGAGCTATGAATAAATCTTAAATGTTGTTGGATAAATCTACTACCAACTTTGTTCCTTGTTTTAAATCTTAAGAGCTTGTTTGGTTTGATGAAATGTTCTTTTTTTTTTGTAACAAATCTTGTATTATTAGTAGGAATTGGAAATGAAGTCATTCATATTAATGCTAATTAATGAGAAATTATGTTTTATTTTGACAGATTGTTGGAGCAATACTTCTCATGTAAAGGAATGGTACTGATTTTAATCTGTTATACTAATATATTACTCCCTCCGTTCCTTTTTAATTGTCACTTTTGAAGAAAAAATTTGTTCCTTTTTAACTGTCACTTTCAAAGTTCAATGCAACTTTAAATAATGTTTTACCAATTTTATCCTTAGTTATTTATTACGGAGAGAGAAATATATGAGATGATATATTAAATGAATAAGGTTATTATAGTAAAAGTATAAATTATTGTATCAAAAGTAGTGACATTTATTAATTGTCTTGGTTTGTGTAAAATGTCAAAAAGTGACAATTAAAAAGGAACGGAGGTAGTACATTTTATGTTGACATTTTATGATTTTATGTAAAACTTTGTATGCTTAATGAGTAATGACTTGGCAACAATTTTGACTATTTATTGCAGGCTTGAGAGACACAACATGACCACTAAGGATGCCTATGAATACTTTGTACTGAAGGCTCAAGACATAGCCCTTTCCAAAAAGTGGACTCCAGTTAACTGGTATGATCAGTATATATACGACAACCTGAATAAAGAAACTGATTTATGCCCTTTTGTCCTTGATGGTCCTTTCACCTGAGTAACCTCTTTCCATCCTAGCCCTTAGTTCCTGTTGAAAACTGGCTTTCAAATGCCACTTATAGTTTGCATATGTATTAGACAGCACGTAGCACTGACACTTTAGATTGAAAGCATGTTCCAGTGTTTGACACGTGTTGATGTCTGACACCAACACAATATGACACTAGTGATTACGTGTTGGTGTCGTGTCCATGTTTGTACCAATGCTTCATAGGGTCACATTATAATATCTGAACATATCAAGAACTATAATTAATTACTACATAACATTCTTAAAATACATATACATATTTTGCACGTGACATTTTCTTTTGTAACTTCTCAGGGAAGAAACCTTCAATACATTTCCATCAAAGCTTCATCCTGAAACAATAGTGCATAACTGGTGAGTTCCCATTTATACAAGTAGTTTTATTGTGGTACAAAACTCAAAATATCCGAGTTGCAGAATAAAATATTTAAGTTAAATACTGTAGGTTGGTCTCTGGTGTTTGTGCAAAGGCTGTTGCAAAAGGTTTCAGATGCATTTTCAGTAACCAAGGTGTCTGGTATCTTGACCATCTAGATGTACCTTGGGATGAGGTCTATACTGCTGATCCACTAGAATTTATACACACAGATTCAGAAGAAAAGCTTATACTTGGAGGAGAGGTTTGCATGTGGGGTGAGACTGCTGATGCATCTAATGTTCAGCAAACAATTTGGCCTCGAGCTGCCGCAGCTGCAGGTAAGCATTTCATGCTGATGCCATATTTTTCACTGTTCTTGTATTTTACTACCTCTATTTATAAGTACATTTAACGCTTTTCACATATATTAATGTGTCAATTTTATGTATGAATGTTCCTAAAATACTCTTTTGTATGTAGATGTGTTTATTTTTTCCTTTTTATTTTCCGAGACACTTAGCAGTATTAATTAAGAGTATATTTGAAAATAATAACAAATGTATCTAATAAATTGAAAGGGAGCTTATATTTAGGGGATTTATTTATTTTTTTAAAAAAATGCTTATATTTATAGTTTTAGCATACTTTTGCTCAGGATCTAGAACATGATACATGTGTGGTTTATAAATCTTGCATTCTCTTTTCTTATAATAGATATGCCTCTTCAGTTTATCATTTTCCTTTGTTTATAAACAACTTAATTCAAAGATTGTAGAAGTGTGGAATTAGGAAATTCAAGCCTCTGAATACGGGTCCTATTTGGATAAACGAACTCAATTTAGTGCTTACATCATTAACGCTTATCATATAAGCGCTTATGAATAAGCTATTTCTATAACAAAAGATAAAATAAAGTCAAATTGTTTTCATGTAAGCCATAAGCTGTTTTAATAAACTATCCTGGAGAGCTTATGAAAATAAGCTGAGAACATCTAACTGCTCATTGTCTCTGACAGAACGCATGTGGAGTGAGAGAGATTTTACTTCTGCACGAAATGCTACCTTAACTGCATTGCCGCGGTTGCAACATTTCCGATGTCCTGTTAAATAGACGAGGGGTTCCAGCTGCTCCTGTCACAAACTATTATGCTAGAAGGGCACCTGATGGTACAGGCTCATGCTATGATCAATAAACTGTATCATGACTTATTTGTATTTGTGTAGCCTGTTGTGAAAGTATCTGGCATTTGTCTACTTTGCCTGGTTGATGAGCTAGAATTTTCATTTGGTGCTCAAATGCTTGGTAGCTATGGTCATTGTATATCAGATCTCTCCAATGATGGTAACAGTCATATTGTAATGTTAATGTAATATCTAAGAAATAAATTCAAAGGCTTTGATGTCTGAAGTTTTTTTTCTTTCTTTTCGGTAACCATGCTATTACCTCGAAGTATCTTCGCCGAGAAATTTGGCTAGCCAATTTTAGTGGGGTCTCTCCAGCCAACCACATTTTTTCTATCAACAAGTCTCAACCTGAGACATTGCTTAAGAAATCCGAGTTTAATCACATAAAATGATATCATCTATCTTTTGATCCATTTGCATGAATTTAGGACACATTAAATAATGATATGGGTGAAAATACTTAAGTCATTATTTTTGAAGTGATATGATGATCTTCAATGTCTCTTCAGAGATTTCCCTCCTTCCTTTCCAAAATGGGGTAGATGCAATCACTCAAAAGGTTATTGTCTATGTCTCAAGACATATATTTAATATTTATAATGGAAATAGAAACGAGACTTACCTTTTCGTGTATGATATTACAACGGTTCTATCAATTATTTCATGAATAATCACAAGGTATCATATAATACTTCTCTATGAAGAGTTGCAATATGTCTCCACCCATTATAAATCTGTTCAACTATCAATTATTACAATGGTTCAAAGAAAGAATTTGGCTACAGAGAAAACATGAGAGAGGAGCAAGCGGCCATAGGTTCCACCTACGTCAACTGCGCCGACATTCTTTTTCAGGGGGGATCTCCATCCAGGGCGGCACATATGGGAGGGGAAAGGGGAGATTGGGCTGTGAGGAGTTCAAGACGTCCGAAAGCAAAATTCCACCATCCACATTTGTGTGTGCTCTAGATTTTCAGTCCTTGGTGTGAGGGGGCGTGTATTAGGATACCACATTGACTATAAATTAGAGTGAAATTAAGCAAAATTGGATGTAGCTTACCAATTGACACAACTAGAAAAAAGAACTACAAGCAAGTTTTTCAAATTGACAATGGCTTATGAGACAAGGAAGCCAGTTTTGAGGACTCAACACCTTTTGTTGTACCTTGGAAAAAAAGTATGTTAATGATCGTGTATAAAAATATATATTATGATATTGTGAACCAAAATAGAAGAAAAAAATATGCATTAAAAGTTTGGTTATATTAAAATGGAAGTGTCAAGGAGTTTTATCTAAAATTAAATATTAATTATGTAATTTTTTTTCTTCTAAGAAAGTAACTTTTGTTCTTGTATGATGTATCACTGTAGGCTTGAAAGGTTCTAAATTTGTGATGCAAAACATCATGGCTCTATATTAAAAACCATTGTGGTAATCTGTCAGAAGGTGTTTTGAACGAGTTTGTAATGGATGTTTACACAAGAAATGCAACACTTTTAGTTATTTTAGATGAAACCAACAATATTAAGATAAGAAAGAAATTGATTGAGACCCTTTAAAACTGGTCGAGTGCTAACGATCTGTTTGAGAAGCTTCCAGTTCCTATACCTGTGTTGAAGATGTGGGTGAAGGTAGCATTACAAAGCATTTAATTTTTGTATTTAACAGGTTACTGTTTTAAGTTTGTTTCTTCCTATTGATTATGATATCATACTATATGCATGTAGATAGTATGCAAACTTTTTCAGGATGTTGGTGAGAGAGTTGATTCTCCAAGCTTATACAACCTATTGTCGTCTTACACAGAATTTTCAAAGAGGAACATTGGCACAATTTTAGAGCAGGTTTAGCCGCTTTGTAGACATTTCCGTCACAGTTTACATGTTATGTGTTTGATGTTTGTTGGACCTTTTTACAATGTTTATCTTTTCTTTTTCTCCTTCATGTCTGTTTAGGAGCTTACGTCATACGAAGAGATGACTGATTACTGCCCAGAATTTTGTCAGAAAATGCAAATGAAAATCACGAATATCCTCCTTCAAAAGATATATATCACGCCAAACAGTTGCTTTCAAAAGGCACAAACTCTAGTCAGAAAGGGAAAGGCATTCAGGTTATACGGCATAGTTGGTCTTCGGGACTGCATTCAGTGTTTGTCAGAAGCAATCATAATAATGGTAAGCTGTTTGGTTCTTCTAGTGTCTCCCTCAAATACCTAACCTCTATTTTCTGTAAAGCTCTTTGTATCTGAGATGCATAAGCCATTAATATGAAGTCCACTCTGGTGAGATGTGTACCAAATCAATTCCCATTTATCATCAGTTGTGTGTGGCATATTGTCTACGTGCACTATGTACCCAGGAAGCTAAATCTTGTTCACAGGTACTAAAACATGCTGATAATTTCCACTTTAGCATTAGACTATTTCTCTCTTTTATTTCCGGGACAGTAAATTGTCACCGATGATGTGTCTACACAATTGTAAGTTCTTTGGTTTTGCTTTCATATAAGTCGAGGAATTTGGCAACTTCATTGATGTATTATTTGTTCTATTTTCTTTAAGTTTTCTTACAATTTTGAAGGTTAGTTTTTTTATTCACCTTTTTGTAATCATCTTCTCATTATTCATCAAAAAAGCTAATCTTTGACTGTACCTTAAGCAGCAAATTTTTGAAGATGTCAAGGCTGCTTTGGATCTATCTATGGTTAGGCATTGCTTCTGTGGATCGCTTTGAAGAGGGAGAATGTTCTGCATTGTTTGACAATATAATGATTCTACTTTATAACATAATTGTTTTATTACACTTGAAGGTCTATTTTTCTTCTTAAATAGTATCGGTTCATGTAGTATTTGCATATGATATATGGTTACAGTATTTTGGTTTCAACAATATCTCTTTAGGGTTTCATGGAGCTCTTCCATGATGCATACCGGTTGGTTATCAGATTGTTCAAATTGAAGAGTGTCTCAACTGAGTAGTGGTTGACCTTATTGTGGGAAAGTAGAAGGCTCAGTCACGCTCTATGTGTTTCGCATGTGAACGAGGCATTCATCCTGAACTCATTGGATGAGTTCAGTAATCTTTCGAATATTAATTTCTGGATGCATAATCTTAAAGGAAACCAATCCTCATTAATAGGGTTTCAACAAAATTTATCTTTTTTGTTTGCAAGCTCTCATAGGAGTTCTTGCAATCATGGTAGCACTTTTCAAGTAGAAATCACAGTTGACGAAGTTCAAAAAGCTGCACTCAAACTAATTTCAAACGTATGGTCCTTCTTAGACATAATTCATCATTCATTATTTTATTTTAACTCATCACTCTATTCTTTGTTAATCTTCTCCTAGGTTCCTGTTCCAAATCATTGCACTTTTCTTGCTGGATATCTTTACGGTGATTTGTGCCAAAGACTCGTTGCAAATGGGAAGTTAATAGAGGTAAGTAACAATGATTTTGATTTTAGTCCTTAAAATAGTGATCATCATCCCTTTAACTTAACTAATGATTATTGCTATTTGAAGCATGTCTCATATTTGTCATAAGTGTTGTTGTTCATTTGAGAGATTGAAATGCTGGTGATTAATTTTCAACTTCTATGTGGTTTTTTTCTTCTAGTAAGCCAAAACTGGTTTGGACTTAATGTGTGATAACTTATCGATGTTTCTTCTACCCTAATTATCTTCGTGGTTAATGTTTTTTCTACCTTAACAATCTTCTTGGTGGGGTAGGTGAAGTGTTCGAAATTCCGCCTTCATTGCGGTCCACCCCTAGTCGCCTAATTACGGCATTTGGGTTGCCTTCATTGCAGCCTCCAACAAATTCATTGTGTTGGCTTTGAGGGGGTGGATTTAGTCCGATATCGCTTAGAGATATGACCTGTGTAGTGTTTATAAATCCCTCACCTTACAAGCCGGTTTTGCAAGGATGAGTTAGGCCCAACATAAAATCTGATATGAAGTGGAGGAACTTATCAGGGCACAATTTAAGCTTAGATGAAAAATAACAATGTACAAGCATAATGGATTTAGACTTGATTACTTATGATACCTTCTCGTTTTCTCCTTCATATTTTTTTCCTATTCAAACAAGCAGACATTGATTTTTAAAAGCTAAAACTTCAAAGTTGTCTCTGTATTGTTTTTTGTAGGCATTTAAGGATGACCTATCAATGAAAGTCATAATTTTGTTTTGTTTTACATCTCTTTGCCCTTGCCTTGTTTCCTGACTTATATTATCTCAATGTTTTTTTTATCTTATTAGGCTCTTTCATTTGCAAAAGAAGCTCATAGATTACATGAGCAGCTCTTCAAAGTGAAATTAAGGCACATTTTTCAGAAGCATATTGAAGCGAACAATATAACTGTTAATTTTTTGAAGAAACTTATGGATGGTGTTGATAAAATTGAAGTGGACATGTCGGTTGTCAGGGAAGTGTTTCTATTTGATTCAAAATCATGGGACTTGAAAGACAATTATTTGAGTCCGTGGAAAATTATGCAGTGCTACCTTGAGAGCACTCTTCAGGTTTGACATATATCTTGTCATCCTATCATTTATGGAATTATAGTATTCGTATGAGACCTTTCACGGACTGCATTTTAATGTTGTATATGCATGCAGATAGGATTCATCTATGAAATTGTCGGAGATGGAAATAAGGCCGAAACCTGTCTTCAATGGGGGAAAGCAATATCGTGTTCACTTCAATTGACTTTGTTTATAGTTGCTTTTTCTTCCCTATTGGGTATGTAAGTTACTCGTAGCCTAATTCCCCCACAGATTGATAAGTTTTTGTTCTCCGTTTTCAGTGTAAAATTAATTTGCCACTTTTTGTTTTGAATTACTAGGAAAACTGTACGTTACGAAAAGACTTTGGGATTTGGCAGAAAAGGAACTTCAATATGCTAAGAATATTTTGGATGATAACAACACGCCATTTTGTTGCTCAAAGTGTAAACTAATACTTGAAGTTACTCTTTATGGGTATCGTGGAAATTTATGTCAAAGTAAATTTAACTCCTTTGAAGAGGGTGTTTCTAAAGAGACTGCAAAAATTTTGTACACATCAGCTATGAATTTATTAACTATTTCTGAATGGAAAAACCCTCTGAGTTGTCCCGAAGACGATGGTGATGCAACTAAAGCGGATGCAAAATGTGCTGCTGGAAAGACTTGTACTTGCTCCATAATGAATGAAGCAGGTGAAGATGTAATGAAATCTACAAAAGTAGGGCCAGGAACCAAGATTGGACCTAAACATAATACAAAGTCTAAAAAAGAAGCCAAAGTTATATCCAAGGAACCAAACATAGTAGTTGAGAGTACAACAAGGATAACTCGTTCTCGATATAGAGCTATGCAGAAGCAACATACAAGCATTTCTAGGAAGTTAGACAGTCAATGAAAATGTGGAAGGGAACCAAATTTCTGGTCCATCTGATATGCTTAGTCGGAAGGAGTCAATTTTGACAGGGATAGGTTGCAGCATTTCTTCAAGGTGTGCGATAACTTGTAATTTATCTAAAATGAAGTGTTGGAACTGTCTTCCATCTGAAGTTTTGAAATCTGGGTTGTTAATTGATTTTATTATTCTTAAATGGGAGTTTGTCCGGAGGAAACTTTCAATGAAGCTACTCACTCGAGTAGGTATATGTACCATTTCATATTTTCTGTCTCATGTAAATGTATGATTGGTCTGTAGTCATTTCCACCTGGTGAATAGAGTGGTAACAAAATGCATAATTTCCATGCATTGGTTCAATAACTAGCTTCCCACTAAAATCGCTGACTACTTTGAGTCATGTATTTTTGAAGTATATGTTTGGATTGGTAGTATAAGATGGAATAAAATGAAATAAAATAGACTAGACTAGTTAGATTTTTAACAATGAATGTTATGTCATTCTACTCCATTCCACTTTATACCATCAATCCAAACATAACCTTATGTATAAAAAAGCTTTTGCTTCTTTCTGTTTCTTATATGAATGTTAATCTGCAGTGAAGTGTTTTGCATATCCTCGTCAAATCGATGAAGCACGGGAAATTCTTCTAAGTAGCATATCACTTCTGTTTGGAAGAAACCCATTCTGCCACACGTTTTCATCAATTCCTCTAGATTATTTTCACCAAATGGTTGCAAAGGAGATACCAGGAGATGTATTTGCTATTGAGCGTGCAGAGATAGTTTATAGCATATGTTGGCATTATTTGAAATGCTATAATTCCAAGTTTACAAGGTAGGCATTGACATCCAAAACATTCTGATATTGACTGGCCTCTCAGTTCAGCGATGATATAAGAATGGTTACTAACTTGCGATGTATACGACTATACTTTTTGACATGCTTTCTGAAAATGTGCCAGCCTTCCAAATATGACATTTGAGTTGTATGTTTGTCATCAGATAAATGTGCTTTCTTAACTAGGATTTTCCTCTAGGTTGTAATAAACAAGAGTTAGCAAATTTTAACAGACAGTTATCGGATGATAGTCTGATAAAAGTAAAGCACCTGAGAATTGTAGTAAAAATATTGATTTATGGATCCAATCTTTTTTCCTTGTTCTTCCAGATCACTTATGCTCTTGTGGAAATCTTTATTGCTTTCATGTATTCCTACAATAGCACCTTCCTATGAGTATGTTTGTAAAATTGTTACATTTGCTGCTTTGGGAACATAACATGGTATACTAACTTTTATAGACTTTCGACATTTTGGTTTATCCTTGCAGGACCATTTTTTGTAATCTATCTCACATCAAGTTTGAAGAGATAGCTTCTTGGCTGATGGTGGCTTTTGTACTCTGTTGCGAGGTTCCCATCGTTTTTCAAAAGGTCATATTCTCAATCTTCATGTCATTATTCTGTGACAATTTTCAAATGCTTTTGTACTCTGTCGCGAGGTTCCCATGCTTTGCTTTATTTTATTTGTATTTAGCAAAAGCAATGTGCTTGCTTCCCATAATTGTCTCTGATTTCTATTTTTCTTTTTCTCTTCTCAACACGCCAACTAAGATTATACCATCCTGTTGGAAATCCGGCTTTATTGCGGTCCGCCACTAGTTGCCTAATTGCGACATTTGAGTTGCCTCGTGTTGGCTTGCCTTGAGTTGGCTTTGAGGGGGTGGATTTAGTCCTACATCGGATAGATAAGAATCCTTATAACAATTTATAACTTACAAACTAGTTTTTGTAAGGATGAGTTAGGCCCCAAATTTCAACACGTCCATCTTACATGCACCATGACACCCTCTTTTTTCAATAACAAATATAAAGGCATTTGTAATATGCTTCATCTTTTGTTTTATTATGCTGCATTATGATATATATGACAGGCACAAAGCATTAAATTATTCAATTTCAGGGTCCATTTGTTACTGGATCTTCTTGCATCAAAGAAGTCACAATTGATTCACTAAGGTAAAAAATTGTCCTTATGTCATAATAAAGAAATGGATAATTTCAAATACAACCTGAAGCAATACTCTAACTGTATGTGTTTCTTCATGTTGCAGAATTGCTCCTGATTCCACCATAGATCTTGCAGAATATGTGAAGAAGTTTTTTGCCAGTTTCCCACTCACAACCATCATCAGTATAAGTTTGCTTCAAAGTGAATATACTAGTTCTACGTGACTTTTTGCCTTGTCCTACACGCGTTCGCGCATGGATGTTGGTTTCACGACTGGATTTTAGGACTGAACCTGTTGTGATGTTATTGCCACTGGATTCTATTTTACCAGGTATATAGCTCTTGTTGGTACAAAGTACATCATATCAGATCATATACATATAAATTTTATGAAGTTTGACAAGGTAATTTATAATTGTTCATCGCCTTTCTCAGACGAGGGTGATCTGAATACTAATTCAGAATTTTTTCAAATGTGTGGGAAACCTAGTAAAACTTGGCGTTGCCCATGGGGTTTTGCAATGGTTGATGAAATTGCACCAGCCTTCAAAGCCATTTTGGAAGATAATTACTTGTCATTTTCGTCTAAATTTGAAGATACAGAACATAATAGGATGTTATGTTGGAAGCAAAGACTCAACATTGATTGTCGTCTTGAAAAATTCTTGAGGTGCACTACTGTATGTTTTCATCAATTTGCAAACTTTGATTTAAGAATGTATCATGCATATTTTGCATCATTTCTCTGTTGTTGAACAACTATGGAACACTCACTTTATACATTCATACTAACAAACTTGAAATTTAATAGCAGTATGCACGATGACATCTGTTAAAATTAAGAATCTTTAGATGTTCCTTTAATTGTATAACTTCCTAAATTGATTGTTATTACTCATAGAGTATACAACTTCCTAGGCTAGTGCTTACTAAATAAGCATTCAATTTATTTATTGTAAAACAATTATAAATACAAAGTGTGTGATCTCATTATTGTCACAGAGTTCACACAAATAACATATAAATTATACAACATCATTGACAAGGTAGAAGTAGTTTTGACCTTAAAGAAACTAGTTGTTATTCTGTCAATAAAAAATATAAACTATTAATTGTTTTCTCTCCTTTTACAATTGTCATACCTTACCAGGAATATTGAAGATTTGTGGTTTGGCTCATGGAAATGCTTGCGTCTTGGAGAATGGTTGAATCATAATTATTTTGACTCTGTGCTTAAAAATCTTGTGAATGATCGAAGATCTAAGTGCAAATTAGAGGTGAATGAAGGTCTTCTTAAAATTATTCTTGGAGGCTCAAAGAAAGACTTCTGCTTTGATAAAGGACGTTATTGTGAGGAAGCAAGGAGTGGAATATTTGGAATGCAGCCCATAAATTAATGTCATCAGAGGTTGCTTTGAACTTTTAAATGAAGCCTTTTATGTGCTGGAAGTGGATGACTCTAGGAATAGAGAGCCTGTAATTCTTGTGTTGGATTCTGAGGTGCAGGTAATTCAATTGTTTCTGACTTGCCTTATTATGTTGTTTTGAAATAGTTTGAAGTATAACTTCAACCTTTTGTAAATACATCATTTAGTGATATGGTATAATAATACGTTAATAGAATGCTTATACTTTTTAAAATTCATTTCAACCTTGTATATAAAAATGGGAAATGACTTTTCCCTATTTCATATTTCATTAATCAATATATGTGATCAAATAACTAATACAAACTTCAATAACAAAACTATATTGCTGCAACAGATGATCCCTTGGGAAAATTTGCCGATACTAAGGAATCAGGAAGTTTATCGTATGCCTTCAGTTAGTAGCATCTTTGCTATTTTTGATAAAGGCAACAACCAAAAGGTTCAAGTGGGAAGGAATTTCGTGCCCTTTCCTTCTATAGATCCTTTGAATGCTTTTTATTTAGTAAATCCAGGTGGTGATCTTGTTGGCACTCAAATTAAATTTGAGAATTATTTTAGAGATAAAAACGTTGAGGTATTGCATCTGTTTAAATTTGATAATAGTAACTTGGAAAAATATTTATCTCTACAAATCTAGTGAAAATTTATGTCTTTTTTCTTTGTCATGTTACTATACAGGGAAAGGCAGGATCTAAACCCGTCGTCAAAGAAATGATTTCTGCATTGGAAAGTCATGATCTTTTTATATATGTTGGACATGGAAGTGGTAAAGCTTGAGAAAACATCTAAAACAATACATAGTGCATGCATATTATATATTTTTATTCCATGTGTGTCTTACATTTATATGATGGTTAAACCGTATGTCTCTTCACAGGAGTACAATACATTCCCATACACGAGATTCAGAAACTTCAGCAATGTGGTGCTACATTTCTGATGGGGTGCAGCAGTGGTTCATTGACCTTATATGGGAGCTATGCGCTGCAAGCTGTTCCTCTGTCGTATCAGCTGGTTGGTTCTCCATTCGTAGTTGCCAATCTATGGGAAGTAACAGATAAGGATATAAATCTATTTAGCAAGGTTATGCTTGATGCGTGGTTGAAAGAAAGGTCCAAAGTTGCAATGCAATGCTTGCCGTGCAACTTACTATCAGAAGAATTTGAGGCCGTTAATTTGAAGGGCAGGAAGGGTAGAGCAAAGAGAAAAGTCCCAAAGAAGAAATCATTAGAGTTGCCTGAGAGTGAAAATAAGTGTAGCCACAGACGCACGATTGGGGCTTTTATGGGTGAGGCGCGTAATGCTTACATCCTTCGTTTCTTAAATGGGGCAGCTCCCATATGCTATGGTGTTCCTACTGGAATTTCGAGGAAAAAGGATATTTAGCCTTACCAACCAAACAAGAAGCCACTTTCACGACCACTATGGGTTTTGAATTGTATTAAAGAGGTTCAATCACAAGTAGAATTCATTTAAAAGTCATAAAATTTATCATGTTAGTTTCCAAATTACTAAATATTGTTTCTGCTTATAAATTTGTGAAGATGCATGAGTTTGCTTCCATGTAAGGAATCTCCATCTCTCTATCTTTTATCTATATCTATATATCCATATTATTACTAAACCAAACATGAGTTGTTTTTAGACAAGTAATGTGATGATGTGACATCTCTAGAAAAGCTTCTCACCCTCTCTTATTCCATCTCTTTTGAGTTCATGAGTTATATATCTTCCTCAAAATATCATCTGATACCACTTGAGTTCTCTTTAGACTTCCTCTTGCTAACAATTTTTTTTTGTCCCGGATGAGTATGTCATTCTGACCATTCTTATTTCATTTAAAGGTTTGTACAACTCAATATTTTCTCAACTTCTGTGTCCTTCACAAAAATCCACACCCAAGTTAGTTCTTGAAACATTTTGCAACCCCATATTTGTTCAACAGTCAGTGTCTTCAATCTTCCAACTTCTTTGTTCCCTGACGCATTGCTCCCATGCCTTGCTTTTCTTTACTAACAACACAACATAATTGAAATCTTATGATATTATCATATAACTTATTCCAAAATTGTAAGTCTGACTTCAAATCCTTATAGGTTTTCATCACCCATACCATACTCACTTATTTTCGTTCACAAACTTACTGCTTCGATTTACCGAACACGGAAGTAATGCCTCATAACCCTTAGTTCAATGCCACCGTAGAAAGTTCCAGAAACATTCTTGAGACAAATCCATTCACAACCCTCAATGGTCACAATCCGTATTTTCCTTCTATTATCAGAACGAATCCTGAACCTTGGCATGGTCCATCACCATAGTTCCCTAAGAATTTATGATAACATCTAACATATTGAAACGAATAAGGATGTCATCCTCCCCTCCAACGTTTAGATTGTTTTCTTACTTCCTTGTTTGTGCAGAACGCCAACCCTTCGGTGTGACCATCTTGTTGATGCTACAATCTTCGCAGTCCCTTTAATCAAACTCTTCGATGAGTACTCCTCTTACTCTTATGAATTTTGTCCAACGGAAAATCACTAAACACTTCCCCAAAGTTCTTGTTTACTAACCATCAATGCTGACAACATCGAATTGTTTCTTCTACTCAATGTATCTGTTACAACAATAGCCTTTCCAGGATGACACCATATCTATTACTAACATCAAACCAAAATCCTCCTGAGTTCCCATTATCCACTAGAGTACCAACTTAAAAGTCTTTCATAACTGAACTTTCCACGGATTTTTCCTCGAACTCCCATAGCAATTGTCCATTTACGTACATCTAACCTTAGAACTTAGCTCCGCATCTACACAAAACTAAATGCCTAAAGCCACATACTTCACTTATTTCACAAATCATTAAAACACTTAACCCAAAATCAACACTTAATATCTTCGAGAACATCACATTCGACAATAAAGTATTTGATAACTGAAACACCTTGCTCACACTCAACCCTTCAATGAATTCCAACTCAACTCCTTTAAACCTTCAATTACCCTTTACGCAGACTAAAATCAATCCATGCATCTCAGACTAAACAAAAGTCTTAACCATCATCAACTCTCATTATCTTAAGACATATCACTAATGCAATCCATTCTTCTCATTCCTTCAAAAATGGGTTGCTTTAAATATCCCCAACCATTTTCATTTGTAACTTAGTTGGTTTAACACATACCTTCCTCAATCGCCTTGAGTATTCAGGTCCGAGGTATTACTCGACTTTTCATCCAAACCTAATCAATTAAAATCATTTGCCTAAAGGTTAACCTTCTCAGGGTCGACCCTTAAGGTCACTAACTTTTCATCCAAACCTTTAAGGTCACTAATCAAATCTCAACCTATTCCTTCCAACTCTTTCAAAAGTTCACACTCTTTCAGTGTTCAACATCCCTTAACAAGCAACTAAAGCTTATACTATTCCAATATATGAAATTCTCGTAATCCATGCTTCCAATCAATACTTAACAACTACATCTATCTCACCACTCTAGGCTTATCACTTAAACTTTAACTAACAATGTCTTCATAAAACTCTTGCTAAACCATAAATCACCTCAAAGACTTATCTCAAATCAACTTCTACACTTACTATTTTCCGATTCATGTAGAGATCTTAACACTTGTTTCAGAAATATTTGATCTTAGACTCATGTTCACTACGAGTTTCATTCTTAAAAGCCTAAATTCCTAACTCATTCAAGTTCGAACACTTACTTCCACCTCTCAAGGTAACAACCAAATTCAAAACCATCACTGAAAACCTCGAGATATGCTCACTTCAACGTGAAGAGCCCCTTAATTTCCAAAACAAACATCTATGTTGATAACCAGGCCTGATTGGCCATGTAATTTTTCTATTCTTTTTACGTGATGTACTTTTAATGTTGTAACCGGGCGTAATGCTAATAACGTCGTGTAGCCATTTGTGGCTTACACCCATTTTGTACAATATTATTTCTTTCGATTTCATCTATCATGCTCGTCATACTTCGTATTCATGCTTTAGAAATGTTTTAATTCCCAAGTATTTTGTGTGATCGGTGATAGTGGCCTATGAGGATTGATGATGTTAAAGGTGATTGACAATAGGAAGTGAAGGACGATGATAGGAGAAGACATGGAGTAGTTGTTTAAGATAGATGACGATGATCAACATATTTCCCTTAAAACAATAACATGTATGGAAATTTTTAGATTAAAGAGTAAGAGAACTATGTTAAACGTCAAGGTGAAGGACGCGATAAGACGGATGTAAATGAGAATAGAGAAATGTGATTGCTCGTCTTTTCGTTAGTAAAATATAATGTTGTTTTAGTGAGAAGAATAAATGTTATTGTTAAACTAATATTGCTAATTGATAAGAATATTAAGCAGGATATTACACAAATACCCCTAAAGGATCAGCAAGTACAAAGTACATAGCAAAATCACTTTTTTCAAAAACTACTTGGTACAAACGGTAAATATGCTCATTGCAACATTATCCAAAATATAAAACGAGGAATGCTAGCAACATACATTTTAATAGTAGATATGCTAGCAACACACAATTTACTTTTAGGTCAAAGTGTATCAATTGTCATATCTTAGATGCATATGTGATTCTTCTTCTTTTGTTACATTTCATCATGGATATTCCTTTGTTGCTCAATTTCCTTCAAGATAACCCAGATGCTCTCGTTCCTTCTCCATGAAGATAGATATACGATGTTGAGGTATATCTCTCTCATATATCAGATTTGTGAAAACAAAAACTCATATATCTCATATTTAGTTTTTTATTTTTCACCTGTTTATAGGGTTAAAATCCAACTAATCAATGTATTTTATTTATTTATTTATTTGAATTTTTCCTTATCATAGACAGGGCTAATTTTCTACAAGCACAGTGAGAATGGATTCTTGATATATGATTTTAGGCCGCTGGTCAATATTCGAAGGGGAATTTTATGAGTTAATTCTTCTTATTTTGCAACTATAGATGTTCTTGATATCCGTCTAATGATAACAAATATTCAACATTCAAATGGTCTTTCAAGTGTTTATCATTTTCGCATTACTTGTTGTGCTGATATCATTATTCACTGTATTGTGGAGCAACTAGTGTTTCGATGCTTGTTATGCAATTGTCATATACATTGAATAACAAGAAGAAACACTTTCTACTTGATACTTGTTACTTGTTATCCAACAATACACTTGCATAACAAGCATCGAAACACTGGTTGCTCCACAATACAATGAGTAATGATATCAGCACAACAAGTAATGTGAAAAAGATAAACACTTGAAAGATCATATGAATGTCGAATATTTGCTATCATTCGACAGATATAAGAAACATATATAGTTGCAGTATAAGAAGAATTGTCCAATAAAATTCCCCTTCAAATATTGACCAGCGGCTTACAATCATATATCAAGAATCCATTCTCACCGTGCTTTTAGAAATTAACCTTGTCTATGATAAGGAAAAATTCAAAAAAATAAATAAATTAAATACATTGATTAGTTGGATTTTAACCATGTAAAACATGTGAAAAATAAAAAACTAAATATGAGATATATGAGTTTTTGTTTTCACAAATATGATATATGAGAGAGATATACCTAAACATCGTATATCTGTCTCCATGGAAAAGGAACGGGAGCTTCTGCGTTATCTGGAAGGAAATTAAGCAACCAAGGAACATCCATAATGAAATGAACAAGATAAGAAAATCATGTATGCATCTAAGATATTACAATTGATACAGATTGACCGAAAAGAAAATTGTGCGTTGCTAGCATTTCTAATATTTAGAGTAAATTTTTGAAATAAAGATAACCCTTACACAGATTTTTGACACAATATAGACACCATGGATAATTTGGGTATTTCAACCTTAAAACAGGGGCAGCTTTGTAAATACACCACATCCCCTTCATCCTCTCTTCTATGCGTGTGCTTTTCTTTCTGCATTCTTCCACCATCCTCCTCCCTACCACCATTATCTCCCACCATCCTCATCACAACCACCATTGTTATCAACAACGACCACCACCATATCAAAGAACGAATGGGAATCATATAAACATAAATGGAATAAAAGAATGATAGATGAATACGAGATCTGGGATGAAAGAAAGAAGACGGCAGAAGGTGGTGGTGCACGGTGGTGGAGGTCCAGATCTAAACTGAAGATGAAAGGGTCGCCGCTAATGATGACGATGGTGGTTGTGAGGGTGGGAGCTCAGACGGCGGTGGTTGTAGCGAGAAATGGTGGTGGTGAGGACGGTGATGAAAGTGGTGGCGATGGATGAGAGATGGATCTGTGAAGAAGGTTGGACGTGTGTGGTGCTGTGAACGCAGATCTAAGGAGAGAGATGGCGATGGTGATCCGAGAATGGTGGTGACGGTGGTGAACAGAGATCGTAGAAGAAGGATGAGATGGTGAAGCGACGAGGGTCACCGGTGGTCGGAGAGATGAGTGGTGGATGGTTGGTGGGTGGGAGATGAGAGAGAAAGGAAGCAGTATGGGAGGGAGAGAAGAGAGAGAAGGATGGAAAAAAACAAATAAAACGTATTCTATACGATGATGTCTCTATTGTGTTTGAAATTTTGTGTTGAGTTATCACAACTCTATGAAATGACATAAAGAATTTATGTTTATTTAATATTTATTTTTTTTCAAATTAAGATAACATGAATGAATATAATTAAGAGAAGAAATAATAAGCAATAAACTACTTGGATAAATTATCAAAAAATATTACAAGTTAGTAAAAATAAGTTATAAACTATTGAAAAAAAAAAAACCAGTTATCAACCATGTCTTTTTAATTGAGATGAATTTATAAGCTCAAACTATCAATTGTAAAATAATTCATTTTAGACTTTTTATCCTTAGAGTCTTTGACTAAAAAAGTCACTTTTTCTTCTCTTTTAATTAATAATTTATATTATTTTTTTACGAAGGAATTTATTTAACTTACACCTTTGTAAAGCTTTATATGAGAGAATTCAATCTTTAAAACATTTATACCAAAACAAAAACATGAAAGCAAGTCAAAAAATAAACAAAGAAAACATTAAAAAAATTGTGTATCGATTATTTTCCTATAAATATCAAAATATATCCATTTAATAAAGATTCATGTTTGACTACAACATTTTATATAATTATTCTTTATTATATATATAGGTTAGGTCAGGTTTTAGATTTGCATTGCAAGACCATCATCATGACTAATAACTATTTTATTTCATTAAAACTATTTTTTTAAGAATATCCCCCAAACACAAAAGGCATAAAATTATTTATTTTTGACCCAAAAGTCATCACAAAAAAAAATATTAAGACTTTCACACTCAATACAAATATTATTTAGTATAACTCAACCTTTCTCTTTCCACCTATATAAAACACTTTCCCTTCCTTGCTCATTCAACAACTCAAAACCTTATTTCTTCCTTTCCCAATACCCCTCTCAAAATCAAAATTCATCACAAAAATCATCCAAACTTTCCAAAACTACCATGGCATCCAACAAATGCTGCAAACCATCCTCACCATTTGGCTTGGAGCAAAAGTGTTCCCCCTACACTCATGTAGATAAGTATGGTAACTTGTTGTCTGATTCTAAGAGAAGGCCTTGTACTGAACCTCGTTATATTAACACCAAGGATCTCGTTAAATCTTCAGATATGAGGGATTTGTTAGGTAATCTTTGATATGTTCCTATACTTGTGTAATATTTTAATAACCTCCTTACTGATTTCTATTATTTTCCTATTTGTAGGTACGATGTCGGACGTCCAAAAAAAAACTTAAGGAACTCAGCAAGAAGGCAGGAGCTAATACTGCAGGATTGAAAAGGAGGAATCCCCACATCTTTGGGAATCTATTGGCCGGAGCCACGAGATCCTCTTATCAGGTGAGCTCGCCTGCTACTACTGATGATGTGCCTCATGTTGATCAGTCTAGGTCGTCCCAACTAGCGACCATTGACCTCAACAACCAGCCTCCGCCCAAGAGATCAAGGGTTGACAAGGGTAAGATGGTGCAATCAGAGCTGGCTGTGGTCAAGACTCCAGAGGGTGTAGTCCTCACTCTTCCAGCCATCTGGACCAATGCAAAGAAGTTCGGCCCAGAAACTACACTGAGGCTGACTGCTAGAGACTTCGAGGTGGTGGAGGATCTAGGACCAGTCGAGAGGAGTCAATCCATGACAGAGGGTGTCATTGGTTTGATGAAGGCTCTCGGTGTAGCCATAGCTATGAATAATAAAGAGAATGAGTATAAGGCCCATGCCGAGGGATTGAGGGGCGAGAAGGAAGGGCTGAAAGCTAAAGTCACTAAGTTGGAGAATAACTTCGACAATTACAAGGAGAAGTATAAGATCCATGTGGGTTTGGTGAAGGCGTTCTTGCAGAAAGACCAGAAAATTAAGGCCTTAAAGAAGGATCTGGAAGGCTCGAGGAATATTGTTGAAGAGTTAACTAGTCGGGTGGCGACTATTGAATAGGAGAAGAAGGATTTCGAGTTGTTAATGAATGCTCGGGAAGACAATGATGCTCGTGGAACTCATGAACCTTTCGTCTTGAAGAATCTTGATAAGGCTCAATTGATTGCCAAGATAGAAGAAGTTCAAAATGACTTCTATGATGCTGTCGAGCATAGTTTCCAGAATGCAGTGGCCCATATCAAGGTGAAAAACCTTGAGGTCTAGCAATTGACCGAAGGCATCAATTTCTTAAAGGGGGTGAAAGATGGAAAGTTGGTTCCCGAAGAGCTCGAGGAGGATGAACAAGGAGAAGAAGATAATATGGCCTGATTGGCCATGTAATTTTTCTATTCTTTTTACGTGATGTACTTTTAATGTTGTAACCGGGCGTAATGCTTATAACATTGTGTAGCCATTTGTGGCTTACGCCCATTTTGTACAATATTATTTCTTTTGATTTCATCTATCATGCTTGTCATACTTCGTATTCATGCTTTAGAAACGTTTTAATTCCCAAGTATTTTGTGTGACCGGTTCTGTGCGGTAGATAATTCAAATTTTATGTTTGTATGCTCGTTTATTACCCATATGTTGCGTGAAGAAGATTTCATTCTTAGACTTGGATGAGTTTTTATGATAACAAACACACATCAAAGAAGAAGAAAGTTTGGAGGCTCAAGATTAAGAATGAAGATTGGTGCCTAGGCTTCTTGGTTTTACTCTTTGTAAGTATGACACTTGTCTTTTGATTTATCATTCTTAACTTATGGAACAACTTAGAATGCTCAGAAAATAATTACAAACATTTTTACTAAGTCCCCATATGAAGCAAAGCTAAAGCTCTCATGAAAATAAACCAGACACTCACAATGATTTTATTTAAAAGTGATTTTGCATAAAAAAGTTGATCAAAAAAATCATTTTTGATTTTGAAAAATCATATAATCAATTAATGCCTCAAATAAATTTGCTTCAAGCCATATATTTTATATGGATGTCCCATTATGACAATAGACGTGAAGAAAACTATGCCTCCTTTCGACCTGTATCTCCTCCATTCCAAGTGAAATCTCATTTTCCGCCAGATATAAAGTCATCAATTTTGGCCCAACACATGATGAGCCATCCCAAATATCTCATGTGTTAGATTGGGTTGGGCTTGTTAATTATATGATCGAAAACAACTATGTTATTTTGACTTGGTTAGTTTGTTATTGCTTTGTATTTGTCTTTTTTTATTCAATCTCATCAGTATGACCAACCTATCATTCATTCCTGATACTGATATCGATAGCTGATTAGATAGTTGATTGAATTTGTTGTGTTTGAAAAATTGCTGGTTGAACTAACTTATATATATATATATATATATATATATATATATATATATATATATATATATATATATATATATATATATATATATATATATATATAGGGTTTATTGCTAATATACACCCACTAGTTTTTATGTGGGAGTATTTTAGCAACATGCAACTTTAGGTGTATTTAGCCACTTTTTAGTTATCACTTGCTAAAATACTCCTTCTAAAAAATAAGTGGGTGTATTATAGCAAATGTCTATAGGAGTTGCTAACTTGCTAAAATACTCCCACATAAAAACTAGTGGGTGTATATTAGCAAATCCATATATATATATATATATATATATATATATATATATATACACTGACATAAATAATTTATGGTTATTTAATATTTATTTTTTTCAAATTAAGATACCATGAATATAATTGAGAGAAAAAAAATTATAAGCAATAAGCTACTTGAATAAATTTATCAAAAAGTATTAGTTATAAACTCATGAAAAAAAACCTAATTATCAACCATGTCTTTTTAAGTGAGATGAATTTATAAGCTACAAACTATCAACTATAAAATAACTCATTTTAGAACTTTTATCCTTAGAGTCTTTGGCTAAAAAAAGTCACTTTGCCTTCTCTTTTAATTAATGATTTATATTATTTTTTTACAAATGTATTTAGTTAGATTACATTTTAGTAAATCTTTATACGAGAGAATTCAATCTTTTAAAACATTTATACCAAAACTAAACCATGAAATCAAGCCAAAAAAATTAAAAAAAAATAAAAAAACATTAAAAAAATTGTGTATCGATTATTTTCCTATAAATAACCAAATATATCCATTTAATCAAGATTCATGTTTGACTACAACTTCATATATAATTGTTCTTTATTCAATATATAGGTTAGGTCAAGTTTTAGATGTGCATTGCAAGACCATCATCATGACTAATAACTATTTTCTTTCATTAAAATTATTTTTTTGAAGAAACCTCCCCAAACACAAAAGGCATAAAATTATTTATTTTCTACCCAAAAGTTATCATAAAAAAATATATTAAGACTTTCACACTCAATACAAATACTATTTAGTATAACTCAACCTTTCTATTTCCTCCTATATAAAACACTCTTCCTTCCTTGCTCATTCAACAACTCAACACCCTATTTCTTCCTTTCCCAATTCTAAAATCCCAATTCCCCTCTCAAAATCAAAACCCATCACAAAAATCATCCAAACTTTCCAAAACTATTGTGGCATCCAACAAACGTTGCAAACCATCCTCGCCATTTGGCTTGGAGCAAAAACATTCCCCCTACACTCCTGTAGATAAGTACGGTAACACGTTGTCTGATTCTAAGGGAAGGCCTAGTACTGAACCCTGATTATATTAACACCAAGGATCTCGTTAAATCTTCAGATCCGAGGGATTTGTTAGGTAATCTTTGATATGTTCCTATACTTGTGTATGATTTTCATATCCTCCTTACTCATTTATGTTATTTTCCTATTTGTAGGTACGATGCCGGACGTCCAAGAAAAACTTAAAAAACTCAGCAAGAAGGCAAGAGCTAAGCCTGCTGGATTGAAAAGGAGGGATCTCTCCATCATTGGCAATCTATAGGCCAGAGCCACGGGATCCTCTTATCAGGTGAGCTCGCCTGCTACTACTGCTGATGGGCCTCGTGTTGACCAGTCTAGGTTGTCCCAACTAGCGACCATTGACCTCGACAACTAGCCTCCGCCCAAGAGATCAAGGTTTGACAAGGGTAAGATGGTGCAATCGGAGCAGGCTGTGGTCGAGACTCCAGAGAATGTAGTCCTCACTCTTCCAACTATCTGGACCAATGTGAAGAAGTTCGGCCCGGAAACTACTCTAAGGCTGACTACTGGTAACTCCGAGATGGTGGAGGATATGGGACCAGTCGGGAGGAGTCAAGCCATGACATAGGGTGTCATTGGTTTGATGAAGGCGCTCATAATAGCCATAGCCCTGAATAATAAAGAGAGCGAGTATAAGGCCCAGGTTGAGGGATTAAGGGGCGAGAATTAAGGGCTCAAAGCTAAAGTCACTAAGTTGGAGAATAACTTCGTCAATTACATGGAGAAGTATAAGATCCAAGTGGGTTTGGTGAAGGCGTGCTAGCATAAAGACCATAAAATTGAGGCCATAATGAAGGATCTGGAAGGCTCAAGGAAGACTGTTGTAGAGTTAACTAGTCGGGTGGCAACTCTTGAAGAGGAGAATAGGGATTTAGAGTTGTTGTTAATGAATGCTCGGTGAAATTCTGGCAGGACCTGATGCTGTTCGTAAAACAGAGTAGGACAGAGTATAACACAGTAGTTCAGAAGCAAAACAATATCAGACAGAAATAACAGACTGAAAGTAAAGGTGCACAAGATATTTGTTAACCCAGTTCGGTGACAAACACACCTACGTCTGGAGGCTACCAAGCCTGGAAGGAAATCCACTATGATAGTCCTAGTTCTAAGTTCTCAGCAAACTCCCAGTTTACAACTTATCACCTAGCACCTACCCGTATTGATTTCAACCTAGGAACTCCTAGCCCTGAGATCCCATCTCACTTCCCTCAGTCAATCATTTCCCCAGTGATATCAGACTCTAATAACAAACAAAGTAGGATACACACTCCAAATACATAAACAGTCACTCTTGCTTAAAAGCTTCAAGTTAACTACAACTCAGTAAAACAAACCAACTCTAAGCAATAGAGTGGTATACAAAAACAGAGCACACGGCTCACAATGAACAGACTCAAAACCTAAGAATACTCTTTAAATACTAGCTTCAGTTTTGGTTTTTGTTGAGCTTCTTCAATAGCAGCGTCCTCTATTTATAGTCTTCAGCAGCAACAAATAATTGAACCAAATATTCTTCAAAGATATATTTCCAAAATTCTTTAGAAACATATAGAAGCAAATATTCTTCAGAAATATATTTTCCAAAGATCTATTTGAAAATATAATCACAAATAAAAGAAACCAATCTTCAGAAAATATCTCACGCAAAAATTCTTCCTTCTAGAAACACACGCAGCATGGAGAATTCTTCAGACAAATCTTCAAATGATCAGGTGATAAAATATACACTCCAAGGCGCGAAAACAGGAACACAGAAAAAACCAGCTTCTGAAGGTACTTCTGAAGAAGTGCTTCTGAAGGTTCGCGTCTGAAGGTTCAGCGTCTGAAGGTCAGCGTCTGAACAGTGCTTCTGAAGGTCAGCGTCTGAACAGTGCGTCTGAAGGTCAGCTTCTGAACAGTGCGTCTGAAGGTCAGCTTCTGAACAGTGCTTCTGAAGGTTGCTTCTGAACAGTGCTTCTGACGTTCAGCTTCTGAAGACGCACATCTTGCTTGTATAATTGATTTTAGCAAACATGAAGCCAACAACCAAATATCCAACAATTTCCCTCTTTGGCAAATTTTTGGCTAAAATCAATTTGAGAACAAAGGCAAGATTTTCACTCATCAAAGTTGCGCAACCATGAAGAACATAACACAAACGTAGCAACCAAAAGCAACAGAGTCAACAGCGGCACATACACTACGTTTACATACACAGGAACAAAACATACACTCAGGAACAAAACATACGCACTCCCCCTGAAAACTACGTTTACATACGTAGGAACAAAACATACACTCAGGAACAAAACATACGCATGATGACATGCTGTCATTACATGTTTTTATCAGTTGTTTTGATGTTTTTATTGAGTCTGTAGCATTATTAGACAGCCTGAAGGTGCAAAAAGCAGGAAAACATTAAGATTTTGAATTAATTGAATCGTGTCACGATTTGGGTATCATGTCACGATTTTCTTACCAGAATTGGAAGATTGTCACTGCCTATAATATCATGTTACGATGGCATAATCGTGACACGATTATGAAGCTGATTTTGGAGAATCATGGGACTTTAATGCACAATCGTGTCACGATTTCATCAAATCGTGTCACGATTTGAGGAGCAGTTGTTGCCTATTTAAGCTGAACTGTTTTCAGAAACAAGGGTTCAGAATTTTGGAGATTGGAGGCACGATTTTGAGAGCACAAAACTGAAGAGGCGGCCATTCCATCCAACTCATAGTCAGTTTATGTATGTTTTTATGCTTCAATTGATTATGTTATTTGTAATTCATATTATAAGTAGCTAAATCTTTTAGAGATTAGGTCTGGAGATGAATCTGATGTATTCTGTTTGAAACATGTGGCTGTGAAACTCTATGGCTTATGAATATTAATCTAGTTTTATTCAATTCAATTGTTCTTAATGCTTTCTATATACTGACAATATATAACATGATTTGGTAAGAATGAATGACTACTGACCCTAGCTTTCAACTTAGACCTAATTGAATTGTTCAAATAAACAGGGTAAGTCTAGGAATGGATAATCGTTTATTTGTGATAATAGGTTAACGTTCGTAAAACCTTCGAGGAATATTAGATCACCTAAGGGATTAAGGGCTGTAATCCGAGAAGAGGGTTCTAACTTAAGAGATTAATTAGGACTATTTTTGTTAATCATCGTAAAACTAGAGGAGGATTCATAGAAATAGGTGCAGTTTACCAAACAGAATTAATCAGAGGATTCGAAAGACTTGATCTCATCTCTCCTTATATTTTCGAAACAACTTTTATCAGCTTATTTTTTTTTATGCAATCAAACCAACTGCCTAGGGCAACCCCCCATTTAATACATCCTTAATAATAACGACATTGCGGAGTAGAAGTTGAAACAGTCCCTGTGGATACGAACTTATAAATTTTATTACTTCGATAGTTTTAGTACACTTGCTAAAAGTCTATCAAGTTTTTGGCGCCGTTTCCGGGGACTGTTGAATCACTTCAACTGTGAAATTTTGTTATTATTTAGGATTTCTGTCATTTACGTTTTTGTTTGTATAATGAAAAAAAATATATAAAAAAAATTATGATTTATGCTCTCCATGTCTATTTCTTGTGCTTTACTACTGAAAGGTATTTATGAGTTTTGTAGCAATGTGGGATAGTCGGTCGCTGATTGATTCAGAAGAGATCGGTATCCTTTGTTATGAAAAATGGATGATCTCTCTACATATAAAGGATTTGGAAGCAAGATTGAGTATGAGCTGCGATTTTTGTGGAGGCTATCATAATAGTTACTATTGTGAGAAGCAATTCATCGAAAAAAAAGAGAGCAAGAGGTGATCAACATCGATTACAATACTCAACTACAAAATATTTTAGATGAATTCTTGAGGTTAAATCGAGTTTCATTTGAGAAATTTGAAGTTCAGTGTGGTGATCTTGTTGAAAAAGCATATGAGTCTCAGAAGAATCTGGTTGAGATGGAGACTGAGTGTCAGACTATTGTGGTTGAAGAAAAGCCACAAGTGTGGAATGTTGGTCTCTACCTGAAGTCTCAACAAATGGGGTTTAAAGAAACCACTCATGTGCAAATGGATACATGTCCTTCTCTAAGGTGGGAGAGCTCAAATTCCAAAGGTTTAACAGTGGGTGCATGGGAGTATCTGATTCTTTGTGCCAAATTCATGGAATTCCTACCAAACAAGAGAAAGAAGAAGGATGATATATGTCTTCTGTCATTTTTGCCACCCTAACAGTGGTTGAAGCGTCAAGCTCAATGACGTAAAAGAAAGCGCTTGATGGGAGGCAACCCATCCTTTTTTCTAATGTTTTTTTATTATTATTTGTTTGTTTCCATTGTTGAGTTGAATAATTGTCAGCATGTTGGAATAATTTTGAGTATGCCTCTATTTTGTAATGAGTTTTCACTTGTTTATTATTGATGAATTTGTTTGTTTAATTGACTTATTCCAGTTTAGTACCAATTGTTTGATCAAGTGGTACTAAAAAAGTTCACGAGGAGGCAGAAGCTTGGAACTCAAAGGCGAAGTGTACAACATTGTGCGGATAGGTAGTCACAACTCCCAGAAATCATAACTTGTAAGGTCATTGCTAAAATGTTTATTTTCCAATTTACTTATAAAGAGTGTTCCGTGCAACTACATTTCTAGAACTTGCGATTTTTCTCTATTGTTGATTGGTCTTGTCATACACACACTAAGGAAAAGTGCTTGGTACCATGAGCCTTTTTGAAGCCTACCTGGAGTATTTTTGTTGAAAACTTATCCTTTTGAAAAGCCAATTTGAACCGGTAGGTGTAGATCCTTTTGTTCGGTGACAAACTACATATTAAGCCTAGAGACTTTAAGTTTTATGACCAAAATATTGGTTTGGAGTTAGGCTGTAGGATGTTGCTAAAACATAAGTTTGGGGTTGCTTTTGGAATTTGCAACCAACTAAGTTTGGGGTAGGGGTACTAAAGAACTAAAGAGAGTCAAATACCTCTCTGAGATTGAAAAAAAAATGCACAAAAGGTGCAAGAAAAAAAAGAGAAGAGACAAAATAAATGAATTAATGAAAATATTATTGTCTCAAAGATGAAAGAGTTCTCTAGGACTTGTGTTTATTTTATGGGGTGAATGACGTAAATGTTCAAATTTTCCAATATAGTAAGGAAGCTTAACTCCAATATTTGTTTAACCTACTTTTCCAAAAATTATCTCACCTTCACCTAAGCCCCATTATAACCCTTAAAGACCTTTACAGTGTGTGTTGACATGGACTTTGATTGATGTTTAGAAATTTTTCAAGTGTATGGTAATATGTAGACCTGCATGTCGACTGTGGGAAAACCCTTATCAAACTGTTGCGTGGAGTTGTGAATGGTGGATGTAGTCAAGCCAGCTGGCTCATCGAATGGCTAGCAAGGATATGAACTTTTGGTGCTATCACTTGGTTAGGTAAATTGTTATTTTACTGTCATTTGTCAATTTTACAAGTAAATTCCTTGAGGACAAGGAATGATTCAAGTTTGGGGTTGTGATGACATGCTGTCATTACATGTTTTTATCAGTTGTTTTGATGTTTTTATTGAGTCTGTAGCATTATTAGACAGCCTGAAGGTGCAAAAAGCAGGAAAACATTAAGATTTTGAATTAATTGCATCGTGTCACGATTTGGGTATCATGTCACGATTTTCTTACAAGAATTGGAAGATTGTCACTGCCTATAATATCATGTTAGGATGGCATAACTGTGACACGATTATGAAGCTGATTTTGGAGAATCATGGGACTTTAATGCACAATCGTGTCACGATTTCATCAAATCGTGTCACGATTTAAGGAGCAGTTGTTGCCTATTTAAGCTGAACTATTTTCAGAAACAAGGGTTCGGAATTTTGGAGATTGGAGGCACGATTTTGAGAGCACAAAACTGAAGAGGCGGCCATTCCATCCAACTCATAGTCATTTTATGTATGTTTTTATGCTTCAATTGATTATGCTATTTGTAATTCATATTATGAGTAGCTAAATCTCTTAGAGATTAGGTCTGGAGATGAATCTGATGTATTCTGTTTGAAACATGTGGCTGTGAAACTTTATGACTTATGAATCTTAATCTAGTTTTATTCAATTCAATTGTTCTTAATGCTTTCTATATACTGACAATATATAACATGATTTGGTAAGAATGAATGACTACTGACCCTAGCTTTCAACTTAGACCTAATTGAATTGTTCAAATAAACAGGGTTAGTCTAGGAATGGATAATCGTTTATTTGTGATAATAGGTTAACGTTCGTAAAACCTTCGAGGAATATTAGATCACCTAAGGGATTAGGGGTTGTAATCCGAGAAGAGGGTTCTAACTCAAGGGATTGATTATGACTATTTTTGTTAATCATCGTAAAACTAGAGGAGGATTCATAGAAATAGGTGCAGTTTACCAAACAGAATTGATCAGAGGATTCAAAAGACTTGATCTCATCTCTCCTTATATTTTTTAAACAACTTTTATCAGCTTATTTTTTTTATGCAATCAAACCAACCGCCTAGGGCAACCCCCCATTTAATACATCTTTAATAATAACGACATTGCGGAGTAGAAGTTGAAACAGTCCCTGTGGATACGAACTTATAAATTTTATTACTTCGATAGTTTTAGTACACTTGCTAAAAGTCTATCAACGCACTCCCCCTGAAACAGAGACTCCCCCTGAAACAAATCAGCACTCCCCCTGAAACAGATCAGCTTCTGACAGGAAACACACATACTCCCCCTTTTTAGCCAAACAATTTTGACAAAAACAACCATGAAATTACCAGGAGTAGAAAAACACAAGAAACAACAGAGGTTACAAACCACATGTACACAAACAGAGGAAAAACAAACACAGGGAACACGCCCAGAAATCTGCAACACAATTCTATCTTACATCATAGATGAAAAGAACTCATGAGAGCTTTCATCCACAATCCCATAACCATATTAACCATAAAGGCACCATTGACATAGAGTCATACCATACACATAAAGGCATACTAATTCAGAGGATATAAACATCCAATAGAGACTAGCACATCACAACACCACACACAAAGTCTTCACAGAAGAACACAATTACACAACAAAGTCTTCACACATGAAACAAAAACTGACAAAGCATCAGAAGCTGCTTTGTCCTCAGATTCTGCTATAACTCTAAAAAAGACAAATGCCCAGTTTGCTCCTCCCTTTAGATGGTCCAACAACAACACTCTTCTTAGCAACAGGAGTAGGCCTGCTGACAGCAACAACAACCTTTCCTTTCCTAGAATTTAGTCTCTTTGCTACACTTTGTTCAAGCCTATTTCCAATGGGTTCATCATCAGACTCCACATCAGAACCACCATCAGACTTGGATGGGGTAGATTCAGGGTTATCAACAACAACCTTAGAGGGGGACACAGTTGCATCATTAACATCCATTTTAGCATTAACATTATCATCTTTGATTATCTTCACATGTGTTGCATCAGATGTTCTCTTGTGTCTTGCATTCATAAGAGCAAAATTCTTCATTCTACTCTTGACACAATCTCTGGATCTGTTGGTAATTTTTTCATTCAGATTCCCTATGATCAGGTCTTTAGGATGATCCTTTTGGATTCTAATATTTGGACCTTTGCTGCCTTCAACAATCTTGAGTTTGGGTCTCCATTCCTTCTTGACATTGATTTTGTTTACAATGGGTTCCACTTTTCTTTGTTGAAAGTGCTTGGGGTATCCATACAGCTTGAAACAGAATGGCTTTATGTGCCCCTTTTTACCACAATAATGACATATCCAAGGATGAGATGTCCTCCTGCTCTTAGATCCCTGAGGTTGGTTCTGATGTTCCAACTTAGGTTTGCCCATCATTGGATCATACGTTCCAACAACTGCAATGAACCTTTTAGCTGGATTTTGTTGTTTGTTGTTCAAGGTCCTATCATCAAATCATATTCCTTTTGGTTTCCCTTGGTTCTGACTCTCCAATATCTCTTCTAGCATATCAGTACCAGTGTTCATCATTCTGACTTGCTTCTTCATGTGTTCAAGTTGTGAGTTCAGCTGGGTTACCTCATCTTTGAGATCAGAAATTTGCTCTAAGTGTTCACTTCTTTCAGCATGCAGTTGACTGATAGTCTTCTTCTGATTTTCTAATAACTTGCAAACTTCTTCATTTCTGAGGTATAGTTCTTTGTAAGAGGTAGCCAATTCTTCACAAGACAATTCTCCATCACTTGACTCTGTATCAGATGGTGCTTCAGAACCTGATGATGCTTCTGAAACCTCAGAACCTGATGGTGCTTCTGAAGCCTTAACTTCATCATCAGACATGCATCTCCCAGTTAAAGCAACAACATGTTTGGCTGATTCATACTCCACTTCTCCTTCTGAGTCATCTTCATCACACCAAGAAACTGCTAAACTTTTCTTCTGTTTCTTGAGGTACGTTGCACATTCTGTCCTAATGTGGCCATATCCTTCACACTCATGACAATGAACACCTTTGGATTGATTGCTTTTCTCATTATTAGCATTTGTTACAAAAGCAACACCTTTCCCCTTTTTATCAGTTCTGTTATTGAAGGATATCTCAAAATTCTGCAAGGATCCTATCAATTCCTCAACCTTCATACTAGAGATGTCTTGTGCTTCCTCAATGGCAGTCACCTTCATGTCAAATCTCTTAGAAAGAGACCTGAGTATTTTTCTTACAAGCTTCTTATCAGACATTCTTTCTCCAAGAGAATCAAATAAGTTAGCCATGTGCATAACGTTCATATAGAAGTCTTGTATATTTTCATCCTCCAACATTTTGAGATTTTCAAACTTAGTGGTGAGAAGTTGAAGTCTGGACATTTTTACCTTGGATGTTCCTTCTTGTGTAGTTTTGAGAATCTCCCAAGCATCCTTAGCTACAATGCACTGCTTGATCAGTCTGAACATATTCTTGTCCACTCCATTGAATATAGCATTCATGGCCTTGGAGTTTCGAAGAGCTAATTCATCTTCTTCCTTGGACCACTCTTCTTCTGGTTTCAGATCAGTTGTCTTCTTTCCATCTTTGTCAAGCACAACAGCATGTTCCCAACCCTTCAGAACTGCTTTCCAGGTTTTACTGTCTATAGACTTAAGGAAAGCACTCATGCGTGATTTCCAATAGTCATAGTTGGAACCATCCAACAGAGGTGGTCTGTTCACAAATCCTCCTTCTTTGTCCATTCTGCCAGAAAATAACTTCCCTGGAGCTCACCCTAAAACAGGCAGGGTGCCTGCTCTGATGCCAATTGAAATTTTGGCAGGACCTGATGTTGTTCGTAAAACAGAGTAGACCTGGAAAGCAGTTCTGAAGGGTTGGGAACATCCTGTGGTGCTTGACAAAGATGGAAAGAAGATAGCTGATCTGTAACCAGAAGAAGAGTGGTCCAAAGATGAAGATGAACTAGCACTTGGAAACTCCAAGGCCTTGAATGCTTTATTCAATGGAGTGGACAAGAATATGTTCAGACTGATCAAGCAGTGTACTGTAGCTAAGGATGCTTGGGAGATTCTCAAAACTACTCTTGAAGGCAAGTTTGAAAATCTCAAAATGTTGGAGGATGAGAACATACAAGACTTCTATATGAACGTTCTAGACATGGCTAACTCATTTGATTCTCTTGGAGAAAAAATATCTGATGAGAAACTTGTGAGGAAAATACTCAGGTCTCTTCCCAAGAGATTTGACATGAAGGTGACTACCATTGAGGAAGCACAAGACATCTCCAGTATGAAGGTAGAGGAATAGATAGGATCCTTGCAGAATTTTGAGATAGCCTTCAATAACAGAACTGATAAGAAGGGGAAATGTGTTGCTTTTGTAGCAAATGCTGATAATGAGGATGGTGAAAGCACATCAGAAGCTCTTGTGATGCTTGGTAGGCAGTTTAAAAAGATCCTAAAGCAGACTGTCAGGAGATCCAATCCAAATGATTTGAAGATGACAAGAACTGATGAGAAAGACAGTCAATCCAAAGGTGTTCAGTGTCATGAGTGTGAAGGATATAACCACATTAGGACAGAATGTGCAACCTACCTCAAGAAACAGAAGAAGAGTTTGGTAGTGTCTTGGTCTGATGATGACTCAGAAGGAGAAGTGGAGTTTGAGTCTGCTAAGCATGTCACTGCTTTGACTGGTAGATGCATGTCTGATGATGGAGTCAAGGTTTCAGAAGCACCATCAGGTTCTGAAACATCATCTGCTACTGAGTCAAGTGATGGAGAACTGTCTTGTGAAGAACTGGCTACCTATTACAAAGAACTATACCTCAGAAATGAAGAAGTTTGCAAGCAGCTGGAAAATCAGAAGAAGACTATTAGTCAACTGCATGCTAAAAGAAATGAACACTTAGGGCAAATTTCTGATCTCAAAGATGAGGTGACCTAGCTGAACTCTCAACTTGAACACATGAAGAAGTAAGTCAGAATGATGAACACTGGTACTGATATGCTTGAAGAGATATTGGAGAGTCAGAACCAAGGGAAACCAAATGGTATAGGATTTAATGATAGAACCTTGAACAACAAACAACAAAATCCAGCCAAAAGGTTCATTGCAGCTGTTGGAACATATCATTCAATGATGGGCAAACCTAAGTTGGAACATCAAAACCAACCTCAGGGATCTAAGAGTAGGAGCGCTTCTCATCCTTGGATATGTCATCATTGTGGTAAAAAGGGGCACATAAAGCCTTTCTGTTTCAAACTGCATGGATGCCTCAAGCGCCTTCAACAAAGAAAATCTGAACCTGTTGTAATCAATGTCAAGAAGGAATGGAGACCAAAATGTGATAGTGTTGGCAAGAGGCTGAATAATAGGAAAGGAAAGGTTGTTGCTGCTGCCAGCAGGCCTACTTCTGTAGCTAAGAAGAGTGCTGTTGTTGGACCATCTAAAGGCTAGAGCAAGGTAGTGGTCCCTTTCCCAAAGAAGAAGGCACTAAAAGGAAAGGAAGTAGATCCTAGTGAGTCTGAGGATGATGTTGAGCAAGATGTTCAAGACATCATGCCCTTTGTTCAGAAGAGGATTGCTGGGAAGAAGATTTCTTTAAATATGCCTGAAGCACACATTGACTAACCAACATTTGATGTTGTGTCTAATGAAGACTAAGCAGCTTCTGATGCTGAGTCTGAAGACTGTCATTTTTTTGGGTTGTGTTCTGGATTTTATTTTGTGCCTCTGGTCTGCATTTTGTACTATTCTCTGTAGTTGTGGTCTCTTGTTTTTTTGTTCTTCTGTGAAGACTGTGTGTGGGTACTCTGTTTGTGTGATTCTGATCCTGCTGATGGTTTTGATGATGGTTCTGTTGATGGTTCTGATGTGGGTTCTGTGTGTGGTGCTGTGATGGATGTTTATATCCTCTGATTAGATTTCTGGGTGTGTTCCCTTTGTAACCTCTGTTGTTTCTCTGTGTTTCTACTCCTGGTGATTGCATGGTTTTTTTTGGTCAAAATTGTTTGGCTAAAAAGGGGGAGAAATAAGTGTGTCAGAAGCTGCTGCTGATCTGTTTCAGAGGGAGTCTCTGTTTCAGGGGGAGTATATGTGTTTCCTGTCAGAAGCTGATCTGTTTCAGGGGGAGTAGTGTATGTTTCTGAAGCTGCTGCTGATTGGTACGTTTCAGGGGGAGTTTGTTTATTTTGTGCCACTGCTGACTTTGTTGATTTTTGGTTGCTGTGTTTAAATTCTTCTTGATTGCGTCCTTTGATGAGTGAAGAACTTGCCTTTGTTCTCAAATTGATTTTAGCCAAAAATTTGCCAAAGGGGGAGATTGTTGGATATTTGGTTGTTGGCTTCATGTTTGCTAAAATCAAATATACAAGCAGATGTGCGTCTTCAGAAGCTGAACGTCAGAAGCACTGTTCAGAAGTTGAACCTTCAGAAGCACTGTTCAGAAGGAACCTTCAGAAGCTGAATGTTCAGACGCAGAAGCAACCTTCAGAAGCTGAATGTTCAGACGCAGAACTTCAGACACAGACCTTCAGAAGTACCTTCAGAAGCTGGTTTTCTGCGTTTTGTTTTCATGCCTTGGAGCTGTTTATTTTCTCACATGATCTTTTGTAGATTTGATTGAAGAATTCTCCAAGTTGGTGTTTCTAGAAGGAAGAATATTTGCATGAGATATTTTCTGAAGATTGGTTTCTTTTATTTGTGAATATATTTTCAAAGTAATCTTTGGAAAATATATTTCTGAAGAATATTTGCTTCTATATGTTTCTAAAGAATTTTGGAAATATATCTTTCATGAATATTTGGTTCAATTATTTGTTGCTGATGAAGACTATAAATAGAGGACGCTGCTATTGAAGAAACTCAACTCAACCGAAGCCAGTTTTGATAGAGTATTCTTAGGGTTTGAGTCTGTTCATTGTGAGTTGTGTGCTCTGTTTTTGTATACCACTCTATTGTTTAGAGTTGGTTTGTTTTATTGAGTTGTAATTGTAGTTCACTTGAAGCTTTTAAGCAAGAGTGACTTTTTGTGTCTTTGGAGTGTGTCTCCTACTTTGATTGTTATTAGAGTCTGATATCACTGGGGCAGTGATTGACTGAGGGAAGTGAGATGGGATCTCAGGTCTAGGAGTTCCTAGGGTTGAAGTCAATACGAGTAGTTGCTAGGTGATAAGTTGTAAACTGGGAGTTTGCTGAGAACTTAGAACTAGGACTACGCTAGTGGATTTCCTTCCTGGCTTGGTACCCTCCAGACGTAGATGTGTTTATCACCGAACTGGGTTAACAAATCACCTGTGCCTTTTTACTTTCTGTCTATTATTTTGCTTCTGAACTACTGTACTCTGTTTTGCGTGTTGTACTCTATTTTACGATCAGTATCAGGTACTGCCAGAATTTCACATATAGAAGCAAATATTCTTCAGAAATATATTTTCCAAAGATCTCTTTGAAAATATAATCACAAATAAAAGAAACCAATCTTTAGAAAATATCTCATGCAAAAATTCTTCCTTCTAGAAACACACACAACAAGGAGAATTCTTCAGACAAATCTTCAAACGATCAGGTGAGAAAATATACACTCCAAGGCGCGAAAACAGGAATCCAGAAAAAACCAGCTTCTGAAGGTACTTCTGAAGAAGTGCTTCTGAAGGTTCGCGTCTGAAGGTCAGCGTCTGAACAGTGCGTCTGAAGGTCAGCTTCTGAACAGTGCGTCTGAAGGTCAGCTTCTGAACAGTGCTTCTGATGTTCAGCTTTTGAAGTTCAACTTCTGAAGACGCACATCTTGCTTGTATAATTGATTTTAGCAAACATGAAGCCAACAACCAAATATCCAACACTCGGGAAGACAATGATGCTCGTGGAGCTTATGAACCTTTCGTCCTGAAGAATCTGGATAAGGCTCGATTGATTGCCTAGATCGAAGAAGTTCAAAATGAATTCTATGATGTTGTCGAGCATAGGTTCCAAAATGCAGTGGCCCAGATCAAGGTGAAAAACCCTGAGGTCGAGCCAGTGACCGAATGTATCAATTTCTTAAAGGTGGTGAAAGATGGAAATCTGGTGCCCGAAGAGTTCGAGGAGGATGAAGGATAAAAAGATAACCATGCCTGATTGGCCATGTAATTTTTCTATTCTTTTTACGTGATGTACTTTTGATGTAGTAACCGGGCGTAATGCAAATAACGTTGTGTAGCCATTTGTGGGTTACACCCATTTTTTACAATATTATTTCTTTAGATTTCATCTATCATGCTCGTCATACTTCGTATTCATGCTTTAGAAATGTTTTTATTCCCAAGTATTTTGTGTGATCAGTGATAGTGGCCTATGAGGATTGATGATGTTAAAGGTGATTGACAATAGGAAGTGAAGGACGATGATAGGAGAAGACATGGAGTAGTTGTTTAAGATAGATGACGATGATCAACATATTTCCCTTAAAACAATAACATGTTTATGGAAATTGTTAGATTAAAGAGTAAGAGAACAATGTTAAACGTCAAGGTTAAGGAAGCGATAAGACGGATGTAAAGGAGAATAGAGAGATATGAGTGCCCGTCTTTTTGCTAGTAAGATATAATGTTGTTTTAGTGAGAAGAATAAACGTTATTGTTAAATTGATACTGTTGATTGATAAGAATATTAAGCAGGATATTACAGAAATACCCCTAAAGGATCAGCAAGTACAAAGTACATAGCAAAATCACTTTTTTGAAAAACTAATTGGTACAAACAGTAAATATGCTCATTGCAACACTATCCAAAATATAAACAAGGAATGCTAGCAACATACATTTTAATAGTAGATATGCTACTAACACACAATTTACTTTTAGGTCAATGTGTATCAATTGTCATATCTTAGATGCATATGTGATTCTTCTTCTTTTGTTACATTTCATCATGGATATTCCTTTGTTGCTCAATTTCCTTCAAGATAACCCAGATGCTCCCGTTCTTTCTCCATGGAGATAGATATACGATGTTGAGGTTTATCTCTCTCATATATCATATTTGTGAAAACAAAAACTCATATATCTCATATTTAGTTTTTTATTATTCACATGTTTACAGAGTTAAAATCCAACTAATCAATGTATTTTATTTATTTATTTTTTTGAATTTTTCCTTATCATAGACATGGCTAATTTTCTACAAGCACAGTGAGAATGGATTCTTGATATATGATTTTAGGCCGTTGGTCAATATTCGAAGGGGAATTTTATGGGTTAATTCTTCTTATTCTGCAACTATAGATGTTCTTGATATCCGTCTAATGATAACAAATATTCAACATTCAAATGGTCTTTCAAGTGTTTATCATTTTCGCATTACTTGTTGTGCTGATATCATTATTCACTGTATTATGGAGCAACTAGTGTTTCGATGCTTGTTATGCAATTGTCATATACATTGAATAACAAGAATAAACACTTTCTACTTGATACTTGTTACTTGTTATCCAACAATACAATTGCATAACAAGCATCAAAACACTGGTCGCTCCACAATACAATGAGTAATGATATCAGCACAACAAGTAATGTGAGAAAGACAAACACTTGAAAGACCATTTGAATGTCGAATATTTGCTATCATTCAGCGGATATCAGAAACATATATAGTTGCAGTATAAGAAGAATTGTCGCATAAAATTCCCCTTCAAATATTGACCAACGGCCTAAAATCATATATCAAGAATCCATTCTCACTGTGTTTGTAGAAATTAACCTTGTCTATGATAAGGAAAAATTCAAAAAATAAATAAATAAAATACATTGATTAGTTGGATTTTAACCATGTAAAACATGTAAAAAATAAAAAACTAAATATGAGATATATGAGTTTTTGTTTTCACAAATCTATATATATGAGAGAGATATACCTAAACATCGTATATCTGCCTCCATGGAAAAGGAACGGGAGCTTCTGAGTTATCTTGAAGGAAATTAAGCAACCAAGGAACATCCATGATGAAATGTAACAAGATAAGAAAATCATGTTTGCATCTAAGATATGACAATTTATACAAATTGACCGAAGAGAAAATTGTGTGTTGCTAGCATATCTAATATTTAGAGTAAATTTTTGAAATAAAGATAACCTTACACAAATTTTTGACACAAGATAGACACCATGGATAATTTGGGTATTTCAACCTTAAAACAGGGGCAGATTTGTATATACACCACATCCCCTTCATCCTCTCTTCTCTGCGTGTGCTTTTCTTTCTGCATTCTTCCACCATCCTCCTCCCTACCACCATTATCTCCCACCATCGTCATCACAACCACCATTGTTATCAACAAAAACCACCACCGTCTTAAAGAATGAATGGGAATCATATAAACACAAATGTAATAAAAGAATGATAGATGAATACGAGATCTGGAATGAAAGAAAGAAGACGGCAGAAGGTGGTGGTGCGTGGTGGTGGAGGTCCAGATCTAAACGGAAGATGAAAGGGTCGCCGCTAATGATGACAATGGTGGTTGTGAGGGTGGGAGCTCAGACGGCGGTGGTTGTAGCGAGAAATGGTGGTGGTGAGGACGGTGATGACAGTGGTGGTGATGGATGAGAGATGGTGGTGCTGTGAACACGGATCTAAGGAGAGAGATGACGATGGTGATCCGAGAATGGTGGTGATGGTGGCGAACAGAGATCGTAGAAGAAGGCTAAGATGGTGAAGCGACGAGGGTCGCCGGTGGTCGCAGAGATGAGTGGTGGATGATTGGTGGGTGGGAGATGAGAGAGAAACGAAGCAGTATGGGAGGGAGAGAAGAGAGAGAAGGATGAAAGAAAACAAATAATATGTATTCTATACGATGATGTCTCTATTGTGTTTGAAATTTTGTGTTGAGTTATCACAACTCTATATGAAATGACATAAAGAATTTATGTTTATTTAATATTTATTTTTTTTTCAAATTAAGATAACATGAATGAATATAATTAAGAGAAGAAATAATAAGCAATAAACTACTTGGATAAATTTACCAAAAAATATTATAAGTTAGTAAAAATAAGTTATAAACTCTTGAAAAAAAAACCAGTTATCAACCATGTCTTTTTAAGTGAGATGAATTTATAAGCTCAAACTATCAACTATAAAATTATTCATTTTAGACCTTTTATCCTTAGAGTCTTTGACTAAAAAAGTCACTTTGCATTCTCTTTTAATTAATAATTTATATTATTTTTTTACGAAGGTATTTATTTAGCTTACACCTTCGTAAATCTTTATACGAGAGAATTCAATCTTTTAAAAATTTATACCAAAACTAAACCATGAAAGCATGCCAAAAAATAAACAAAGAAACATTAAAAAAATTGTGTATCGATTATTTTCCTATAAATAACAAAATATATCCATTTAATAAAGATTCATGTTTGATTACAACATTTTATATAATTATTCTTTATTATATATATAGGTTAGGTCAAGTTTTAGATTTGCATTGCAAGACCATCATCATGACTAATAACTATTTTATTTCATTAAAACTATTTTTTTAAGAAAACCATCCAAACACAAAAGGCATAAAATAATTTATTTTTGACCCAAAAGTCATCATAAAAAAAATATTAAGACTTTCACACTCAATACAAATACTATTTAGTATAACTCAACCTTTCTCTTTCCTCCAATATAAAACACTTTCCCTTCCTTGCTCATTCAACAACTCAAATCCTTATTTCTTCCTTTCCCAATTCCCCTCTCAAAATCAAAATTCATCATAAAAATCATCCAAACTTTCCAAAATTGCCATGGCATCCAACAAACGTTGCAAACTATCCTCACCATTTGGCTTGGAGAAAAAGTGAGATCCCCCTACACTCATGTAGATAAGTACGGTAACTTGTTGTCTGATTCTAAGGGAAGGCCTCGTACTGAACCTCGTTATAGTAACACCAAGGATCTCGTTAAATCCTCAGATCTGAGGGATTTGTTAGGTAATCTTTGATATGTTCCTATACTTGTGTATTATTTTGATAACCTCCATACGTATTTATGTTATTTTTCTATTTGTAGGTACGATGTCGGACGTCCAAAAAAAACTTAAGGAACTCTGCAAGAAGGCAGAAGCTAAGCCTGCTGGATTGAAAAGGAGGGATCCCCACATCATTGGGAATCTGCTGGCCGGAGCCACGGGATCCTCTTATCAGGTGAGCTCGCCTGCTACTAGTGATGATGGGCCTCGTGTTGACCAGTCTAGGTAGTCCCAACTTGCGACCATTGACCTCGACAACCAGCCTCCGCCCAAGCCATCAAGGGTTGACAAGGGTAAGATGGTGCAATCGGAGCAGGCTATGGTCGAGACTCCAGAGGGTGTAGTCTTCACTCTTCCAGCCATCTGGACCAATGCGAAGAAGTTCGGCCCAGAAACTACACTAAGGCTGACTGCTGGTGACTCCGAGGTGGTGGAGGATCTGGGACCAGTCGGGAGGGGTCAAGCCATGACAGAGTGTTTCATTGGTTTGATGAAGGCGCTCGGTGTAGCCATAGCTATGAATAATAAAGAGAGCGAGTATAGGGCCCAGGTTGAGGGATTGAGGGGCGAGAAGGAAGGGCTCAAAGCTAAAGTCACTAAGTTGGAGAATAACTTCGACAATTACAAGGAGAAGTATAAGATCCAAGTCGGTTTGGTGACGGTGTGCTCGCAGAAAGACCAGAAAATTGAGGCCTTAAAGAAGGATCTAGAAGGCTCGAGGAAGATTGTTGAAGAGTTAACTAGTCGGGTGGCGACTCTTGAAGAGGAGAAGAGGGATATCGAGTTGTTAATGAATTCTCGGGAAGACAATGATGCTCGTGGAACTCATGAACCTTTCGTCTTGAAGAATCTTGATAAGGCTCAATTGATTGCCAAAATAGAGATAGTTCAAAATGACTTCTATGATGGTGTCGAGCATAGTTTCCAGAATGTAGTGGCCCAGATCAAGGTGAAAAACCCTGAGGTCAAGCTAGTGACCAAAGGTATCAATTTCTTAAAGGGGGTAAGAGATGGAAAGTTGGTGCCCGAAGAGCTCGAGGAGGATGAAGAAGGAGAAGAAGATGATATGGCCTGATTGGCCATGTAATTTTTCTATTCTTTTTACGTGATGTACTTTTAATGTTTTAACCGAGCGTAATGCTCATAACATTGTGTAGCCATTTGTGGCTTACGCCCATTTTGTACAATATTATTTCTTTCGATTTCATCTATCATGCTTGTCATACTTCGTATTCATGCTTTAGAAACATTTTAAGATTGGTGCCTAGGCTTCTTTGGTTTTACTCTTTGTAAGTATGACACTTGTCTTTTGATTTATCATTCTTAACTTATGGAACAACTTATAATGCTTAGAAAATAATTACAAACATTTTTACTAAGTCTCCATATGAAGTAATGATAAAGCTCCCATGAAGATAAATCACATACTCACAATGATTTTATTTAAAAGTTATTTTGCATAAAAATATTTTGATCAGAAATATTTTGCTTCAAAGTGAATATACTAGTTCTACGTGACTTTTTGCCTTGTCCTACACGCGTTCGCGCATGGATGTTGGTTTCACGACTGGATTTTAAGACTGAACCTGTTGTGATGTTATTGCCACTGGATTCTATTTTACCAGGTATATAGCTCTTGTTGGTACAAAGTACATCATATCAGATCATATACTTATAAATTTTATGAAGTTTGACAAGGTAATTTATAATTGTTCATCGCCTTTCTCAGACGAGGGTGATCTGAATACTAATTCAGAATTTTTTCAAATGTGTGGGAAACCTAGTAAAACTTGGCGTTGCCCATGGGGTTTTGCAATGGTTGATGAAATTGCACCAGCCTTCAAAGCCATTTTGGAAGATAATTACTTGTCATTTTCGTCTAAATTTGAAGATACAGAACATAATAGGATGTTATGTTGGAAGCAAAGACTCAACATTGATTGTCGTCTTGAAAAATTCTTGAGGTGCACTACTGTATGTTTTCATCAATTTGCAAACTTTGATTTAAGAATATATCATGCATATTTTGCATCATTTCTCTGTTGTTGAACAACTATGGAACACTCACTTTATACATTCATACTAACAAACTTGAAATTTAATAGCAGTATGTACGATGACATCTGTTAAAATTAAGAATCTTTAGATGTTCCTTTAATTGTATAACTTCCTAAATTGATTGTTATTACTCATAGAGTATACAACTTCCTAGGCTAGTGCTTACTAAATAAGCATTCAATTTATTTATTGTAAAACAATTATAAATACGAAGTGTGTGATCTCATTATTGTCACAGAGTTCACACAAATAACATATAAATTATACAACATCATTGACAAGGTAGAAGTAGTTTTGACCTTAAAGAAACTAGTTGTTATTCTGTCAATAAAAAATATAAACTATTAATTGTTTTCTCTCCTTTTACAATTGTCATACCTTACAAGGAATATTGAAGATTTGTGGTTTGGCTCATGGAAATGCTTGCTTCTTGGAGAATGGTTGAATCATAATTATTTTGACTCTGTGCTTAAAAATCTTGTGAATGATCTAAGATCTAAGTGCAAATCAGAGGTGGATGAAGGTCTTCTTAAAATTATTCTTGGAGGCTCAAAGAAAGACTTCTGCTTTGATAAAGGACATTATTGTGAGGAAGCAAGGAGTGGAATATTGGAAATGCAGCCCATAAATTAATGTCATCAGAGGTTGCTTTTGAACTTTTAAATGAAGCCTTTTATGTGCTAGAAGTGGATGACTCTAGGAATAGAGAGCCTGTAATTCTTGTGTTGGATTCTGAGGTGCAGGTAATTCAATTGTTTCTGACTTGCTTACTATGTTGTTTTGAAATAGTTTGAAGTATAACTTCAACCTTTAGTAAATACATCATTTAGTGATATGGTATAATAATACGTTAATAGAATGCTTATACTTTTTAAAATTCATTTCAACCTTGTATATAAAAATGGGAAATGACTTTTCCCTATTTCATATTTCATTAATCAATATATGTGATCAAATAACTAATACAAACTTCAATAACAAAACTATATTGCTGCAACAGATGATCCCTTGGGAAAATTTGCCGATACTAAGGAATCAGGAAGTTTATCGTATGCCTTCAGTTAGTAGCATCTTTGCTATTTTTGATAAAGGCAACAACCAAAAGGTTCAAGTGGGAAGGAATTTGGTGCCCTTTCCTTCTATAGATCCTTTGAATGCTTTTTATTTAGTAAATCCAGGTGGTGATCTTGTTGGCACTCAAATTAAATTTGAGAATTATTTTAGAGATAAAAACGTTGAGGTATTGCATCTGTTTAAATTTGATAATAGTAACTTGGAAAAATATTTATCTCTACAAATCTAGTGAAAATTTATGTCTTTTTTCTTTGTCATGTTACTATACAGGGAAGGGCAGGATCTAAACCCGTCGTCAAAGAAATGATTTCTGCATTGGAAAGTCATGATCTTTTTATATATGTTGGACATGGAAGTGGTAAAGCTTGAGAAAACATCTAAAACAATACATAGTGCATGCATATTATATATTTTTATTCCATGTGTGTCTTACATTTATATGATGGTTAAACCGTATGTCTCTTCACAGGAGTACAATACATTCCCATACACGAGATTCAGAAACTTCAGCAATGTGGTGCTACATTTCTGATGGGGTGCAGCAGTGGTTCATTGACCTTATATGGGAGCTATGCGCTGCAAGCTGTTCCTCTGTCGTATCAGCTGGTTGGTTCTCCATTCGTTGTTGCCAATCTATGGGAAGTAACAGATAAGGATATAAATCTATTTAGCAAGGTTATGCTTGATGCGTGGTTGAAAGAAAGGTCCAAAGTTGCAATGCAATGCTTGCCGTGCAACTTACTATCAGAAGAATTTGAGGCCGTTAATTTGAAGGGCAGGAAGGGTAGAGCAAAGAGAAAAGTCCCAAAGAAGAAATCATTAGAGTTGCCTGAGAGTGAAAATAAGTGTAGCCACAGACGCACGATTGGGGCTTTTATGGGTGAGGCGCGTAATGCTTGCATCCTTCGTTTCTTAAATGGGGCAGCTCCCATATGCTATGGTGTTCCTACTGGAATTTCGAGGAAAAAGGATATTTAGCCTTACCAACCAAACAAGAAGCCACTTTCACGACCACTATGGGTTTTGAATTGTATTAAAGAGGTTCAATCACAAGTAGAATTCATTTAAAAGTCATAAAATTTATCATGTTAGTTTCCAAATTACTAAATATTGTTTCTGCTTATAAATTTGTGAAGATGCATGAGTTTGCTTCCATGTAAGGAATCTCCATCTCTCTATCTTTTATCTATATCTATATCCATATTATTACTAAACCAAACATGAGTTGTTTTTAGACAAGTAATGTGATGATGTGACATCTCTAGAAAAGCTTCTCACCCTCTCTTATTCCATCTCTTTTGAGTTCATGAGTTATATATCTTCCTCAAAATATCATCTGATACCACTTGAGTTCTCTTTAGACTTCCTCTTGGTAACAATTTTTTTTTGTCCCGGATGAGTATGTCATTCTGACCATTCTTATTTCATTTAAAGGTTTGTACAACTCAATATTTTCTCAACTTCTGTGTCCTTCACAAAAATCCACACCCAAGTTAGTTCTTGAAACATTTTGCAACCCCATATTTGTTCAACAGTCAGTGTCTTCAATCTTCCAACTTCTTTGTTCCCTGACGCATTGCTCCCATGCCTTGCTTTTCTTTACTAACAACACAACATAATTGAAATCTTATGATATTATCATATAACTTATTCCAAAATTGTAAGTCTGACTTCAAATCCTTATAGGTTTTCATCACCCATACCATACTCACTTATTTTCGTTCACAAACTTACTGCTTCGATTTACCGAACACGGAAGTAATGCCTCATAACCCTTAGTTCAATGCCACCGTAGAAAGTTCCAGAAACATTCTTGAGACAAATCCATTCACAACCCTCAATGGTCACAATCCGTATTTTCCTTCTATTATCAGAACGAATCCTGAACTTTGGCATGGTCCATCACCATAGTTCCCTAAGAATTTATGATAACATCTAACATATTGAAACGAATAAGGATGTCATCCTCCCCTCCAACGTTTAGATTGTTTTCTTACTTCCTTGTTTGTGCAGAACGCCAACCCTTCGGTGTGACCATCTTGTTGATGCTACAATCTTCGCAGTCCCTTTAATCAAACTCTTCGATGAGTACTCCTCTTACTCTTATGAATTTTGTCCAACGGAAAATCACTAAACACTTCCCCAAAGTTCTTGTTTACTAACCATCAATGCTGACAACATCGAATTGTTTCTTCTACTCAATGTATCTGTTACAACAATAGCCTTTCCAGGATGACACCATATCTATTACTAACATCAAACCAAAATCCTCCTGAGTTCCCATTATCCACTAGAGTACCAACTTAAAAGTCTTTCATAACTGAACTTTCCACGGATTTTTCCTCGAACTCCCATAGCAATTGTCCATTTACGTACATCTAACCTTAGAACTTAGCTCCGCATCTACACAAAACTAAATGCCTAAAGCCACATACTTCACTTATTTCACAAATCATTAAAACACTTAACCCAAAATCAACACTTAATATCTTCGAGAACATCACATTCGACAATAAAGTATTTGATAACTGAAACACCTTGCTCACACTCAACCCTTCAATGAATTCCAACTCAACTCCTTTAAACCTTCAATTACCCTTTACGCAGACTAAAATCAATCCATACATCTCAGACTAAACAAAAGTCTTAACCATCATCAACTCTCATTATCTTAAGACATATCACTAATGCAATCCATTCTTCTCATTCCTTCAAAAATGGGTTGCTTTAAATATCCCCAACCATTTTCATTTGTAACTTAGTTGGTTTAACACATACCTTCCTCAATCGCCTTGAGTATTCAGGTCCGAGGTATTACTCGACTTTTCATCCAAACCTAATCAATTAAAATCATTTGCCTAAAGGTTAACCTTCTCAGGGTCACTAATCAAATCTCAACCTATTCCTTCCAACTCTTTCAAAAGTTCACACTCTTTCAGTGTTCAACATCCCTTAACAAGCAACTAAAGCTTATACTATTCCAATATATGAAATTCTCGTAATCCATGCTTCCAATCAATACTTAACAACTACATCTATCTCACCACTCTAGGCTTATCACTTAAACTTTAACTAACAATGTCTTCATAAAACTCTTGCTAAACCATAAATCACCTCAAAGACTTATCTCAAATCAACTTCTACACTTACTATTTTCCGATTCATGTAGAGATCTTAACACTTGTTTCAGAAATATTTGATCTTAGACTCATGTTCACTACGAGTTTCATTCTTAAAAGCCTAAATTCCTAACTCATTCAAGTTCGAACACTTACTTCCACCTCTCAAGGTAACAACCAAATTCAAAACCATCACTGAAAACCTCGAGATATGCTCACTTCAACGTGAAGAGCCCCTTAATTTCCAAAACAAACATCTATGTTGATAACCAGGCCTGATTGGCCATGTAATTTTTCTATTCTTTTTACGTGATGTACTTTTAATGTTGTAACCGGGCGTAATGCTAATAACGTCGTGTAGCCATTTGTGGCTTACACCCATTTTGTACAATATTATTTCTTTCGATTTCATCTATCATGCTCGTCATACTTCGTATTCATGCTTTAGAAATGTTTTAATTCCCAAGTATTTTGTGTGATCGGTGATAGTGGCCTATGAGGATTGATGATGTTAAAGGTGATTGACAATAGGAAGTGAAGGACAATGATAGGAGAAGACATGGAGTAGTTGTTTAAGATAGATGACGATGATCAACATATTTCCCTTAAAACAATAACATGTATGGAAATTTTTAGATTAAAGAGTAAGAGAACTATGTTAAACGTCAAGGTGAAGGACGCGATAAGACGGATGTAAATGAGAATAGAGAAATGTGATTGCTCGTCTTTTCGTTAGTAAAATATAATGTTGTTTTAGTGAGAAGAATAAATGTTATTGTTAAACTAATATTGCTAATTGATAAGAATATTAAGCAGGATATTACACAAATACCCCTAAAGGATCAGCAAGTACAAAGTACATAGCAAAATCACTTTTTTCAAAAACTACTTGGTACAAACGGTAAATATGCTCATTGCAACATTATCCAAAATATAAAACGAGGAATGCTAGCAACATACATTTTAATAGTAGATATGCTAGCAACACACAATTTACTTTTAGGTCAAAGTGTATCAATTGTCATATCTTAGATGCATATGTGATTCTTCTTCTTTTGTTACATTTCATCATGGATATTCCTTTGTTGCTCAATTTCCTTCAAGATAACCCAGATGCTCTCGTTCCTTCTCCATGAAGATAGATATACGATGTTGAGGTATATCTCTCTCATATATCAGATTTGTGAAAACAAAAACTCATATATCTCATATTTAGTTTTTTATTTTTCACATGTTTATAGGTTTAAAATCCAACTAATCAATGTATTTTATTTATTTATTTATTTGAATTTTTCCTTATCATAGACAGGGCTAATTTTCTACAAGCACAGTGAGAATGGATTCTTGATATATGATTTTAGGCCGCTGGTCAATATTCGAAGGGGAATTTTATGAGTTAATTCTTCTTATTTTGCAACTATAGATGTTCTTGATATCCGTCTAATGATAACAAATATTCAACATTCAAATGGTCTTTCAAGTGTTTATCATTTTCGCATTACTTGTTGTGCTGATATCATTATTCACTGTATTGTGGAGCAACTAGTGTTTCGATGCTTGTTATGCAATTGTCATATACATTGAATAACAAGAAGAAACACTTTCTACTTGATACTTGTTACTTGTTATCCAACAATACACTTGCATAACAAGCATCGAAACACTGGTTGCTCCACAATACAATGAGTAATGATATCAGCACAACAAGTAATGTGAAAAAGATAAACACTTGAAAGATCATATGAATGTCGAATATTTGCTATCATTCGACAGATATAAGAAACATATATAGTTGCAGTATAAGAAGAATTGTCCAATAAAATTCCCCTTCAAATATTGACCAGCGGCTTACAATCATATATCAAGAATCCATTCTCACCGTGCTTTTAGAAATTAACCTTGTCTATGATAAGGAAAAATTCAAAAAAATAAATAAATTAAATACATTGATTAGTTGGATTTTAACCATGTAAAACATGTGAAAAATAAAAAACTAAATATGAGATATATGAGTTTTTGTTTTCACAAATATGATATATGAGAGAGATATACCTAAACATCGTATATCTGTCTCCATGGAAAAGGAACGGGAGCTTCTGCGTTATCTGGAAGGAAATTAAGCAACCAAGGAACATCCATAATGAAATGAACAAGATAAGAAAATCATGTATGCATCTAAGATATTACAATTGATACAGATTGACCGAAAAGAAAATTGTGCGTTGCTAGCATTTCTAATATTTAGAGTAAATTTTTGAAATAAAGATAACCCTTACACAGATTTTTGACACAATATAGACACCATGGATAATTTGGGTATTTCAACCTTAAAACAGGGGCAGCTTTGTAAATACACCACATCCCCTTCATCCTCTCTTCTATGCGTGTGCTTTTCTTTCTGCATTCTTCCACCATCCTCCTCCCTACCACCATTATCTCCCACCATCCTCATCACAACCACCATTGTTATCAACAACGACCACCACCATATCAAAGAACGAATGGGAATCATATAAACATAAATGGAATAAAAGAATGATAGATGAATACGAGATCTGGGATGAAAGAAAGAAGACGGCAGAAGGTGGTGGTGCACGGTGGTGGAGGTCCAGATCTAAACTGAAGATGAAAGGGTCGCCGCTAATGATGACGATGGTGGTTGTGAGGGTGGGAGCTCAGACGGCGGTGGTTGTAGCGAGAAATGGTGGTGGTGAGGACGGTGATGAAAGTGGTGGCGATGGATGAGAGATGGATCTGTGAAGAAGGTTGGACGTGTGTGGTGCTGTGAACGCAGATCTAAGGAGAGAGATGACGATGGTGATCCGAGAATGGTGGTGACGGTGGTGAACAGAGATCGTAGAAGAAGGATGAGATGGTGAAGCGACGAGGGTCACCGGTGGTCGGAGAGATGAGTGGTGGATGGTTGATGGGTGGGAGATGAGAGAGAAAGGAAGCAGTATGGGAGGGAGAGAAGAGAGAGAAGGATGGAAAAAAACAAATAAAACGTATTCTATACGATGATGTCTCTATTGTGTTTGAAATTTTGTGTTGAGTTATCACAACTCTATGAAATGACATAAAGAATTTATGTTTATTTAATATTTATTTTTTTTCAAATTAAGATAACATGAATGAATATAATTAAGAGAAGAAATAATAAGCAATAAACTACTTGGATAAATTATCAAAAAATATTACAAGTTAGTAAAAATAAGTTATAAACTATTGAAAAAAAAAACCAGTTATCAACCATGTCTTTTTAATTGAGATGAATTTATAAGCTCAAACTATCAATTGTAAAATAATTCATTTTAGACTTTTTATCCTTAGAGTCTTTGACTAAAAAAGTCACTTTTTCTTCTCTTTTAATTAATAATTTATATTATTTTTTTACGAAGGAATTTATTTAACTTACACCTTTGTAAAGCTTTATATGAGAGAATTCAATCTTTAAAACATTTATACCAAAACAAAAACATGAAAGCAAGTCAAAAAATAAACAAAGAAAACATTAAAAAAATTGTGTATCGATTATTTTCCTATAAATATCAAAATATATCCATTTAATAAAGATTCATGTTTGACTACAACATTTTATATAATTATTCTTTATTATATATATAGGTTAGGTCAGGTTTTAGATTTGCATTGCAAGACCATCATCATGACTAATAACTATTTTATTTCATTAAAACTATTTTTTTAAGAATATCCCCCAAACACAAAAGGCATAAAATTATTTATTTTTGACCCAAAAGTCATCACAAAAAAAAATATTAAGACTTTCACACTCAATACAAATATTATTTAGTATAACTCAACCTTTCTCTTTCCACCTATATAAAACACTTTCCCTTCCTTGCTCATTCAACAACTCAAAACCTTATTTCTTCCTTTCCCAATACCCCTCTCAAAATCAAAATTCATCACAAAAATCATCCAAACTTTCCAAAACTACCATGGCATCCAACAAATGTTGCAAACCATCCTCACCATTTGGCTTGGAGCAAAAGTGTTCCCCCTACACTCATGTAGATAAGTATGGTAACTTGTTGTCTGATTCTAAGAGAAGGCCTTGTACTGAACCTCGTTATATTAACACCAAGGATCTCGTTAAATCTTCAGATATGAGGGATTTGTTAGGTAATCTTTGATATGTTCCTATACTTGTGTAATATTTTAATAACCTCCTTACTGATTTCTATTATTTTCCTATTTGTAGGTACGATGTCGGACGTCCAAAAAAAAACTTAAGGAACTCAGCAAGAAGGCAGGAGCTAATACTGCAGGATTGAAAAGGAGGAATCCCCACATCTTTGGGAATCTATTGGCCGGAGCCACGAGATCCTCTTATCAGGTGAGCTCGCCTGCTACTACTGATGATGTGCCTCATGTTGATCAGTCTAGGTCGTCCCAACTAGCGACCATTGACCTCGACAACCAGCCTCCGCCCAAGCGATCAAGGGTTGACAAGGGTAAGATGGTGCAATCGAAGCTGGCTGTGGTCGAGACTCCAGAGGGTGTAGTCCTCACTCTTCCAGCCATCTGGACCAATGCAAAGAAGTTCGGCCCAGAAACTACACTGAGGCTGACTGCTAGAGACTTCGAGGTGGTGGAGGATCTAGGACCAGTCGAGAGGAGTCAATCCATGACAGAGGGTGTCATTGGTTTGATGAAGGCTCTCGGTGTAGCCATAGCTATGAATAATAAAGAGAATGAGTATAAGGCCCATGCCGAGGGATTGAGGGGCGAGAAGGAAGGGCTGAAAGCTAAAGTCACTAAGTTGGAGAATAACTTCGACAATTACAAGGAGAAGTATAAGATCCATGTGGGTTTGGTGAAGGCGTTCTTGCAGAAAGACCAGAAAATTAAGGCCTTAAAGAAGGATCTGGAAGGCTCGAGGAATATTGTTGAAGAGTTAACTAGTCGGGTGGCGACTATTGAAGAGGAGAAGAAGGATTTCGAGTTGTTAATGAATGCTCGGGAAGACAATGATGCTCGTGGAACTCATGAACCTTTCGTCTTGAAGAATCTTGATAAGGCTCAATTGATTGCCAAGATAGAAGAAGTTCAAAATGACTTCTATGATGCTGTCGAGCATAGTTTCCAGAATGCAGTGGCCCATATCAAGGTGAAAAACCTTGAGGTCTAGCAATTGACCGAAGGCATCAATTTCTTAAAGGGGGTGAAAGATGGAAAGTTGGTTCCCGAAGAGCTCGAGGAGGATGAACAAGGAGAAGAAGATAATATGGCCTGATTGGCCATGTAATTTTTCTATTCTTTTTACGTGATGTACTTTTAATGTTGTAACCGGGCGTAATGCTCATAACATTGTGTAGCCATTTGTGGCTTACGCCCATTTTGTACAATATTATTTCTTTTGATTTCATCTATCATGCTTGTCATACTTCGTATTCATGCTTTAGAAACGTTTTAATTCCCAAGTATTTTGTGTGACCGGTTCTGTGCGGTAGATAATTCAAATTTTATGTTTGTATGCTCGTTTATTACCCATATGTTGCGTGAAGAAGATTTCATTCTTAGACTTGGATGAGTTTTTATGATAACAAACACACATCAAAGAAGAAGAAAGTTTGGAGGCTCAAGATTAAGAATGAAGATTGGTGCCTAGGCTTCTTGGTTTTACTCTTTGTAAGTATGACACTTGTCTTTTGATTTATCATTCTTAACTTATGGAACAACTTAGAATGCTCAGAAAATAATTACAAACATTTTTACTAAGTCCCCATATGAAGCAAAGCTAAAGCTCTCATGAAAATAAACCAGACACTCACAATGATTTTATTTAAAAGTGATTTTGCATAAAAAAGTTGATCAAAAAAATCATTTTTGATTTTGGAAAATCATATAATCAATTAATGCCTCAAATAAATTTGCTTCAAGCCATATATTTTATATGGATGTCCCATTATGACAATAGACGTGAAGAAAACTATGCCTCCTTTCGACCTGTATCTCCTCCATTCCAAGTGAAATCTCATTTTCCGCCAGATATAAAGTCATCAATTTTGGCCCAACACATGATGAGCCATCCCAAATATCTCATGTGTTAGATTGGGTTGGGCTTGTTAATTATATGATCGAAAACAACTATGTTATTTTGACTTGGTTAGTTTGTTATTGCTTTGTATTTGTCTTTTTTTATTCAATCTCATCAGTATGACCAATCTATCATTCATTCCTGATACTGATATCGATAGCTGATTAGATAGTTGATTGAATTTGTTGTGTTTGAAAAATTGCTGGTTGAACTAACTTATATATATATATATATATATATATATATATATAGGGTTTATTGCTAATATACACCCACTAGTTTTTATGTGGGAGTATTTTAGCAACATGCAACTTTAGGTGTATTTAGCCACTTTTTAGTTATCACTTGCTAAAATACTCCTTCTAAAAAATAAGTGGGTGTATTATAGCAAATGCCTATAGGAGTTGCTAACTTGCTAAAATACTCCCACATAAAAACTAGTGGGTGTATATTAGCAAATCCATATATATATATATATATATACACTGACATAAATAATTTATGGTTATTTAATATTTATTTTTTTCAAATTAAGATACCATGAATATAATTGAGAGAAAAAAAATTATAAGCAATAAGCTACTTGAATAAATTTATCAAAAAGTATTAGTTATAAACTCATGAAAAAAAACCTAATTATCAACCATGTCTTTTTAAGTGAGATGAATTTATAAGCTACAAACTATCAACTATAAAATAACTCATTTTAGAACTTTTATCCTTAGAGTCTTTGGCTAAAAAAAGTCACTTTGCCTTCTCTTTTAATTAATGATTTATATTATTTTTTTACAAATGTATTTAGTTAGATTACATTTTAGTAAATCTTTATACGAGAGAATTCAATCTTTTAAAACATTTATACCAAAACTAAACCATGAAATCAAGCCAAAAAAATTAAAAAAAAAATAAAAAAACATTAAAAAAATTGTGTATCGATTATTTTCCTATAAATAACCAAATATATCCATTTAATCAAGATTCATGTTTGACTACAACTTCATATATAATTGTTCTTTATTCAATATATAGGTTAGGTCAAGTTTTAGATGTGCATTGCAAGACCATCATCATGACTAATAACTATTTTCTTTCATTAAAATTATTTTTTTGAAGAAACCTCCCCAAACACAAAAGGCATAAAATTATTTATTTTCTACCCAAAAGTTATCATAAAAAAATATATTAAGACTTTCACACTCAATACAAATACTATTTAGTATAACTCAACCTTTCTATTTCCTCCTATATAAAACACTCTTCCTTCCTTGCTCATTCAACAACTCAACACCCTATTTCTTCCTTTCCCAATTCTAAAATCCCAATTCCCCTCTCAAAATCAAAACCCATCACAAAAATCATCCAAACTTTCCAAAACTATTGTGGCATCCAACAAACGTTGCAAACCATCCTCGCCATTTGGCTTGGAGCAAAAACATTCCCCCTACACTCCTGTAGATAAGTACGGTAACACGTTGTCTGATTCTAAGGGAAGGCCTAGTACTGAACCCTGATTATATTAACACCAAGGATCTCGTTAAATCTTCAGATCCGAGGGATTTGTTAGGTAATCTTTGATATGTTCCTATACTTGTGTATGATTTTCATATCCTCCTTACTCATTTATGTTATTTTCCTATTTGTAGGTACGATGCCGGACGTCCAAGAAAAACTTAAAAAACTCAGCAAGAAGGCAAAAGCTAAGCCTGCTGGATTGAAAAGGAGGGATCTCTCCATCTTTGGCAATCTATAGGCCAGAGCCACGGGATCCTCTTATCAGGTGAGCTCGCCTGCTACTACTGCTGATGGGCCTCGTGTTGACCAGTCTAGGTTGTCCCAACTAGCGACCATTGACCTCGACAACTAGCCTCCGCCCAAGAGATCAAGGTTTGACAAGGGTAAGATGGTGCAATCGGAGCAGGCTGTGGTCGAGACTCCAGAGAATGTAGTCCTCACTCTTCCAACTATCTGGACCAATGTGAAGAAGTTCGGCCCGGAAACTACTCTAAGGCTGACTACTGGTAACTCCGAGATGGTGGAGGATATGGGACCAGTCGGGAGGAGTCAAGCCATGACATAGGGTGTCATTGGTTTGATGAAGGCGCTCATAATAGCCATAGCCCTGAATAATAAAGAGAGCGAGTATAAGGCCCAGGTTGAGGGATTAAGGGGCGAGAATTAAGGGCTCAAAGCTAAAGTCACTAAGTTGGAGAATAACTTCGTCAATTACATGGAGAAGTATAAGATCCAAGTGGGTTTGGTGAAGGCGTGCTAGCATAAAGACCATAAAATTGAGGCCATAATGAAGGATCTGGAAGGCTCAAGGAAGACTGTTGTAGAGTTAACTAGTCGGGTGGCAACTCTTGAAGAGGAGAATAGGGATTTAGAGTTGTTGTTAATGAATGCTCGGTGAAATTCTGGCAGGACCTGATGCTGTTCGTAAAACAGAGTAGGACAGAGTATAACACAGTAGTTCAGAAGCAAAACAATATCAGACAGAAATAACAGACTGAAAGTAAAGGTGCACAAGATATTTGTTAACCCAGTTCGGTGACAAACACACCTACGTCTGGAGGCTACCAAGCCTGGAAGGAAATCCACTATGATAGTCCTAGTTCTAAGTTCTCAGTAAACTCCCAGTTTACAACTTATCACCTAGCACCTACCCGTATTGATTTCAACCTAGGAACTCCTAGCCCTGAGATCCCATCTCACTTCCCTCAGTCAATCATTTCCCCAGTGATATCAGACTCTAATAACAAACAAAGTAGGATACACACTCCAAATACATAAACAGTCACTCTTGCTTAAAAGCTTCAAGTGAACTACAACTCAGTAAAACAAACCAACTCTAAGCAATAGAGTGGTATACAAAAACAGAGCACACGGCTAACAATGAACAGACTTAAAACCTAAGAATACTCTTTCAATACTAGCTTCAGTTTTGGTTTTTGTTGAGCTTCTTCAATAGCAGCGTCCTCTATTTATAGTTTTCAGCAGCAACAAATAATTGAACCAAATATTCTTCAAAGATATATTTCCAAAATTCTTTAGAAACATATAGAAGCAAATATTCTTCAGAAATATATTTTCCAAAGATCTATTTGAAAATATAATCACAAATAAAAGAAACCAATCTTCAGAAAATATCTCACGCAAAAATTCTTCCTTCTAGAAACACACGCAGCATGGATAATTCTTCAGACAAATCTTCAAATGATCAGGTGATAAAATATACACTCCAAGGCGCGAAAACAGGAACACAGAAAAAACCAGCTTCTGAAGGTACTTCTGAAGAAGTGCTTCTGAAGGTTCGCGTCTGAAGGTTCAGCGTCTGAACAGTGCTTCTGAAGGTCAACGTCTGAACAGTGCGTCTGAAGGTCAGCTTCTGAACAGTGCGTCTGAAGGTCAGCTTCTGAACAGTGCTTCTAAAGGTTGCTTCTGAACAGTGCTTCTGACGTTCAGCTTCTGAAGACGCACATCTTGCTTGTATAATTGATTTTAGCAAACATGAAGCCAACAACCAAATATCCAACAATTTCCCTCTTTGGCAAATTTTTGGCTAAAATCAATTTGAGAACAAAGGCAAGATCTTCACTCATCAAAGTTGCGCAACCATGAAGAACATAACACAAACGTAGCAACCAAAAGCAACAGAGTCAACAGCGGCACATACACTACGTTTACATACACAGGAACAAAACATACACTCAGGAACAAAACATACGCACTCCCCCTGAAAACTACGTTTACATACGTAGGAACAAAACATACACTCAGGAACAAAACATACGCATGATGACATGCTGTCATTACATGTTTTTATCAGTTGTTTTGATGTTTTTATTGAGTCTGTAGCATTATTAGACAGCCTGAAGGTGCAAAAAGCAGGAAAACATTAAGATTTTGAATTAATTGAATCGTGTCATGATTTGGGTATCATGTCACGATTTTCTTACCAGAATTGGAAGATTGTCACTGCCTATAATATCATGTTACGATGGCATAATCGTGACACGATTATGAAGCTGATTTTGGAGAATCATGGGACTATAATGCACAATCGTGTCACGATTTCATCAAATCGTGTCACGATTTGAGGAGCAGTTGTTGCCTATTTAAGCTGAACTGTTTTCAGAAACAAGGGTTCAGAATTTTGGAGATTAGAGGCACGATTTTGAGAGCACAAAACTGAAGAGGCGGCCATTCCATCCAACTCATAGTCAGTTTATGTATGTTTTTATGCTTCAATTGATTATGTTATTTGTAATTCATATTATAAGTAGCTAAATCTTTTAGAGATTAGGTCTGGAGATGAATCTGATGTATTCTGTTTGAAACATGTGGCTGTGAAACTCTATGGCTTATGAATATTAATCTAGTTTTATTCAATTCAATTGTTCTTAATGCTTTCTATATACTGACAATATATAACATGATTTGGTAAGAATGAATGACTACTGACCCTAGCTTTCAACTTAGACCTAATTGAATTGTTCAAATAAACAGGGTAAGTCTAGGAATGGATAATCGTTTATTTGTGATAATAGGTTAACGTTCGTAAAACCTTCGAGGAATATTAGATCACCTAAGGGATTAAGGGCTGTAATCCGAGAAGAGGGTTCTAACTTAAGAGATTAATTAGGACTATTTTTGTTAATCATCGTAAAACTAGAGGAGGATTCATAGAAATAGGTGCAGTTTACCAAACAGAATTAATCAGAGGATTCGAAAGACTTGATCTCATCTCTCCTTATATTTTCGAAACAACTTTTATCAGCTTATTTTTTTTTATGCAATCAAACCAACTGCCTAGGGCAACCCCCCATTTAATACATCCTTAATAATAACGACATTGCGGAGTAGAAGTTGAAACAGTCCCTGTGGATACGAACTTATAAATTTTATTACTTCGATAGTTTTAGTACACTTGCTAAAAGTCTATCAAGTTTTTGGCGCCGTTTCCGGGGACTGTTGAATCACTTCAACTGTGAAATTTTGTTATTATTTAGGATTTCTGTCATTTACGTTTTTGTTTGTATAATGAAAAAAAATATATAAAAAAAATTATGATTTATGCTCTCCATGTCTATTTCTTGTGCTTTACTACTGAAAGGTATTTATGAGTTTTGTAGCAATGTGGGATAGTCGGTCGCTGATTGATTCAGAAGAGATCGGTATCCTTTGTTATGAAAAATGGATGATCTCTCTACATATAAAGGATTTGGAAGCAAGATTGAGTATGAGCTGCGATTTTTGTGGAGGCTATCATAATAGTTACTATTGTGAGAAGCAATTCATCGAAAAAAAAGAGAGCAAAAGGTGATCAACATCGATTACAATACTCAACTACAAAATATTTTAGATGAATTCTTGAGGTTAAATCGAGTTTCATTTGAGAAATTTGAAGTTCAGTGTGGTGATCTTGTTGAAAAAGCATATGAGTCTCAGAAGAATCTGGTTGAGATGGAGACTGAGTGTCAGACTATTGTGGTTGAAGAAAAGCCACAAGTGTGGAATGTTGGTCTCTACCTGAAGTCTCAACAAATGGGGTTTAAAGAAACCACTCATGTGCAAATGGATACATGTCCTTCTCTAAGGTGGGAGAGCTAAAATTCCAAAGGTTTAACAGTGGGTGCATGGGAGTATCTGATTCTTTGTGCCAAATTCATGGAATTCCTACCAAACAAGAGAAAGAAGAAGGATGATATATGTCTTCTGTCATTTTTGCCACCCTAACAGTGGTTGAAGCGTCAAGCTCAATGACGTAAAAGAAAGCGCTTGATGGGAGGCAACCCATCCTTTTTTCTAATGTTTTTTTATTATTATTTGTTTGTTTCCATTGTTGAGTTGAATAATTGTCAGCATGTTGGAATAATTTTGAGTATGCCCCTATTTTGTAATGAGTTTTCACTTGTTTATTATTGATGAATTTGTTTGTTTAATTGACTTATTCCAGTTTAGTACCAATTGTTTGATCAAGTGGTACTAAAAAAGTTCACGAGGAGGCAGAAGCTTGGAACTCAAAGGCGAAGTGTACAGCATTGTGCGGATAGGTAGTCACAACTCCCAGAAATCATAACTTGTAAGGTCATTGCTAAAATGTTTATTTTCCAATTTACTTATAAAGAGTGTTCCGTGCAACTACATTTCTAGAACTTGCGATTTTTCTCTATTGTTGATTGGTCTTGTCATACACACACTAAGGAAAAGTGCTTGGTACCATGAGCCTTTTTGAAGCCTACCTGGAGTATTTTTGTTTAAAACTTATCCTTTTGAAAAGCCAATTTGAACCGGTAGGTGTAGATCCTTTTGTTCGGTGACAAACTACATATTAAGCCTAGAGACTTTAAGTTTTATGACCAAAATATTGGTTTGGAGTTAGGCTGTAGGATGTTGCTAAAACATAAGTTTGGGGTTGCTTTTGGAATTTGCAACCAACTAAGTTTGGGGTAGGGGTACTAAAGAACTAAAGAGAGTCAAATACCTCTCTGAGATTGAAAAAAAATGCACAAAAGGTGCAAGAAGAAAAAGAGAAGAGACAAAATAAATGAATTAATGAAAATATTATTGTCTCAAAGATGAAAGAGTTCTCTAGGACTTGTGTTTATTTTATGGGGTGAATGACGTAAATGTTCAAATTTTCCAATATAGTAAGGAAGCTTAACTCCAATATTTGTTTAACCTACTTTTCCAAAAATTATCTCACCTTCACCTAAGCCCCATTATAACCCTTAAAGACCTTTACAGTGTGTGTTGACATGGACTTTGATTGATGTTTAGAAATTTTTCAAGTGTATGGTAATATGTAGACCTGCATGTCGACTGTGGGAAAACCCTTATCAAACTGTTGCGTGGAGTTGTGAATGGTGGATGTAGTCAAGCCAGTTGGCCCATCGAATGGCTAGCAAGGATATGAACTTTTGGTGCTATCACTTGGTTAGGTAAATTGTTATTTTACTGTCATTTGTCAATTTTACAAGTAAATTCCTTGAGGACAAGGAATGATTCAAGTTTGGGGTTGTGATGACATGCTGTCATTACATGTTTTTATCAGTTGTTTTGATGTTTTTATTGAGTCTGTAGCATTATTAGACAGCCTGAAGGTGCAAAAAGCAGGAAAACATTAAGATTTTGAATTAATTGCATCGTGTCACGATTTGGGTATCATGTCACGATTTTCTTACAAGAATTGGAAGATTGTCACTGCCTATAATATCGTGTTAGGATGGCATAACTGTGACACGATTATGAAGCTGATTTTGGAGAATCATGGGACTTTAATGCACAATCGTGTCACGATTTCATCAAATCGTGTCACGATTTAAGGAGCAGTTGTTGCCTATTTAAGCTGAACTATTTTCAGAAACAAGGGTTCGGAATTTTGGAGATTGGAGGCACGATTTTGAGAGCACAAAACTGAAGAGGCGGCCATTCCATCCAACTCATAGTCATTTTATGTATGTTTTTATGCTTCAATTGATTATGCTATTTGTAATTCATATTATGAGTAGCTAAATCTCTTAGAGATTAGGTCTGGAGATGAATCTGATGTATTCTGTTTGAAACATGTGGCTGTGAAACTTTATGGCTTATGAATCTTAATCTAGTTTTATTCAATTCAATTGTTCTTAATGCTTTCTATATACTGACAATATATAACATGATTTGGTAAGAATGAATGACTACTGACCCTAGCTTTCAACTTAGACCTAATTGAATTGTTCAAATAAACAGGGTTAGTCTAGGAATGGATAATCGTTTATTTGTGATAATAGGTTAACGTTCGTAAAACCTTCGAGGAATATTAGATCACCTAAGGGATTAGGGGTTGTAATCCGAGAAGAGGGTTCTAACTCAAGGGATTGATTATGACTATTTTTGTTAATCATCGTAAAACTAGAGGAGGATTCATAGAAATAGGTGCAGTTTACCAAACAGAATTAATCAGAGGATTCAAAAGACTTGATCTCATCTCTCCTTATATTTTTTAAACAACTTTTATCAGCTTATTTTTTTTTTATGCAATCAAACCAACCGCCTAGGGCAACCCCCCATTTAATACATCTTTAATAATAACGACATTGCGGAGTAGAAGTTGAAACAGTCCCTGTGGATACGAACTTATAAATTTTATTACTTCGATAGTTTTAGTACACTTGCTAAAAGTCTATCAACGCACTCCCCCTGAAACAGAGACTCCCCCTGAAACAAATCAGCACTCCCCCTGAAACAGATCAGCTTCTGACAGGAAACACACATACTCCCCCTTTTTAGCCAAACAATTTTGACAAAAACAACCATGAAATTACCAGGAGTAGAAAAACACAAGAAACAACAGAGGTTACAAACCATATGTACACAAACAGAGGAAAAACAAACACAGGGAACACGCCCAGAAATCTGCAACACAATTCTATCTTACATCATAGATGAAAAGAACTCATGAGAGCTTTCATCCACAATCCCATAACCATATTAACCATAAAGGCACCATTGACATAGAGTCATACCATACACATAAAGGCATACTAATTCAGAGGATATAAACATCCAATAGAGACTAGCACATCACAACACCACACACAAAGTCTTCACAGAAGAACACAATTACACAGCAAAGTCTTCACACATGAAACTAAAACTGACAAAGCATCAGAAGCTGCTTTGTCCTCAGATTCTGCTATAACTCTAAAAAAGACAAATGCCCAGTTTGCTCCTCCCTTTAGATGGTCCAACAACAACACTCTTCTTAGCAACAGGAGTAGGCCTGCTGACAGCAACAACAACCTTTCCTTTCCTAGAATTTAGTCTCTTTGCTACACTTTGTTCAAGCCTATTTCCAATGGGTTCATCATCAGACTCCACATCAGAACCCACATCAGAACCACCATCAGACTTGGATGGGGTAGATTCAGGGTTATCAACAACAACCTTAGAGGGGGACACAGTTGCATCATTAACATCCATTTTAGCATTAACATTATCATCTTTGATTATCTTCACATGTGTTGCATCAGATGTTCTCTTGTGTCTTGCATTCATAAGAGCAAAATTCTTCATTCTACTCTTGACACAATCTCTGGATCTGTTGGTAATTTTTTCATTCAGATTCCCTATGATCAGGTCTTTAGGATGATCCTTTTGGATTCTAATATTTGGACCTTTGCTGCCTTCAACAATCTTGAGTTTGGGTCTCCATTCCTTCTTGACATTGATTTTGTTTACAATGGGTTCCACTTTTCTTTGTTGAAAGTGCTTGGGGTATCCATACAGCTTGAAACAGAATGGCTTTATGTGCCCCTTTTTACCACAATAATGACATATCCAAGGATGAGATGTCCTCCTGCTCTTAGATCCCTGAGGTTGGTTCTGATGTTCCAACTTAGGTTTGCCCATCATTGGATCATACGTTCCAACAACTGCAATGAACCTTTTAGCTGGATTTTGTTGTTTGTTGTTCAAGGTCCTATCATCAAATCATATTCCTTTTGGTTTCCCTTGGTTCTGACTCTCCAATATCTCTTCTAGCATATCAGTACCAGTGTTCATCATTCTGACTTGCTTCTTCATGTGTTCAAGTTGTGAGTTCAGCTGCGTTACCTCATCTTTGAGATCAGAAATTTGCTCTAAGTGTTCACTTCTTTCAGCATGCAGTTGACTGAGTCTTCTTCTGATTTTCTAATAACTTGCAAACTTCTTCATTTCTGAGGTATAGTTCTTTGTAAGAGGTAGCCAATTCTTCACAAGACAATTCTCCATCACTTGACTCTGTATCAGATGGTGCTTCAGAACCTGATGATGCTTCTGAAACCTCAGAACCTGATGGTGCTTCTGAAGCCTTAACTTCATCATCAGACATGCATCTCCCAGTTAAAGCAACAACATGTTTGGCTGATTCATACTCCACTTCTCCTTCTGAGTCATCTTCATCACACCAAGAAACTGCTAAACTTTTCTTCTGTTTCTTGAGGTACGTTGCACATTCTGTCCTAATGTGGCCATATCCTTCACACTCATGACAATGAACACCTTTGGATTGATTGCTTTTCTCATTATTAGCATTTGTTACAAAAGCAACACCTTTCCCCTTTTTATCAGTTCTGTTATTGAAGGATATCTCAAAATTCTGCAAGGATCCTATCAATTCATCAACCTTCATACTAGAGATGTCTTGTGCTTCCTCAATGGCAGTCACCTTCATGTCAAATCTCTTAGAAAGAGACCTGAGTATTTTTCTTACAAGCTTCTTATCAGACATTCTTTCTCCAAGAGAATCAAATAAGTTAGCCATGTGCATAACGTTCATATAGAAGTCTTGTATATTTTCATCCTCCAACATTTTGAGATTTTCAAACTTGGTGGTGAGAAGTTGAAGTCTGGACATTTTTACCTTGGATGTTCCTTCTTGTGTAGTTTTGAGAATCTCCCAAGCATCCTTAGCTACAATGCACTGCTTGATCAGTCTGAACATATTCTTGTCCACTCCATTGAATATAGCATTCATGGCCTTGGAGTTTCGAAGAGCTAATTCATCTTCTTCCTTGGACCACTCTTCTTCTGGTTTCAGATCAGCTGTCTTCTTTCCATCTTTGTCAAGCACAACAGCATGTTCCCAACCCTTCAGAACTGCTTTCCAGGTTTTACTGTCTATAGACTTAAGGAAAGCACTCATGCGTGATTTCCAATAGTCATAGTTGGAACCATCCAACAGAGGTGGTCTGTTCACAAATCCTCCTTCTTTGTCCATTCTGCCAGAAAATAACTTCCCTGGAGCTCACCCTAAAACAGGCAGGGTGCCTGCTCTGATGCCAATTGAAATTTTGGCAGGACCTGATGTTGTTCGTAAAACAGAGTAGACCTGGAAAGCAGTTCTGAAGGGTTGGGAACATCCTGTGGTGCTTGACAAAGATGGAAAGAAGATAGCTGATCTGTAACCAGAAGAAGAGTGGTCCAAAGATGAAGATGAACTAGCACTTGGAAACTCCAAGGCCTTGAATGCTTTATTCAATGGAGTGGACAAGAATATGTTCAGACTGATCAAGCAGTGTACTGTAGCTAAGGATGCTTGGGAGATTCTCAAAACTACTCATGAAGGCAAGTTTGAAAATCTCAAAATGTTGGAGGATGAGAACATACAAGACTTCTATATGAACATTCTAGACATGGCTAACTCATTTGATTCTCTTGGAGAAAAAATATCTGATGAGAAACTTGTGAGGAAAATACTCAGGTCTCTTCCCAAGAGATTTGACATGAAGGTGACTACCATTGAGGAAGCACAAGACATCTCCAGTATGAAGGTAGAGGAATAGATAGGATCCTTGCAGAATTTTGAGATAGCCTTCAATAACAGAACTGATAAGAAGGGGAAATGTGTTGCTTTTGTAGCAAATGCTGATAATGAGGATGGTGAAAGCACATCAGAAGCTCTTGTGATGCTTGGTAGGCAGTTTAAAAAGATCCTAAAGCAGACTGTCAGGAGATCCAATCCAAATGATTTGAAGATGACAAGAACTGATGAGAAAGACAGTCAATCCAAAGGTGTTCAGTGTCATGAGTGTGAAGGATATAACCACATTAGGACAGAATGTGCAACCTACCTCAAGAAACAGAAGAAGAGTTTGGTAGTGTCTTGGTCTGATGATGACTCAGAAGGAGAAGTGGAGTTTGAGTCTGCTAAGCATGTCACTGCTTTGACTGGTAGATGCATGTCTGATGATGGAGTCAAGGTTTCAGAAGCACCATCAGGTTCTGAAACATCATCTGCTACTGAGTCAAGTGATGGAGAACTGTCTTGTGAAGAACTGGCTACCTATTACAAAGAACTATACCTCAGAAATGAAGAAGTTTGCAAGCAGCTGGAAAATCAGAAGAAGACTATTAGTCAACTGCATGCTAAAAGAAATGAACACTTAGGGCAAATTTCTGATCTCAAAGATGAGGTGACCTAGCTGAACTCTCAACTTGAACACATGAAGAAGTAAGTCAGAATGATGAACACTGGTACTGATATGCTTGAAGAGATATTGGAGAGTCAGAACCAAGGGAAACCAAATGGTATAGGATTTAATGATAGAACCTTGAACAACAAACAGCAAAATCCAGCCAAAAGGTTCATTGCAGCTGTTGGAACATATCATTCAATGATGGGCAAACCTAAGTTGGAACATCAGAACCAACCTCAGGGATCTAAGAGTAGGAGCGCTTCTCATCCTTGGATATGTCATCATTGTGGTAAAAAGGGGCACATAAAGCCTTTCTGTTTCGAACTGCATGGATGCCTCAAGCGCCTTCAACAAAGAAAATCTGAACCTGTTGTAATCAATGTCAAGAAGGAATGGAGACCAAAATGTGATAGTGTTGGCAAGAGGCTGAATAATAGGAAAGGAAAGGTTGTTGCTGCTGCCAGCAGGCCTACTTCTGTAGCTAAGAAGAGTGCTGTTGTTGGACCATCTAAAGGCTAGAGCAAGGTAGTGGTCCCTTTCCCAAAGAAGAAGGCACTAAAAGGAAAGGAAGTAGATCCTAGTGAGTCTGAGGATGATGTTGAGCAAGATGTTCAAGACATCATGCCCTTTGTTCAGAAGAGGATTGCTGGGAAGAAGATTTCTTTAAATGTGCCTGAAGCACACATTGACTAACCAACATTTGATGCCGTGTCTAATGAAGACTAAGCAGCTTCTGATGCTGAGTCTGAAGACTGTCATTTTTTTGGGTTGTGTTCTGGATTTTATTTTGTGCCTCTGGTCTGCATTTTGTACTATTCTCTGTAGTTGTGGTCTCTTGTTTTTTTGTTCTTCTGTGAAGACTGTGTGTGGGTACTCTGTTTGTGTGATTCTGATCCTGCTGATGGTTTTGATGATGGTTCTGTTGATGGTTCTGATGTGGGTTCTGTGTGTGGTGCTGTGATGGATGTTTATATCCTCTGATTAGATTTCTGGGTGTGTTCCCTTTGTAACCTCTGTTGTTTCTCTGTGTTTCTACTCCTGGTGATTGCATGGTTTTTTTTGGTCAAAATTGTTTGGCTAAAAAGGGGGAGAAATAAGTATGTCAGAAGCTGCTGCTGATCTGTTTCAGAGGGAGTCTCTGTTTCAGGGGGAGTATATGTGTTTCCTGTCAGAAGCTGATCTGTTTCAGGGGGAGTAGTGTATGTTTCTGAAGCTGCTGCTGATTGGTACGTTTCAGGGGGAGTTTGTTTATTTTGTGCCACTGCTGACTTTGTTGATTTTTGGTTGCTGTGTTTAAATTCTTCTTGATTGCGTCCTTTGATGAGTGAAGAACTTGCCTTTGTTCTCAAATTGATTTTAGCCAAAAATTTGCCAAAGCGGGAGATTGTTGGATATTTGGTTGTTGGCTTCATGTTTGCTAAAATCAAATATACAAGCAGATGTGCGTCTTCAGAAGCTGAACGTCAGAAGCACTGTTCAGAAGTTGAACCTTCAGAAGCACTGTTCAGAAGCTGAACCTTCAGAAGCACTGTTCAGAAGGAACCTTCAGAAGCTGAATGTTCAGACGCAGAAGCAACCTTCAGAAGCTGAATGTTCAGACGCAGAAGCAACCTTCAGAAGCTGAATGTTCAGACGCAGAACTTCAGACACAGACCTTCAGAAGCACTTCTTCAGAAGTACCTTCAGAAGCTGGTTTTCTGCGTTTTGTTTTCATGCCTTGGAGCTGTTTATTTTCTCACATGATCTTTTGTAGATTTGATTGAAGAATTCTCCAAGTTGGTGTTTCTAGAAGGAAGAATATTTGCATGAGATATTTTCTGAAGATTGGTTTCTTTTATTTGTGAATATATTTTCAAAGTAATCTTTGGAAAATATATTTCTGAAGAATATTTGCTTCTATATGTTTCTAAAGAATTTTGGAAATATATCTTTCATGAATATTTGGTTCAATTATTTGTTGCTGATGAAGACTATAAATAGAGGACGCTGCTATTGAAGAAACTCAACTCAACCGAAGCCAGTTTTGATAGAGTATTCTTAGGGTTTGAGTCTGTTCATTGTGAGTTGTGTGCTCTGTTTTTGTATACCACTCTATTGTTTAGAGTTGGTTTGTTTTATTGAGTTGTAATTGTAGTTCACTTGAAGCTTTTAAGCAAGAGTGACTTTTTGTGTCTTTGGAGTGTGTCTCCTACTTTGATTGTTATTAGAGTCTGATATCACTGGGGCAGTGATTGACTGAGGGAAGTGAGATGGGATCTCAGGTCTAGGAGTTCCTGGGTTGAAGTCAATACGAGTAGTTGCTAGGTGATAAGTTGTAAACTGGGAGTTTGCTGAGAACTTAGAACTAGGACTACGCTAGTGGATTTCCTTCCTGGCTTGGTAGCCTCCAGACGTAGATGTGTTTATCACCGAACTGGGTTAACAAATCACCTGTGCCTTTTTACTTTCTGTCTATTATTTTGCTTCTGAACTACTGTACTCTGTTTTGCGTGTTGTACTCTATTTTACGATCAGTATCAGGTACTGCCAGAATTTCACATATAGAAGCAAATATTCTTCAGAAATATATTTTCCAAAGATCTCTTTGAAAATATAATCACAAATAAAAGAAACCAATCTTTAGAAAATATCTCATGCAAAAATTCTTCCTTCTAGAAACACACACAACAAGGAGATTTCTTCAGACAAATCTTCAAACGATCAGGTGAGAAAATATACACTCCAAGGCGCGAAAACAGGAATCCAGAAAAAACCAGCTTCTGAAGGTACTTCTGAAGAAGTGCTTCTGAAGGTTCGCGTCTGAAGGTCAGCGTCTGAATAGTGCGTCTGAAGGTCAGCTTCTGAACAGTGCGTCTGAAGGTCAGCTTCTGAACAGTGCTTCTGAACAGTGCTTCTGACGTTCAGCTTTTGAAGTTCAACTTCTGAAGACGCACATCTTGCTTGTATAATTGATTTTAGCAAACATGAAGCCAACAACCAAATATCCAACACTCGGGAAGACAATGATGCTCGTGGAGCTTATGAACCTTTCGTCCTGAAGAATCTGGATAAGGCTCGATTGATTGCCTAGATCGAAGAAGTTCAAAATGAATTCTATGATGTTGTCGAGCATAGGTTCCAAAATGCAGTGGCCCAGATCAAGGTGAAAAACCCTGAGGTCGAGCCAGTGACCGAATGTATCAATTTCTTAAAGGTGGTGAAAGATGGAAATCTGGTGCCCGAAGAGTTCGAGGAGGATGAAGGATAAAAAGATAACCATGCCTGATTGGCCATGTAATTTTTCTATTCTTTTTACGTGATGTACTTTTGATGTAGTAACCGGGCGTAATGCAAATAACGTTGTGTAGCCATTTGTGGGTTACACCCATTTTTTACAATATTATTTCTTTAGATTTCATCTATCATGCTCGTCATACTTCGTATTCATGCTTTAGAAATGTTTTTATTCCCAAGTATTTTGTGTGATCAGTGATAGTGGCCTATGAGGATTGATGATGTTAAAGGTGATTGACAATAGGAAGTGAAGGACGATGATAGGAGAAGACATGGAGTAGTTGTTTAAGATAGATGACGATGATCAACATATTTCCCTTAAAACAATAACATGTTTATGGAAATTGTTAGATTAAAGAGTAAGAGAACAATGTTAAACGTCAAGGTTAAGGAAGCGATAAGACGGATGTAAAGGAGAATAGAGAGATATGAGTGCCCGTCTTTTTGCTAGTAAGATATAATGTTGTTTTAGTGAGAAGAATAAACGTTATTGTTAAATTGATACTGTTGATTGATAAGAATATTAAGCAGGATATTACACAAATACCCCTAAAGGATCAGCAAGTACAAAGTACATAGCAAAATCACTTTTTTGAAAAACTAATTGGTACAAACAGTAAATATGCTCATTGCAACACTATCCAAAATATAAACAAGGAATGCTAGCAACATACATTTTAATAGTAGATATGCTACTAACACACAATTTACTTTTAGGTCAATGTGTATCAATTGTCATATCTTAGATGCATATGTGATTCTTCTTCTTTTGTTACATTTCATCATGGATATTCCTTTGTTGCTCAATTTCCTTCAAGATAACCCAGATGCTCCCGTTCTTTCTCCATGGAGATAGATATACGATGCTGAGGTTTATCTCTCTCATATATCATATTTGTGAAAACAAAAACTCATATATCTCATATTTAGTTTTTTATTATTCGCATGTTTACAGAGTTAAAATCCAACTAATCAATGTATTTTATTTATTTATTTTTTTGAATTTTTCCTTATCATAGACATGGCTAATTTTCTACAAGCACAGTGAGAATGGATTCTTGATATATGATTTTAGGCCGTTGGTCAATATTCGAAGGGGAATTTTATGGGTTAATTCTTCTTATTCTGCAACTATAGATGTTCTTGATATCCGTCTAATGATAACAAATATTCAACATTCAAATGGTCTTTCAAGTGTTTATCATTTTCGCATTACTTGTTGTGCTGATATCATTATTCACTGTATTATGGAGCAACTAGTGTTTCGATGCTTGTTATGCAATTGTCATATACATTGAATAACAAGAATAAACACTTTCTACTTGATACTTGTTACTTGTTATCCAACAATACAATTGCATAACAAGCATCAAAACACTGGTCGCTCCACAATACAATGAGTAATGATATCAGCACAACAAGTAATGTGAGAAAGACAAACACTTGAAAGACCATTTGAATGTCGAATATTTGCTATCATTCAGCGGATATCAGAAACATATATAGTTGCAGTATAAGAAGAATTGTCGCATAAAATTCCCCTTCAAATATTGACCAACGGCCTAAAATCATATATCAAGAATCCATTCTCACTGTGTTTGTAGAAATTAACCTTGTCTATGATAAGGAAAAATTCAAAAAATAAATAAATAAAATACATTGATTAGTTGGATTTTAACCATGTAAAACATGTAAAAAATAAAAAACTAAATATGAGATATATGAGTTTTTGTTTTCACAAATCTATATATATGAGAGAGATATACCTAAACATCGTATATCTGCCTCCATGGAAAAGGAACGGGAGCTTCTGAGTTATCTTGAAGGAAATTAAGCAACCAAGGAACATCCATGATGAAATATAACAAGATAAGAAAATCATGTTTGCATCTAAGATATGACAATTTATACAAATTGACCGAAGAGAAAATTGTGTGTTGCTAGCATATCTAATATTTAGAGTAAATTTTTGAAATAAAGATAACCTTACACAAATTTTTGACACAAGATAGACACCATGGATAATTTGGGTATTTCAACCTTAAAACAGGGGCAGATTTGTATATACACCACATCCCCTTCATCCTCTCTTCTCTGCGTGTGCTTTTCTTTCTGCATTCTTCCACCATCCTCCTCCCTACCACCATTATCTCCCACCATCGTCATCACAACCACCATTGTTATCAACAAAAACCACCACCGTCTTAAAGAATGAATGGGAATCATATAAACACAAATGTAATAAAAGAATGATAGATGAATACGAGATCTGGAATGAAAGAAAGAAGACGACAGAAGGTGGTGGTGCGTGGTGGTGGAGGTCCAGATCTAAACGGAAGATGAAAGGGTCGCCGCTAATGATGACAATGGTGGTTGTGAGGGTGGGAGCTCAGACGGCGGTGGTTGTAGCGAGAAATGGTGGTGGTGAGGACGGTGATGACAGTGGTGGCGATGGATGAGAGATGGTGGTGCTGTGAACACGGATCTAAGGAGAGAGATGACGATGGTGATCCGAGAATGGTGGTGATGGTGGCGAACAGAGATCGTAGAAGAAGGCTAAGATGGTGAAGCGACGAGGGTCGCCGGTGGTCGCAGAGATGAGTGGTGGATGATTGGTGGGTGGGAGATGAGAGAGAAACGAAGCAGTATGGGAGGGAGAGAAGAGAGAGAAGGATGAAAGAAAACAAATAATATGTATTCTATACGATGATGTCTCTATTGTGTTTGAAATTTTGTGTTGAGTTATCACAACTCTATATGAAATGACATAAAGAATTTATGTTTATTTAATATTTATTTTTTTTTCAAATTAAGATAACATGAATGAATATAATTAAGAGAAGAAATAATAAGCAATAAACTACTTGGATAAATTTACCAAAAATATTATAAGTTAGTAAAAATAAGTTATAAACTCTTGAAAAAAAAACCAGTTATCAACCATGTCTTTTTAAGTGAGATGAATTTATAAGCTCAAACTATCAACTATAAAATTATTCATTTTAGACCTTTTATCCTTAGAGTCTTTGACTAAAAAAGTCACTTTGCATTCTCTTTTAATTAATAATTTATATTATTTTTTTACGAAGGTATTTATTTAGCTTACACCTTCGTAAATCTTTATACGAGAGAATTCAATCTTTTAAAAATTTATACCAAAACTAAACCATGAAAGCATGCCAAAAAATAAACAAAGAAACATTAAAAAAATTGTGTATCGATTATTTTCCTATAAATAACAAAATATATCCATTTAATAAAGATTCATGTTTGATTACAACATTTTATATAAATATTCTTTATTATATATATAGGTTAGGTCAAGTTTTAGATTTGCATTGCAAGACCATCATCATGACTAATAACTATTTTATTTCATTAAAACTATTTTTTTAAGAAAACCACCCAAACACAAAAGGCATAAAATAATTTATTTTTGACCCAAAAGTCATCATAAAAAAAATATTAAGACTTTCACACTCAATACAAATACTATTTAGTATAACTCAACCTTTCTCTTTCCTCCAATATAAAACACTTTCCCTGCCTTGCTCATTCAACAACTCAAATCCTTATTTCTTCCTTTCCCAATTCCCCTCTCAAAATCAAAATTCATCATAAAAATCATCCAAACTTTCCAAAATTGCCATGGCATCCAACAAACGTTGCAAACTATCCTCACCATTTGGCTTGGAGAAAAAGTGAGATCCCCCTACACTCATGTAGATAAGTACGGTAACTTGTTGTCTGATTCTAAGGGAAGGCCTCGTACTGAACCTCGTTATAGTAACACCAAGGATCTCGTTAAATCCTCAGATCCGAGGGATTTGTTAGGTAATCTTTGATATGTTCCTATACTTGTTGTCATACCCCTTTTTTGACCCGTTTTTATTTCTTTTCTCTCGTCTTTTAGGCCAGAAATTTTCGTCGTTTCCGACGAAATTTCGGCAGGGAGGTATTTTAAAATACCTCATGTTTTGTTCCGAAGGCAACTTTTTTTTTATTATTTTATTTTTATTATTTTTATTATTTACTTTTTTCTTTATTTCTTTTAATTCCTTTTATTAAGTTTTTTTTTTTTATTTTTCGTTTTATTATTATTTTTATTATTATTTTTTATTTAGTTATTTTACTGGTTTTTTTTTAGTTTTTAGTTCCTTTTTTTTCAGTCTTATTATTCAGTCCAGGCCCAGAGGGGCGTTTTGGTCCTTTTGTCCAGTTTTTTTACTATATATAGTACAGTAATTGTACTGTTCAGGGGGTCAGAGAGTACACCCAATCATCAGCCAGAAATCAGAAATTAATCAGTGAGCCCAGCCACCACAAACCACCAACACACTCCGGCCACCACCACCGGAAAACGCAACCACCACCAAAAAAAAAGAAAAACTTAAATTTCTTTCTCTTTTCTCTTACAAATTCAAATCACCAACACAGATCAAGAACAAACCAGATTCACGCACGGCACACACAATCACAAACCAGATTCACGCACAGCACACACAATCACGTAACAGTTCACATACCCAAACCACACAAATCACAAAAACCACAAAAGAATCAAACTAGATCTTCACAAACGAAACCAAGTCAACAAATCGAAGCTTGAGCTCAGAACAACAACGTCGAAAGGGAACTAAGGTAGTTTTCTTCGTTTTGGTTTTGTTTAGATCTAGGTTTTGTTTGGTGAAATTTCTTAAAACTGGTTTCGGATCCATGGTGAGGACGTGAGAGGAAGTTAGGAACGCATGAGAACTTAAGAGAAATGGTGAGAACTTGAGCGAAAATGGTGAGGACGTGATACAGTGAGAGGACGAGAGAGAAAATTTGAGAGAGAAGGTGAGGAGATAAGATGAAAGAAAGAGAAAGAAAGGTAAAAATGAATTAAAAAAACCAGATTCTGACTTAAGTAGGCTGCTGAACCGGTCTGGTTCTTTCGGACCGAACCAGACCGGTTCACCCTGGACTCATCTCTTTGGACTTTCCCCATGGCCCATTCTCCTTCTTCCCTTCCTTTTTTTTTCTGATTTCTACTCTTTTACTTTCTGCACTCCCCCTATTACTTCTGCACCCCCTTTCTTCCTCTCTATTCTTTTATTTTTTTTATTTCTTGCACTTTTTTTTATTTCTTTTATTTTTATGCACTTTATTTATTGCTTTTATTTTCCAGTACCATGCATTTTTTTTATTTTTTATTTTATTGCATCATATTTATTTTTTGTCTTGCATTTTCTATTTTCTTTTATTTTATGCATCATATTTAATTTTATGCCTTGCATTTTTTATTTTTTTTTTCTTTATTTATTTTCCAGCACCATATTTAATATTCAGTCTTGCATTTTATTTTCCAGCTCCATATTTATTTTTTGCCTTGCATTTTTATTTTCTTTTATTTTACGCATCATATTTATTTTATTGTCTTGCATTTTTATTTTTCTTTTAGCATCATGTTTATTTTTATTGTCTTGCATTTTTATTTTATTTTCAGCATCATATTTATTTTATGCCTTGCATTTTTATTTTTTTATTTACTTTAAGCACCATATTTATTTCTTGTTTTGCATTTCATGCATTTTTTATTTCTTTTTAGCATATTTACTTTAATGCAATTGCAAATTTTATTTTATTTTATTATTCTTGTCATTTATTTTATTATCATTAGAATGTATCTAGGCCCAATGTAAATAAATATATAAATGAGAATATGCACCGACACCACATTTATTTTTTATGCTGTATGTCGAGGACGATATCGTAATTTGGACCGTATCCGAGGAAAAGGACCCTCACTTGATCCAACGTCATTTTGAGGGATCCGGTACGTTAGATATCTCAGCATAACTTAGTCTCTGGACCTTAGGACTTAATCAAAGTTTTCATAAAAAGTCAAAAAGTCAAAACTCAAAAACATTTTATAATCAAAATTTTTCAAAAAAAAAGTCAATCTTATCTTTCTTTTCTTAATCAAATTTCTAATCAACCTTTAATCAATCAAAACTTGCTTTCTTCAAATTAAAATCAACCAAACTCACTTTCTTTTATCCTTCTATGCCTTTACGGCCTCTCATCTTTCTTAAAACCTTTTTCAAACTTTAAAATCAATCAAAACCAATCACTTATCTTTTTACCCCGAACTACGAGATTTTGATCCCGCTCGGGTACGTAGGCAAAAGACTTTGTCTTTCCAAATCAATAAAAATAACCAAAACCTTTTCTTTCTTTTAGCTTTCATCACTTTAATCTTTTCACACTTAAGCATTTATTTACAAACAAGTAATTAACTTAGCATAAAGATAAAAATAAGCAAGAGGTTCCTATAGAGTACTATAGACGTTTAGGGTGCTAATACCTTCCCTTTGCGTAACCAACCCCCGGACCTTGATCTCTCTAAAAATAGGGTTTTTCGAACTTTCTCCCTTTTCCTCGGAAAAATAAAAGATCGGTGGTGGACTTAAAATTGTGAGTCAATGCTAATTAATAGCTTGATATCCAAAAATCACCGCGACAGAAAAATGGCGACTTCACTGGGGATCACATTCCTAAGTGGGTTAAACCTATCTTGCTTTTCTTTATCTTTATGCTTTGTTCTTATTTGTAATTGTAAATACGTGCATAAGTGTTTATCTTTTTACGTGAGTGGTGAGATAAGTCCTACACCCGGACTTGAGGGAAACATAAGATAGGACGGTGGTATAATCATAGTGGCTTTCCGAGGGTAAATTTCGGATGTGACACATGTGATAACCCCACTCAATGGAGGAATCTTGGAAGTATTACTATGTTGGCATGAGTAAGTCGTGTCCGGCATTGATATTTTCAAGTGACCTATGAAGTTGAGGACCTTTAGTTACCTTTAACCCATCTTGGCCTTTTAGGACGTAGTGCGATGGCTAACCAAGAGTAATCTTGAATTAGTTGATACGCGATACTACACTCAAACGAGACTTTCTTACAAATATTATCGGATCGGGAGTCAATCTCGTAACCCGACGGTATTTGGAAGGGGTTGAGGACTTTGGGAACTTGGTAGAACCCGTGATACAGGTACATGTGAAACCGTAGTCCTTACCAAATGGCGTGTTTACCCTCGACTCCAACATTATGGACCTAAACTCACTATGTTTTCTCCGCTCCTTAGCATAATCATGCATACATGCATCCATGCATAAACTCTTTTCTTTTTCATCCCAAAAATCGAAGGACTTAAATAAGCTTTTTGTAAACATTGTAGATATGGACATTCCACGAAGAAGCACTAAGAAATACCTTTTCAAGAAACCTGATTTGTCAAAGTTAAGGGAGCTAAGGTCTTTAGTGAGTGATCCAATGAATTTTCAAGCTCATCACGGGAAGTTGCTTAATATTCTGAGAGTAGATGTTGAGGAAGGATGCTTAGAGACCTTGGTTCAGTTCTATGACCCACTCTACCATTGCTTTACCTTTCCAGATTATCAGCTTGTCCCCACACTTGAAGAGTATTCCTACCTAGTTGGATTACCTGTGCCAGACAAGATACCATTCCACGGTCTTGAACCTACCCCTAAACCCTCCGACATCGCAGCCGCTCTCCATCTTGAAACCTCCATCATCAAAGCCAACCTTACCTCTAAAGGAGGCCTCCAAGGTCTTCCCACCCGCTTCCTATACCAACAAGCCTCCATATTCGCTGAAGCAGCTAGCACCTATGCCTTCCATTCCACCCTAGCCCTCCTCATATATGGCCTTGTACTCTTCCCAAACATTGACAACTTCATCGATATCCATGCCATCAAAATCTTCCTCTCCAAGAACCCTGTACCCACACTACTAGCTGATACTTACCACTCTATCCATGACCGTACCTTAGCCGGCCGTGGAACCATTCTTTGCTGTGCACCATTGCTTTACAAATGGTTTATCTCCCACCTACCTCAAACTCATACCTTCAAAGCTAACCTTGAAGATCTTCCTTGGTCCCAAAGAATCATGGCCCTCCATCCCTCAGATATAGTTTGGTATCAGGCAGCCTGTGACACGGGGAAATTCATTGTCAGTTGTGGTGAATACCCCAACGTACCTCTTCTTGGTATGCGTGGCGGGATTAGCTACAACCCTTTTCTAGCCCGTCGACAGTTTGGTTACCCAGTGAGAGAAAAGCCAAACAACCTCGCCTTGACCAGTGAGTTCTATCTCTATCATGAAGACCACACAAACAGGAGAGAAAGGTCCGCACGAGCTTGGAATGCCATCCGCAGACTTAACAGGAGCCAGCTGGGGAAGAAGTTTGGTTATGTGCATGAATCCTATACTCAGTGGGTCATTGATAGGACCATGAGCTTTGGCCTACCCTACCATCTACCTAGATACCTATCCTCTACCATCCCACCATCATCCTTGCCCATCCCCTTTGACACCAAGGAGGAGTTTCAGGAGCAGCTAACCAAGGAAAAGCAAGAGAAGGAAACCTGGAAGAGGAGGTACCAGGAGCTTGAGCTCGAGCATGAGACCTTGAAGGGGAAGCTAGCCCAGCAGAGTCGCGAGCTTTTTGTCCAGAACCAGAGGATGATTGAGAAGGATGACTTGCTTCGTCGGAAAGACGCTTTGCTCCACCAGGACGCTAGGAGGAAGAGGAGGTTTATGGAGTCGATCTCTAGTGCACATTCAGTTTCCGAGGATCCATCTGCTCCGGGAGCTTGAGTTTGAGTTCTTAGGACCTTATGTTTAGATCTTAGCTTCCAAAATCTTTTGACTTGTAAACAAAAAAAACTCCTTTGTAATATTTCAAAATGCTTAAGTGAAGTATTTCAGTTTATGATGTTTACAATTACAAGTCCTTCGATAATAACTTGTTCTTTTTGCATAAGCATAAGCATGCATCATGTTGCATTCACAGTTTCCAAATTGAGTCTCACACCATGTTCACTATTTCAAAAAGGGTTAATCAGCCGTTGTCTAAGGAAAGTGGCCCGACGAGTTCTCAAAAAACCGAATCGCATTTACAACACCAGAGCCAATCGAAAGAGGATGGATTTGGTTGAACAGGAGAATCATAGTCTCAGGGAAGAGGTTGCTACTTTGCGAGAAGGAATGGATAGGCTGACAGCAATGATGAATGCACTCTTGGCAGCCCAGAACTCTCAAGCTGCCGCCGCTGTTGTAGAGCAGCCTCCTGTGAGCATAACCCCGTCATCTACAGTGACTTCTCCTCCCCTCTTTATGCCTCCAGGTTGTACATGGGGGATGCCGCCTCCAGTCAGCGGGAGTTCCCAGCCTTTTGTATCTGAAGCTCCACTTTTTGTCACCCAGCAGTCAGCGCCGGTTCCACAGCCCGGTACATTTTTCCCTCAAGCTGCTGTAACTTACTCATCACCCCTGGTCCATACTGTTCAACAAGAGGGTGAGCCGATTTACCATGCAGAAAGTGTTGCAGCCTTCGACAAGATGGACGAGCTCCAAGAAAGGTTCGATGGTATGCAAAGAGAAGTAGAAGCTCTCCGAGGAAGGGACTTGTTCGGGAAGGACGCTCGTGAGCTATGCTTGGTCCCGAATGTTACTATCCCTCATAAGTTCAAAGTACCAGATTTTGAGAAATATAAAGGGAATTCTTGCCCCCGCAGTCACTTGGTGATGTATGCGAGGAAGATGTCCATGTACACAGACAATCACAAACTGCTTATCCATTTCTTCCAGGACAGCTTGACTGGGGCCGCTTTGAAGTGGTATATGAATTTAGACAGTACAAGTATCCGTACTTTCAATGACCTCGGTGAAGCATTTATCCGCCAGTACAAATACAATCTGGACATGGCCCCAGATCGCGATCAACTCCGGGCAATGACGCAAAAAGAGAAGGAAACATTTAAGGAGTATGCTCAGCGCTGGAGGGAGGTGGCTGCCCAGATTGTCCCACCATTAGAAGAAAAGGAGATGACAAAGATCTTTTTGAAGACTTTGAGTCAGTTCTATTATGAAAAGATGGTAGCAAGCGCACCGACGGATTTCACTGAGATGGTTAACATGGGGGTGCGACTAGAAGAAGGTGTCCGAGAAGGACGGTTGACTGTGGAGAGTGCCCCTGCCGCAAACAATGCTAAAAAGTTTGGAGGCCATTTCGCGAAAAAGAAAGATCAGGAAGTAGGAATGGTAGCCCATGGCAATCCTCAGCAAAATTTTACCCCGTACCGTCAAGTTGCAAATGTTGCATCCGCTACTCCAAACTCAGCCTATCACCACCAGAGACCACAATATCCCCCACAATATCCCCCACAACAATATCCCCCACAACAATATCCCCCACAGCAATATCCCTCACAACAATATCCTCCACAACCATACCATCAGCCACAATATCCTCAACAACCGCAAAATCGCCCTCAAACCCCTCAACAACCATACCACTCACAAAATCGCCAGAAAACAACCTTCGATCCCATCCCAATGAAATATGCCGACTTGCTTCCCGCCTTGCTAGCAAAGAACCTTGTCCAGGTTAGAGCACCACCCCGTACACCAGATGTCTTACCTGCCTGGTTCCGTCATGATTTAACCTGCGCTTTCCACCAAGGGGCCCCAGGTCATGATGTTGAAAACTGCTATACCCTGAAGAATGAAGTGCAAAGGTTAGTTCGGTCCAACCTATTGTCTTTCAAAGACCAAAATCCCAATGTTCAGGCAAACCCTCTGCCGAACCATGGGTCTACTGTCAACATGATCCAGGAATGTGATGAAGATGGTGTTATCTTGGACGCCCAGCATGTTCGAACCCCTCTAGTACCCATACATATCAAGATGTGTGAAGCGGCTCTGTTTAACCACGATCATACAGCCTGTGAAGTGTGTTCGGTGGATGTGAAAGGGTGTCGAGAAGTACAAAAGGACATACAAGGGCTGATGGACAGCAAGGAATTGATTGTTACGAGGAAAGATAAGGAAGTATGTGTTATTACTCCTGAGTTTCAGCGTCTGGAAATAAGTTACAACAGTGGGAATCCAGCTGTTACTCCATTAGTGATCAGCTTGCCAGGGCCTATGCCGTATGCTTCTCTGAAAGCGGTCCCCTACAAATACAGTGCCACAATGTTGGAAGGAGGGCTGGAGGTGCCTTTGCCCTCCCTGACTCCTGTAATTTCTGTGGACAACATTGCCGATGACAGCAGGGTCCTGAGAAACGGACGTGTTATCCCTACTTTGTTTGCAAAGAAAGCGAAGGATCCGGTAGTGGAGCAGGCGACAGTGAACGACTCCGGTGCGAAGAAAGAAACGGGCCAGTCCAGTGGAACTAACAAAGCTTCTGACCATGATGAGATTCTAAAGCTGATTCAGAAGAGTGAATATAAGGTGGTAGATCAATTGCTGCAAACTCCATCCAAAATATCTATCTTGTCTTTGCTACTAAACTCTGAAGCGCACCGTGAAGCTTTAATGAAGGTGCTTGATCAAGCTTTCGTGGAGAAGGATGTGACAGTTAACCAGTTGGACAGCATAGTAGGAAATATTACTGCCTGCAATAACTTGAGTTTTAGTGATGAAGAGCTTCCTGAGGAGGGGAGAAACCACAACCTGGCATTACATATATCGGTGAACTGCAAGTCAGATGCTCTGTCGAATGTACTTGTAGACACCGGTTCCTCTCTGAATGTGATGGCCAAATCCACATTAGAGCAACTCTCTTATCAGGGACCTCCTATGAGAAGAAGCGGAGTGGTGGTTAAAGCGTTCGATGGATCGAGAAAGTCTGTTATTGGGGAGGTTGATTTGCCTATCACAGTTGGGCCGTCTGTGTTCCAGATTACTTTTCAGGTAATGGATATCCGAGCTGCATATAGTTGTCTCTTGGGTAGGCCATGGATCCACGAAGCAGGGGCCGTGACGTCAACTTTACACCAAAAATTGAAGTTTGTCAGGAATGGGAGATTGGTTACTGTAAGCGGAGAAGAAGCTTTGCTGATTAGTCATTTGTCGGCCTTCTCTTTCATTGGTGCTGATGAAACTGAAGGGACTTCTTTCCAAGGCCTGACTGTGGAAGATAAAGTGCCCGAGAAGAGTGAAGTGTCTTTTCTTACTTGGAAGAGCGCACAGAAAGTTATTCAGGAAGGGACAGGTGAAGGATGGGGAAAAGTTGTACAGTTGCCAGTGAGTAAAAACCGTGAAGGACTGGGATTTGCTGCAGGATCATCAAAGAACAGTACTGAGTCAAGCTCCATTAGTGACACCTTTTGTAGAGCCGGTTTCATCAATGACTCGCCAGAGGCCAATGCTATCTCGGAAGATGTTCCCGAAGAAATAGTACCTGCTTTTGTCACACATGGAAAGTTTGTTCGTAACTGGGACGCGGTTGACATCCCTTCAGTGGTTCACGCGTCAAAGTAATGTGTCTTTGTTTTTTCTGTTTGTTTGTTTTTCAAAAAGATCCTTTCGTCTTGCCCAGGACGAAAGTGCAATCATGTAGGGCTATCTTGTTTCAAGTACTACTTTCATTAATAGAAAATGTGGTTTATCCTGATATTTATATTTATTGCTTTTTTCTGGAAAATGGTAACACAAAAAACCCAAAAATATTTCTTTTTTACTTTTATTTCCAATCAATTAAAAAGTCTGCATTCTCCACTCATTCTCTAAAATCAATCATAAATCATATGCAGACTAAACATCATTGAGCCCGTTGAACACGGTAACCCTGCACTCTCTCCCAACTTCGAATTCCCTGTCTACGAGGCCGAAGAGGAGGAGGATGAGGAAATCCCAGATGAAATTGCTCGATTGTTGGAACGTGAGAAGAAAACCATTCAGCCTCACGAAGAGTTAGGGGAGGTGATTAACCTGGGAACCGAGGAAGATAGAAGAGAAGTTAAGATTGGGGCATCGCTTGAAGCAACTGTCAAACGAAGGGTGATTGAATTACTCAAGGAATACGCTGATGTGTTCGCATGGTCATACCAGGATATGCCCGGTTTGGATCCTCGTATTGTGGAGCACCGTTTACCTTTGAAGCCCGAATGCCCACCAGTCAAGCAGAAACTGAGAAGAACTCGCCCTGATATGGCTCTCAAGATCAAAGAGGAAGTACAGAAACAGATTAATGCAGGTTTTCTTGTCACATCAGAGTATCCTCAATGGTTAGCCAACATAGTGCCTGTTCCAAAGAAAGATGGCAAGGTCAGAATGTGTGTCGACTACCGGGATTTGAACAAGGCCAGTCCGAAAGATGATTTCCCTTTACCTCACATTGATGTATTGGTCGACAGCACTGCTAAGTCCAAAGTTTTCTCTTTCATGGACGGTTTCTCTGGATACAATCAGATCAAGATGGCAGTTGAAGACAGAGAAAAGACATCTTTCATCACGCCATGGGGCACCTTTTGCTACAGAGTGATGCCTTTCGGTTCCTGAAGGTAATCATCTCCCTTTTGCTGCGAGGTTACAGTTTGATTGTACCAACAATATGGCAGAGTATGAAGCATGTATCCTGGGCATTGAAGAAGCCATTGACTTGAGAATCAAGAACCTTGACATTTACGGGGATTCAGCACTCGTAATCAACCAAATCAAAGGAGAATGGGAAACTCGCCACCCCAGGTTAATTCCATACAAAGATTATGCAAGGCGTTTGTTAACCTTCTTCAACAAAGTGGAGCTTCACCACATCCCTCGTGATGAGAACCAGATGGCGGATGCGTTAGCAACTTTATCCTCCATGTATGAAGTAAGTCACCGGAGAAATTTGCCAACAATCAGAATTCAGCACCTCGAGAGGCCCGCTCATGTGTTTGCAGTCGAAGAAGTGGTGGATGATAAGCCATGGTTTCATGATATCAAGTGTTTCCTCCAGAGTCAGGAATATCCACCCGGGGCATCCAACAAAGACAAGAGAACTTTGAGAAGGTTGTCTGGTAATTTCTTCTTGAATGGTGATGTTTTGTACAAAAGAAACTTTGACATGGTGCTACTCAGATGCGTAGACAAGCAAGAAGCAGAACTGTTGATGCATGAGATACATGAAGGCTCCTTTGGAACTCACCCCAACGGACATGCAATGGCTAGAAAGTTGTTGAGAGCAGGTTATTACTGGATGACCATGGAAACAGATTGTTGCAAGCATGCCAGGAAGTGCCACAAATGCCAGATTTATGCTGACAGAATTCATGTACCGCCGACTACACTTAATGTTCTTTCTTCTCCATGGCCTTTCTCTATGTGGGGCATTGATATGATTGGTAGAATCGAACCGAAAGCATCAAATGGGCATCGTTTCATTCTAGTGGCTATTGATTACTTCACCAAGTGGGTTGAAGCAGCATCCTATGCAAATGTGACTAAGCAAGTGGTGGTCCGCTTTATCAAGAATCAGATCATCTGCCGTTATGGTGTGCCCAACAGAATCATTACGGATAACGGAACAAATTTGAACAACAAGATGATGAAAGATTTGTGTGAAGAGTTCAGGATTGAGCATCACAATTCTTCTCCTTACAGACCTCAGATGAATGGCGCAGTTGAAGCTGCCAACAAAAACATTAAAAAGATAGTGCAGAAGATGGTGGTCACATACAAGGACTGGCATGAGATGCTACCGTATGCTTTACATGGATATCGCACTTCAGTACGTACCTCAACAGGGGCAACCCCTTTCTCTTTGGTGTATGGTATGGAAGCAGTACTCCCTGTGGAGGTTGAGATTCCATCAATGAGAGTGCTAATGGAGGCCCAATTGTCAGAGGCTGAATGGTGTCAAAGCAGATATGATCAGTTGAATCTAATTGAAGAGAAACGTATGAATGCCTTGTGCCACGGACAACTTTATCAACAGAGGATGAAGCAAGCTTTTGACAAGAAAGTTCGTCCTCGTGTGTTCCAAGAAGGAGATCTCGTGCTCAAGAAGGTTTTATCTTTCCAACCCGATTCCAGGGGCAAGTGGACGCCTAATTACGAGGGTCCATATGTCGTCAAGAGAGCGTTCTCCGGTGGTGCTTTGACTCTTACGACTATGGATGGTGATGAGCTCCCTCGTCCTGTGAACGCCGATGCAGTCAAGAAATACTTTGTCTAAAAATAAAAGAACAGCTCGGTAAGTCGAAAACCCGAAAGGGCGGCTTAGGCAAAAAAGAGCGTCTCGGTGGATCGAAAACCCGAAAGGGCGGTCCAGGCAAAAATTAGAGACATAAAACAGAAAAATAATCATCCTGATAGGTCGAAAACCCGAAAGGGCGATCTATGCAAAAGTTAAGGATCAAAAGACAAAGTAACTGCGTTGGTCTGATCTCTACTCACTTGGGGCACATTAAATGTCAAAGAGACTCTGAATCTGAAGCATCCAAACAGTGAAATTCAAAGTTGTCAGGGAGAATAGCGGTTATTGTGTTCAATGTACCTTCCCTTTATATTTACCATTTTCCAAATTTTGTAAGATCTGTGGAACCATGCCATTGGCAGGCCACCACTCTTTTAAATAAATTTGAGCTAGTTGCCTTTCATTTGGAATTCTCATTTATTCAGCTTATAAAACCTTTTCTATTTTTGATGGTAGCACTTGAAACAAAATATTTTTCAAAATCATAAATATTTTTCATATCTTTTTGCAGTCACACGGTCACAGGTTAATCAGTCACACGGTCATACAAATCGTGTCGTCATTCATTGCATTCATGCATTCATGCATACACACAGTCATGCATATACAATCAAAGCAAACAACATCATGGTTGCATTAACCACCCTGAGTCTTGCCTCAATTATCTTTTCCATATCAATCAATCATGAAAATTTGTAACTTTCTCTTTCCCCAAGTGTCATCCCCAGTGTGTCTGGTCCCGAGATGTCGCTCTTTCTTCGTCAATGGCAGTTCGGCAATAACCCGGACAGTTGACATTTATCTTGTTTCTTGTCGTCAATGACAGTTCGGCAATAACCCGGACAGTTGGCATTTTATCTTGTTTCTTGTCGTCAATGGCAGTTCGGCAATAACCCGGACAGTTGACATTTTACCTTTTATTCCTTGTCGTCAATGGCAGTTCGGCAATAACCCGGACAGTTGGCATTTTACCTTTTATTCCTTGTCGTCAATGGCAGTTCGGCAATAACCCGGACAGTTGACATTTTACCTTTTATTCCTTGTCGTCAATGGCAGTTCGGCAATAACCCGGACAGTTGACATTTTACCTTTTATTCCTTGTCGTCAATGGCAGTTCGGCAATAACCCGGACAGTTGGCATTTTACCTTTTATTCCTTGTCGTCAATGGCAGTTCGGCAATAACCCGGACAGTTGGCATTTACCTTTATTTCTTGTCGTCAATGGCAGTTCGGCAATAACCCGGACAGTTGGCATTTATCTCCTTTCGGGTCGTCAATGGCAGTTCGGCAATAACCCGGACAGTTGACATTTACCGTTATTCTTGTCGTCAATGGCAGTTCGGCAATAACCCGGACAGTTGACACCTACCTTTCTTTCTTGTCGTCAATGGCAGTTCGGCAATAACCCGGACAGTTGACATTTACCGTTATTCTTTGTCGTCAATGGCAGTTCGGTAATAACCCGAACAGTTGACACTTACCTTTCCTTCTTGTCGTCAATGGCAGTTCGGCAATAACCCGGACAGTTGGCATTTGTCTTTGTTCCTTTGTCGTCAGTGGCAGTTCGTCGTCAACCCGAACAGCTGACATTTATCCCCAGTGAAACCATGTAATCCCCAGTGGAGTCGGACCCCGTTTCTTTTAACAGACTCGGGTACCCTTTTGTTTTGTTATCCCCAGTTGAGTCAGCTTCGCCGTCTTGCATTCATACTTGCATCGCGAACATTCACAACATTACATGCATAACATCACATGCATAGCATTGCATTCATAGCATTTTGCAGTTGAAATTGGTCAAAAACGGTGTACTCTGTATTTAAGTCTCTTCGACCCGTCGATTTAAAATTTCACTTTTAAATCTCCGTAACGAAGAAACTTAAATAGGGGCATCTGTCATACCCCATTTTTGACCCGTTTTTATTTCTTTTCTCTCGTCTTTTAGGCCAGAAATTTTCGTCGTTTCCGACGAAATTTCGGCAGGGATGTATTTTAAAATACCTCATGTTTTGTTCCGAAGGCAACTTTTTTTTATTATTTTATTTTTATTATTTTTATTATTTACTTTTTTCTTTATTTCTTTTAATTCCTTTTATTAAGTTTTTTTTATTTTATTTTTCATTTTATTATTATTTTTATTATTATTTTTTATTTAGTTATTTTACTGGTTTTTTTTTAGTTTTTAGTTCCTTTTTTTTTCAGTCTTATTATTCAGTCCAGGCCCAGAGGGGCGTTTTGGTCCTTTTGTCCAGTTTTTTTACTATATATAGTACAGTAATTGTACTGTTCAGGGGGTCAGAGAGTACACCCAATCATCAGCCAGAAATCAGAAATTAATCAGTGAGCCCAGCCACCACAAACCACCAACACACTCCGGCCACCACCACCGGAAAACGCAACCACCACCAAAAAAAAAAAGAAAAACTTAAATTTCTTTCTCTTTTCTCTTACAAATTCAAATCACCAACACAGATCAAGAACAAACCAGATTCACGCACGGCACACACAATCACAAACCAGATTCACGCACAGCACACACAATCACGTAACAGTTCACATACCCAAACCACACAAATCACAAAAACCACAAAAGAATCAAACTAGATCTTCACAAACGAAACCAAGTCAACAAATCGAAGCTTGAGCTCAGAACAACAACGTCGAAAGGGAACTAAGGTAGTTTTCTTCGTTTTGGTTTTGTTTAGATCTAGGTTTTGTTTGGTGAAATTTCTTAAAACTGGTTTCGGATCCATGGTGAGGACGTGAGAGGAAGTTAGGAACGCATGAGAACTTAAGAGAAATGGTGAGAACTTGAGCGAAAATGGTGAGGACGTGATACAGTGAGAGGACGAGAGAGAAAATTTGAGAGAGAAGGTGAGGAGATAAGATGAAAGAAAGAGAAAGAAAGGTAAAAATGAATTAAAAAAACCAGATTCTGACTTAAGTAGGCTGCTGAACCGGTCTGGTTTTTTCGGACCGAACCAGACCGGTTCACCCTGGACTCATCTCTTTGGACTTTCCCCTTGGCCCATTCTCCTTCTTCCCTTCCTTTTTTTTCTGATTTCTACTCTTTTACTTTCTGCACTCCCCCTATTACTTCTGCACCCCCTTTCTTCCTCTCTATTCTTTTATTTTTTTTATTTCTTGCACTTTTTTTTATTTCTTTTATTTTTATGCACTTTATTTATTGCTTTTATTTTCCAGTACCATGCATTTTTTTTATTTTTTATTTTATTGCATCATATTTATTTTTTGTCTTGCATTTTCTATTTTCTTTTATTTTATGCATCATATTTAATTTTATGCCTTGCATTTTTTATTTTTTTTTTCTTTATTTATTTTCCAGCACCATATTTAATATTCAGTCTTGCATTTTATTTTCCAGCTCCATATTTATTTTTTGCCTTGCATTTTTATTTTCTTTTATTTTACGCATCATATTTATTTTATTGTCTTGCATTTTTATTTTTCTTTTAGCATCATGTTTATTTTTATTGTCTTGCATTTTTATTTTATTTTCAGCATCATATTTATTTTATGCCTTGCATTTTTATTTTTTTATTTACTTTAAGCACCATATTTATTTCTTGTTTTGCATTTCATGCATTTTTTATTTCTTTTTAGCATATTTACTTTAATGCAATTGCAAATTTTATTTTATTTTATTATTCTTGTCATTTATTTTATTATCATTAGAATGTATCTAGGCCCAATGTAAATAAATATATAAATGAGAATATGCACCGACACCACATTTATTTTTTATGCTGTATGTCGAGGACGATATCGTAATTTGGACCGTATCCGAGGAAAAGGACCCTCACTTGATCCAACGTCATTTTGAGGGATCCGGTACGTTAGATATCTCAGCATAACTTAGTCTCTGGACCTTAGGACTTAATCAAAGTTTTCATAAAAAGTCAAAAAGTCAAAACTCAAAAACATTTTATAATCAAAATTTTTCAAAAAAAAAGTCAATCTTATCTTTCTTTTCTTAATCAAATTTCTAATCAACCTTTAATCAATCAAAACTTGCTTTCTTCAAATTAAAATCAACCAAACTCACTTTCTTTTATCCTTCTATGCCTTTACGGCCTCTCATCTTTCTTAAAACCTTTTTCAAACTTTAAAATCAATCAAAACCAATCACTTATCTTTTTACCCCGAACTACGAGATTTTGATCCCGCTCGGGTACGTAGGCAAAAGACTTTGTCTTTCCAAATCAATAAAAATAACCAAAACCTTTTCTTTCTTTTAGCTTTCATCACTTTAATCTTTTCACACTTAAGCATTTATTTACAAACAAGTAATTAACTTAGCATAAAGATAAAAATAAGCAAGAGGTTCCTATAGAGTACTATAGACGTTTAGGGTGCTAATACCTTCCCTTTGCGTAACCAACCCCCGGACCTTGATCTCTCTAAAAATAGGGTTTTTCGAACTTTCTCCCTTTTCCTCGGAAAAATAAAAGATCGGTGGTGGACTTAAAATTGTGAGTCAATGCTAATTAATAGCTTGATATCCAAAAATCACCGCGACACTTGTGTATTATTTTGATAACCTCCATACGTATTTATGTTATTTTTCTATTTGTAGGTACGATGTCGGACGTCCAAAAAAAACTTAAGGAACTCTGCAAGAAGGCAGAAGCTAAGCCTGCTGGATTGAAAAGGAGGGATCCCCACATCATTGGGAATCTACTGGCCGGAGCCACGGGATCCTCTTATCAGGTGAGCTCGCCTGCTACTAGTGATGATGGGCCTCGTGTTGACCAGTCTAGGTAGTCCCAACTTGCGACCATTGACCTCGACAACCAGCCTCCGCCCAAGCCATCAAGGGTTGACAAGGGTAAGATGGTGCAATCGGAGCAGGCTATGGTCGAGACTCCAGAGGGTGTAGTCTTCACTCTTCCAGCCATCTGGACCAATGCGAAGAAGTTCGGCCCAGAAACTACACTAAGGTTGACTGCTGGTGACTCCGAGGTGGTGGAGGATCTGGGACCAGTCGGGAGGGGTCAAGCCATGACAGAGTGTTTCATTGGTTTGATGAAGGCGCTCGGTGTAGCCATAGCTATGAATAATAAAGAGAGCGAGTATAGGGCCCAGGTTGAGGGATTGAGGGGCGAGAAGGAAGGGCTCAAAGCTAAAGTCACTAAGTTGGAGAATAACTTCGACAATTACAAGGAGAAGTATAAGATCCAAGTCGGTTTGGTGACGGTGTGCTCGCAGAAAGACCAGAAAATTGAGGCCTTAAAGAAGGATCTAGAAGGCTCGAGGAAGATTGTTGAAGAGTTAACTAGTCGGGTGGCGACTCTTGAAGAGGAGAAGAGGGATATCGAGTTGTTAATGAATTCTCGGGAAGACAATGATGCTCGTGGAACTCATGAACCTTTCGTCTTGAAGAATCTTGATAAGGCTCAATTGATTGCCAAAATAGAGATAGTTCAAAATGACTTCTATGATGGTGTCGAGCATAGTTTCCAGAATGTAGTGGCCCAGATCAAGGTGAAAAACCCTGAGATCAAGCTAGTGACCGAAGGTATCAATTTCTTAAAGGGGGTAAGAGATGGAAAGTTGGTGCCCGAAGAGCTCGAGGAGGATGAAGAAGGAGAAGAAGATGATATGGCCTGATTGGCCATGTAATTTTTCTATTCTTTTTACGTGATGTACTTTTAATGTTTTAACCGAGCGTAATGCTCATAACATTGTGTAGCCATTTGTGGCTTACGCCCATTTTGTACAATATTATTTCTTTCGATTTCATCTATCATGCTTGTCATACTTCGTATTCATGCTTTAGAAACATTTTAAGATTGGTGCCTAGGCTTCTTTGGTTTTACTCTTTGTAAGTATGACACTTGTCTTTTGATTTATCATTCTTAACTTATGGAACAACTTATAATGCTTAGAAAATAATTACAAACATTTTTACTAAGTCTCCATATGAAGTAATGATAAAGCTCCCATGAAGATAAATCACATACTCACAATGATTTTATTTAAAAGTTATTTTGCATAAAAATATTTTGATCAGAAATATTTTGCTTCAAAGTGAATATACTAGTTCTACGTGACTTTTTGCCTTGTCCTACACGCGTTCGCGCATGGATGTTGGTTTCACGACTGGATTTTAAGACTGAACCTGTTGTGATGTTATTGCCACTGATTCTATTTTACCAGGTATATAGCTCTTGTTGGTACAAAGTACATCATATCAGATCATATACTTATAAATTTTATGAAGTTTGACAAGGTAATTTATAATTGTTCATCGCCTTTCTCAGACGAGGGTGATCTGAATACTAATTCAGAATTTTTTCAAATGTGTGGGAAACCTAGTAAAACTTGGCGTTGCCCATGGGGTTTTGCAATGGTTGATGAAATTGCACCAGCCTTCAAAGCCATTTTGGAAGATAATTACTTGTCATTTTCGTCTAAATTTGAAGATACAGAACATAATAGGATGTTATGTTGGAAGCAAAGACTCAACATTGATTGTCGTCTTGAAAAATTCTTGAGGTGCACTACTGTATGTTTTCATCAATTTGCAAACTTTGATTTAAGAATATATCATGCATATTTTGCATCATTTCTCTGTTGTTGAACAACTATGGAACACTCACTTTATACATTCATACTAACAAACTTGAAATTTAATAGCAGTATGTACGATGACATCTGTTAAAATTAAGAATCTTTAGATGTTCCTTTAATTGTATAACTTCCTAAATTGATTGTTATTACTCATAGAGTATACAACTTCCTAGGCTAGTGCTTACTAAATAAGCATTCAATTTATTTATTGTAAAACAATTATAAATACGAAGTGTGTGATCTCATTATTGTCACAGAGTTCACACAAATAACATATAAATTATACAACATCATTGACAAGGTAGAAGTAGTTTTGACCTTAAAGAAACTAGTTGTTATTCTGTCAATAAAAAATATAAACTATTAATTGTTTTCTCTCCTTTTACAATTGTCATACCTTACCAGGAATATTGAAGATTTGTGGTTTGGCTCATGGAAATGCTTGCTTCTTGGAGAATGGTTGAATCATAATTATTTTGACTCTGTGCTTAAAAATCTTGTGAATGATCTAAGATCTAAGTGCAAATCAGAGGTGGATGAAGGTCTTCTTAAAATTATTCTTGGAGGCTCAAAGAAAGACTTCTGCTTTGATAAAGGACATTATTGTGAGGAAGCAAGGAGTGGAATATTGGAAATGCAGCCCATAAATTAATGTCATCAGAGGTTGCTTTTGAACTTTTAAATGAAGCCTTTTATGTGCTAGAAGTGGATGACTCTAGGAATAGAGAGCCTGTAATTCTTGTGTTGGATTCTGAGGTGCAGGTAATTCAATTGTTTCTGACTTGCTTACTATGTTGTTTTGAAATAGTTTGAAGTATAACTTCAACCTTTTGTAAATACATCATTAGTGATATGGTATAATAATACGTTAATAGAATGCTTATACTTTTTAAAATTCATTTCAACCTTGTATGTAAAAATGGGAAATGACTTTTCCCTATTTCATATTTCATTTATCAATATATGTGATCAAATAACTAATACAAACTTCAATAACAAAACTATATTGCTGCAACAGATGATCCCTTGGGAAAATTTGCCGATACTAAGGAATCAGGAAGTTTATCGTATGCCTTCAGTTAGTAGCATCTTTGCTGTTTTTGATAAAGGCAACAACCAAAAGGTTCAAGTGGGAAGGAATTTGGTGCCCTTTCCTTCTATAGATCCTTTGGATGCTTTTTATTTAGTAAATCCAGGTGGTGATCTTGTTGGCACTCAAATTAAATTTGAGAATTATTTTAGAGATAAAAACGTTGAGGTATTGCATCTGTTTAAATTTGATAATAGTAACATGGAAAAATATTTATCTCTACAAATCTAGTGAAAATTTATGTCTTTTATCTTTGTCATGTTACTATACAGGGAAAGGCAGGATCTAAACCCGTCGTCAAAGAAATGATTTCTGCATTGGAAAGTCATGATCTTTTTATATATGTTGGACATGGAAGTGGTAAAGCTTGAGAAAACATCTAAAACAATACATAGTGCATGCATATTATATATTTTTATTCCATGTGTGTCTTACATTTATATGATGGTTAAACCGTATGTCTCTTCACAGGAGTACAATACATTCCCATACACGAGATTCAGAAACTTCAGCAATGTGGTGCTACATTTCTGATGGGGTGCAGCAGTGGTTCATTGACCTTATATGGGAGCTATGCGCTGCAAGCTGTTCCTCTGTCGTATCAGCTGGTTGGTTCTCCATTCCTTGTTGCCAATCTATGGGAAGTAACAGATAAGGATATAATCTATTTAGCAAGGTTATGCTTGATGCGTGGTTGAAAGAAAGGTCCAAAGTTGCAATGCAATGCTTGCCGTGCAACTTACTATCAGAAGAATTTGAGGCCGTTAATTTGAAGGGCAGGAAGGGTAGAGCAAAGAGAAAAGTCCCAAAGAAGAAATCATTAGAGTTGCCTGAGAGTGAAAATAAGTGTAGCCACAGACGCACGATTGGGGCTTTTATGGGTGAGGCGCGTAATGCTTGCATCCTTCGTTTCTTAAATGGGGCAGCTCCCATATGCTATGGTGTTCCTACTGGAATTTCGAGGAAAAAGTATATTTAGCCTTACCAACCAAACAAGAAGCCACTTTCACGACCACTATGGGTTTTGAATTGTATTAAAGAGGTTCAATCACAAGTAGAATTCATTTAAAAGTCATCAAATTTATCATGTTAGTTTCCAAATTACTAAATATTGTTTCTGCTTATAAATTTGTGAAGATGCATGAGTTTGCTTCCATGTAAGGAATCTCTATCTCTCTATCTTTTATCTTTATCTATATATCAATATTATTACTAAACCAAACATGAGTTGTTTTTAGACAAGTAATGTGATGATGTGACATCTCTAGAAAAGCTTCTCACCCTCTCTTATTCCATCTCTTTTGAGTTCATGAGTTATATATCTTCCTCAAAATATCATCTGATACCACTTGAGTTCTCTTTAGACTTCCTCTTGCTAACAATTTTTTTTTTGTCCCGGATGAGTATGTCATTCTGACCATTCTTATTTCATTTAAAGGTTTGTACAACTCAATATTTTCTCAACTTCTGTGTCCTTCACAAAAATCCACACCCAAGTTAGTTCTTGAAACATTTTGCAACCCCATATTTGTTCAACAGTCAGTGTCTTCAATCTTCCAACTTCTTTGTTACCTGACGCATTGCTCCCATGCCTTGCTTTTCTTTACTAACAACACAACATAATTGAAATCTTGTGATATTATCATATAACTTATTCCAAAATTGTAAGTCTGACTTCAAATCCTTATAGGTTTTCATCACCCATTCCATACTCACTTATTTTCGTTCACAAACTTACTCCTTCGATTTACCGAACACGGAAGTAATGCCTCATAACCCTTAGTTCAATGCCACCATAGAAAGTTCCAGAAACATTCTTGAGACAAATCCATTCACAACCCTCAATGGTCACAAGCCGTATTTTCCTTCTATTATCAGAACGAATCCTGAACCTTGGCATGGTCCATCACCATAGTTCCCTAAGAATTTATGTTAACATCTAACATATTGAAACGAATAAGGATGTCATCCTCCCCTCCAACGTTTAGATTGTCTTCTTACTTCCTTGTTTGTGCAGAACGCCAACCCTTCGGTGTGACCATCTTGTTGATGCTACAATCTTCGTAGTCCCTTTAATCAAACTCTTCGATGAGTACTCCTCTTACTCTTAAGAATTTTGTCCAACGGAAAATCACTAGGCACTTCCCCAAAGTTCTTGTTTACTAACCATCAATGCTGACAACATCGTAATTGTTTCTTCTACTCAATGTATCTGTTACAACAATAGCCTTTCCTGGATGACACCATATCTATTACTAACATCAAACCAAAATCCTCCTGAGTTCCCATTATCCACTAGAGTACTAACTTAAAAGTCTTTCATAACTGAACTTTCCACGGATTTTTCCTCGAACTCCCATAGCAAAACTAAATGCCTAAAGCCACATACTTCACTTATTTCACAAATCATTAAAACACTTAACCCAAAATCAACACGTAATATCTTCGAGAACATCACATTCGACAATAAAGTATTTGATAACTGAAACACCTTGCTCACACTCAACCCTTCAATGAATTCCAACTCAACTCCTTAAAACCTTCAGTTACCCTTTACGCAGACTAAAATCAATCCATATCTCAGACTAAACAAAAGTCTTAACCATCATCAACTCTCATTATCTTAAGACATATCACTAATGCAATCCATTCTTCTCATTCCTTCAAAAATGGGTTGCTTTAAATATCCCCAACCATTTTCATTTGTAACTTAGTTGGTTTAACACATACCTTCCTCAATTGCCTTGAGTATTCAGGTCCGAGGTATTACTCGACTTTTCATCCAAACCTAATCAATTAAAATCATTTGCCTAAAGGTTAACCTTCTCAGGGTCACTAATCAAATCTCGACCTATTCCTTCCAACTCTTTCAAACGTTCACACTCTTTCGGTGTTCAACATCCCTTAACAAGCAACTAAAGCATACACTATTCTAGTATATGAAATTCTCCTAATCCATCCTTCCAATCAATACTTAACAACTACATCTATCTCACCACTCTAGGCTTATCACTTAAACTTTAACTAACAATGTCTTAATAAAACTCTTGCTAAACCATAAATCACCTCAAAGACTTGTCTCAAATCAACTTCTACACTTACTATTTTCCGATTAATGTAGAGATTAACACTTATTTCAGAAATATTTGATCTTAGACTCATGTTCACTACGAGTTTCATTCTTAAAAGCCTAAATTCCGAACTCATTCAAGTTCAAACACTTACTTCCACCTCTCAAGGTAACAACCAAATTCAAAACCATCACTGAAAACCTCGAGATATGCTCACTTCAACGTGAAGCGCCCCTTAATTTCCAAAACAAACATCTATGTTGATATCCAACACCTTTCAATGGTCGTCAATGAAAACTTTGTTCGCTACATTAGTCCACAGCGGTCCCATCACTCCGACAGTTACCGCCTCCATTCGGTCTCCCTCTAAGACTTACATGAACAAACATCCTTAAACCCTTTAAAACCTTAAAGTTAACAAAACAATTCACAGAAAATCCGTTGTCCTAAAGACATCTTATGAACATTTTCAGTTCAACATATTTTCTTAAAATATCTCAAAAATATTAAGTTAAGACATTTTTGACAAAATTTTGACAGAGTCTCCTTTGTGTTTACATTGTTCTCCTGAACCTCCGGCTCAGAATACCAAACACAAACTCTTAGACAACACATTTCATCAATTTGGTGTGTTGATGACTCTCATCATATAATGTTTTTAGGTGTTTAATTGAGTTTTTTGCTTCTTCAATCTAGGTTTTTAGTTACTAATGGTTTTCAAGATAACTCACTCTTATATTAAAAATAGTATTTGTACGTCGTTTTAGTTTCCTAACCAGACAACTCTCTAGGTGTCAGTGTGTTTTTAGTAATTTCCGACAGGTTTATCCAATTAGATGTTTTTTGGTAGAAATTATGGAGGTAATTGGACTTGTTACAATGAAGGATTGAAGACCAGACTATGCTTGGGGAATTTTGTCCCAAGGTACAAAACATGGCAAAGGTAGAACTTAGAAGTGCTTGAAAAACTGAAGATTTTGGAGTTGAAAGAAGAAAAAAATCAAGTCGCCATGTGCGAGGCGTATCATATTTATCAAAACTCCTATGGACGGAGAAAGGCATGCGGGAGGAGCACAACAGACCAATCAAAAGGTAACACTGTATTAATAAGTGTCACACACGAGGAGCATAAGCCCATGGACGAGACACGTGCGCAACCTAAATTTTTGTATATAAACCTAGTTTTTCCTAGAAGTGAGGGATCCAAATTTTGACGGCTCTAAGATGTAAGGTGCTATCCAAAAACTCTAAGGTGACTTTTTTGAAGGCTTGGAAACATGTTTGAAGAACCACACCATTATTTATGCATTTCTCTTTTATCTTTTGAATTATGTTGTTTATTACCATTATCATATGTAACTAAATTTTCATATATATTAGGGTTGAATGATGAACTTTAAGGTATGGTTCGAAACACATGATCTATGATTACTTTTCTTATTGAAATTAAAACTATGTTTATTTGGTTTATCTTGTTCTTAATGACTTTCGACTTCTGATCAATTTTGAATTGATTTTAGGTTATAGCTCGCTATAAACACTAGTTTTGTAGTTGCACCTACATATATTATCAATTGCTAAGGTAATTCAACTAAACATGTGGTTTTAATTAGTATGACTTTGTTTAACATGCTCAAATGATTTTGATAATATGATATTAACGTAGACACAAGGTTTATATATTAGATAAATGGGACCTTGAACCATAACTGGAATGGGTCTACTTTTTTAAACGTCATGAACATAGTTTCTCTCACACCTTTTTTAAACGTCATGAACATAGTTTCTCTCACACCGTTAAGTGTCGAGTAGAAACGAAAATCCATGTGGTGATGATACACTTATTATTTTACTACTTGTGTGATATGGTGCACTTGTCAAAAAATTTAGTATGCGTCAGACGTCCAAATACAATTAAGTGATAAATAACACAGGTACGTTGCTGCGACATCGACGCAAACACCATTTTTCAAAAATTCACAACACTTTGGTCCTTCGTCCAAACACCATGAACCATTGGTCCATTTCGACCATTTAGACGAGGTAAATCCAATGTTCAACTCATATCAACATGATAGCACATAAAAAATGACCTAAATTGTAACACACATACTAAATTGTCTAGAATATCTAGATGAGTATTAAACATAGAGTACTAGATACATTAAAATTACAGCCGAATTTCTTTTCAAATAAATACATCTCCAATACAAAATCCGTACATCTGATAAGAATAATATATGTCAGATACATACATCTAGTACATAACTGAATACATATAGAATTTATCTAAGGCTGGTATGAAGCGTGTATGTGGATGTAAATCATTCGGCTCCCTTCTGCTGATCTCCGATATGAACTGTCCTGCTTGCGAGCAATCTGCTTACCTGAAAATAAATAAAAGGATTGGGGTGAGACATGATGTCTTAGTGAGTTCCACCTATCCTAGGTTGTAGGCAATCTCGGGGACCCTACGATCGCCATTTGTCTGTACATGAATCTGATTTAGGTTTACTGTTCTGTATATCTTAGCGATCGGGGGAAAACTAGGATCGCTTACTGTATATTATGAACATTCTTATCATATTCATTCTTATTGGTTAGAAAGTTATAGTTGAACAACAATTATTATCTGAGTTCATTTTACAGAGTGAATCCGAATGGAGTAACCCCAGATACATCCCCATAACATACCGGTGAAAATTTCTATCTTATCAGGCTAACACTGGACTCATCTTATTGTTGTGTGGGCTATCCTTTCGGATCATATCCCACCCCCTAGCGTGGATCTCTGCGTCCCCCTAGCATGAACAACAAAAGCACAACTTAAAACTTTAATTATTCTTATACTTATTTTATACTTATAGACATAGTAATCCCGTTTATATACATATATCTGATGTTATCTGGGCTTTTCTTAGTCATATTTATACTTGTACTTATCATAATACTAACCTATGGTTAGTAATCTACCCATATTTATTATTCATGCTTAAACAAAATCTATCTCAATGTTAAGGCATGAATTCAAATCATGTTAACCCTTGAATTACATATGTTTAAAAGTTATCTAATGTCGTTAAACATTCCTTGGTATAGTATACATAGATTTAAAAAAAGTATTTAGTTCTGGACACCTTCGCCTAGCCAAGGGTTTCTCGCTTAGCGAGACAAACAACCCAAAACTGGGCTGAGGCTCGCTTAACGAGCTACCACCTCGCCTAACAAACTTGACAGTACTACAGAATTGTCAGAAAAACGTATTTTTGGCCAATTGGTGCATACACAGGCATCCAGAAACATATACAATGTACCAAGGACATAAAATCATTTTATCAAAGCTTATAACCAAGGGTTTACATAATTTTAAGTATGCATTAACATTTTGGGGGAAAAGCTATTTCATAATCACTTAAATTGAGTTATCTCACTCAAACCATAACGCAAGGGGAATTTCTAAACTAAAAGGAAATCACCTTAACATTTCTGAATTCTTTGCACTGCTTAAGCCCCAATTAAGCTCCTGCCAGTTCCATAATCACTTTTCTCAAAACATCTTATTGTGGCTTAATTGCTTCTACTTCTAACTTTTGCATTTCAAATTCAAACCAAACTCTTGCTCGGCCATTTAAGCATACATAATCAGTTCTGAAACCATCCATACCCAACTTAAACTTATATTTTAGCTTATGCCGCAATTTCCATGCCAAAACCCGAAAAGCTTATTCTGCAGTTTTCCAGCATTAATGTCCAAACTTCAAACATGTTTTCTGCATTCATTCCTGATCCAATCCATACGAAATTTAAATCCAAAATGAAGGAAATTGAGTGTAGAATCTGAAAATTCAACAATCACTCAATTCCGGGTTACACAGCAAAAGATACGAGCCAAAAACCATGACCTGCCCTTACGAATTTTAACCCTTATCTCATAAATTTCAAGCATAATCACTTCTGCCAACCCAAACATGCAACACAAGTTCTAGCTCCAACAACTCTTGCTTCCGCTTTTGCTCCTAAAGGTTCAATCACATAAGCTCAGCTCAAAGCTCAAACCCTTTCACCCAAACTTCTGTCTTAAGCCATTCATTAACTCCTTGCTTCTAATTATCCATTGAAGCCACCAGCAACCATTAAATCACACATGCAAACACTATACATAATTGATTTCCAAAAGTTCCACATGAAGGAAAAGAGAGGGAGGGTTCGGCCAAGTAAAAAGGAGGAGGAAAGGTTAAGCCAACATAACATTCTCAAAGTCTCAAAGATCATAATCTTGTATTTAAATGTTGCGTTTGGCAAGGATTTAGCAAAGATTTTGGATGGTTGGTGAAGAGTGGAGGGAGGCCGAGAGTGAAGGGAGAGAGAGAGGGGGAAAAAGCTTCAGCCAAGGAAATATGAAATGAGAGGAATTGAAGTGATTTAAGGGTTTGGCAAACTTATATACTTGTATCATTTCTTAAAGGTGGTGAAAGATGGAAAGCTGGTGCCCGAGAGTTCGAGGAGGATGAAGGAGAAAAAGATAACCATGTCTAATTGGCCATGTAATTTTTCTATTCTTTTTACGTGATGTACGTTTAATGTTGTAACCGGTCGTAATGCTAATAACGTTGTGTAGCCATTTGTGGCTTACACCCATTTTATACAATATTATTTCGTTAGATTTCATCTATCATGCTCTTCATACTTCGTATTCATGCTTTAGAAAATGTTTTAATACCCAAGTATTTTGTGTGATCGGTGATAGTGGCCTATGAGGATTGACGATGTTAAAGGTGATTGACAAGAGGAAGTGAATGACGATGATAGGAGAAGACATGGAGTAGTTGTTTAAGATAGATGACGATGATCAACATCTTTCCCTTAAAACAATAACATGTTTATGGAAATTGTTAGATTAAAGAGTAAGAGAACTATGTTAAACGTCAAGGTTAAGGAAGCGATAAGACGGATATAAATGAGAATAGAGAGATGTGAGTGCCCGTCTTTTTGCTAGTAAAATATAATGTTGTTTTAGTGAGAAGAATAAACGTTATTGTTAAACTAATACTGCTGATTGATAAGAATATTAAGCAAGATATTACACAAATACCCCTAAAGGATCAGCAAGTACAAAGTACATAGCAAAATCACTTTTTTGAAAAACTAATTGGTACAAATTGTAAATATGCTCATTGCAACACTATCCAAAATATAAAACGAGGAATGCTAGCAACATACATTTTAATAGTAGATATGCTAGCAACACACAATTTACTTTTAGGTCAATGTGTATCAATTGTCATATCTTAGATGCATATGTGATTCTTCTTCTCTTGTTACATTTCATCATGGATATTCCTTTGTTGCTCAATTTCCTTCAAGATAACCCAGATGCTCCCGTTCCTTCTCCATGGAGATAGATATACGATGTTGAGGTATATCTCTCTCATATATCATATTTGTGAAAACAAAAACTCATATATCTCATATTTAGTTTTTTATTATTCACATGTTTACAGGGTTAAAATCCAACTAATCAATGTATTTTATTTATTTATTTTTTTTAATTTTTCCTTATCATAGACAGGGCTAATTTTCTACAAGCACAGTAAGAATGGATTCTTGATATATGATTTTAGGCCGCTGGTCAATATTCGAAGGGGAATTTTATGGGTTAATTCTTCTTATTCTGCAACTATAGATGTTCTTGATATCTGTCTAATGATAACAAATATTCAACATTCAAATGGTCTTTCAAGTGTTTATCGTTTTCGCATTACTTGTTGTGCTGATATCATTATTCACTGTATTGTGGAGCAACTAGTGTTTCGATGCTTGTTGTGCAATTGTCATATACATTGAATAACAAGAATAAACACTTTCTACTTGATACTTGTTACTTGTTATCCAACAATACAATTGCATAACAAGCATCGAAACACTGGTTGCTCCACAATACAATGAGTGATGATATCAGCACAACAAGTAATGTGAAAAAGATAAACACTTGAAAGACCATTTGAATGTTGAATATTTGCTATCATTCGACGGATATCAGAAACATATATAGTTGCAGTATAAGAAGAATTGTCCCATAAAATTCCCCTTCAAATATTGACCAACGACCTAAAATCATATATCAAGAATCCATTCTCACTGTGCTTTTTGAAATTAACCTTGTCTATGATAAGGAAAAGTTCAAAAAATAAATAAATAAAATACATTGATTAGTTGGATTTTAACCATGTAAAACATGTGAAAAATAAAACGATAAATATGAGATATATGAGTTTTTGTTTTCACAGATCTGATATATGAGAGAGAGATACCTAAACATCGTATATCTGCCTCCATGGAAAAGGAACGAAAGCTTCTGAGTTATCTTGAAGGAAATTAAGCACCCAAGGAACATCCGTGAGGAAATGTAACAAGATAAGAAAATCATGTATGCATCTAAGATATGACAATTTATACAGATTGACCGAAAAGAAAATTGTGTGTTGCTAGCATATCTAATATTTAGAGTAAATTTTTGAAATAAAGATAACCTTACATAGATTTTTGACACAATATAGACACCATGGATAATTTGGGTATTTCAACCTTAAAACAAGGGCAGCTTTGTAAATACACCACATCCCCTTCATCCTCTTTTCTCTGCGTGTGCTTTTCTTTCTGCATTCTTCCACCATCCTTCTCCCTACCACCATTATCTCCCACCATCCTTCTCCCTACCACCATTATCTCCCACCATCCTCATCAAAACCACCATTGTTATCAACAACAACCACCACCGTCTCAGAGAACGAATGAAAATCATATAAACACAAATGGAATAAAAGAATGATAGATGAATACGAGATCTGGAATGAAATAAAGAAGACGGCAGAAGGTGGTGGTGCGCGGTGGTGGAGGTCCAGATCTAATCGAAAGATGAAAGGGTTGCCGCTAATGATGACGATGGTGGTTGTGAGGGTGGGAGCTCAAACGGTGGTGGTTGTAGCGAGAAATGGTGGTAGTGAGGACGGTGATGACAGTGGTGGCGATGGATGAGAGCTGGATCTGTGAAGAAGGTTGGTGGGTGGTGTTGTGAATGCGGATCTGAGGAGAGAGATGACGATGGTGATCCGAGAATGGTGGTAATGGTGGTGAACGGAGATCGTAGAAGAAGGCTGAGATGGTGAAGCGACGACGGTCGCCGGTGGTCGGAGACATGAGTGGTGGATGGTTGGTGGGTGGGAGATGAGAGAGAAAGGAAGCAATATGGGAGGGAGAGAAGAAAGAGAAGGATGGAAAAAAAACAAATAATACGTATTCTATACGATGATGTCTCTATTCTGTGTGAAATTTTGTGTTGAGTTATCACAACTCTATATGAAATGACATAAAGAATTTATGTTTATTTAACATTTATTTTTTTCAAATAAAGATAACATGAATGAATATAATTAAGAGAAGAATAATAAGCAATAAACTACTTTGATAAATTTATCGAAAAATATTATAAGTTAGTAAAAATAAGTTATAAACTCTTGAAAAAAAACCGGTTATCAACCATGCCTTTTTAAGTGAGATGAATTTATAAGATCAAACTATCAACTATAAAATAATTCATTTTAGACCTTTTATCCTTAGAGTCTTTGACTAAAAAAGTCACTTTGCCTTCTCTTTTAATTAATAATTTATATTATTTTTTTACGAAGGTATTTATTTAGCTTACACCTTCGTAAATCTTTATACGAAAGAATTCAATCTTTTAAAACATTTATACCAAAACTAAACCATGAAAGCAAGCCAAAAAATAAACAAAGAAAACATTAAAAAAATTGTGTATCGATTATTTTCCTATAAATAACAAAATATATTCATTTAATAAAGATTCATGTTTGACTACAATATCTTATATAATTATTCTTTATTATATATATATATATAGGTTAGGTCAAGTTTTAGATTTGCATTGCAAGACCATCATCATGACTAATAACTATTTTCTTTCATTAAAACTATTTTTTTAAGAAAACCCCCCAAACACAAAAGGCAATAAATAATTTATTTTTGACCCAAAAGTCATCATATAAGAAAAATATTAAGACTTTCACACTCAATACAAATACTATTTAGTATAGCTCAACCTTTCTCTTTCCTCCTTGAAATTCCTGACAGGACCTGGTTCTGAACCGTAAAACAGAGTATGCAAACAGCAGTTCAGAAGCAGAAATATAAAAGACAGAAAGTAAAGGAACACAGTTGATTTGTTAACCCAGTTCGGTGCAACTTCACCTACATCTGGAGGCTACCAAGCCAGGAAGGAAAACCACTAAAATTGTATCAATTCGAAGTCCAATGACACAGCCCCTGTTTCACAGCCCCTCTGACAACAACCCTTGTTTCACAGCCCCTTCTCACTTAATCACTACCCGTGGTATTTCTACCTAGGAACTCCTAGATATAAGACCCCTCTTACTTCCCTCAGTCAATCACTGCCCCAGTGATTATCAGACTCTAAACAAAACAAAGATGGAGACACTCTCCTAAAAACTCAGTACGTCACTTTTGCTTAAAAGCTTTAAGTGATTACAACTCAATAAAACAACAACCAACTATAAACACTTGAGTGGTGTACAAAAACAAAGCACTAAGCTTACAAACTCAAAACATTAAGTATGACTCTCTCTTCTGTTTTGATATGTATTTCTTCAATAGCAGCGTCCTCCTTATATAGCTTCAGCAACAACATAATTCTTGAATCAAATCTTCTTCAAAGATATATTCCCAGAATTCTTTAGAAGCAAATAGAAGCAATTATATTTCTGAAATATATTTTCCAAAGATTCTTTGAAAATATATTCACAAATAAAAGAAACAAATCTTCAACCAATATCTTCACGCAAATTAATTTGTCTTCTAGAAACATCAGCTTGGATAAATCTTCAATCAAATCTTCGAAAGATACTGTGAGAGAATTAACAGAACCAAGGCACAAGAATGAACGCAGAAAACGTGCTTTTGAAATGCAGCTTCTGAAGGTCAACGAAAGTCAGCGTCTGAACAGTGCGCCTGAAGGTCAACGAAAGTCAGCGTCTGAACAGTGCGTCTAAAGGTCAACGAAAGTCAGCGTCTGAACAGTGCGTTTGAAGTACTGTTCAGCTTCTGAAGTGTACGGTCAGCTTCTGAAGAACCAGTTCAGCTTCTGATGAACATTTCCAGCTTCTGAAATTCTGTTTTTAGCTTCTGAAGCACAAATTTCTTGTCTATTTGATTTTAGCAAACATGAAGCCAACAACCAAATATCCAACAATCTCCCCCTTTGGCAAATTTTTGGCTAAAATCAATTTGGGCATAGCAACAGGCAAATTCTTCACACAACAAAGAACGCAACCATGAAGAACATAACACAAATGTAGCAACAGAGTCAGCAGCGGATGATTAACTACATTTCACACATATACTCCCCCTGAACTACCTCTGAACAGATACTCAGGAACAACACAACTCAGGAACTCCCCCTGAAACACACATTCAGGAACTCCCCCTGAAACAGACATTCAGGAACTCCCCTGAAATAGATCAATCAGAAACTCCAACTCCCCTTGAACTGTTGAACAGCTTCTGAAACAGACACATACTTATTTCTCCCCCTTTTTAGCCAAACAATGTTGACAAAACAACCAGCAATCACCAGGAGCAGAGAAACACAAGAAACAGCAGATACAGACCAGATGCACTCAAACAGAGGAAAAACAAACACAGAGGATATAACTATCCATCACAGACCAGCATACCACAGAACCTCAGTGACACTTCTTAGACCAGCAGTATCACACAAACAATACTCACACACAAAGTCTTCAAAAAAAGCTCATAACAAATTTGCCTAGTTGGCCCCTCAAATTTTCAAATTGCTTGGCATCTAAGGCTTTTATATCAGTAACATCTTCATCATCCTCAGCACACTAAACATAGGTCATGATGTCTTGAACATCTTGCTCAACATTATCCTTAGACTCACTAGGATCCACTTCCTTTCCTTTTAGTGTCTGCTTCTTTGAGACAGGGACCACCACCTTGCTCCATACTTTAGATGGTCCAACACTTGCACTCTTCTTAGTAACAGGAGTAGGCCTGCTGGCAGCAGTAACAACCTTTCCTTTCCTATCATTCACCCTCTTGTCAAAACTTTCACATTTTGGTCTCCATACCTTCTTAACATTGACAACAACAGGTTCATACTTTCTTTGTTGAAATTGCTTGGGGTATCCATGAAGCTTGTAACAGAATGGTTTTATGTGCCCCTTTTTACCACAATAATGACATACCCAAGGATGACATGCCCTCTTGCTCTTAGATCCCTGAGGTTGGTTCTGGTGTTCCAACTTAGGTTTATCCATCATAGGATTACATGTTTTAACAGCTGTAGTGAACCTTTGTTGTTGTTTGTTGTTCAGAGTCCTATCATCATACCCAATTCCATTTGGTTTCCCTTGAGTCTGACTCTCCAAAATCTCTTCAAGCACATCAGTACCAGTGTTCAACATTCTGACTTGCTTCTTTAAGTGTTCAAGTTGAGAGTTCAGTTGGGTTACCTCATCTTTGAGATCAGAGATTTGTGTTAAATGGTCACTTCTTTCATCATGCAGTTGACTGATAGTCTTCTTCTGATTTTCTAATAACTTGCAAACTTCTTTAAATTTAACATGCAATTTATTGCAAAAATCAGCAGGTTTTTCATAAGACAGTTCTTCATCACTGGATTCAGCATCAGATGATTCTTCAGACTCTGATGATACTTCTGAAACCATATCTTCATTATCAGTCATGCATTTACCAGTAAAGGCAGCAACAAGCTAAACCGACTCATTCTCTTCTCCTTCTGAGTCATCAGACCAAGAAGCAGCCAAGCTTTTCTTTTGTCTCTTGAGGTATGTGGCACATTCTGTTTTAATGTGACCATATCCTTCATATTCATGGCACTGAACACCTTTGGATTGACTGTCTTTCTCATCAGTTCTTGTCTTCTTCTTCAGAATCTTCTTAAATTGTTTACTCAGCATCACAAGATCTTCTAATAAGCTTTCATTATCCACAGTATCAGCATCTGCTACAAAGGCAACACCTTTCCCCTTCTTATCAGTTCTGGCTATTTTAAAATTTTGAAGAGAACCTATCAATTCCTCCACCTTCATACTGGAGATGTCATGTGCTTCCTCAATTGCAGTCACCTTCATATCAAATCTCTTAGGTAAGGATCTAAGGATTTTCCTCACAAGTTTCTCATCAAATATTCTTTCTCCAAGAGAATCAAATGAGTTGGCCATGTCCAGAACGTTCAGATAGAAGTCTTGTATGTTCTCATCTTCCAACATTCTGAGATTTTCAAACTTGGTGGTGAGAAGTTGGAGTCTGGACAATTTCACCTTTGATGTGCCTTCATGAGTAGTTTTGAGAATCTCCAAGGCATCCTTGGCTACAGTGCACTGCTTGATAAGTCTGAACATATTCTTGTCCACTCCATTGAATATAGCATTCAAGGTTTTGGAGTTTCCAAGAGCTAATTCATCTTCTTCCTTGGTCCAATCTTCCTCTGGTTTTAATTCAGTTGTCTTCTTACCCTCTTTGTCAGTCACAACAGGATGTTCCCAACCTTTCAGAACTGCTTTCCAGGTTTTGCTGTCTATAGATTTAAGGAAAGCACTCATGCGTGATTTCCAATATTCATAGTTGGAACCATCCAACAGAGGTGGTCTGTTCACAAATCCTCCTTCTTTCTCCTTAATGCCAGAAAATACCTACCCTGGAGCTCACCCTAAAACAGAAAGGGTGCCTGCTCTGATGCCAATTGAAATTCCTGGCAGGACCTGGTTCTGAACCGTAAAACAGAGTATGCAAACAGCAGTTCAGAAGCAGAAATATAAAAGACAGAAAGTAAAGGAACACAGTTGATTTGTTAACCCAGTTCGGTGCAACTTCACCTACATCTGGAGGCTACCAAGCCAGGAAGGAAAACCACTAAAATAGTATCAATTCGAAGTCCTATGACACAGCCCCTTCGCAGCCCCTTCTCACTTAATCACTACTGATAAGTGGCAAAATATGAATAAATCCATGTCTTTTATAATGCCTTTTAATTACTTGTTATGCAAGTTATCTTAGGAAAAGCATGGAATTTATGAATAAATGCCAATTATTCTTTGTATATCTCATTCTTCCCCATTTGTGTAGGAAAAAGCAAGCCAGGACCTGAACATCAAAAGAATTATTGAAGAGAAGCATGAAGACAATCGCCTAGCGATCCTAGGGCGATTGCTGAGCGAAGTCAACAAGATAGTTCGCCTAGCGACCAGCAAGCGAAAGGTTGGCGAAGGTAGGCAGAGAGTTCAGTTGGAACAGTAACTGCCAGATTCGCTAAGCGACGGAGAGGCGAAAGGTTGGCGAAGGTAGGCAGAGAGTTCAGCTGGAACAGTAACGAACACTTTCGCCTAGCGATCCTAAAGCGAAAGCTTGGCGATTCAAGACAGGGATTTTCTGGAACAGGGGAAGCTGTTTTCGCCCAGCGATATTTTGGATCGCTCAGCGACATCATCAAGGCGGTCTAACTGTAGAAGATGACGTGGCAGGTCTCTATTGGCTGTTTTGAATTGTTCGCTGAGCGATGATACGTATCGCTGAGCGAAAGTGTAATTATCAGTTTAGTATTTAAGCTATTTACAGCTTTTAGGTTAAAAACTTAGTATTGTATTGCTTACAATTTTACACGAAATTTAAGAGCTTATTCCTAAGAAAGAGAGATTAGGCATAGAAGGAGGAAAACTTCAAAATAGCAAGTAACTTTGGATTGAAGAAGACATTTTAGAAGCTTTGAGACATCAAGCTCTACTAAATCTTCATCTTCCTTTCTTATTTTGCAAGTGTTGTCATGACAATGATCAACCAATCTCCTTTGTTGGGATTGATAGGTAATCAATCACTCATGTTGTAAACTTTTGATTATTTAATATATGATTCTAGCAATTTTTATATACCATTGAATTTCTTCTTGCTTTTCAATCTTATGTTTGATTTAAATGTTGTTGAAAAAGACTTTTGAATCTAGGTTTAGAATGATTTTCTATCAAGATAAGAAATTCTAGAAATGGGATTTGGTTTTGATAATTACATTATAGTATTGGATCGTAAAGCTTTTGAATCGTTTAATAGATAGAGAAATCATCGATTAAACGATACAATCGATCTCACGACGTCATTTGGGAAATCAATGATGTTGTTGAGCAATACGTAATAATGTCATATATAAGAAAACGCTAGAATTCGTATTTGTAATCAATCGGATATAAACGATGTTTGATTGATGAAAGTTAATCCGAACACCTTCTATGTCCTATGACTCTACTATTTATTTATTATGTTTTAAAATGACGAGTAGCGTAGTAAAACAAATTAAACCCTAACTTAAGACGATAATCGAAGTTGAACGGAATATGATATCACATTAATCCCTGTGGAACGATATAAAAACTAATACTTGCTTTTGCAATACCAACAAAATGGCGCCGTTGCCGGGGATTAAAGTTTTTGATGTTATAATCATTGCAACTTTAATTATGGTTTTAAGTAATTTTGCACAAAATTCTTTTATGTATATAACTAATACTCTTATCCATCTTGTTTGCTAATTCTTTGTGGTCAGATTATTGAAATCGTTTATGCGAGGTCAAGTTTCCGAGGACCAACTTCTTTTTGATTCCGAGATTGAAAGAACAGCTCGTAGAGCCAATAGCAAGAATCGGAGAAAGAAGCAACAAGCTAAGAGGAGGCAACAAGAGGAGAGTTCTGTTTCTAGTCATTCATCAAGTCCTAATCCTAGCCAAGAGTTACAAATGGCTGCACCAGGAGATGGTTCAGGAGGTTCTGGGATTCCATGTACTAACAGTCCACGTCGTTTTGCTCAATTGGGGAAGACACCGCGGACTGCCAAGCAAACGGAAATGAAGACGGGGATCTTGCAAATTCTATATGCTAATCCATTCTCAGGATTAGATCATGAAGACCCGTTCCAACATCTCACTAAATTCTATGAGATTGCGGGAACTCTTGGTGAGACGGAAAGTAATGAGGAGGCTATGTGGATGAGAATGTTTCCACATTCGTTGATAGGCAAAGCTAAGGAGTGGTACTTGGACCAACCTCCTACGGTGATGACGAACTGGAATACACTTGAGGAGAAATTCCTTGAGAGGTTCTTCCCTCAGAATCGGTTTATGGAGGCGAAGACAACCATTGCGGTGTTTTCACAAGGTACAAGTGAAACACTATGTGAAGCCTGGGAGCGTTTCAAGTCAATGCTCAGACGATGTCCGAACCATGGATTTGATGAGTTAACACAAATTCATCTCTTCCGGAACGGAATGCAACAACAATCAAAGCTTTTGCTTGACGCTGCAGCTGGTGGTTCTTTAATGGCCAAGAGCGCGGAGGATGCTGTTGCTATTATAGAAAGAATGGCGTTGAACGATCACCAAGCTCATCACAACCGGAGCCAAAGCCAAAGGAAGACGGGAATCTTAGAGTTGGGAACTAATGATGCGATCCTTGCACAAAACAAGTTGCTCACGCAACAAGTGGAAGAGTTGACAAAGAAAATGGCCAACCTTCCCCAACAAATGAAGGACATTCAGAACGAGCAAAGAAGACAACACCAAGTCGCATCTTGCGAGCTTTGTTCAGGAGATCACCCAACCGGATTCTGTCCACCCCCCACAGAAGAGGTAAGCTATGTTGGTAATCAACCAAGGCCTCAACAGTTTCAAAACCAATTCCAAAGCCATCCAAACAACTTCCCAAGAGGGAATAACCCAAATTATGGCCAAGGTTGGAGAGGAGAAGCTGGGCAGTACAACCGACAACCTTACCAGAACTATAACCAATATCAACCTCCACAACAAAACCGAAACCAATCCACCGATGAAACCCTCAATTTATTCATGCAGCAGTCAATGGCCAACCAGAAAAACACTGATGCGTCCATTAAAAACCTGGAGACGCAAGTGGGTCAATTGGCACAACAACTTTCTCAGGCTACTCAACAAGGCGGAACCTTTACCGCCAACACACAAACCAACCCGAAGGATCATGCATCATCATCGAAATGACAATTAAGTCATTCTGATGAGGAAGCCCGTGCAACAAGAGACAACGAAAATTGCAAGGCAATAGCTACAAGGAGCGGGAAGGTAATTGGCCAAGGTATAGGGGATAATCTTGAAGTAGAGAGAAGGGTGGTTGAGAATGAGGTGAAGGAGAAGGATGAGGATGAAGGGCATGAGGAAGAAATAGAAGATGTACATATAGAGGATGTAGTAGAAAAAAATAATAAGGATGTAGTTGAAAATGAGAACATTGTATGGAAGAAGGATGTGGTGAAGGAGAAGAGCAAGAAGCAAGAAATAGTGAAGAATGCACCAACACCGCACCTACCTTACCCAACTACACCAGCCAAAAAAGAAAAGGAGAGGCAGTTTGCTAGGTTCCTTGAAGTTTTCAAGAGGTTACAAATCAATATACCATTCTCGGAAGCCCTAGAGCAAATGCCTACCTATGCCAAGTTCATGAAGGAAATCCTTTCCAAGAAGAGAAGGTTCAATGAACAAGAAACAATTTTGCTAGATGCAAATTGTAGTGAGATCATCCAGAACACATTGGCAAGAAAGAAGAGAGATCCGGGCAAAGTTACATTGCTCGTGTCCATTGGCAATGTTGATGTCGGCAAGGCACTTATTGATTTGGGTTCAAGCATCAACCTAATACCACTATCCGTTGTCAAAAGGATAGGTCATTTAGTTGTGAAGAGAACCAACTTAACCTTGCAATTAGCCGACAAATCCTACACTCGTCCATTGGGAATTGCTGAAGACGTGTTGGTGAAAGTCGACAAGTTCTTGTTCCCCGTCGACTTTGTAGTGATGGATATTCCGGAGGATGATGATGTGCCACTACTTCTTGGGAGAACTTTCATGCAAACGGCACGGGTGATGATTGATCTTGACGGAGGCTTGATGAAAGTCCGTGTGGACGATGAAGAAGTCAATTTCAACATCCATGAAGCCATGAGGTTCCCTAGTGATAAAGCTGCGTGCTTCAAGATGGATGCAACGGAAGAATTGATAGTTGATACGAGAAATCAGTTGCATGACTTGACACATCTTGAGAGAGTTTTGACAAACGCACTAAGTATCCTAGGAGAAGAAGATGAACATGAGCTTGAAGAGTGTTTGAAGGAGCTCGATTCGTTGAAGGAAATTCCTCCTCACAAAGCCAAAATCGAGGAATTGACGAATGAAGCTATAGTAGAAGAAGTGAAACCGGAGATGAAAATTTTGCCCTCACATTTGAAGTATGTGTTTCTTGATCAAGAGGGTACCAAACCGGTGATCATTAGTAGCTCCTTATCAAACCATGAAGAAACAAGATTGGTCGAAGTTTTGAAGTCCAACAAGGAAGCAATAGGTTGGACACTATCCGACTTAAAAGGGATAAGTCCTTCCTATTGTATGCACAAGATCATGATGGAAGAGGATTATAAGCCGGTGGCACAACCTCAAAGACGATTAAACCCAAATATGAAAGAAGTAGTCCGGAAAGAAGTAGTGAAGCTACTAGAAGCCGGCATGATATATCCGATCTCGGATAGCACTTGGGTTAGTCCGGTTCAAGTTGTCCCTAAGAAGGGAGGTATGACGGTTATCACGAATGAGAAGAATGAGCTCATACCGACAAGAACCGTGACCGGTTGGAGGATGTGTATCGACTACCGGAGGTTGAACAAAGCAACTAGAAAGGATCATTTTCCTCTACCATTTATGGATCAAATGCTAGAGAGGCTGTCAGGACAAGCTTTTTACTGTTTCCTTGACGGGTATTCAGGTTACAATCAGATATCGGTGAATCCAGACGATCACGAGAAGACTGCTTTCACATGTCCTTTTGGGGTATTCGCATATCGACGCATGCCGTTCGGTTTATGTAACGCTCCAGCAACATTTCAAAGATGCATGCAAGCTATATTTGCCGACTTGATAGAGAAAAGCATTGAAGTGTTCATGGACGACTTCTCAGTTTTCGGGTCATCATTTGATTTATGCTTGGAGAATCTGGACACGGTACTGAAACGGTGCAAGGAAACCAACTTGGTGCTCAATTGGGAGAAGTGTCACTTCATGGTAACCGAGGGTATTGTCCTTGGTCACAAGATCTCCTCCAAGGGTATCGAAGTTGATAAAGCTAAGGTCGACGTGATAGGAAAACTTCCACCACCAGTCAATGTCAAAGGGATCCGAAGCTTCCTAGGCCATGCCGGGTTCTATCGTAGATTCATCAAAGACTTCTCAAAAATCGCAAAGCCATTGAGCAACTTGCTCAACAAAGATAAGTCTTTTGATTTTGATATTGACTGTTTAAATGCATTTAATAGTTTGAAGGATAGCTTAACATCCGCACCCATAATCACCGCACCAAACTGGATATACGATTTTGAACTTATGTGCGATGCAAGTGATTATGCGGTAGGCGCGGTGTTAGGTCAACGCAAAAACAAAATTTTTCATGCTATACACTACGCAAGTAAAGTTTTAAATGACGCACAAGTCAATTATGCTACCACTGAAAAAGAATTACTTGCCATAGTGTTCGCATTAGAAAAATTTCGTTCGTATCTCATAGGTTCAAAAATTGTTATTTGGACTGACCATGCAGCTATCAAGTACTTGATTACCAAACCCGACTCAAAGCCGAGACTCATCCGTTGGATGTTGCTACTCCAAGAGTTTGATTTGGAGATTAAGGACAAGAAGGGGACTGAGAACCTAGTAGCCGATCATCTGTCCAGATTGGTGAACAAAGAGATAACGAAGAATGAAAGGGACATCCTTGAAGTGTTCCCGGATGAGCAGTTGCTTATGGTGCAAGAAAGACCATGGTTTGCGGACATGGCCAATTACAAAGCAACGGGTTTCATTCCGGAGGATTACACTTGGCAAATGAAGAAAAGGTTGTTGAGAGACGCCACTCAATTCATTTGGGATGACCCATACTTATTCAAGATTGGAGTAGACCACTTAATAAGAAGATGTGTTGCTAGAGAAGAAGCCAAGGACATCATGTGGCATTGTCACAACTCGCCATACGGTGGTCATTACAGTGGAGAAAGAACTGGAGCTAAAGTTCTTCAAGCTGGCTTTTATTGGCCCTCGTTGTTCAAAGATTGTTATGAACATGTGAAAGAATGCGAGAGTTGCCAGAAGACCGGAGGGATTTCAAAGAGGAATGAAATGCCTCTACAAAGTATCCTTGAAGTCGAAGTCTTCGACTGTTGGGGTATTGACTTTGTAGGGCCATTTCCATCTTCTTTGAACAACGAGTATATTCTGGTGGCTGTCGACTATGTTTCAAAGTGGGTTGAAGCAATAGCATCTCAGAAAGCCGACAGCAAAACGGTGGTCAAGTTTCTGAAAAGGAACATCTTCTCCCGATTTGGAACTCCAAGAGTGCTAATAAGTGATGGAGGTTCACACTTCTGCAATCAGCAGTTAGCAAAAGCACTTGAGCACTATGGAGTAAAGCACAAGGTAGCTTCACCATACCATCCACAGACGAACGGTCAAGCCGAGGTATCCAACCGTGAAATCAAACGGATACTTGAGAAGACCGTGTCATCTTCAAGGAAGGATTGGGCGATGAAACTGGACGAAGCGTTGTGGGCCTATAGGACCGCATACAAAGCTCCTACGGGTTTCACCCCATTCCAGTTGGTGTATGGGAAAGCGTGCCACTTGCCGGTCGAGTTGGAGCACAAAGCGTTTTGGGCGCTCAAGTTTTTGAACTTTGATCAAGAGCAAGCTGGGGAGAAGAGAAAGCTTCAAATGCATGAATTAGAGGAAATGCGTGACCAAGCCTATCAGTCTAGCAAGCTCTATAAGGAAAAGGTTAAACGGTATCATGACAAGAAGATCATGAAGAGGGAATTCAAGCCTGGTCAGATGGTGTTGCTGTTCAATGCAAGACTACGTTTATTTCCGGGTAAATTGAAGTCCAAGTGGTCCGGTCTGTTCATGATAAAGGAAGTAAAGCCTTATGGAGCTGTGGAACTAGAGGATCCTATCACCAAGTCGACATGGACAGTGAATGGACAAAGGCTGAAGCCATATTTTGGAGGTGAAGTTGTTCGGCACACGACAACAATTTCTCTCATTGATTCTTACGCTTAAGCGAATCAGGCGTCGATCTAATGACGTTAAACAAGAGCTTGTTGGGAGGCACCCCAATTTTGTAAGTATTTTACTGCTTTGCATTTTAGTTTAGGTCATTTTTCATTCAAAATCAGAAACCAGTCCAAATTCAGAACCTGAAAATTTTTACCTGTCATGGATCGCTCAGCGAAAAACATGCTCGCTAGGCGATAATTATAGGTCAGTTTGACCAGTGTTGACCAAATTAATTTCGCCTAGCGATGGAACGTTCGCTTAGCGAAAATGCGAAGGCAGACAGTTCCTGTTTCCAATGCCAGACAACCCTTATGGCCTCATTAATGTGTCCCAACCGTTCCCCAACCACCCAGTAAACCAATAAACCGGTTCTAACCCATTGTTTCTCCATTTTTCACAAAACCAACTCAAAACCTTTCACATTCTTCTCAAAAATTCAAACCCAAACTCAACCAAAGCCAGATTAAGCCACTGCATTTCATTGCATCATTTCATCTCGCACTTAATCATCAGCATGGCACCTAAATCCAAATCAACCGGAAGCAAAAGGAAAGCGGGAGAAGGATCTTCTCGTGCATCCGCTCCATTTGATGCAAGTCGCTTCCGGAGCGCACACCACGCTGCTAGGTACCAGGAGCTGCTTCAGAGGAAGTTCTTGCATGAGAAAGAGTTCATCATCAGTCCTCAAGGCAAATACACAGGCATTTTGGGGATTTTTGAGAGTAGGAAGTGGGAGACTTTGGTAAGTCCTCCGACAAATATCAACGCTGATATTGTCAGGGAGTTCTATGCGAATGCAATCCCTGACAACCCTGAGGACCCTTTTGAGTTCCAGACCTTTGTCCGAGGACATGTCGTGAAGTTTCACCGCCCAGCCATCAATGCCTACCTTGGAAACCCAATTCCCCCTGCTGAATCAGAATACTTGTGTGAGTACCACACTCAGCAAGCTCGTGGCAACTGGGACCACGAAGAGATTAAGAAGGCTATCTTTAAGGAAGGCAAAGACTATGATTTGAATGCATCTGGGAGGCCTTTTAGGGCATTGAAGCAGGACATGACGATGCCAGCTCAGGTGATCCTCAACCTTATCTTACACAACATCCGCCCCAAAAGCCATATGTCCTCAACTACTTTGGATGTCACCCCCCTCATTTACTGTATCTTAGCTGGGAAGAAAGTGGACGTTGCCAGGATCATTGCAAAGGAACTTAAGGCAGTTGCAATGAGTGGCATTACAACTGCTAAGTGTCCACTTGCCTTCCCCGGACTGATTATGGGCCTGTGCCAGACAGCACGCATCGTCCTCCCACCACAAATTCATGAGAAGATAGTAAACCCGGTGGATGATGCTTATATTGCCCGACACAATGAGGGGAGACCAGTCAGAAGAACCCACCACCAAACCCAAGATCAGCCTGAACCATCACAAGCACAAGAGCAGCCACCTACACAGCCACAGCAGCCTCAGATTCACCAGTGGGATCCTAGGTATCAGAGTTTCACTTGGGATGCTATGGAGGCACATTACAGAGGTCAGCTGGGTATCCAGGAGTCGCTCTACCGTATGCAGCAGCATTGGGGTGCTCCAGCAGATTCTGCTCAGCAGGTGATGACCCCTGATCAGTATCGCTCCTATGTGAACTACCCTGGGGACAGGCCATTCTATTATGGAGGGGGCAGTGGAGCTGCAGTTGCTGATGATGATGATGCAGTTGCTGGTGCTGATGATGATGTTGTAGCAGCTGAGGGTTCGGATGAGGAGACTGCGAGTGATGAGGAGATGGAGGATTGAGCTGGGAGCAAGACAAGGACTTGAAAGCACGCGCATTCAGTGAAAAATTCCATTTAAAGCTTTCAGTCGTTTATTTTTTTTGGATTGTCTGAACTATACCATGGCTTGTATTACTGAATTCCCGTACTCTGTTTCTGTATTTTGTTTCGTACTTTGCTTCCGTACTTTTAATTCCGTATTTCAATTCTGTATTTTGAATATTATGTACTTTTGGTACAAGTTGTTTAAGTTTATGTTTTATGTTAATTTTGTGTGTTATAGTTATTTATTTTAGTATCATGTTTTAGTTAGTATAGTTAATTTTCAATTGTGTGAACCCTGTTCAAATACTCAATGCTAAATGCTTGAACTAAGCCAAAGCTATGAGCAAAAGATCAGGTGAGTGATAATGATAAAAAGTTAGTGATAAAGCGCGCAGCTAAGGTACTCGTTTCTTGTTTTTCTAGGTATATACTTGATTGTGAAATGAGTCCTTTGCACACGATTTTTATGTTACTCAGTTTTAAGTAAGCACATATTTACGTTTGAACCAATTTAGAACTAGCCAAAAATGTGAGGAATCCTCAACCAATGTATATATATGCAGGAGACTAATATCATGTTTTAACTCAGTTATTTTATGTTAAATCTGTTGTTGTTTTAAATTGTGTAAAAGCATTGAAATGATCAAGGCAATTTTTTGAAATTGAGAGAAATACTTGACCAAATGAACCTACCCTGTGAGATGTGTGAGTATCTGTTAACCCATCTGAGCCTAATGGAATCAGAATTGTTAACTGTGGACTGTCAATTTAATAAGCTCATCTGCTTATTTAAATTGCCGGAGTTTGTAAAAAAAAATTCAGTTCATAGTTAACTCTTTGTTAAATTCTGATAGTTGTTTTCTTTTGAACCCTTATCCGTCGTTTTTATTGACCTTTGCCATAATAACAAAGGAACATTCGATTAGGGTATCATTGAAATAAGTTGGGGGAGAAAGGAAGGTTTTATTTAAGTCAATGTATGGTGAATGATGTTAATTGATCTTGACAAGAAAAAGAAAAAAAGAAAGAAAAGCAAACCAAGAAAAAGAAAAGAGAAAAATGAAAAGGTTTGCAAGATTTCAAAGAAAAAGTTGTCAAGAATCAATCAAGAATAGAAAAAAAAAATGAAATTCACCAAGTGTTGTATTGGAGAAAGAAGGAAGTTGTAATTAGATTGAATGTTTCCTTTTGCTTGGCCATTTGAATTCAAATATCCCACATATGACAATTCTTTTGTAACCTAGCCCAATTACAACCCTGAAAGACCTTTTGATCAATGCCTTTTATGCTTTTGGAAATGATAATTAGATGGACACATAATTTGATTGTATGTTATCATGTTTATTGGATGAGTGTTCATAACCCTTACAAAGGTTCAACATGTTCATCTACTTTTATATAGAAGTGTGTTAGGTTGGTTCAAATTTAAATATTTTGTTTGCCAAGAATTGTGAGATATAAACTTTGTGCTTAGGACTGTGTCACAATCATGGTATGTATTTAGTGGAATGAGAAACTTTACTATTACTCGCGCTATCATAGTTGAATCATTCACCTGAAAAATCTTTTCTTCCATTTTGGAAATTTTTGCCTCATGCTTAACTTTGTCCAAAGCCTTGTTTTTCCAATTATTTTGAATCTTTTGTTTGAGGACAAACAAAGAACTAAGTTGGGGAGTATTTGATAAGTGGCAAAATATGAATAAATCCATGTCTTTTATAATGCCTTTTAATTACTTGTTATGCAAGTTATCTTAGGAAAAGCATGGAATTTATGAATAAATGCCAATTATTCTTTGTATATCTCATTCTTCCCCATTTGTGTAGGAAAAAGCAAGCCAGGACCTGAACATCAAAAGAATTATTGAAGAGAAGCATGAAGACAATCGCCTAGCGATCCTAGGGCGATTGCTGAGCGAAGTCAACAAGATAGTTCGCCTAGCGACCAGCAAGCGAAAGGTTGGCGAAGGTAGGCAGAGAGTTCAGTTGGAACAGTAACTGCCAGATTCGCTAAGCGACGGAGAGGCGAAAGGTTGGCGAAGGTAGGCAGAGAGTTCAGCTGGAACAGTAACGAACACTTTCGCCTAGCGATCCTAAAGCGAAAGCTTGGCGATTCAAGACAGGGATTTTCTGGAACAGGGGAAGCTGTTTTCGCCCAGCGATATTTTGGATCGCTCAGCGACATCATCAAGGCGGTCTAACTGTAGAAGATGACGTGGCAGGTCTCTATTGGCTGTTTTGAATTGTTCGCTTGAGCGATGATACGTATCGCTGAGCGAAAGTGTAATTATCAGTTTAGTATTTAAGCTATTTACAGCTTTTAGGTTAAAAACTTAGTATTGTATTGCTTACAATTTTACACGAAATTTAAGAGCTTATTCCTAAGAAAGAGAGATTAGGCATAGAAGGAGGAAAACTTCAAAATAGCAAGTAACTTTGGATTGAAGAAGACATTTTAGAAGCTTTGAGACATCAAGCTCTACTAAATCTTCATCTTCCTTTCTTATTTTGCAAGTGTTGTCATGACAATGATCAACCAATCTCCTTTGTTGGGATTGATAGGTAATCAATCACTCATGTTGTAAACTTTTGATTATTTAATATATGATTCTAGCAATTTTTATATACCATTGAATTTCTTCTTGCTTTTCAATCTTATGTTTGATTTAAATGTTGTTGAAAAAGACTTTTGAATCTAGGTTTAGAATGATTTTCTATCAAGATAAGAAATTCTAGAAATGGGATTTGGTTTTGATAATTACATTATAGTATTGGATCGTAAAGCTTTTGAATCGTTTAATAGATAGAGAAATCATCGATTAAACGATACAATCGATCTCACGACGTCATTTGGGAAATCAATGATGTTGTTGAGCAATACGTAATAATGTCATATATAAGAAAACGCTAGAATTCGTATTTGTAATCAATCGGATATAAACGATGTTTGATTGATGAAAGTTAATCCGAACACCTTCTATGTCCTATGACTCTACTATTTATTTATTATGTTTTAAAATGACGAGTAGCGTAGTAAAACAAATTAAACCCTAACTTAAGACGATAATCGAAGTTGAACGGAATATGATATCACATTAATCCCTGTGGAACGATATAAAAACTAATACTTGCTTTTGCAATACCAACAACTACCCGTGGTATTTCTACCTAGGAACTCCTAGATATAAAACCCCTCTTACTTCCCTCAGTCAATCACTGCCCCAGTGATTATTAGACTCTAAACAAAACAAAGATGGAGACACTCTCCTAAAAACTCAGTACGTCACTTTTGCTTAAAAGCTTTAAGTGATTACAACTCAATAAAACAACAACCAACTCTAAACACTTGAGTGGTGTACAAAAACAAAGCACTAAGCTTACAGACTCAAAACACTAAGTATGACTCTCTCTTCTGTTTGGATATGTATTTCTTCAATAGCAGGGTCCTCCTTATATAGCTTCAACAACAACATAATTCTTGAATCAAATCTTCTTCAAAGATATATTCCCAGAATTCTTTAGAAGCAAATAGAAGCAATTATATATCTGAAATATATTTTCCAAAGATTTCTTTGAAAATATATTCACAAATAAAAGAAACAAATCTTCAACCAATATCTTCACGCGAATTAATTTGCCTTCTAGAAACATCAGCTTGGATAAATCTTCAATCAAATCTTCGAAAGATACTGTGAGAGAATTAACAGAACCAAGGCACAAGAATGAACGCAGAAAACGTGCTTCTGAAATGCAGCTTCTGAAGGTAAACGAAAGTCAGCGTCTGAACAGTGCGTCTGAAGGTCAACGAAAGTCAGCGTCTGAACAGTGCGTCTGAAGTACTGTTCAGCTTCTGAAGTGTACGGTCAGCTTCTGAAGAACCAGTTCAGCTTCTGATGAACCAATTCAGCTTCTGATGAACATTTTGAGCTTCTGAAATTCTGTTTCTAGCTTCTGAAGTACAAATTGCTTGTCTATTTGATTTTAGCAAACATGAAGCCAACAACCAAATATCCAACATGTATTTTTAAAAAAATCAAAAATGAAATAATTGAAGTTTAGGTCACGTGACTGTTTTGAAAGAAAAGATGGATAAATTCATATCTTCTTCTCCCCAACCTCCATCTTCGACCTTCTTCTTCATCGTCCTCTATCTTCTTCAGCTTTGGTTCGTTTTTTCTTCTTCTTCTTCTTCCTCACAGAATCATGTATAATCATCTTCTTATTCTTCTTTATCTCTGAACATGGCTGGTGCTGGTTCTAGATCCAGTTCTTCATCTGCATCTTCTTGGAAGAGGCCTCAATTCAAGTGCAGGTGCGGCGTTGATTCTCCTCTTTGTACAACATGGACTTTAAAGAACCCAGGCATAAGGTTTTTCGGTTGCAGGTTGTACACAAAAAGCAGGGGTAAGGTCTGTAACTTCTTCAAATGGTACGATGAAGCATGTTCTGAGAGAGGAAAGAAGCTTATCAATGTTTTGTTGAAGCAAAATGATTCACTGCAAAATATGAACAAAAAGCTTGTTAGAGGAGTTGTATGTTTAGGATTTATTGTAATGTTATTGTTGGTTGTGATTGTAATGTTGATGTTTAAGTAAGATTGTAATGTTATTGCTGGTTGTGATGGTAATGTTGATGTTTAAGTAAGATTGTAATGTTATTGAGTAGTTCATTTCTAATGTAATGATGAAGAAGTTAGATTGAAAAAGTAGTGTTATTGTTTGGTTAAATGAGATTATTCATTCTATATATACATTGCTGCGTATAATGTTCTTGTAATGTTTGGTTAAATATTGATATTCATTGTTGATAACTGTTTTGGAAATTAACAAACATAACATCATTGAGTTATGCCCAATGGCAATTACATCTCCATAAAACAACAAAATAAAGGTCTACAGGTCAATTAACTATGCCTCATAAAAATAACCAGGATTTGTCAAATAGCAATTACATCAAAATGGCTAATTAAATAGCACTTCAAAAAGACTAAATGCACATCAAAATGGCTGATTAAATAGCACTTCATTGGTTGACAGATTGTTGTGTTCCTAGTGCCTCATTTTGAGCCTTTCTCTTCCTTCCCCTCTTGACACCCTTTTGTTGTGCACATTGTGCACATTTGTAGCATTTAGTCTTTGAGTTCCAGTTTAATTCCAGATTGTGACACAGTTCCTAGTGCCTCACTTTGAGTTCCAGCTTGCCTCCTAGCAGATTGTGTAACTGGTGCAGTTTGTGTAACTGGTGCAGATTGAGTTTCAATATGTGTCACAGGTGCAGATTCAGTTATTGCATGTGCTTGTGTCACAGTTGTTTGAGTCTCAGGTTGCATCACACAAGTATTTGACTACACAAGTAATTGACAATTATAAGTGCTCTAAATTATAAATGCAATAAGATTAAAGTTATCAATGCTCTAATATTCACCTTGTTTCCACCCTTTGGTATAGTTATGTCTGCAGTTGTTTTCCCCTTACATGTTCTTCTATTGTGTCCTAATTCAAAACATCTTTTTCATCTGACAGTTCCATCCACCTTCTTCAATCTTCTAGAGTTTGTAGGCTCATCATTTGTTTTTCTTCTAGCCTTCTTGGGTCTCCCTGGTGCCCTCCTAACATATGGAGGTTGGATGGGTAATCCATCAATAGTTGGCCATAATTTTGGTCCATTGTTAGGTAGTATGATGTTGTTATAAGTGGCTATAAATGTGTTTTTCATGCAAACAGATTAATTCAACATAATTAAAATGCATGCTAACCCAAACAGATTAATTCGAACAGAGGAATCTAGTGCATATACCTATACCAATTAGCAACATAATCTTCAGGTGCTTTTTCATTGAACCAAATACAACATATTGCATGTACACATGGAATACCAGATAATTGTCATCTCTTACAAGCACAAGTCTTATCCTTCAAATTGACCACATACTGATCTACACCATTTGATACAGCAAAAATACTATAATTCAAATCTCCTGACCAATTTGGAGTTCATCCATCAGCTTCCTTTTTTGAAATTTCTAATCTCTTCTGAATTATAGGACATATATCCCCCTCATATCTCAACATAAAATCTCTAAGTCTAACAATTATGTTAGTCATGTAGAACTTAATCCCCTTAGTAATTGAAATAATTGGTAAATCCATATATTCTAGAATTGGCATGTTAAAAGCCTCACACATATTATTAACTTGCAAACTACACTGAGTGTGAGTACTGTAATGTGCCCTGCTCCACATACCAGGGGGAAGTTTGGACATTTCCTCCCATGCTTCCTCACTGATCTTCTTCATATTCTCCATGGCTTTCTCCCATTCAGGAACTGTGTTACATCTAGCAGCTCTCCATAGTGCTTCTTTCAATGCATCACCAGGAAATCTCTTCCTAAAATTTCCATACAAATGCTTCACACATAACCTATGTTCAACATTTGCATCAACATCCTTCAGAGTATCTACTAGTCCCTAAAGCAAAGAAATAAAAAATTTATTAACATCTCCTAAAATAGCATAAAAGACAATAAAGTAAAGAACAAATACCTTTTGTTGGTCATATATGAATGACCATCTCCTATATTGAATTTTGTTCAGATCTTCCAGAAGAAGGTTAATAAACCATGACCATAAGTCATTTGTCTCAGTCTCAACAATTGCAAAAGCTATTGGAATCATTTGATTGTTTCCATCTTTACCAACATCAGATAGTAATTGACCTGCATACCTTCCTTTCAAGAAACAACCATCAAGACCAATCAAAGGTCAACAGTTATTCACAAATGCTCTCTTACATGCATTGACGCATACATACATCCTAGAAAATACTGGGCCATTCACACCTAATTCACTTTTGATTATAACTGTGCTTTCTGGGTTACTTCTTAACAACTCTTGTGCATAACTCCTGAGATGCTTGTACTATTCCACCATACTTCCCTCAATCATCTCCAAAGCTTTTGTTTTTGCTCTATATACCTGAAATCTACTTAGCATCACACCCCACCTAGTTTACATTCTGCTTGCAATGCTTTAATTCTTAGACCAGGAGTGTGTCTAAGAATAGGTATCAATTTCCTAGCTATGACAGTAGGTTTTGCTTGTCTGTTATTACCAGTTCTGTGACATTTATGAATTATATCTAAGCTAACAACCTGAAAGTAAGTCTTGTGAGTAGACTTAATAACTCTCATATAAAATGAACAACCATCAGAACACTTAACAACAATTCTAGCCTTCTCATTTTTGTTTAAATACACATTCTTCCTAGATTTCAAAGCATATTCTTTCACAGTAGTTCTAACAAGTTTTGCAGAAATAAATATATGACCTAACTGAAATCTCACTGGCTTATCACCTTCAAGAACTTTGAACTTGGGATATTTCTTCTTACCACCATCTTCACTTACTTCATCTGTTGTGTCTAACTCTTCATTGTCACCATCTTCATCATTAAAGTCTTCAATAGTAGTTGGGTTTGGATTTCTTGATGCAACAACCCCCTCCTCTACAGATCCAGCATCAACAAAATCATTGTTACCCTTTTTTGAAGGATTCATTGTCTCTTCTGAAAGTATATTAGTCCAAGCCCAATTTTCATCAAAATCACTATTCTCAAATTCTGATCCAGATCCAAGTTCAGAACCTATATCAACTTCTTCAACAAATTCACCATCACCTACATCATAATTATCATCACCAGAGTCACTAAACTCATCACAACCCTCATTACCCTTGTTACCCTCAGCTAGAATCTCTTCTGTGTTGGTTGGGTTATAAGCTGGTATTTCATTTGCGTTGGTTGGGTCAGATTCTGGTATATCATTTATGTTGATTGGGTCAGATTCTGGTATATCATTTATGTTGATTGGGTCAGAAGATGGTATCTCATTTGTGTAGGTTGTTGGGTTATGAGCTGGCTTATCATTTGTGTAGGTTGGGTTATAAGCTGGCATCTCATTTGTGTAGGTTGGGTAGGTTGGGTTATGGTCAGGTGTTTCCAAATACAAATCAGTATAATTGAAGCCCTTATGGTGTCTTACAAACTCATGGACATCTTTGGCACAACCCAACTGTTTAAGCCCACCAGATAGGCCTTTTTTTGGGAGTACATACCAAAATCTAGTTGATTCAGGGTAGCCTATCAGTGTTACAAATTTACTTAAATCTAAAGTGTTAATTTCATCCATATCCCAAACACCATCAGGTTCATATATTTCCCCATTTAAATATGCATCTATAGGGTCAGAGGTGAAATATCCCTTGTGGTGGAATCTGATCTTTATCATATTCTCAGATGGCCTAGTTGTATTGAAACAAACAAAATGACTAAATGACTAAAGTTTAAAAAATTCAATAAAAAAAAATCATACTTTACAATAATACAGTAAAAAAATCACACTTACTATGGCGTGCAAGATTTATGCGTGTTTCCATCATCCTCCTTCGTAGGCTCCTTCGCGCACACATCGTTCTTCTTCGCCATCGTTTCCGTCTTCTTCGTCTTTCCACAGTTGTTCTTCACCATTATTTCCTTCATCTTCGCCATTGAAATTACGGTTTTTTCGTTTCGATTCAGAAGGTGATTCAAGAACAAAACATATCAGAAGGGTTTCGTTTCATTTCATTTCAGAAGGTGAAATGGCTTAGATGATTACAGTTTCGTTTTTAGATATGAAAACGGGATGAAATGGTGATTTGCGATTAGGGTTTCGTTTGGGAGGAGAAGAAGAAAAGGTGATTTGCGATGACAGTCATGGGAGAAGAGGAGAGGAGAAGTGGAGAGGTCTGAGTGAATAAGGGTTTCAGATTTTGGATATGTAAGGGTCACGTGACCACAACTCTCGAACTTCAATTATTTCATTTTTGATTTTTTTAAAAATACAAATTACACACATGGCAAGCATTTAATGAAGACATGTTAGCAAAATTCAACACATCAGCAAAAAAACACACGAGGGGCTACAAAATCAGAAATGGGGTAAATGATAGGGTGCAAAATCGCTCAAAAAAAAGGATGGGGTGCAAAATCGCACAATTAGCAAAAGATAGAGTGCAAAAATGCAATTAAGCCGAAAAAGACAAGTTTAAGCAAGTATAGATTATTTTCTTGTAAACAACCAAATATATCCATTTAAGCAAGTTTCATTAGATTTCACTTAAAGTTTTTTTTATACGAGAGAATCCAATCTTTGAAATTATTTTATATTATAAGCAAGCTATAAAAACATCAAAAAAGTTATGTATATAATATTTTCTAGTAAACAACCAAATATATCAATTTAAGCAAGTTTCATATAGTAAACAACCAAATATATCCATTTAAACAAGTTTCATGTTTGACTAAAACTTCTTATTCTAAATATAGATTATGTTAACTTTTAGATTTGCATTTCAAGACCATCATCATGACCAATAACTATTTTCCTTCATATACACAGCTAAAAAGAAATTTAGAAAAAATAAAAAAACACCCAACACAAAAGGGATAAAATTAACTTATTTTTTGACCAAAAAAATTACATTACATTAAAATATTAAGACTCTCACACTCATCATTACAAATACTATTTAGTATAACTCAACCTTTCTCTTCCCTCCTATAACCCACTTCCCCTTCTTAGCTCATTCAACAACTCAACACCTTTCTTCATTCTTTCCCAATTCCAAAATCCCAAATCACCTCTCAAAATCAAAACCCATCTCCCAAAATCAAATCCCAAATTTCATTCATCATGTTCATAAATTATAAGATCACAAAATAAAATAAAATAAAAATAAATCCCATTTTTCTTTCTTCCCATTTTCTATCCATTTTTTCACTTCAATATTCCCAATTTCTTTCTCTTTCAATACTTCATTCATAAATCGCTTCGGTTCAATTTCACAAAATTCTCATCAATGCGACACCGTTTTGTTCTATCACAAAAACCTAGTTTCTAGGGTTCCGAGCAAGAATTAGGGTTCGAAAATTCTCCAATTTCTTCCACCAAGTTTGAATCTTTCTTCAAAACCCATAAAATTGTTTCGATTTCGAATCGATTTGGCATGGTGGGTAACGACGATGCTCGAGCTCCATGCCACCTTTCAAATTCCCGGAAAATGTTTTGGCGTTCAGCTTCATGGTCTTCCGCCCGTTCCGCCGCCGCCGCAAATCCCTCCGGTGAACCGGAATCGAATTTCACCGATCCGAATTCCGCCGGTGGTGGTGGAGATACTACTAACCGGAGATTTCCTCCACCGCCTTTGACGCCGAGGTCACAGCAGAATTGTAAGGCAAGATCATCATGTCTGCCGCCCCTTCAGCCGCTTTCGATTGCTCGCCGGAGTTTGGATGAGTGGCCGAAAGCGAGTTCCGACGATATCGGGGAGTGGCCACAGCCACCTATTACTCCTGGTGGGAGAGGTAATGGTAATGGTAATGGTAATAGCAGTAATAGTAGTAATAGTAGTAATAATAATGGTGAAAGGTTGAAACTTGATTTGTCTACAATTCAGCAGAATAATAATCCTGATAGTAGAAATAATGGAGGACTTGTGAAGAGAGATAAAATTGCTTTTTTTGATAAAGAATGTTCTAAAGTTGCTGACCATGTTTATCTTGGTGGTGATGCTGTTGCTAGAGATAGGGAAATTTTGAAAAGGAATGGGATTACTCATGTTTTGAATTGTGTTGGTTTTGTGTGTCCTGAGTATTTTAAAGGTGATTTTGTGTATAGGACTTTGTGGTTACAAGATAGTCCTAGTGAGGATATTACTAGTATTTTGTATGATGTGTTTGATTACTTTGAAGATGTTAGGGAAAAGAATGGGAGGGTGTTTGTTCATTGTTGTCAAGGGGTGTCGAGGTCGACATCTCTTGTTATTGCTTATCTTATGTGGAGGGAAGGACAGAGTTTTGATGATGCTTTTCAGTTTGTGAAGGCGGCGAGGGGTATTGCTGATCCGAATATGGGTTTCGCTTGTCAGTTGTTGCAGTGTCAAAAAAGGGTTCATGCGTTTCCTCTTAGTCCGAGCTCGTTGTTGAGAATGTATAGGATTGCTCCTCATTCGCCGTATGATCCTTTGCATCTTGTTCCAAAGATGTTGACCGATCCGTCTTTGTCTGCTTTGGATTCTAGGGGTGCATTTATTGTGCACATTCCTTCGGCGATATATGTTTGGATTGGTAAGTATTGTGGGGCTATCATGGAAAGGGATGCTAGAGGGGCTGCGGATCAGATTGTCCGGTATGAGAGAGTGCAAGGATCGATTATCATGATTAAGGAAGGTGGGGAACCACCATCGTTTTGGGATGCTTTTTCGAAGTTTTTGCCTTTGATGGACATGTCTGGGAGTAGAGTAGAAAGTTGCAAATCAAGTGTTAGAATTTTTCCTGGTGAGAGGAAAGTAGATGCGTTCGATGTTGATTTTGAAGTTTTCAGAAAAGCCATCGTGGGAGGTTTTGTGCCTCCGTTTGCATCATCGGAGAATGATCATGAAACCCATCTTCCTGCAAGAGAGAGTAGTTGGAGTGTTTTAAGGCGGAAAAATTCCTGTCCTGATGTGAAGGAGTTTCTCTCAGCCCCTAAGTTATCATTCCCGCGGGTTTATTCAGATTCCGTGTTGTGCATTCATACATCTGCAAATTCATTTCCATCACCATCAATGTTGTCAACTGACTCATCTTTATCATCTTCCTCTTCACCTCCTTTTGTTTCTCCAGATTCCATTTCTTCTGATCCTAGCAATCACTCAAAGTTGTTGTTAGAATTATCCCCAGATTCTTCCTCTTTCGTTTTTGCTCCCGTCCCAGTATCTTCATCTTTGTCTAGCTTCTCTAATTTGTCCCTCTTGTCAAATTCTAGTTCTCAACCAGTGTCTAACTGTACAGATATCCATGGTGTCAAGTTATCGCCACATCTATGTTCTCGATCTGCCTCTTTACCATTGAAAAAACCATCAACTTCCATTGCTGAACGCAGAGGTAGTTTATCGAAGTCTTTGAAGTTGCCTCTCATGAATGATAACACAAAAGTAATAGATAAACCATCAACTATTCGTTCCAGTCGGGAACATGGTGTTCTTGCTGACAGCAACTTTAGCTGTGTTCAAGATTCAGACAGTATAGATTATTTGTTCGAGTCCACCGCTAATGTAAAAAATGGAGGTACAAATTCAATTCAACAGTGTGAACCAGCATCATGTCCAGACATTGCTGATAGTGTGGGCTGCAATGAATCATTAGTTCTCAGGAACTGTGTTGAACCTTCAATAGATAGTTTGTCTGGAGAAGATTTGAAGTCTGCTTCATCAAAGGGAGATTACAAGAGTGGCTCGTCGCAATGTAGTAAGATACAAAGTTTAGTATATCGCTGGCCAAGTTTAGAAAAGATTGAGGCATTTGGTGCAAATCATTTGGGTTCAGAGGCTGCTTTTGCTGTATTCTCTCCAAGCATACATATGCATGCAAGAAACATTTTGTATATTTGGATAGGGAGTTCTTTCAAACTGGATGCTTCGCAGGTTTGGTTAGATAGTGATAGACGGTCTGATTTGATTGGGGCAGTTGACTGGAACAAAATTGGTTGTGATCTTCTTGCTCAGTTTAATTTGCCGCACAATACAGTCACTAAGGTATGTGATCTGATCTCTCTTTTATCATCTCACACTTTATAACTCCACACTATAATCAATTTGCATCAATCATGACATGCCTTTCATATATAATATAAATGGACTGTACTGATGTTGTATAAATGCACGAAATGGAATTGACTTCATGCTTTTTTTTACCAAAAATGTTGCAGTATTTTCTTTGGCTCTCAAAACAGGAAGTATCTCTTTCCATTTCAGAGTGGGATTGATAATTTAATATAAGAGGCATTGAATTCTCAAACTGAACCCTATTTAGCATTAATACTTCATATGAAGGTTTGTCGGTGTCAGACATGTGTCGACACTGGCACATGTATTCCATTATTTTATATTTTATTTCTCAACTTATTTGTGTTGTGTCAGTGTCGTGAATGGTGTTTGTGTCTAGGTCAGTGCTTCATAGACTAAACCTAATGTAAGTTTGGGTTGAGGTTTACTCAATTTTCATCCACAAACCACATTCATTTTTTTTTACTTTTTAAAGAAAAAACTCAAAAGGGTGAAATTGATGATCAGCTTAAATGGTTTTAAAGGTGCTAATTGTAATTCACAATCAGTCAAATTTATTGTTGTAAAGGTGTAGTAAACAAAAGCCCTTCAGCAACCCTCTCTTGTGTTAGCCTTTGTTGATTTATGTTATAATCTGCCATTCATTTTTTCTATTTTCATGGAAGATTGAATTAAGTTTCATGCACTGTGGATTGTTGTGATGTTTTCAATTCTCATACTGATGTTTATTCTCTTCCAAACTAGATTGTTAAAGAGAATGAAGAACCGCAAGAGTTCCTTGCTCTGCTGAGTTCATTGTAGCACAAGAGTTACTAGAAGAAACCTGAGTTCAAGTAAATTTTCGTAACCTTTCCTTCATCTGCAGCTGTTTCTATGTATGTCAATTTTGAAGGCTCTAATTTGATTTCCCCTGGGAAAAGAAATCCAGCAAGGTAATGAATCGCATCCTCCTAGCAGTTGCGTTATTATTTCTGAGCATTTAATTTATTTATATTGCTTTATTTTGACTAATTTATCGTGATAAATTCCTACAGTTTGTATCAACTGTTGATAGCATTTTTACACATTTAATGTCGTGGTTCATATGTTAAACAATTTGCAACTATTCTTTTTAATGTTATTCTTTTGTCTTCACGCCTTTGCTTTAGTGAGTGTTGCATTGTTTTAATTACATGATTGTGTCTTTTGATACCATGAAAACCATACCAAAGTCTTGGGAGCAAGATTATGCACTTTGCACTTGCGGATGACTCGTGTCCGATAGACTATCAGAACTAACCATTCTGAATACAGTTGCATTAATCTTACCTTTGTTTTTTGTTTTAGATACTCAAATTGGTTTTTAAGTTCGGGATAATACATTGAATCTCTATGGAAAAGGAAAACTTTTTAAAATGTTACATATTGTTATGATATCTACTCACTTCATCTCATATTAAGTAGAGTATTAACTGCTTTTTTCCTACAACGTCTTCATTTATTATATTTCAGCTATACCAACTATAATTATTCTTTCCACCTACCAGTAAGAGTAACTCTTACCGCAATAAAGACACTCTGTTCAAAAAATTATGGTTACCTTATAAATAAAGTAATTAATGATTTTCTTTAGACGTGTGTAAAACTTTTAAGACAAATACTTACCATTTAATGTTTTTATTTTACTAGAATTTCATGTTTCAAGGATCAAAAGATTGTTGCCTATTAAAAAAGGCTTTGTCTAACATGCACAAGTAAAATGGTTTTGCACCATGCACAAATGTCTTTTTCACTATTGGATCAGTAATCACATCATATCTCATTTAATTCAAGGGTGGAATTTATTGATCCAATGGTGGAAACTAATTTGTGCATGATGCAAGACTTGTCTCACATGTGCACAATAGAATTGACCATTAAAAAATGTTCATGAATGATTGAATGTGAATTCTTTTGGATAGTGTTGGAAACTAGGTTGTGTATGTGTGACCCTTCACTTCACCTCATCTGTTTTGTGTGTATGCATTCAATTTTATGCCACTTATTACCTACTATTTTGTATATGTTGGTTGCAGGAGGTTGCCATTTAATGAATCCATTGTAGCTTGGCTGATGATTCTACAATGCTTTAACCTTTTCAACCTAAACATGTATTTTCAACATACTGATTTTTTTAAATATTCTCATGTTATTTATGGAGGAAGAAAAATCTCAGGTCCTTCATTAAATGTATCGCTTATTCAGAATTTCTGAATTGATAGAATAGCTCGATGTTGTACAAGTCCTTCATTTATAAAAATCACATAGCTTTAGTTGTACATTGTAAATTACTGAAACATGCTTGTATGATAGACAACTATGCCAATTATTATTTTAGAAACCCCTTGCAATGTCTTATGTGCAGACTAATAATCTTGGGCTGATCCAAAGCCAAAACTGATGTGGTTAAGCTGATGTTTCTTTTATTTGATGGCTTTTGATGCATGCTCTCCATTTTCATGAAATAGCTAGTATTTTTTTTATTTAAATTTTGTTCCTCATAAGTTTTCTTCATTTGAGGTAATCTTATTGCAGACGTGTTGAACATTAAATGTGAGAAATGTATAATGTAAATTCGAGTTGGGATTGTGATTGTATGTCCTTGTTAAGGTCTTAAATCTTTGACCAGATGGGTGTGTGCTTGGTTTGGTAGTGTATATAAATAATTATGCGCGCAATGTCGAATTAAGATGGTTTGGTAGTGTATATAAATAATTATGCGCACAATGTCGACTTAAGATGTTTTTTTAGTAGCCAAATTGGTCCATTAGAATTGGTATTGGGGAGAATCGAACTTGAGAGATTGAGATGATCACACTTGAAGGTCTCAAGTCAACATATCAGACCAATTCAAGTGGGTTAGAATTTAGTTTTTAGTATTAAATATGAGAAATGTATAGTTAATGAAATTTCGAGTTTGGATTGTGATTAGTTTTTGATATGGTTGGTAGACCCTTAGGATTCGTTATATTTAAACAATTTTTTTTAGTAAATTCCCTGTAGGTTTCATCCCAATTACAATACAGTTTTTAGGTGAAAAACGAAATATAGCAAAACATCTGATATTATTTAAGGAATCAATAAAAAGATACAATATCACATTATTAGCTCATAGTCCACATTCTTAACTAGCAGCATAAATATTTCTCACTAGCACTCTCCATGTTTACGACAACCAATGAATCCAAGTGAATGCTGAAATCTTGATAGTCTTTTGTTATTTGAACAGTAACTACTACCGGTAATTTGTTGATAATAGCCATACTGTTTTCAATGTTAACACCATCGTAACCACAGTTGTGGTCCTAACTATTGGTGTCTAAGACCGGCTTGTCACTTGTCAGCAACAAGAGTAGTTTTTACACATTTTTGTTATTTTAATATTAAAATTTGTATTTAAAAAAAGAAACAAGTTTTATCCAGGTTGACTACCTTCTTCAAGTTTGATAAATTATTTCGTTAGAGTTTTTTTAGGGGAATTCGTTATAAAGTTGGACACATTACGGCGAAATAATTTTCATCATATCGTTACAACTTTTTTAAAAAATGAAATGTGAAGATAATTTTTTTATGAAAATTACTTTTGAGAGATGTTTTTATTAAAAAAATTAATCTTCATGTTGATCAGTTTTTTTTAGAGGATTTTGAACAATGTTGATTCTACTTTTTTTTAATATAGGCCAAATTTTACTTATAAGTTCTAAGTTAAACACAATTTTAGTATGCAGAAAAAGAAGAAAATATTTCAAGTTAAGGCAAAAAAAAAAAAAAACTCTACGGTTAAGGCCAATCATGTCTTTTTTAATATGTTTTTAGGTGGAGGATGAGGACCGAGGAGTACGGAGAATTAGTGTTAGAGACAGCATTTAAAGAGCACAATGATGCGGTGTTGATGCTTAGTGAAGTCGGGTTGGACTTAAAATGTGAGTATGATGAACGTTATGCACTCTTACATCAGTGGTGGAAGATAGGGATAATGTGACCTTAACATTTTTGTTGAGGTCTGAACCTTCATAAGAGGTTGTAGACAAGGTGTGAAGTGTGAACCTTCATAAGAGGGGGGGGTCACACAGTGGTGACTTTGAACACAATTTGTAGGGGTGTACATGGGTCGGTTTGGGTTGGGTTTGACCAAACCCAAAATCCAAACCATATAGGGTACTCCGGTTTGGGTTAGCTAAAATAACAACCCGTTACGTTATTGGGTTGGGTTGGGCACACCCACTAATTTATAGTTTGGATTGGATTGGGTAGTGGGTTACCCAAAAATTTTTTTTTCTTTTGTTTTTTTTGTTAAATTAAATGACTAAATGACGAGTCCTCGTATTTTTTCATAAAAAATACTCATATTTTTTATTTTTTTTAAATTGCGTAACCTATTTTCACTATATTTTAGAGTCATAAAAAAATAAATGATAATATCAAATAATAAATTTCATCATAAAATACTAGCAACAAACTAAAGTTGCATGACATAAATTACATTAGTATCAAAATAACCAAAAAGTGCAACATCCTAATTTGTAACTCTAGCATGTTTTAATTTTCAATATAGATGATACATTTCAACATCCTAATTTGTAACTCTAGCATGTTTGAAAATTAGACTTGATTTATGATCAAAACTTTTTGTATTCTTCTTCGTTCCTATGAACATAAAATTAAAATGTGGGTATTATTGGGTAAGTGGGTTTATTGGGTCTGGGTCTGGTTTTACCCGAAACCCATTATTTTTTATGGGTTTTACATTTTTTAAAACCATACCCACCCATTGACCCAACCCAACCCACTTTTTTGGATTTTTTTTGGTGGGTTTGACCGGGGTTTCCGGGTTGACCCAACCCATGTACACCCCTAACAATTTGGATGAGCGACCAGATCTCAAGCCTAAAAGACACCAATATGTCTCATGCATAAATTTTTAGAGAGACTAAACTTTTAATAATAATATATATTGATTAATAGAATATTGTTGTTGACACTTTATAGTTTGCTGAAAAACATCAGCAAATTACTAAAATAACCACATCGGCAGTTAACTACCGCCGGCTAACTCTCAGCGGCAGTTTCTCAAATTCCATCTGCACTTAAGTGCCGATCAGAATTTTTATGTCTCAAACACAAATTGTTGGTTACTCAAAGAGGAAAGTCAACACTCAGTACCAGTAATAACACAAGGAAGATGATCAACGCATTAATGGTGGAGTGATTACTCAAAATCGTAATTTTCAATCACAATCAATGATGACGGAATTAAAGGATCAACAAAAACAAAAAGGAAGGATCACAGATTTATTGAGAAAATCGTTACTTATTAAACCAAAACAGAAACCCAAATGATACAAAAAAGAAGGATTGGTGGACGACAAAATATTCATGGTTAATGCATTGAGGATTTTTGTCTATTTACTCAACTTATGTCATGTGATAATCTTATGATGGTGAACTATTGTAATTCTATTCCAAGAAATTTTGTGCGGGGGGTAACTGACTAAAATTGAAATGCATCAGGGAGGTAATTGGTTAAAAGTGACAAATATCAGAGGGCATTTTACCTGAAACAGTGACATGTGATATTCCTATGATGTTGTACTGTTGTAATTTTGTTCATGTGATGACTTATGCATATTTCCCATTGTAATTATGTTGGACATGGTCTTATACCAGTTATGCATGAATTGATACCTGGAGTGGCACACATATATTATGCAATGCACTTGTGGAGGAATTATACTAAGAATTAAAAACACAAGAAGCTCAAATGTGTGGTTTGAGACTGTGCAAAATCAACAACTGTTTCTCAGTTAAACAAGCATATGGATATAGTTAAAAGATTGAATGACAATGCTTTGGAGTATTTAAACAAGTGACCTAAGGACTTGGACAATGGTCTATTTCAAATAGAACTCAAAGGTTGATATAATATAAGTAACTACATGAAGGTGAGGAAAATGCTCTTGCTTACACACATGGAAGACTAGCTTCTTGATTCGTTTTGTGTCCATCGATTTGAATATACAATTATTTGTTTGTACAGGTGAGGAAGAAGATGGAGTAAGTTTATATGGTGAAGGAAATAAGTTACCGTTGCAAAATTTTATCAAAAAAATATATAAAAAGTGAATATATTTTTTCTTCAAAATATGTGCAAATACCTCGTGGGATTTTGGACACTTAAGACTGAAAATATATTTTTCATATCATATTATGTGGGGAGAATGTACATTTATATGGGTAAGAGTCTCCTAGTTAATTCCTAATTAATAAGGAAGATTAATAAATACAATCAATACAATAAACAGTGAAGTTAAAACTAAATAGTCACAACTTTTCAGTATCTCAACACTCCCCCTCAAGGTGGTGCGTACACATCATATACATCCATCTTGTCACATATGTAAGTTATTTGAGGACTCCGTAGAGATTTAGTAAAGATATCAGCGACTTGATCCTTGGAATTGACAAATGAGGTTTTGATGATTCCGGTGATAATCTTCTCTCTAAGAAAGCGACAGTCAACTTCAATATGCTTTGTCCTCTCATGAAAGACTGGATTGGAGGAGAGGTGTAAAGCTGATTGATTATCACATACAAGTTTCATTTGACCAACCTCACAAAAATGCAAATCTTGCAGTAAATGTTTCAACCACACAAGCTCACATGTAGTATGAGCCATAGCTCGATACTCGGCTTTTGTACTCGACCGAGCGACAACAGTCTGCTTTTTGCTCTTCCATGAAATCAGATTTCCGCCCACAAAAATGTAATAACTAGAAGTAGACCGTCTATCACTTGCATCTCCTGCCCAACCAACATCTGAATACCCAACGATATTTGTGTGGCCTCTATCGGTGAAAACAAGTCCTTTTCCAGGTGCTCTTTTGACGTACTTAAGAATTCGAACAACTGCATTCCAATGATTGACACAGGGAGAGTTAAGGAACTGACTTACGATGCTAACTGGAAAAGATATGTCTGGTATGGTCAAGGTGAGATAATTCAATTTTCCCACTAGTCTTTGGTATCTGCCTGGATCAGAATATGGCTCCCCTTGATTAGGAAGAAACTTTACCTTAGGATCCATATGAGTATCAACTGGTTTACAATCTATATGACCTGTTTCCTCCAAAATATCAAGGGCAATACCAAAGTTTGATTGAGCCACTTCAATCCTGAGAAAGTAACGTAAAGGACCCAAGTCCTTAGTCTGAACGTTTTGAAATAGATGTTGTTTTAATGCCTTGATACCTTCATAATCATCACCTGTAATTACAATGTCATCAACATAAACCACAATGTAGATATATATATATATATATATATATATATATATATATATATTTGATAATGAGCATTTAAGAAAAACAGAATGATCTGGTTTGCAACGGGTCATCCCAAACTATTGTAAAAATTTGCTGAATCGACCAAACCATGCCCGAGGTGATTGTTTCAAACCATACAAGGACATTTTCAATTTGCATACCAAACTATGCCCCCCCTGAGCAACAAACCCAGGAGGTTACTCCGTATAAATCTCTTCTTCCAAGTCACCATGCAAGAAAGAATTCTTGATATCCAACTAAAACAAGGGCCAACGTTTCATAGCAGCCACAACTATAAAGAGGCGAACATATGTCATTTTCGCAACTGGTGAGAAGGTATCACTATAATCCTGACCATAGACCTGAGTATAACCTTTTGCGACTAACCGAGCCTTTAATCAATCAACCTATCCACCGGGTCCCACTTTGACATTAAACACCCACCTGCAACTAACAATAGATTTTCCAAAAGGAGGTGGAACAATCTCCCAAGTTTGGTTTGATTCTAATGCAATGATCTCATCAATCATGGCTTGTTTCCACCCTGGATGAGATAATGCTTCATGAAGTGTCTTAGGAATTGAGACAGTTGAAAGAGCAAAAACAAAAGCCAAGTAGGAAGGAGATAATCGGTGGTAGCTTAAAAAATTATAAACAAGATGAGGATTAACAGTAGACCTTTTATCTTTACGAAGAGCAATAGGTAAGTCAATAGGACGCTTAGGTGGAACCTCAATAGGAGAAGAGACTGGAACAGTACCTGAATCACTAGAATCGGTAGCAGAGGTCTTAGGAGTTGAATCATTGAAATCAATAAGAGTTGTTTCATGAGCTTCAACATGTCGACGCTCATAAGTAATACCATATCGACGGAACTCAAGGTTACCTTGTGGCTGTGGAGGATTGTGAGTAGAGACAAATGGCTCAAATAGAGGAATATACATCACCTGGGAAGTAGTAACATCAGTTGTAGAACCAGATGTAGTGGGTGAAGCAAAGAATGGTCTATCCTCAAAGAAAGTAACATCTGCTGAAACATAAAAACGATGTGCAGAGGGATAATAACAATGATACCCCTTTTGGGTTTTAGAATAGCCCAAAAACTCACATTTGACAGCTCGAGCAGATAATTTATCGCGGCCAGGAGTGAGATCATGTACAAAACATGTAGATCTAAACACACGAAGAGGGACAACGTACAGAGGATCCTTAGGAAACAAAAGCTAGTATGGAATTTCATTACCCAATACTGATGATGGCATGCAGTTTATCAAATGACAGACAATGAGAATGACATCACCCCAAAAATCTGAAAGGTGCATGACCATTTTGTTACGGTGTGTAAGGATAACTGGACTAATGTATAATACCATGAGAAGCCACGAAGGAGTTGAATGATGTAGAAAAATATTCTTTTGCATTGTCACTCCATAAAATTCGAATTGTTTTTACCAAATTGGGTCTTTATCTCTGAACAACATGTTTGAAAGGCACCAAATAATTCTGAACGATCCTTCAATAAGGTGATCCAGGTGCATCTAGAGAAATCATCGATGAAAGTGACATAATATTTGTATTCCAAAGTAGACGACACACGACTAAGACCCCAAACATCAAAATGAATGATATCAAAGGAAGACAATGATCTTTTATTGGCACTACTTGGATAAGATACTCTGACATGTTTGCAAAGCTGGCATGATTCACAATCCAATTACTTTAAATATGAAAGATCAGGAACTAATACCTTTAACTTATCCAAACTTGGATGACCTAAACGACGATGAATGATATCTAGAGATGCAGAAACACCACAAATGGTGGATGAATGAGAATAGAGATAATAGAGATCCTGTGATTCAGATCATGTTCCAATTGTCTTTCCCGTACTTCGATCTTGTATAAGGAAAGAGTCAGAAGAAAATGTGATAGAACAATTGAGAGATTGAGTAAGTTTACTGATCGAGATCAAATTAAAAGGACTTCCAGGTACGAATAACACATAATTCAAGGATAGATACGACAGAGGTGAAGCTTGACCAATACTAGTAACTTGTGCTTTAGAACCATTAGCAATAGTAATGTTATGAGGTATCTTAGGAGGTGAAAAGTTAGAGATAAGATAGGGATTACCAACTACACGATCAGAAGCACCATAATCTAAAATTCATGATTCCGTGGAGTGAGATAGGCACACCGTAGAATTATTGAAATGAGCCAAGGTGGCTGAAGAGGAAACCGGTTGGATCGCTATTAAACAACACGAAACAAAAACTAGGACGATGCACTTTTGACACCCAACATTTGAATTGGGAAAAACACAATATATAATAAAAATATAGGGCTAGCCTTGATAGCGACTGAACCCAAAGACAAAACTAAGATTTCCGAATCATGCTCTGTATACCAACTTAAGACTGAAAATATGTTTTTCATATCATATTATGTGGGGAGAATGTACATTTATATGGGTAGGAGTATCCTAGTTAATCCCTAATTAATAAGGAAGATTAATCAATACAATAACTACAATAAATAGTAAAGTTAAAACTAAATAGTCACAACTTTTCAATATCTCAACGTGGATAAATACCCTATGATGTGTCACTACCCTTTAGACAACCTGTGAGTGCCACATCAACATTTAACGGACATGTCACCTTGCTAAACTGATGAAATAGACGAAATGACTAACTTGCGAGACTGCTTTACAATTGCGTGGTTTATCTCTCTACTGAAAAAAAAAAAGCTTCCCTTGTAAAACAAAAAAGCATGCGTAGCTATCAAAAGGTTATTCCCGTAATTCCGTGTTCCCTATAAATCATCAACCACCTTCCTCCTCCAATCCGAAACCCTAGTTTCTGCAGCTGCACCACCATTTCTTCCATTTTCAAGGTTTCTCAATTTCTATCTCATTCCATTTCTTCAATTTCATTTTCCTCTCATCAATTTCTAGCTACCAAATTGAAATCCTAATCTAATAATTGTTTTTATGTATCTTAAAAACCCTAATTCTAATGCAATTTATTTTTCTTAACAGGAACTTGTAAGATTTTCAATGGCTCCTCCAAAGGGTGAGTTTTTCAGTTTTCACTACGTAATCATTGTTATCATTTATGATTTAGTTGCTAATTTTTTTTATGCTGGTAGTTTTTTTTTTATCTAAAGGTGATTTTTTTGTTGCTCATGTTGGGCATTTGGTTCACATCTTAATGCATAATAGCTTTTGGTATCTATTTTGTTCTCTTTGGTTCGGTGTGTAGTTATAACACTAAAGATCATAAATTGATATTGATATTGATATATGACTAAATTGATATTGATATATTGATGTATGAGCTATTTGCATAACAAAAGATAGAATTAAGTTGAAATTGTTTTTCTATAATCTATAAGTTTTTTTTACAAGATATCTTGGAGAAATTCTGAAAATAAGCTGAAATCAGCTTATGAACATGTCATAAGCTGTTTTTATGTTCTTCCAAACAGTCTCACAAGTGTTTATATTAGTAGATAAACTCGAATAAGTCAATCCAAATAGACCCTGATTTAAAGAAAATATGACTGTGTTGTGCCTTTCTTCCCTACAATTTTTGCATGAGTTGTGTTTGCATTTTTTCAGCTCTGATCGGTCTATTTGGAGTGTTTTGCTGAGAAATTGATTAAACCAAAATGGTTGCTTTTTGTGAATTCTGTAGAATTGGATTGGATTGTATAAGTAATGCATTTTGTGTATGTATTGTGTTATAGACTGTCAAGAGTATTGTGTTACCTTTTAACCACTCATTTATAAGACTGTACTGCACTTATTTGATAACTGGATATGTAAAATTTTAGAAGCTTAGATGACGATGTTGGATTCATGGAAATGAGACCCTTTTCAATAATTATTTATGAATTAATAGGTTTGCATTTTATTCAGACCCGTGTTTGGATTTCAAGTGTTTGCCTAGATACCGGCTAAACAAAAAATGTTAGCGTGTTGAACTATGAACTATAGTATTGGACTAGATTGCGTAAGAACTGCGTTATCCTTGTTATATACTACATCGCTAACGGTATTGTGTCAACTCACCATTTAACTACTGATTCATAAGTCTTGTTTTGCAGTCCTTAACCAATTTTTTTTCAAAACGTATAACCGTCATCAGCTAGTTACTTGTCCGTTCTATCTTTGATAAGCTTAGATGCCAATGTTTGATTCATGGAAATACGACCCTTTCCTATAGTTTTTGAGTGAATAAATAGGTTTGCATTTTATTCAGCCCTGTGTTTGGACTTTGATGTGATTGCCGAGATACTTGCAAAGCAAAAAATGTTAGCTTGGTGAACTCTGCACTGCAGTATTGAACTAGAATAGATTGCAGACATGCTGCATTATCTTTGTTGTATACTACTTTGCTAAGGGTGTTGTGTATCCTAACCATTTAACTACTGATTCATAAGTCCTGTATTGCACTTCCTAACCAATTTCCGTGTAAACTTATAACTGGCATCTGTTAGTTATTTTTTCTGGTCTCTAATTGACTATATTTGATAGATATAATGTTAGAAGCTTAGATGAAATTTTTGATTCATTGAAATGATCTTTTTTATATTTAATTATTGTGCAGGTGATAATGCAAAAAAAGCTGATCCCAAAGCTCAGGCCTTGAAGACTGCCAAGGCTGTGAAATCTGGTCAAGCGATTAAGAAGAAAGCTAAGAAGATCAGAACAACTGTCACATTTCACCGGCCAAAGACATTGTCGAGGGAAAGGAACCCTAAATATCCTCGCATTAGTGCAACACCAAGAAACAAGTTGGACCATTATCAAATTCTGAAATTTCCACTAACTACCGAGTCTGCAATGAAGAAAATCGAAGATAACAACACACTTGTTTTTATTGTCGACCTCCTGTGCTGACAAAAAGAAAATTAAAGATGCAGTGAAGAAAATGTATGATATTCAGGCCAAGAAAGTTAACACTTTGATCAGGTAATGGACATGACAATGTGTCTAGGTCTGCAAAATATAAATTTTAATTGTTGAACATGATTCTTGATACATATCCCAACTGAATTTAGAGCAAGAACGCTAGTTGCTTTGCCTGTTGGTTTTGTTTAGTAGTTACCAAATCTATTTACTTGAACCCATAAAGACGAATCTGTTAACTATGAAAACAAGCTAAAAAGTGTGTTTTATTACTTTTGAATTGAGTTGTGTTATTTGAACATCTATTTGTTTGACAACCTAATAGACAACCATATTTTTACAAAGAAAAATATGTATTGGCACGAAAACCAAAGCAATAGAGTAAAAATATAATGTGAGTATGAGAGAGAAAGTTGTCACAAAAGTTGTTATAAAATGGTTATACAAATATCATTTCTCTTTTGAATTATAGTGCTTCAGAAGATCGGTGTTGCATACAGTATAATATTGAACAGATTACCTTTGTATTTGATATACTAACTTCCTTTGTCATTTCTTCCTCTTTTGCAGGCCTGATGGTACGAAGAAAGCCTATGTTCGGCTGACTCCAGATTATGATGCATTGGATGTTGCCAACAAAATTGGTATCATCTAAGTTGTACTGCTTATTTGAGCAGAGGGAATCCATCACTTTTAAGATAGTTGATAGATATCCTGTGTTAGGACTTCTTTCTCATCCTTATATATTTGCTTCGGTGTATTCAATTTTGGTAATATTTTCATGATATCAGGTTATATTTTGAAGTCACCTGTGACTAGTTTCTCATTGCATTTACTTTATAATTTAAATACCAATTTAGTATCCAATAAGCTCCAAGTGTTTTTACTAATATATGTTAGTTATTGAACTTGTTTACTAGGAAAATATTTTATGAGGATAGTAAATAAGAAAGGAAAACAGATCATAGGCCATTTAAGTCTTGACTCAACGTATGCTTTTTTATTCTTTTAGTTTGAAAAGCCAGACATAGTCAGGTGCCTACCGTGTTCGCATATTTGGTAGGCACCGTTACATGTCTGGGACATAATACTTGGGAGATGGAGTCTGATGAATATGGGTTTCCCATGTTGTCTGATTACGTCTCTTGAAAAGGTGTTCATCGTTGCCCAGTAATACTTTATTATTTGAGCTACATCTGGACTCCACATTTTTCACAAATACATAGTCACTGATCCCTCTTTTTAACAATAAAAATTGCAAAAGGAGAGGGTATATGTTGGAAACACGCTACTCTTATTGTGTATTTAGGATTTATGGATAAGCTCATATATGCATACAAACAATATCTAGTTATTACAGGCTGGTATAATGGTGGCTAAATATTGTGTCCTCAGGTGATGATGTGATTCATCATGTAAAAATAAAATAACATTCACCAAACCAAACTTGTTCTTGATTTATCTAGAGGGCTAGTCAGGACCACCATTTGGTGGTTAAGGAACGAGTTAACAACCCATAATTGTATAGGATGAAAAATTTCTTGATGCTTTTCTTCTCAATGGATTTTTAGTTCATGTTTGGGTTGTTGTGGTTTTTAGTTCAATTTATTGTGGTGTGCCATTGCAATTTTCGCAATAATTACATTTTAGAGCTTCAACAAAATCACATTGTCACTGTGATTTTGCCAATACTCATTTTGATATGAAACATGCATTAGTTGGGTTTCTACCGCGAGGTAATGACATACTTGGTACATGACTGATGGAACTCTAGGTACTCATGGAAAATTTGTTATTAATTAGGATAGCAATAAGAAAGGACAACACTTCATAAGCCAATTCAGTCATGACTCTTGATTTTTTTTTTGTAGTTTGAAAAACCAGACATTGTCAGGTGCCTACTGCGTTTGCAATTTTGGTAGGGACCGTTACATGTTTGGGACACAATACTCGGGAGATGCGGTCTGATGAATATGGCTTTCCCATTTTGTCTGATAACATCTCTTGAAAAGGTGTTCATACTTCATTATTATTTGAGCTACATCTGGAATCCACATTTGAGCTACATCTGGACTCCACATCATTCACAAAAACTGTCTGTCATGACCCTTCTTTTTATCCTTAAAATTGCCATAGGAGTGGCATATGTTTGTTGGATACTTCTGCATTTAGCATTTATGAACGTATGATACATGCAAACACACAATATTTAAATAGTTTTTACCCAGGTAATGTGATTCATCATGTAGTAATAACATTCACCAATCCAAGCCTGTTCTGTGTCTTTTAGGCAGGCTTAATACTTTAGGCAGGATATTTATTTGGTGGTCATTGAACAAGTTAGCAATCCTTAAGTAGATCTTAATACTTTTCTTATCAACTGTAACTTTAGGCAGGCTTCTGACTCATGGATTCGGTATTATTTTAGTATCAGGTTTTTAGCTTTTGGTTTAGGTTGTCTTGTTCACAGTAATGTTATTTTTTAAAACCTGCCATTAGTATTTTCTCAAAAAAAAAAAAAAACCTGCCATAAGTATATCATTGTAACTAGGAAGCAAATAAGAAAGGAAAACAGGTCATAAGCTATTCAGTCATGACTGAATGCCTGTTTTCATTCTTAGTTTGAAAAACCAGACATAGTCAGGTGCCTACCGCATATGCAGTTTTGGTAGGGACTGTTACATGTCTGGTACATAATACTTGGGAGATGGAGTCTGATGAATATGGGTTTCCCATGTTTGTCTGACAACTTCTCTCGAAAAGGTGTTCATCACATTATTATTTGAGCTACATCTGGACTCTACATCAAAAATCCTGTCCATCACCAACCCATCTTCCTTTTAATCTTAAAAATTGCAAAAGTTGAGTTGTATTTTTGTTTGACTTGGAAACCATTCTTCACTAGTTGATATTATTTTGCCCCCAGGTGATGATATGATTCATATGTGATAATTACATTACATTGACCAATCCAAGCTCCTTATGGGTCTATTTAGATAGATGTCTATTCAGGACCTTTATTTAGTGGTCAATGAAAAGTTAACAACAATTAGTAATTAGTTAGAATGTCATTTATCTAAATTATTTTCTGCTCAATTGATATTTAGCTAGGTTTCTTTTCTTCTGTGAAAGAATGACAGTCTTGGTACATGATTTATGGAACTTAATTCTCAACTCATGGTTTAAGTCGAATTTTAGTGGGATTTTTTACTTTCTTGTCTAGGTTGTGTTGTTCACAGTAATATTGTTTGAACATGCCATTCATTTATTATGTAAGTGTTGGCTTTTCTTTACTTAGCGTGCTTGAACTCCTTCACAAAAAATGAATGATGCCCTTGAATTTAATAGATAACATGAAAAATAGCATGACTGAAGTTTGAATTAGTCACATGAGGAGTGCTAGTAACATCCTTTAACACTCACTCACCTATTTGATGAAATCTATGTGTCTCCAGCCATTTTATGTGGGACTCATTTCTAAATTATGTATCTCACATATTTCAATCAATAAGAGAGTAAGTGTTAGAAAAAGTGTTGAAATGTAACTAGCACTGCTCTTAGTCACTTTAGTTTCATGTTAGTATCTGTTTCCAGAATCAGAAATTATCTATTAAAAAGGGAGATAGCTCAATCTTATCTTTGAGCATTCGTCGTATGTTAGTTGTACAAAAAAAAACAGAATGGTTATTGGAACAAAAAAAAGTTATATGATTATATTTCAATTCAATTATAATCTATTTATTATATTGTTTATTAATTGTATATAAGAGGAGGGAGAGTTCATCTACAAGCCAATTTTTTTTATAGTTAATCTTCTCACTCATCTCCCAGTAAGGTACTCCTAGCTCACCTATACACAGAAAAATCATCAAGTTATTTGTTAGGTTTATTGAATAACTAATGTATTTAGTTTATATCATAGATTAGATATATCAATTACTTAATGAACTTAATTTTTTTATTATAATAATGACGGGAGAGAGTACCTAATAAGTTGGACTTTTTATTGGGTTGAACAATTTTCGTTAGAGATACTCTATACTCTAAATAGATTTTTGGTCAAAAGTTGTTTTGTAATTGAATATTTAGAATAAATATTCATTTTAGTTTCTCACAATTTTTCTGCGTGCCAATTCAATTTTTGACAAAAATAATACTAAACTAGTTCCTCACATTTTCATACGGAGGAGAAGTTAATCCTACGATTCAACTAGAGGGATATTAATTTTTTATTGTTTTGTTATGGACTGAATTGGTATGCAAACAAATTGCGAGTAACAAAAATGAGTCCTTAGTATTATTTTTGTCATTCAAACACATTCTTGTTGTCATTCAAACACATTTGGGACCCCATCCAAACCATATCTGATTCATACAGGCGTTGTGACTAAACTTAAGTTGCATATGAAATTGAAATGCTTAGCACAACAACCTCCATAATATAATCCAACATACTAAAGAAAAAAATCAAACTGGTGAAAGGTTAAGTGTTGTTGAATATAAAGTGGATTTGAAAGTTATAAGCAGCAAGGTTCAACTTCCATATAGAGAATAATCAAACACTAATTTCATTTGATAAACAAATCACAGAATTACAAAGCAAGAGTTACACTCCATCCTATAATCATCTATACAAAAAAATCAGTCTCGGAATCAACGAGATATGACAACAAAATCTAGGAGGGCAGAGTGAAGGAACAACGACATGTAGGCAAGCAAAGGGCGTTGGAATGGAACACACTCGCCAGAGGAGTGACACTGCCTGGACGGACATAAAATCTAGGATTTTATCGCAATCTAGTGAAGAAGACGACAAATGTAACTGATAAGAAGGGGAATAGATAAATGTATAATCGAATACATTAAAATATAAGTTAAAGGACTGCATAAATGATTTTGACTTTCATTTTCATCTTTTGGAAATAGTTCTATTTACCTAGGCAGAAGGGTTTGCCATATTATAACTTATATTCAACCATACCCAGGCAGAATTGCTATTTAGATGCAATTAACTGTGTTATTTAGTATGATCATGTCTTCTAAATAGCAATTCCGAAGTAACAACCATAACTGCAAAGACTCCATTGATGAATAGCTATTAGAAAAATTACAGATATAAACTCAAAAATGAACATTCTTGCCGATGAAGAGTTTATTATATTTAGTAGTACAAAATAATTGATTGTAATCAAACATTGAAAAGTTTGAAGGATTCTACTATGGTGTTCAATCTATCTTTCATCTTTCCCCATCTTCTCTCATTTGCTCCTGTCGTCAAGGTGTAAAACTTACCTGCAATCAATAATTAATTATTTATTTAATGACTTCATACACTTGAGATTTTCAGAATGAGAATCCAAAACCATACCATTGCCAATGGAGACTGCGCTGAGAGCGTGACGAGTGTAGTTTGGAGCCTGAGCAACGAATTCGAATTGATAATATGCTTTTCCGTCAATTTCACGCTGGTGACACAGATGGAACAAGCTATGATCAATGTTTGTTATATTCATATATATACAATGCACATATTATTGTTTTGCCTTAACCCTCCGGCTTCCAAAAGGAGCATGGATTACTAGAGTTTGGCCATAAAGCAAGTAAAGTCTAACTAATGACTGTTTTAGCCAAAGTTCAGACTCGGGTACTTCCGATCAATTCGACCTTAACTGAATATCATAAATCACTTGAGTTCAACAACTTGGTAACACTAACACAATCCACATATTCATTAATTACTACAAGCTATGGTCAACGTTTTGCAGTCCATAAGTGTTAATAACAGTGCACATATTCAATAGTGTGATTAGGTAACTTATCCTTCAAGAAAAGAAAGAAGAAAATCAAAGACAAGAAGATTAAGATTTAGGAACTTTAATATTTGCTACTTGACAACAGTAACTAAATTAACAGTTTAACAAAATTCAAAGACTTGTTAGTGATATAATCATATTGACTTACCCTTTCTTTTAGACAATATTTCTTAATTGGAAATATCTTCACCAAAAGTTTCTATATGGTAAATCCCCTGGGTTTTGGAAGACCAATATGATGACTACCCCCCTCTTGCTAAATATCCCCAGGAAGCTAAAAAAAATCTAATCTTTTAGCCAAAACATTGAAGTGGACATTCTTCATTATAACCATGTTTCCCACAACTAACTTTTGTATGATATTACAAATCACTAGGACCCTGTTTGGATAAACAACTTAATTAAACACTTATCATATTACTGCTGAAGTTTAATCTTTTTCTGTAAAAAAATATAAAATAAAGTCAAATTGTATTTATACTAGGTATAAGCTATTTTCATAAGCCATCCAGGAGAGCTTATGACGATAAGCTAAAACCAACTTATGACATCTCATAAGCTGTTTAAATAAGCTCTTTCAAATAGTCTCACAAGTGCTTATAGAATTGCATAAGCTCAAATAAGACAGTCCATATGCCCTATACCAATATTCATCTAAACTTAGGATTTTAGGCTAAAATAGTTGTTTGAAGAAGATGAAAATGGACAATTAATAATATGAGCTCCGATTCCAAACTACATGTACAATATGAAGGCAATTTTCTTTTAATCAAGTCCTTTAGATTGAAGACAGTATTATCTTTGTTAAAACAAGATTGGGATGTGAGACTACATGCTACTACTGAGATTGGTGAAATCTTATCATTAGCATATTATTTCATTCTTATAGGTCAAAGGCTACGTATATGGCTGCTGAGCATGTATCAATACATTAACAAAAACAATAAAACTTAATGCAGTTTTGGTCTCTCGATTTTATCTCATTCATGTTTTTGGCCCCTTATTTCTAAATCAGTTGTATGAATTTTGAGGTTGAATTTGGTTATATAGAAAGTTAGATGTTTATGTGACAACTCAATTGATAATGTGACAGTATCTAGGTGGATTCTCACTTAACAGCAGATTTTCGTCTAATTAAGATATAAATTGATCTAAATCACAAAAGCAACCAAATTTGATACAAAACTCTGTCTAGGTGGATTCTCTCTTAACAACTCATTTTCATGTCATCAACTTAGTTGACAGGAAAATATCTTGCTCGCCAAATTATAAAAAATCAGCCCAGAATGCATAGGTGGTGAAAATGTCAAGACACATTGCAAACAGGGGGACCAAAACCGAAGGTTTGAAAATGGAGGGACCAAAATCATGAATGAAGCACAATATGTGGACTAAAACTACATTTAAGCCAAACAATAATTAATGATCACAAAAACAGGAGAATAGACGTAAAAAATCAAACCTCAGTTGCCTGAATTATCTTTGTTTTCTGGTTTGGAGGTGCCAAAACCTTTTTTATTAGAGTTGCAGCAACCTGCAAACAAATTAAGAATAAGATGAAAAACAACTTTTTCTTCTCTTTCTAAAAGCAATGCAACTCACATTGTTATATGCCTAACCTGTTCAGGGGACCCAAACTCTTTAATATCCTGTTTGCTTGTTGGGATCATTGTTACACTGACGTTTTCGAGTGGTTCGATAACATCTTTGAACACCTTATCTTGACCTTCAATCACTACTTCCTGCCCACTCCCCATGACAAAAGAAAAAGGAGCTAACCTTAACTTCCATTTTAGCCTTTTATTGATAAATGATTTAATTATTTATTTAGTCCCTGCAGATATAACGAACTTTGATTTTAGCCCCTGTGATTTTCTTTTTTTGCTTTTTACCCCTGCGGTATCAGCAACTATAATTTTTTGTGTCAGTTTTTAGTTCTCTGTTGAAAAATGTTGATGTGGTTGACGTTGGTCCACACGGCACCTATGACGTTGGTTTTCTTAATGACATGTCATTCACTTGTACTTCTGAATCACCACCACCACCCCAGTCACATCTTGCCACGTCACCAAACGTTTACCAACATCAGCTTTTTTTAACATAGAACCAACACCAGAGACCAAAAATAATGGTTTATGATATTGTAGGGGTAAAAATAATATAGGGACTAAAATCAAAGTTAGCTATATTTGTAGAAGAACCTCTTCAACAAGCTATAGATATAAAATTCATATTGAGGCAGACAGTATATAACAATGCTCACCTGCCATCCAAAAGGGTAGACAAACTGATATCCATCTTTCCTATCCACAACTGGCTGAAATCCTGTCTTATTATCGGCGGCAACTGAGCCATATCAAGGGTATATTTTCAGGATGTCAAGAATCAGTATTTAGGAAAGACAGCAGGTGGTAAATAACTGCTTAAAATGCAATCTTACAAGAAATTGAGCGTTGGTTGAACAGAAAAACTAATGGGGCAGCAGCTCCAATGGCAATCGCTTGGCGCCTTCCTGATATATCTGACAAAAGTATCGCAATCGATTCAAAACAAAATAGATCATTCTCTAATGAAGTTGTTAAAACATGTATGAATTGATAGGTAAAATTATTTATAACTCACAGTGAGTAGCATGCAATTCATAGTGTTGTTTCTCCAAAAACACAAACAAGGCGTTAGCCGAGATTGTTCATATGTGGTATATATGATATTTGTGAGGGTTAATATTTGATTTAGAGAGTATTTGGAAGAGTTTATTCAGATTCTACTTGTGTATATCTGATGACAAAAGCACGTAGAAGTGTTTGGAAGAACTTAAAAAAATAACATTTGATATACTCAAGCTATTTTTAGTTTGTTTTATTAAACTCCTTATGGTAGCTTCAAGAAACTGCTTATGCAATGCTGAAATCCATTTTCCAATTCCCGTCCACCCAAAATTCTATTGAAAACAAATGTTGAGAATGCAAATGAATTTCAACATTAATTTTTTTTATCGGCAAATGTTAGTGATTAATTTGTTAGGGGGAGGAAGAAATGTTAGTAGTCGTGATCGAACTCTAGACCCCCTACATAGAATTCCTTTGGTGTCGAACCTATACCACTGAGCTACTCCGTCGGGGACTGTGATATTGACACCAGATGTGATATACAATTCCTTTGTAGTAAGTCCCAAAAGATAGTACATACACGAACACGAGATATGATATTGACACCGATAATAATTTTAAAAACAAAAGTAATTGAATGTAATAATTATAAATTCTAATTCACACAAAAAATGTAATCACATGCGTCGCTGTCATATATACCAAGTTTTATGTATAGAAGTGCCATATATACTAAATTTTATGTGTAGTGTCATACACTACCGACACGTATCATACACCAGACACACATTCAATCTAAAGTGTTCATGCTGCATAATACATTCTCTAACAATAGCTGTAATTCAAGCTCAATAGATAAAAGAAAATAAAAATAAAAGAAACCTTGAGAAAGCAACCTGTTGAAGAGGATGACAGTTCTTGTTCAGCTTTGACAATTAAGGAAATGCCTTCTCTTCTACGAAAAGTACTACTATTACTACAACCATGCTTCTACAACACAATCACTATCAGAAGCAGAAAAGAATGAATAAACCAATATATATGTATATCAAGTTAATGCATGAGAGTACCTGAGGGAAAGAGTTTTGAAAGAGAGTTCTGTGAAGTGTAGGTGAAGTCTGAAGGGATGCCATTGTTGGCTTAGATTTTGCAAAGAAAATTAAACTTGTTAGTTATTGTGTTATGTTGTTCTATCTATGTGGTTGGAGTACACTCTTCTGAATTTGACTTATCCATTATGCTAAAAGTGTAACCACAACCTATCCTCTCCTAAATATTTGTCCCAATAATATACTCTCTCATTTCTTTCTATGCACAAACCTCACATCACATCGCTTTTACAAAGTTAAATATATATTTTTTTCCTATAATTATATTCAATTTTGTTTTTAATCTTCATATGTTTTACTTTTTGAATGATTTTTTACAAACTTGTTTAAAACATTATAAAAAGTTTCTTCACAAGAAAATTAGTTCAAAATTTGATTTTAAGATCCAAAATTTCACTAGTTTTATCTTGAAAATTTGAGGATTAAAAAAATTCATATGTAATTTATTACATCTTAAAAAATTGGCCAAATACCTCTTTTGATCCTTTAAGTTTGACAAAAATACAGGATTAGTCCTTTAAGTTCTTAAGTTTCAAATAGGTCTTTTAAGTTGTTAATTTATTACACCGTTGCTCTTTTAAGGACCTATTTGAAACTTAAAAACTTTAAAAACTTCAAATAGGTGCATTAAATTAACAACTTAAAGGACCTATTTAAAACTTAAAAAACTTAAAGGACTAATCTGGTATTCTTGTCAAACTTAAAGGACCAAAAATGGTATTTGGCCTAAAAAATTCTAATTCTTTATAAAAGAGTTTCTTATAATATTCTTAACATGTTTGTAAAAAATCATTGAAAAATTTAAAAATTTAAGCATAATTAAATAAAATTTAATTTAACTGCAACTAAAATTACGTGCTGATTAATAATGGAGACTCTAACAAGTACTACTCAAATGATAAAGGTCACAAAAACATAAAATTTTCCCTTGAAATAATTATAATGGTGGACTCTAATAAGTACTACTCAAATGATAAAGGTCACAAAAACATACAATTGATATACTACGTATAGTTTTGAACTCAAAATTCTCGACTTTTCAAAACCTAGCGTATGTGAGTTTATACTATATGCTCATTAAAAAAAAAGTAGAGATGTAATTAAGAATTTTCCTTGCGCCGCTCTGCTAGGGTTTAGCCCTAGTAGAGCAATTAGCGTATAGTGCCCTTTTCCCCCTCATGGTGCTCTTTGTTTGCACGTGCGTTGATTTCCACGGATCCTCTTGCTGAGTGTTTGTTTCCATAGCTTTTGTTCTTCTATGTTTGGTGTCTTGTTTCCTCAATTGACACGACGTTTGCGTTGATATGGTTGTGTTGTTTCTTCCCTATGTGTCGATGAGTGCTTGTTACAAAGAAAGTCTAAAGCTCAGATCTTGTTCATTGATCCTTCCCAATCTGTCGTCACCCACATTTTCGCCTCACTTTTTATCAACCACCTTCATATCCCATGGCCAAAGCTCCTCTTTAATTTTCCACAGACAATCACCACGACTCTTTACCCTTCTGTCATTGAAGATCACTGCTTCTGCTGGAACCAGTCCCAAGCCATGTGTTTGTTGAAATGCCCGTGAAGGATTCGTTTTATCGGTACTTTATTTTGAACAAGGAGTTCATGACGATTATCACCAAATTCAGTATCCTCTCAGCCTCACATATGACTTTTCAACATATGGTTGTATAGGTCAATTCCAAGGATCAATTATAGTCAATATGAGCGAACAACAACACATTTTTTTCGGGAGTCGGATACCATCAAAGACTGTGTATCTCACAATTTTGGTGATCTTTGACCAAATATGGAAGAAATTTGTTTGGTTGTTAAGATTTTGTTTTTGGATTATTATCACCATGTTGCTTTCTGAACTTTATATATAGGATGTATCCGACTATCTTTATCGTTAGTCTTGATCTCAAAATGTGAGTGGGGAATGTCTCAACTCTTGCTTTTGATTGTATTATTTTTGCTTTTGATGAATGAAGTTATTTTACTGTCGAAAAGAAAAGAACCAACATAAAGTCTTGATTTAGGTGATATTAGGGAAGTAAATTAGTAAATTATGCTCGTAAACTAATTCAGATACAATATAAACTTCTCCCCTAAAAAAATAATAATCTAAACATACTTCCCACTATAAAGATAAAAAAATGGTAGGTGTTACATACAACTTTTAATCGTATTTCAATGTCTCAATATAATTTAAAATGGAATTATATTGTCATAAATAATAAGATATGACCAGACTTTATGACCCGTTTGATGACAAACAACCATAGGATCAACAATCATATGCTGTCTCAATTCCATACTTTACGAGGCAATATGAAATGATAAGTTAATCATAAATTTTATCATATCTTATCTCTTAAGTTAAAACAATTTATCTCGAATGAGTTGAGTTAGAAATCAATATAATATGATATGAAATTAATTTTCTCGTTTATCATCATAAAAAATAATTTAAAATATAAAAAATCAAATGTAATCTGGACTCCTTTAAGTTTAATGTTTGAAACAAATTAATCTTAAGATATATGTACCATTACCCTCCTTCCATCAAACTCAGTTAAAAACTGTTTATTTGAACGTTTATTGCTAAGTTGTTAGATCATAAGTGTATTATTCAATCTTAGTTTGAAACAAAAACGATCAATTACTTGATTAATTTATAATGTTGTTGTTGAAATATTTATTTGTAAAGTTAGGATCAAATTGGAAAACAATAAGAAGAAAATGTATGTAAGTAATCTTGTTTGGATGTCATAAACACTTTTTGGACCTTCCATGTCAATGTTAAATGGTGATGTAATCAATTTCTAACAAAGCTGGATGGAAAAGACGATCAATTTCTTACAAAAAAAATAAATAAATAAAGGATTAACTTGTTCATTTATACTGACATAAATTATCAATTCGAAACACAAAAAACTAAAAAGACTAATTCAGTACAAACATTAAACTTTAAGGACCCCAAAATGCATTTGGTTTATAGAAAAATGAAATTTAATAAAATATAAGTAAATTGATAATTTGATATTGAATAAAAATTAAAAATATTTTTTAAAAAATAATAATTATGTTACTTATATTTTATTGAATTACCCTTAACAACCTTAATATTAGTTTCTTTCTTTCAAAACAAAAAACCTTAATATTAGTGATTAATAGGTTACTAGATCCCCAAGTGTCTTAGGGTGCATTTGTTTCAGCTTTTTAAAAAATAGATTTTGGGTTAAAAGAATCTAGAGATTTTTTTTAGAGATTTTTTAAAAAATCTGATGCTATTTATGTTTGTTTACCATCATAGAAATATTTTTTATGATTTGAAGCTCTTGCACTTGAGTTCCTTGATTTTAGAAAAAAAAAAATAGATTTTGGAAAAACTACTAGGAATAGTTTTTCATTTTGAGGCTAAAAATAATTTTTTAACAAAAGAATTTTTTAAAAATCTGAAACAAACACTACAAAAATTAAAGTGATTTTCTCGTTAAAAAATATTTTTTTTTCCATAAAAATCCAAAACAAATGAGCCCTTAATCCTTAAGGAATTCTATTTTCTATCTCTACAGCATGCTCGACGCGTGTCATCACCTATACACGATCCTTGTGTTTCCCCTTTCGTATGTGCACATGCAGAGTTTCCATATCTTGCTCACTTGCGCAAGTGAAGATTTTGCGCTTGAAGTGTTAGCGTGTTTATGAAAAGGTATATGTTATTTGAACAATTATTTTTTTGGATAACATGTGGGACAACTAAAATTTACAAATAAATGTAGGTATTGACATTGACACAAAAACTAAAACAATAGAGTGAGAGAGTAAGAGCACAATGTAAATATGAGAGAAAAAGTTGTTCCAAAATTTATCTTAAAATGATTCTGTAAATATAATTTCTTTTATGAAAATGTGCTTTGCATACGCAAATAGTACAATCACTCGTTCCAAGAAACGTAAAAACAATCTTTGAAAGGGTTTGGACATATCCATCATATTCTTTTCATTCTACCCAAATACTCTTTTCCAAAACCTATTTTTCTTACTTCATTCTTCCACCTCTTCCCAAACACACCTTTCATACATCATTCATCCCCTTTTTACCCACAATCATTTTTACTCCAAATCATCACCTTTATTCTCTCACTTTCTCCCATGAAAAGTCGTCATCAACCTTTATTTGTTAACCTTTAGTCTTAGAGAATTCTTTAGAGTCCATTTGATGTTGATGATAAGAGACATAATAAAATCATTATAATTTATATCATATCTCGTCTTTGTATAGTGTTTGATGAGACAATAAGATATGATAAGTTAACCATTAAACTTATCCGATGTTGCCTCTCTAGTTAAAGTTCTTATCATAAATACGAGTTGGGTTAGCAATCATCATGATAGGATATGAAAATAAATTACTGATTTATCTGTATAAAATATAATTTAAAATAAAAATTGAAATATATTAAAGATATAGATATAGAAAAATTAAATAAAAACTAAATTGATATCAAACAAAAAGAAATAAAAAACATCAACAACTAATTTATTGAAATTAGAATATTTAAAAATAAAATTATCATTAAAAATATGAATATTAATTTAGTTTTTCTTGCCAAATAAAATATGATTTTTGTAACAGCCTGATTTTTAGAATTAGAATTATTTAGTGTTGTGATATTTGTCAATTGTTTATTTTATTTAATTAATGATTATTTGATGTGTGTTTGGTGGGTTAGTGAAATTTTTAGTGTTGAGGGTATTTTAGTCATTTTATGGGTGAGTGGGATTTTTGTAATTATGTTAGAACTAGAAATTTGAATTTTAGAGAATGGTAGTGTATAAGTCAAATGGGAGGTTTAAGTGAAGTAAAAGTGTATATAAATAATTGTGAGAGTTGGATGTGACTAAGCTCTTTAGTACTGTTAGTGACCCTAACCCATATTATATAAAGAGTAGTAGTGAGTGGTGGTGAATTAGGTTAACCATTTGTCATAAAATTTTGAGAGAGGTAAGAGAGAGAGAATAGAGAAAAAAGAGGCTTGAAGGGAAAGTTGGAGGAAAAGCTCAAGAGCACAAGGGGAAGAGAGGAATCACTTAGGAGAGCTTATTTTGTGAAGAATTGAGGTAAGGGGGAAGATTATTTTCACCAATTGGGTTTAATAAGCAAATGAGTAGTTTGAGTGTTTTAGTTTATGATTAATTTCATGTTATTTGTTGTTGACTATGTGAAATCTGTGCTCTATTTTGATTATTGAATTAAGTATGTCAAAACTTGGTGAATTCATGTTTTCTTCATGTCAAAACTCATGTTTTATTATGGTAAATTGACAACGTAGTGAATTTTGATGATTAACATGATAATTGCATGATGTTTGTTGTTTAATAAGTTGATTATGAGCATGAGTATGTGTTTTGTTTGAGAAATCATGAAGTTATGTTGAATAAGTTGTGGTTTAAGTGATTATTGATATGTTCATGGTGAAATTGCTTAATTAAGTGAATTTGATTAAGTTGTTGCTGTTTAGTTAAGTTGCTGCCATGGTATTGAAAAGAATGAAAACATTATGTTGGTTGTGTAGCTTTGTTGTGAATTAAGTTGTTGTTGTTGTGTTTTGGTGAAATAGCTTAAACGGAGAAAATGAATAAGTTGTTGCTAAAATGAATAAGTTGTTGTTGGGATATTTAGAATAAGTGATTATGATTATGTTGAACATGATGAAATGTTGTTGCTGTTGTTATACATGGTTGTTTGTTAAGTTGTTGGTGAAAAATGAATTTTGAGACGATGTTTGAATTTAATCGAAAAACCATGAGAATACATGTCAAATTGATGTTTTGTTGTGTTGCCATTTTCAATTAAAGTGTATTGATCATGAGTACTGTTTGTATAACGATTTTGGGATGAATGAGATCAAATATGAGATTTTTGGGAATTTTTGAAGGTCTTCCTGTAAGGGAAAATCCATTTTCTGGTTGCCCATAATTTGGGACTTCGCTAAGCGAAGTATAAGGTCGCTAAGCGACCATAGCAGTAACAACATCAGTTGTTCTGCGCGTTTTGGTCCTTTGGGATTGTTTTCGGACATCCCTTTTGTGCTGTTTTGACCATTTGATGATGAGTAATGATTGCTTGCAATAAATTGATTATAAATGGTTGTTTTTGAGACAAACTTGGTGAATTTGTGAAACTTGGAAATGAACGTGAATTTCTTAAATGAACATGTTAATTGATTACAGAAGTATGAATGAAGTTGAATCATGATTATAATGTGGTGTAGTGATAGGTTGATGTAACCTTGCTTGATTTAATCACGACATGTGAATTATGCGAATTATGATAAACGAAAGTAAGATGTTGAAATGTTTACGATATGACGATGATTAAACTTGTGGAGTGAATTAATTAATGAAATGATTAATCGTGAATTGTGCACTACATGATTGATATTGAATGAAAATATGATGTTACTTTGATTATGATATGATGAATAAACATGATGATGTGAAGGAATGATGTTGTGATAAATTGTGATGTATGGAATGTATTGATTTGATAATGCGAATAGTAGAGACATGTTATATGATAGAGTGGATTATATAATAACATGATGATGAGTGCATTATTGAGTGTATACGTGATTTCCATGCATACATATGTCGAGTCGTGACTTGTTAGTTCACAACTTGCTGATGGGACCTTAAGAGTTCACAACTTGCCGATGAGACTTTAAGAGTTCACAACTTGCCGATGGGACTTTAAGAGTCACAACTTGCCGAGGGATTTAATAATCCAACATGTCGTGGGATCGCTTAGTAATACACCTCTGATATCCAAACTTTGGTACCACATGCATTTAGTGTCGTGTTAGGCACATTGCATGAACATGTTGAGTCGTATGTGGAAATGTTTTGGTGTGAACTTGTGCATTTATGTGGTAAATGTATACTTGATGATATTGATGGCGTGGTGAATGCTTTATGCTCGAATTGATGATGAGATGTGATGAATTTATAGTTGAGTTTGATGATTATTAATTGATGAGCTAAGATTGAATTGTAGTTGAGTTCATGAATATTTGATGATGAATTATAGTTGAGTTGATGTTCATTTGAGATGTTAATAATTCATAGATGATATGATGATTAATTGTTGATAAAATGTGTTTAGGATGTATTTGATTTGATGAATATTGATTGATGAGAATATGTTATGTATGCGCTGTGAACCTTGTCTTTAAATTATGATGTAATCAAGTTGCTAATGGACTATGACTTAGTTATAAATGTAGTAAGATGATAACCAAGCTTTTGAAATTGGTTGGTAATGATGTTATGCATGTTTGAGAGATAAGACTAGACTTAATATAATGTATGATTATATGATGATGATGATGATGTTTGTTTGTTTTGCCTGAAATTACATGTGTTTATTGATCCTTATTGTTGAATGTATATCTCACCCTCATTGAATTTGTTGTTGCCTCATCCATGAGTTTTTCCCTTGGAGTTTTAGCCTTGCAGGTTGAAGAGTAGTTTGCTTGATGAGTTGTGATGAGGATGACTTGACGCTACTCATGTTTATTGCTTTGCTTTTGAGGATGTCTAAATTATGTGCTCTGATCTAGAATTTTTGGGAATTATATTATTTTACTGCTTGAATTATTGTTTAGAGATCTTTATGATCATATTGTGATGTACTTATGCTAAGATTTTCATGATGTGACCCGAGATGATAATATGTTGAGATGTTTATTTCGCTGTGATCTGAGTTCATTATGATGAAATTTTTATTATGAGAAATTAGCATGAGATGTTTTGATGTATTTTAATGCCTCAATGTTACAGAATTACATGAATTATTATTTAAATAGTAGTCTCGGGGATCGAGGTGTTACAATTTTCATGTAATATAAATACTTATTTACTCATTATTTTAAAAAATAAAAAATTTATATGTAGTAGTGTAAATGGATTTTTTTAAATAATATAAATTTATTTAATTACTTATTTATTTTTTTTTAATTTATAAAATTTGAAACTAATATAAATTAATTTCAAATGATATATGTAGGTCTAGAACGGTATCCACATTCACAACATGCACATCAGGTCTCTAGTCCTATCATAAGATTCTAGCTACGACGGAACTTAAGCTCTAACTGGTTCATAATTGGCGTCCGCCTGTGCACCCCCCATAATCTCGTTTTGCTGAGCGTGTTGTAGAACTTCGATACGAGCTGTGATTTTAGTAGCTATTTTTTCATGATATTCTTCAACATGGATGAGCCTCGCGTTGTGCCTCTGTAGTAGATTCAAGATATTCACCAGGAGATTGTTTGAGTTAGTATATCCGGAAGGTGCTTGAGAGTCTTGAAAAAACTGTATATGTAGAGTTTAAACTTGCGTGTTATGTGGAGTAAACGATGGTAGAACCAAAGGCGGGCAAACCTGTGTTGTTCAAGCATATGAAGTGTAGGAAATGTTTGTGTAGTTTGATAAAAAATCCATTTGCCATATAGTGGATAAAACACAAAATTAAACCAGCTGTTTTGGTCTTGTCCAGATATTATTCCATGGTTTGATTAAATCAACTGATACATTCATGCAAGAATAATGCAAGTTGAACTTGGGGAATTGTATATTTAGTTTCAATCATTAGAATTCAAATATTTGGGTAGTAGTTAAAAGCAATTATGCTTCTAAATGATCAAAAGATGATATTGTGCTGACCTTGAGATCATGGGCATAACTTTAATCTTGACTGACATGAAAGTTGTCTCAAAATCATAAGCTTCTACACTTGTGTAATGCATGTTCATATTATGCGAAACTCGATATTTTTCTATGGAGATAATTGTTTGTTGTCAACAGATACTTAAGTGTATTCGTAGTCTAGATTAGATACTGCTCTTCGGATTCCTTTCCTCCGTCTCCCTCGGCCATCTTGGCATTCTGCTGATTTTCTGTCATAAGTATTGTTTTTGGTACTTAGCTTTATCATAATTGCGCTTCCTTGTACTCTAGCTTCCATCATAGTTGTTACTTGTTAATTCATTGTACCGTTGCATTGGAAGAGTATATAAAATGCTGAGTTTATTCAAATGGTTGCATCATTTTAATTCTGCCTAAACGGATACTCAATGCCCTAGTTGCTCTATGAACGTGCTGCTGAACTGCAACGGTCAAAGCACACCTCGCCTCCTAGTTGCAGCTTGAACAGTGTTGTCTCTCCCGCTGCACCAACTTGTGCTTATTTTTCCTTGAGAAGCTTAGTTTCTCTTATTGATATTGTAATAAATTGAACATGACAAAAGACAGTTTACTTGCATTCCTTTTATAGGTTGTGGCAAAAAGGTTAGAAGTGAAGCATGAGAACTTTATTTGTATGCTGATGCATTCAACGAAGAGAATGGACCAAGAATCAAGGAAAAAATTTCATAATAGAGTGATTGACAAAAACTCTTGATTGTATTGAATTGTAATCAATGGTGTTGCTTACTGCTGAATTGTATCAAATTAAGGCTGTTTGGCAAGGCCAATTTTCGAGTTTATATCAGATAGCTTATAACTTGTAAGCTTATATGACTAAAATAGACTTGTTTGCTAACAATTTTTCACACGAGATTAAAGTTGTTGGATATTTGGTTGTTGACTTCATGTTTGCTAAAATCAAATATACAAGCAATATGTGCGTCTTCAGAAGCTGAAATCTCAATATGTGCGTCTTCAGAAGTTGGGTCTTCAGAAGCTGAACAGTACTTCAGAAGCTGATGTTCAGACGCTGAACAGTACTTCAAACGCTAACCTTCAGAAGCAACCTTCAGAAGCTGAAATGTTCAGACGCAGAACTTCAGACGCAGACCTTCAGAAGTACCTTCAGAAGCTGGTTTTCTGCGTTCTGTTTTCACGCCTTGGAGTGTTTATTTTCTTGTGTGATTTGTTGAAGATTTGTCTTAAGAATTCTCCTTGTTGGATTTGTTTCTAGAAGGAAGATTATTTTGCGTGAAGATATTTTTTGAAGATTGATTTCTTTTATTTGTGAATATATTTTCAAAGTAATCTTTGGTAAATATTTTTCTGAAGAATAATTGCTTCTATATTTTTCTAAAGAATTTTGGAAATATATCTTTGAAGATTATTTGGTTCAAGAATTTGTTGCTGCTGAAGGCTATAAATAGAAGGCAATGCTATTGAAGAAACTCAACTCAACCAAAGTTATTATTGAGAGTTTATTCTTAGGTTTTGAGTCTGTGAGCTGTGTGCTCTGTTTTTGTACACCACTCAATTATTTAGAGTTGGTTTGTTTTATTGAGTTGTAATCACTTGAAGCTTTTAAGCAAGAGTGACTGTTTATGTTTTTGGAGTGTGGCTCCTACGTTGATTATTGTTAGAGTCTGATAATCACTAGGGCAGTGATTGACTGAGGGAAGTGAGATGGGATCTCAGGTCTAGTAGTTCCTAGGTTGAAATCAATACGGGTAGTAGCCAGGTGATAAGTTGTAAACTGTGATTTTGCTGAGAACTTAGAACTAGGACTATCATAGTGGATTTCCTTCCTGGCTTGGTAGCCTCCAGACGTAGGTGTGTTTGTCACTGAACTGGGTTAACAAATATCTTGTGCCTCTTTACTTTCAGTCTGTTATTTCTGTCTGATATTGTTTTGCTTCTGAACTGCTGTTTTGCGTACTCTATTTTACTGTACCAGAATTTGTACTCTGTTTTATGAACAACATTCAAGTCCTGCCAGAAATTTCAATTGGTATCAGAGCAGGCACCCTGGCTGTTTTAGGGTGAGCTCCAGGGAAGTTATTTTCTGGCATAATGGACTCAGAAGGAGATTTAACTTATGAAGAACTTCTTGCCTCTTTCAAAGAGCTATACATCAGAAGTGAAGAAGTTTGCAAGTTATATATAAATCAGAAGAAGACTATCAGTCAACTGCATGCTGAAAGAAGTGACCATCTAGAACAAATCTTTGATCTCAAAGATGAAGTAACCCAACTGAACTCTCAACTTGAACATATGAAGAAGCAAGTCAGAATGTTGAACACTGGTACTGATATGCTAGAAGAGATATTGGAAAGTCAGAACCAAGGGAAACTAAGTGGTATAAGGTTTGATTATAAGACCTTGAACAAACAGCAAAATCCAACTAAAAAGGTCAGTGTAGTTGTTGAAACATTTGATCTAATGATGGGCAAACCTAAGATGGAACATCAGAACAAACCTCAGGGATCTAAGAGCAGGAGGAAATCTCATCCTTGGGTATGTCATTACTGTGGAAAAAAAGGGCATATTAAACCGTTTTGTTTCAAACTGTATGGATATCCACAACCTCATGGTCAACCAAAGGCCAGCCATACATGTGTTCAAGTTAGAAAAGAATGGAAACCCAAGGTTGTTGATACTAGTCTTATAGCTCACTCCTCTCTAAAAGCATCATCCAAAGGAGAAGAGATTAAGCTGTGGCACCAGAAGCTTGGTCATTTAAACCTAAGAGGAATGAAGAAAGCCAGTCAAGAAAAGTCTCCTGGAAAGTCTGCCAGTAAGTCTGTTGCTATGTCACCTTCTGACTGTTCACAAGAGAAGGAGACTGATGAGCATTCCCAGGATGCTGTGTCAGAGGACAAGTCAGTAAACAGTGAGAATGACAAAGATGCAGAAGAATAGGAAAGGAAAGGCTATTGCTGCTGCCAGCAGGCCTACTCCTGTTACTAAGAAGAGTGCTGTTGTTGGACCATTTAAAGGCTGGAGCAAGGTGGTGGTCCCTGTCCCTAAAAAGAAGGCACTAAAAGGAAAGGAAGTGGATCCTAGTGAGTATGAGGATGATGTTGAGCAAGACATCATGCCCTATGTTCAGAAGAGGATTGCTGAACTTCAGAAGCAGATTGCTGGGAAGAAGATTCCTCTGAATGTGCCTGAAACACACATTGACTTAGCAGCATCTGATGCTGTGTCTAATGAAGACTAAGCAGCTTCTGATGCTGAGTCTGAAGACTGTCAATTTTTTGGGCTGTGTTCTGGATTTCATTTTGTGCTTATGGTCTGCAATTTTTGTACTGTTCTCTGCAGTTGTGTTCTCTTGTTTTTGTTCTTCTGTGAAGACTTTGTGTGTGGGTACCATGTTTGTGTGATTCTGATCCTGTGATGGTTTTAATGATGGTACTGATGATGGTTCTGATGAGGGTTGTGTGTGTGGTGCTGTAATGGATGTTTATATCCTGTGTTTCAGATTTCTGGATGTGTTCTCTTTGATTTTTGGGCGTGTTTTTCCTTTGTTTGAGTACATATGCTTTGTAACCTCTGCTGTTTCTCTGTTTTTCTGCTCCTGGTGATTACATGGTTGTTTTGTCAAAATTGTTTGGCTAAAAAGGGGGAGAAGTGTTCAGAATACAGGGGGAGTCTCTGTTTCAGGGGGAGTATATGTGTTTCCTGATCTGGAAGTGTTTCCTGATTAAGTTCAGAATTGGAAGCTGATCTGTTTCAGGAGCTGTGTGTTTCAGGGGGAGTGTATGCTGCTGCTGAATGATATGTTTAAGGGGGAGTAGTGTGTGTCCTCAGAAGCTACTGCTGTATGTGTGAAACGTAGTGTTTTATCCGCTGCTGACTCTGTTGCTTGCTACGTTTATGTTTTGTTAAGTGAAGAATTTGCTTGTTGTATCTCTCTGTTCTCAAATTGATTTTAGCCAAAAATTTGCCAAAGGGGGAGATTGTTGGATATTTGGTTGTTGACTTCATGTTTGCTAAAATCAAATATACAAGCAATATGTGCGTCTTCAGAAGCAGTACGTCTTCAGAAGCTGAAATCTCAATATGTGCGTCTTCAAAAGCTGGATCTTCAGAAGCTGAACAGTAATTCAGACGCTGAACCTTCAGAAGCTGATGTTCAGACGCTGAACAGTACTTCAGACGCTGACCTTCAGAAGCTGAAATATTCAGACGCAGAACTTCAGAAGTACCTTCAGAAGCTGGTTTTCTGCGTTCTGTTTTCGCGCCTTGGAGTGTTTATTTTCTCGTGTGATTTGTTGAAGTTTTGTCTTAAAAATTGTCCTTGTTGGATTTGTTTCTAGAAGGAAGATTATTTTGCGTGAAGATATTTGTTGAAGATTGGTTTCTTTTATTTGTGAATATATTTTCAAAGTAATCTTTGGTAAATAAATTTCTGAAGAATAATTGCTTCTATATGTTTCTAAAGAATTTTAGAAATATATCTTTGAAGATTATTTGGTTGAAGAATTTGTTGCTGCTAAAGACTATAAATAGAAGGCAATGTTATTGAAGAAACTCAACTCAACCAAAGTTATTATTGAGAGTTTATTCTTAGGTTTTGAGTTTGTGAGCTGTGTGCTCTGTTTTTGTACATCACTCAATTGTTTAGAGTTGGTTTGTTTTATTGAGTTGTAATCACTTGAAGCTTTTAAGCAAGAGTGACTGTTTATGTTTTTGGAGTGTGTCTCTTACGTTGATTATTGTTAGAGTCTGATTATCACTGGGGCAGTGATTGACTGAGGGAAGTGAGATGAGATCTCAGGTCTAGGAGTTCCTAGGTTGAAATCAATACGGGTAGTAGCTAGGTGATAAGTTGTAAACTGGGAGTTTGCTGAGAACTTAGAACTAGGACTATCATAGTGGATTTCCTTCCTGGCTTGGTAGCCTCCAGACGTAGGTGTGTTTGTCAACGAACTGGGTTAACAAATATCTTGTGCATCTTTACTTTCAGTCTATTATTTCTGTCTGATATTGTTTTGCTTCTGAACTGCTGTTTTGCGTACTCTGTTTTACTGCACCAGAATTTGTACTCTGTTTTACGAACAACATTCAGGTCCTGCCAGAAATTTCAAAAGTGTTTTTAGTTCAAGTAGCATTTAAGCTATTATCTTTTCATTTTTTTTTTGTCAATTTTACTCTTATCATCTTAATTAAAAACAAATTAAATATTATTTTATTATGTTATTTCATATTTATCAGCTAGTTCAAACGAAAATTTTACCAAACACTACAAATTTAATTTACTAACTTATCTGTCATCAACTATTAGCTGATTTCTCCGCTATCAGTCAATTATTTTATACCAAGTAGAGAGTTAGTCTTTGGTATGTTCTATGTAATATATCGTATTAAGTAGCAAGTGGCTTGTATCAACTTCAAGTAACTTGTGTGTAATGTAGTTCTAGTATCAACTGTGCAAGTGGTTTGTATATTATTACATGATAAAGAGAAAGAAGATAATAACATTAGGAATTCATCTTTACTTGCAGCCTAAGCTATCCGACCCTAGTATACTTATCTACACTATAGCATATGTTAGCTTATTGTACACTTGCATATGCATATATATACTTGCTATAACACTTGATTCAGTAATGAGAATTCACTTTTCTATTCTTTTCCTTGTTTCCTAATTAGGCATTTTATAAAAGAAGAGGTTTAGAAACTGTTCTGTAATCTATTTCACATTCAAGTGTCACTAACATTGAAATTTTACAAAACAAGAGACTTGGAAACTATTTTATAGTAAAGTATCATAAACCATTTCCTGGTTTTTGTGTAATGGTTTTTGTTTTGGAGATATTTGTAGTTCTTATTGCATGTGCTCAGTAGTGGTTTATGTGTTCTTTGTTTTCACTTTGGCCTGGATGCATGAGATCAGATGCTTTTATGCGTTTCATAAAAAGTGCTTTTATGTATAAGCATGTTTATAGGCCATCAATGATTTATTTTCTTAATGTTGCATTGTTATTTGAGGTCATACCTGCTGCAATGACATTTTGCTAATAAACAATTCTGCAATGACATTTTGCTAATAAACAATTTAGAGAGATAACTTTTAAGTTGAATTATTTTTCTCTTATTGATTTTTAGACTACTATTCTTATCTTAATTCTGCAGTTTTTTGTATTTAGCTTCACAATTCTCATGTTGTACATGTGAGGTGTTTTTGATTAGTTATTAATTGTTATGTATTTCTATTTCTATTTCTATTTAGATGAATGATTTATATGTTGTCAAAACTATCACATTAATGAGTTTTCCTAATGAGTGGAAGTACTTTTGAGTTGGATTTGTGCATTATAAATATTTATTTGTTCACTGCAAATGTTATGTTGTCACATCAGCTTATCTGCAAGCAACATGGTACCTAGAAAGGAAAATAAGAGATTATTTTGATATTAGCTTTATGTTCTTCTAGTTTGATTAACTTAAAGTTCTCATTCTGACCTTCAGATTGGTTTTGATGAATTGTGTGCTTAATTATGGTTTAATTTGGTGCTTTTTTCTTTTCTCCTTTCTCGGTGGGAATAGCTTGAAACAAAAGTATCTTCAACACGTAATTGTAAATGAGATCTATTTAAGAGGTTGACCTCTTTAATAAATGTTTTTCCATAAGCATCGGTCAGGATCGAACAATGTTTTTTCGTACGCATTGGTCATGATCGAATACTAGACCAAATGATTAATGGATCCAACTATCTACCACTTGTACAGCTGATGTTGGTGATGCCCTCATTGCCCTGATATCTTTGTTCAATCCTACTGGTGTCATGGCATGAAATAACTGACTCATTGATTGTGTTAAAATAATTGATATGTTAATTGATCAATCCTATGTTAGAATTATTGGCTTGTGTGGATATTACTTAATTAATTAAAACTGAATTATGTGATTTGGTTGAGTAATTATTGATTATTTGCATAACTAGAATTAGTGATTGTACATTGTATTATTGACTTTTATCATGTTCAACCTTGGAAAATCAATTTCGAGAAGATTCTCATTTTTCTTAGGGGTGAGAAGATCTCAATTGTTTTGAGTAAAGATAGATTATAAATTGTCAAATTTTATGCAGTTGTAAAATGATTATAGGTATTCTATGAATTATTTTCTTTTGTAAATAAAACCATGTATTCTTTCTGTACCAAAAAAACCATGTATCTACACTTACAATTGTAAGGATTAATCATATTCAATACAATTGAGAACCATTTAAGGATTTGACCTCTTCAATTTTTTTTTCTTCCTAATTAAACATCAAATGACAATCAAATCTTTCATCAAATGATTAAGAGCCTCGGATAATTACCATTTGTGTCACGCCATATTCATATCTTTTGTATTATCAATTATAGTTATAAACATAATTATCCATAAAATATTACTCTTTAAAAATTGAATAATCAAATAGTTATAAAAGGGAAAAATATTATCATATATCTTAAATAACATCCAATGGATATATTATAAAAACTATCCAAAATGTTTGCCTACCTTTATCTTTATCTTTAGTCTAAGGTAATATTAATGAACTTTTAAAGGTAAAACTATAGTCCTTCAAAAAAAGGTAAAACCATTAGTCATTAGCTGAAGAAAGGTAACAACCATTTATTAAAGAAACACTAAACAATAATTTTTTTATTTGTTTCCAGATTTTTTTTGGTACCTGTTTCCAGAAATTTTAAATTAAGAAAAACAATAATTTGTATTACACAAAAATCAAATTTTTGTGGTAGTGGTTTTTTTTTTTTTTTTTTTTTTTTTACTATTAAGCATAAGACATGTCACCTTTACAACTATATAATCATGGTCATCGAAGTCATTTTTTCATAGCATACAACCATCATTATTGACCGTGACTTTACCAAAAACACCCCCTTTTCCAGCTCTGCATGCATGCCATTCTTGTCACGGCGCACTCTCACTATATCATTGTTCTTTTATTTAAAACCAAAAAGCCATCACAATGATAATAAACACATGTTGGTAAAAAAAAATGATAATAAACACATAAAAATATATCATTGTCCTTTTATTTGTAACAAAAAAACAAATAAAAATAGTAAAAAATATTTAAAGTAAAATTACACACGTATTACTCAACTTAATTTCAAATATGTTGTTGGTCTCTATAAATATATTATCTTTTTGTTTTGATCCCCCTAAAATTTTTCTTTCACTTTTAGTCTCCCAAAAGATTTTCATCTTTTGATCCTCCTTTTAAGTCAACTTATATGCAGACTTTATATTTTTGAATGAAATTGTACACAAATGTATAGAATATTATAAGAATCACTCCAAAAAAATTCTAATTTTTTTTAGGATATGAAGAGGGAGCAAAATTGATGACCGAAAATTTTTGAAGACTAAAAATCGAATTTTTTTAGGAGTATTAAAACAAAAAATTGGTATATTTATAGAGATAAAACATATATAACATTTTTATTTCTTTTAAGTCATTTTCCTCTTTTAAACTTAAAATCTAAAATTCATATACAAATCTGAGTAAAATGTCATAAATTTAAAGATCGAGATATTACAAGATTAGAAAAACATAAATTTAAAACTTGAAAATCATTTGCAAATAGACTAAAATGACATGAAAAATAAAGAAATAAAGAAAAATAAAAAATGATACAATTGTTATTTGAAATTAGATTAAAGGACTACAAGAGTAATTTTATTGATGTGGATCAAGTATCTCTACCACAAAGTACAACCTAACAAAAAATTATTCACTAACAAATTAAACTCAATTCTTTCAAATGATTCACAAATCAAACTCATTCTTTCAAATGATTCATATCCAAGAGCGCTTATATGCAGGCCCGTTCTCGACAATTCGGAGGCCCGGTTACAGACTTGACAATTTTCATTTAAAAAGAATTGAAAAAAAAATCCAACACTAGTGATAGACAATTAAGTTGTAGTTAAATATATGAGCAATGGTTCAAACATGACCTTTACCTACAGATAAATAGACCTTTACTTATGGACAATTCATAATTGACAGCAAAATTGCTGTCGTCCAGAGTTTTACATACGGAAAAATGACATTTAGTGACGGATTTGTCCGTAGGTACAAGTATTTTTCCCCCTTTTTAAAATTTTTGAGGCCCGTCTAAGTGTGAAGCCTTGTGCCAAGGGCCTTGTTGCACTTGGCCAGGGCCTTATATGAGATGACATTTCTACTTTAACCAACGTCTTGAATTTGAATTCAGCTTTGCACATACAACAACGTTAAAAACTCTTAAAAAAGTTTGTCGTCTATTTAAATTTTGAAGACTAGAGAGATTAATTCCACATTAACGTACAAAAGATGTTTGGTTTATAAAAAAAAACGATTCGATCTACAAGGTGACTTAAATTGGTTGGTTCTGCCATTCAAATACTTTGCCAATATTTAATTAATTAAAAGAAACACCCATAAAGCATTCTAGACGCCGGCGTTTGACCGTTAAACCTAACAAACCAAAGCCAAAACCCAAACCCGAAATCAAATTTCGCATTCACAAATTTCATATTCTCCACCGCACCGTTAACTCTTATCATTTTTCTCTCTCTTCACTTTTCCAACCGTTTCCGAATCTGAGCTACTGCATCGCTAAACGGCGACGACGGTGCCGGCGAAAGCCACCACGACGTCGTTTGCCGGAAAATAAAAAAATCAAAACTATTATTATTTAATTAATTAATATCTTCAACAATTCTCACAGAATTTTCATTCGATCTGTGTTGAGTTTGAGAATTTGAGAATTTCGCATTCGAATTTTGAAAATGATGATAAACCGAGGATTGTTTGGGTGGTCCCCACCGCACGTGCAACCGTTAACGCCGGTATCGGAAGTATCGGAGCCACCGGAATCTCCGTCGCCGTATTTAGACCCTAGCGGTGAAACGTCGGCGACGCAAACGGTGGAGGAGGAGGAAATGGAGGAGGAGGAGGAAATGGAGCCGCCGCCAGCTGCGGTTCCGTTTTCGAAGCTTTTCACGTGTGCTGATCGGTTTGATTGGTTTCTTATGGCGGTTGGTTCGGTTGCTGCTGCGGCGCATGGTACTGCGCTTGTTGTTTATTTGCATTATTTTGCTAAGATTATTCATGTGTTAGCGATGGATGATCGGCAGGTGAATTCGCAGGAACGGTTTGATCGGTTTGCAGAGGTTAGTTTTTGAAAATTCTTTGTTTAAAACCCTAGTTATTTCTTTTTAACTTGAATTTGAATTATTGTTTTGCTTCTTTGATTTTTGCTTTGTAAAATGATTTGGCGTTTAGATGTAATTGGTACATGAATTTGGAAATTTTATTCTCGAAATCATGGAATAGTTTGTAAACACAGCTTATATTATAGAATAGCTTATGATTTAAAGAGTTTACTAGGGTCGGACACTGACACATGTTGGACACTAGATACGCCTTAGATCAAAAGTGTTGGTGCTTAGGGGTTGTCAATTATTGATTTTGTTTATTTGTGTTTGGTTTGTTTAATGATTTGGTGTTGAGATGTAATTGATACTTGAATTTGGAAACTTGATTCTTAAAATCATGGAATAGCTTGTAAGCACAACTTATTATATATAGAACTTACAATTTATAGAATTTACTAGGGTCGGACACTGACACGTGTTGGTCACCGGACACGCCTTTGATCATGAGTGTCGCAGCTTTAGAGGTTCCTTTATGATAGTTTGATTTTGCTCACTTGTAAGCATACATGGTTTTAAATTGTGGTTGCAGTTGTAGTTACTAGTTACGCTTTGAACCTTTATGATGCGGTAAAATGTGGGAAAATGAGGTTGATGGTTGTTAGACATGGTGATGGTGATGCTTGTGAGAATAGCTTGTAGCTGTAGGTTGTGGTTTCTGATAGTTTGGTTTTTCTCACTTGGTAGCAGACATGGTTTTAAGTTGAAGTTGCGGTTATGCTTAGAACCTTTATAATGGGGCAAAATGTGGGAAATGCGGGCACAACTGCGGTTGTGGACTATATTTTGGGGAAGTAATACTTAGGGTTTAACTATGCATATGATATGTGTCTTGTATGTTGTTCATGTTGTCCTATATGCAATAGACAACATGTACTGCTAAGGTCTGTTTGGATTTACTTATTTGAACTTATTTAGTGGCATAAATACTTGCTACTCTGTTTCTGAGAACCTATGAAAACTTATGACATGCTCATAAGCATTTTTTTCAGCTTACCTCAATAAACTCTCCAGGATAGCTTATGAAAACAAACAAATTATAAGAAAACAATTTGACTTTATTTTATCTGCTATTATAGAAATAGCTTATTCATAAGCACTTATATGATAAGCTTTTATGCTATAAGCTGAAAAATAAGTTGTTGCAAAACAAGGCCTTACCCAGTTTTCGGCTTCATGTCTGAACTAAATTGGTCGACATATGGAAACATCAATGCTTAGAACATCTTCAAGCCAGATTCTCCAACGAGAAGTTCAAGAAATTGTTTAGTTTTGCTGATCTTTATCACGACTTTGGCTGCTTTTGAAAACTGATTGTTTTCACTCCCTGCAGTGCACTCTTTTCATTTTCTTTTAGTAATTGCACCTCTTGCATTGAACCAGGGCTGTGTATCTTTAGGTAATTGCATGATTGATTTTTCTTGGAATTTATATTCCTTGTCTATCTGTATACATTTATGATAACAGATTGTTCAGTATTATTGAGATATTTTGGCCTATCCTTAATAAATAAAATCGTCTTGGATTACCTGGTTCTGTTCACGTGGGTTTGTCATTAATAATTTCATGACTCAGGGCTATCCATAGTTTGTTCAACTCAGTGAGTTTATAGTTAAACGAGTCCTACGTCAGTCGGTCGGTTGAGTCATGGAGCTACTATTTAAAGAAGTACTTCTCATCAACCTGAGCTTTTGGAAGTCGGATATGCCCTGTTTTGCTTTACAACTTTTTTGATCTCATAACCATACACGAATGATAGAAGGGATTAGGATTTAATGATTTAAAATTTACTAGGGTGATGTGAAGGTTAGAAAAATATTGAAGTTTCATTGGGCAGATGTTCAAAGAAATGCAATTTGCAAGCTATAGAAAGAGGATATCTAGTGGTGAGTTTCTTGGTTGTTTGGTTGCTGTGAACAATACCCGTGGGCAGAGGGGATTTGGGTTTGGTATATTTTTTGGGAAAAAGAAAATAAGACAGCTAGTAAATTAGTTTTTATTTGATGGAATTGATTTGTTTTGCTGTCTTCCATGGGAAGCAAATCTGGATAGAGTACAAAATGAGAACAGTAAGATAATCTTGGAGGAACCTAAGCATCATATTTTACATCTATGGTTTTATTTCATGTCAAGAGTACACAACTTGGATGCAATTTTCTACCTTCATAAAACTGTTCATCTTATTAAGAAAGGAATCTTCACAACTTTTTAAATATGCATCTTATATCAATGGCATATCCTCCAAGGCTAAGGAGTCAAGTTCTAATCCTCCAAAGATTTAGACCTCTTACTATTACTCGAAAAGATATCAAAATAAGATTGATTTTCTGCTAAGTATGTAAGGTAGATGATATGTATTACTTAGAATAACTTATAATGAATAACTTGTATATTACAATGATGCATGCAAACTTATATATAAGAGAGATTCTCTCAAGAAAGCATAAATTAGGAAACTAAATCAACCATAATAAGTAGTGAATAATCAACAGTATTAAATTGAAGATTTAGACTATACTGATCATAGTCCTATTTGTATTAGTAATATGGTTATTTGTTTAATGATGAGTCGATGACAAATACCCTTTACTTTGAATACAGTGCATGCAATGCAACAACTATCATAAACCATACGACTTGTGAATTCCCAAACTGTCTGAAGACTTGATTAATATACAGTTTCTGTGGCTAATGATGGCCTCTTTTACCATCAGATACATTCTGCTTCTAGAAGCATATAGATTCCTTTTAAGGAATTTCAGATACTCTTAGGGTCTTTTTGCTGTGAGATATGATTATGGGAGTTACTTGCCATTGGGCTTGTTATAAGCCACTCACTACATTTAGCTAGTTTTATTGTGTGAGACTAGCCTGGAAAGCTTCATACTTGTGTTAGCTATATCTACGATTATTGCATTGTAACTGTTAAGGGGAGCCTTGGCGCAATGGTAAAGTTGTTGTCACGTGATTGAAAGGTCACGGGTTCAAGTCCTGAAAACAGCCTCTTGTGCAAAAAACAGGGTAAGGCAGCATACAATGTGAGAGACTAGCCTGGAAAGCTTCACACTTGTATTAGCTATGTCTACGATTATTCCATTGTAACTGTTAAGGGGAGCCTTGGCGCAATGGTAAAATTGTTGTCACGTGACTGAAAGGTCACGGGTTCAAGTCCTAGACACAACCTCTTGCGCAAAAAACAGGGTAAGGCAGAGTACAATACACCAAAATGGTGGGACCCCTTCCCGGACCCTGCGTATGCGGGAGCTTTAGTGCACCGGGCTTCCCTTTATTGCATTGTAACTGTGTCAAGTTTTGAAACACGTTCCGTTTGTATTTGCCTTTTGAATTTCTCAAGGAGAGAAAATAAAAATCTCTTGGTGGGCTTTTTTCCGTGTATTTGATTTATCTACTATTTGGGGACCTTTGAAATTGGAGAGTATAAAATGCTTGAATTCAGGGGAACCCTCTTATCCTCCAGCTCTATTTATGATTTGTCTATCTAATTCTTTGTTGCTCTATTTTGATATACATTTTGAAATTTTAGAAGAGGACATTATCAGATGAAAAATGATCTGTAGTCTGCAAAGCATTTAATATGTGAACCAGTGGACTTATGCTAACTTCACTCATTTTATTCATTTGCAGCTTGCTTTAACCATTGTTTACATTGCAGCGGGAGTTTTTGCTGCTGGTTGGATTGGTAAGATTAAATATGCATTGAAATTAATCATGAGAAATACATTTTATTAGATATTTCATTATATTCTCTTGCCATACTAATTGCTGTATTTTCCCTGTTCAATAGAGGTTTCATGTTGGATTTTGACTGGAGAACGACAAACTGCTGTCATCAGGTCCAAATATGTTCAAGTACTACTAAATCAGGATATGAGTTTTTTCGATACTTATGGGAATAATGGAGACATTGTGAGTCAAGTATTGAGTGATGTACTGCTTATCCAGTCTGCTCTTAGCGAAAAAGTATGTCTTGGTTCAATGTGTATAAATTTCTCCAGTATGTGAAAATATTATCTTCTTTACAGGTAATATATCGAATCTTATATCCCATATAACATGTTTATTTTCTTTTGATGATACAGGTTGGAAATTATATTCATAATATGGCTACATTCTTCAGTGGCCTTGTCATTGGCCTTATCAATTGTTGGCAGATTGCTTTGATAACATTAGCAACAGGTCCTTTTATTGTTGCTGCAGGAGGAATATCAAATATTTTCCTCCATAGACTTGCAGAGAATATCCAAGATGCATATGCTGAAGCAGCTAGCATGGCTGAACAGGTGATTTGTTGTTTGAATTTCAAATCTGTTATACATGGATCCAAGTATTTTCCTTTTTTATTTGATTTTTTCACGCTAGAAATTACCCATATTCTTCAGTCAAATATGTCTGATTAACTCTCAAGGTTATATCTTCCTTAAAAGTCTTTTTGCTTCAGATTTTCTGGCTAGGATAAAAGTGTTTCACTTTGGTAAATTAATGGAATATCTTTCTTCTGTTAATATGGTTGGGTTAGTATAAAATTTCGTGAGTATGATAAGCCTGTTACATAGTTTCAATCTAATGTTGGACTTTGGTTTTATGTTAGGATATAAATAAATGAATAAATATATAAAGCTGTTGTTTCTGTCAAAGTCATCTCTTTCTGAAAGCATTGTTCACTATTAAAGCGTAGACCATATGATTTACGATACCCACTTCTGTTTATCCTGCAAGTATTCATTGTAAACTGTCTCAGTCAGTTACCATGAACAGGCATTAGTTAAGAGGTTACTGCTATGCTTAGCTGTCAACTATATATACATGCATCATAAATTAAGATATGCCAATTTTTTATACTATATATATTATATTAAGTAATAAATTAATATTAAAATATTGAGAGATTAAGATATACCAATTTTTAAATTATTATAAAATAATTATATTATATGTTTTTAAGATTAAAATAAAAAGGTAGGTGATGAAAATTAATGAATATCATAACTTTTTTTTTTTTTTCATAACTTATCATTGAACCTTTTTTTAACAAAAAACATGTTTCATGGGGATTGTATGAAAGAATGGTGAAGTTTTCTTTATTTGCTGAAGTATTTTAGCGCTGCTGATTCTCAGTGTAGTCTTTATCTTGCAATGCAGGCAATCTCCTATGTAAGGACATTGTATGCATTTACAAATGAAACGGTTGCCAAGTACTCATATGCAACATCACTGCAAGCTACTCTTAGATATGGCATATTAATAAGTCTTGTTCAAGGGCTTGGTCTTGGATTCACGTATGGACTTGCAATATGTTCTTGTGCATTTCAACTCTGGGTTGGAAGATTCTTGGTTATTCATGGAAAAGCACATGGTGGTGAAATTGTAACAGCTCTTTTTGCTGTAATTCTAAGTGGCCTGTGAGCATCTTTCCCAACTTATGTTTTTTCATTGCTTTTTCATTATTTTACTTTAATAATCTTTGTTACTTTGATTCAGGGGATTAAATCAAGCAGCAACAAATTTCTACTCCTTTGAACAAGGGCGGATAGCTGCTTATAGATTATATGAAATGATAAGCCGATCATCCTCATCTGTTAGTCATGATGGCACTTCCCCTGACTCTCTGCAAGGAAATATAGTGTTTCGGAATGTTTATTTCAGCTATCTGTCTCGTCCTGAAATTCCTATCTTGAGTGGATTTTATCTCACTGTACCTTCTAAGAAAACTGTAGCACTTGTTGGCAGAAATGGCTCTGGGAAAAGTAGTATTATTCCACTCATGGAGCGTTTTTATGATCCTACTTTAGGTAATTACTTTCCCTCTGACACTGTATAATTAATCCTTGCTTGATCATTTGCACGTAGCAAAATCCTGCTCTTTTAGATGGTGTGCACATAGAAAAATCCTGTTCTTTTAGATAGTGTGCACGTAGAAAGCATTCAAAGCAGTACTCTATTGACCATTTGCAAATTTTACTTGGTATGCTAATCTTTGTTTCAGGAGAAGTTCTTTTAGATGGTGAAAACATAAAGAATTTGAATTTGGAATGGCTGAGGAGCCAAATAGGACTAGTTACCCAGGAGCCTGCTTTGCTCAGTTTGAGTATAAGAGATAACATTGCTTATGGGAGGGATGTCACCATGGATCAAATCGAAGAGGCTGCTAAAATAGCTCATGCACATACATTTATCAGCTCATTAGAGAAAGGTTATGACACACAGGTGATGTTTGGTTGGCATGATCATTTCTTTATAACTTTTGTTTTTTGGGGGAAGGGGAGTGTATTTTCAGTTGTTTCCATTCAAGTGCATTCACATTTTTATATCAAAAGCTGGTGTTCCTGTCTTTCAGGTTGGCAGGGCAGGTCTAGCTTTGACTGAAGAGCAGAAAATAAAACTTTCTATTGCAAGAGCTGTGCTTCTAAATCCATCGATTCTTCTGCTTGATGAAGTCACTGGTGGACTTGATTTTGAGGCTGAGAGGGCTGTTCAGGAGGCTCTGGATCTGCTTATGTTGGGACGCTCAACAATAATAATTGCTCGAAGGCTTAGTCTCATAAAAAATGCTGATTATATAGCTGTTATGGAGGAGGGTCAACTCGTTGAAATGGGTACTCATGACGAATTGTTGAACCTAAATGGCTTATATGCAGAGCTTCTACGATGTGAAGAGGCCGCAAAACTTCCCAAGAGGTACTTGAAAAAATCATACTCCTTCCTTTGCCATGACATTATTGTTTGTATTTTGTTCAAAAACAAATACACGGATGGAGAAAGTGTCAAGACTTAGAATTATAAACTACTAATATTAACATAGTCTTTACTGTATTTAAGTACCCACTGGACTTGTATACTAATCAGATACATTTTGTTTTTTAATGATCACCTAGGATGCCTGCTCGAAACTTCAAGGAGACTGCAGCATTTCAAATTGAGAAGGATTCTCTAGCAAGCCATAGCTTCAATGAACCATCATCCCCCAAAATGACGAAGTCACCCTCTCTTCAAAGAATTTCTAATGTATCTCATTCGCGGCCTTCAGATGTCATCTTTAACTTTCAAGAATCACCTAACGTTGAGAGCCCACCACCTGAAAAGATGCTGGAAAATGGTCAGGCTTTGGATGCAGATGATAAGGAGCCATCAATAAGAAGGCAGGATAGTTTTGAAATGAGACTGCCGGAGTTACCCAAGATTGATATACAGTCTGTACATCGTCAAATATCAAATGGTTCTGACCCAGAATCCCCCATTTCACCACTTTTAATATCTGATCCTAAAAATGAACGTTCCCATTCACAGACTTTCAGTAGACCACATAGTCATTCTGATGATGCTTCAGTTACAATGAGAGAAGAAAGGGAAGCACGGAAGCGGAAACCACCATCACTTGGGAAGTTGGTCGAGCTTAGTTTTGCCGAGTGGCTTTATGCTGTGTTAGGAAGCATTGGTGCTGCTGCCTTTGGTTCATTCAATCCCCTCCTTGCTTATGTTATTGGCCTTGTGGTGGCAGCTTACTATAGAATTGACGATCAACATCACTTAGAACAGGAGGTAGACAAGTGGTGCTTGATCATTGGCTGCATGGGTATTGTAACAGTTATTGCCAACTTTTTGCAGCATTTCTACTTTGGTATTATGGGAGAGAAAATGACAGAAAGAGTTAGAAGAATGATGTTCTCAGGTGCATAACTCATCCTTTTGCTATTTTTTATTTTAAAAAATGGGACTTATGAACATTTTTATCTGTTTCAATAACATGACAGCCATGCTACGGAATGAAGTAGGATGGTTTGATGACGAGGAAAACAGTGCTGACAATCTATCCATGAGATTGGCCAACGATGCTACTTTTGTACGAGCTGCTTTTAGCAATCGACTTTCCATATTTATACAGGATGGTGCTGCAGTTATTGTTGGCCTTCTCATTGGTGCTGTACTGCACTGGCGGTTAGCACTGGTGGCTTTTGCAACCCTTCCAGTTCTTTGTATTTCTGCAGTTGCCCAGGTTTTCACCCACTCTTCTGGTTTTCCAAATATAACTAACTATTTTCCCTTGCAATGAACGAAAAATACTAGAAGCATAAGTTGTTGGGTGACAACACAGGAATGGCTTCATACCTAACACGCCCCCTTATGTGAGAGACAGTGCCTAAACCCACATTATCATATATTGAAACTGAATTTGATATGTAGCAGAATGAGAACAATAGGGATTAGTCTCTAAGCCACCTGGTCATAAAGACTTTAACATGAATCGACTATGTTTAAAGCTAAAACTGTTGGGCCAAAACATGAACATAAATTTCTGTTGGGCCAAAACTGTTGGAGCTAACGTACCTGATGAATGGATTGGACCTATATTGCTTTGCTGTCATGCCAATGCTGCTTGTGGAAATTTATAACTCTAGCAAAATCCCGTGATTTTAAAATTTATACAGTTTATGAATGAAACATAAATGCTGATCCACAATTGTGTGATTTTATTCTGCTGATATCATGTCAATGGCATATCATCATTTCCTTTCATTCAATTCATTATTCATTGTGACAAATAGGTATGAATTTACAGCTAGAATTTTGTCACTTTTGGGGTAACAAATACAAAACCTAGAGATGTCTGGATTGTGTTAAGACTTCGAAATACTTTCAAAAGCAAGGATAAAAGAGTAATTTTTGATTTGTTTTATTTCTAGATCTATTTGTCTCTAAAATAAAGCGTAACAAGTTTTCTTGCTTGAAAACTCAACACATATTCTGTCGTGATTAAACATTGATATTGAAACTGCAATGTATCTTGATGTTTCAGTTGGCTTATTAATTGTTTTATTAGCTTAATTTGGTAGCGTCTATTGTTAATGCTTCATGAAATTTGACTTTTGTCATGGATCTCTTTGTAATGTGAAGCATTGTTTGATCCATGTAGTGACTCCACATAGTGATTAAAAACTTTGTTTATTACAGTAGTTGTATTTCCTTGCAGCATCAATGTTAGCATGATTGATTGCTAGTTCACCATTCTGTCGGCTATTGGGTTAACTGTCAGTTTCTATGGAAATATTATCCTACATTAATTAATGATATTAAATTATGACCTGCTCATCCAAATAAAGTTAAACATGCTCTGAGAAAGTGAGTTCCACAACACACAATATAAAGTTTTTTCCTTAATTAAATGAATGACTTGCTAACAATTGCTAAGACTGATAGGAAAGTTTGGTTGATTTGTTTTAATCTTTTGCCTAAAATATATATTAAATACAGCCTGCTAAAATATTGCAGAAGTTGTGGCTAGCTGGATTTTCAAGGGGCATACAGGAAATGCACCGAAAAGCATCTTTGGTTCTTGAAGATGCAGTTAGAAATATATACACTGTTGTTGCATTTTGTGCTGGCAACAAGGTAATGGAGCTCTATAGGCTGCAGCTAAAAAAAATATTTAAGCAGAGCTTTCTTCATGGAATGGCAATTGGTTTTGCTTTCGGCTTTTCACAATTTCTACTTTTCGCTTGTAATGCCCTTCTACTTTGGTACACTGCAGTATGTATTAAAAATGGTTACGTAAATCCATCCACTGCACTGAGGGAGTACATGGTTTTCTCATTTGCTACATTTGCCCTTGTGGAGCCTTTTGGATTGGCTCCTTACATACTTAAACGGCGAAAATCCCTCATATCAGTGTTTGACATTATAGATCGTGAGCCTAAAATTGATCCTGATGACAACACAGCATTGAAGCCACCCAATGTATATGGAAGCATCGAGTTAAAAAATATTGATTTTTGTTACCCATCTCGTCCTGAAGTGTTGGTATTGAGCAATTTTAGTCTCAAAGTGAATGGGGGCCAAACAGTTGCTGTTGTTGGAGTTTCAGGGTCTGGAAAGAGCACTATCATATCTTTAATAGAGAGATTTTATGATCCAGTTGCCGGACAAGTTTTACTGGATGGGAGGGATTTAAAGCTCTATAACTTGAGATGGTTAAGGAGCCACCTCGGTTTGATTCAGCAGGAACCTATTATCTTCTCAACAACCATAAGGGAAAACATTATATATGCAAGACATAATGCCAGTGAAGCTGAGATGAAAGAGGCAGCGAGAATAGCAAATGCACATCATTTTATTAGCAGCTTGCCTCACGGTTATGACACACATGTTGGGATGAGAGGTGTTGATTTAACCCCAGGACAGAAACAGAGAATTGCAATTGCAAGGGTAGTGCTGAAAAATGCACCAATCTTATTGTTGGATGAAGCAAGTTCATCAATTGAATCCGAGTCAAGCCGAGTGATACAAGAAGCTCTAGATACACTAGTAATGGGAAACAAGACCACTGTTTTAATAGCGCATAGAGCTGCAATGATGAGGCATGTGGACAATATTGTAGTGCTTAATGGAGGACGGATAGTGGAGGAGGGAAGTCATGATTCGTTGGTGGCAAAAAATGGTCTGTATGTCCGATTGATGCAACCTCATTTTGGCAAGGCTATTCGTCAGCATCGGCTTGTATAGTATGGGAGTATGTGGTATGAGTGATTGCTACGAATGTTGGTTCATTAACATAGTTTGATTTTCTGTTTGAGACATACCACTGACGACTTCTTCACCTGAAGGATTTTTCCAATATCTGGTGGAAATGGTTATGATTGTGGTTGCATTAGCACTCGGCATTGGTAGGCATAGGAGAGATACAGTAGGATGAATAGATAGGTAGGGTTTCTGTATAAAAGATTTTTTTCGTTTTCGATTCGGCTGGATTCTTTTGGAGGCCACTGGGGGTGTTTTCTATCCACGGTATTCCTTTGTTTCTCAATAGAGGGTGGAATCAAACGCTAATTCTGCTGAGGTGGCTCCTTCTCTGGACTTATTTTTCACTCTCCCTAACCCATGCGTCTGTAAACTTATTCATTACTGTGATTTTGTTTTTTTCAACTTGTGATAATTGTTGAAAATTCTGATCGAAGAGCTGTAATCTTTGTAAATATATAGTTATAGGTTAGAAGGCATCACTTTTTCTGCTTGAATCCGAAGTGTTTCTTCGTATATAGTGGATGCAAATTTTCACATTGTATTCTGCCAAAAAAAATTTGTCAACTGCATTTTATAACGCTTAATTTGGTTTAAATTTCCGGTAAAAAAGTTGGATGACAGCACATATATTTTATACAGATACGATAGATGATCTCGTTCACTTGGCAAATAAATCTGTGCGCAAAAATTCGTTGTTCGTAACATTTTTTGTGTAGGAGTGTGACATTTTTTAAGAGGAAGGAGCTTAGCATGCATTTATATTTTTGACCTAAATACTTAAAATCAAATCAATAGAAATGTATCCAACTAAAAGACTCTTTTGCAAAAACAAATTGTTGCCAAAACATTAAAATAAAATTGAAATAAAAACTTATTTTTGATTAAAAATTCAAGGGGTGATATAACTCACTAAAAAATATCTTAACCAACAAGGATCAAGTCTAGTAGAAGGGGTTAGACTCCTAAAATGTGACAAACTAAGGTTCGAACCCTAGTTGAAGGCGGTGCTCAATAATGTCTCGAATAAGATTACTTCTAGCGTTGTCCCTTGTTCAACACCCAACTTTTTTAGCCTTTTAAACAAAAAAAGATTACTTCTAGTGCAAGAAACCTATAAGAAACCAAAAAGTAAAAAGAAAACCATCTTGCTTACTTGTCTTATTAGTTACATGATATTGAAGGATATTATTAACATGTCTGTGTATCAAGTGAATGTTTGTTTTATTACAGTGGAGTAAGAAGGGTAAATACATTATACATTGATGATTAATATTGGAAAGTATATGTAGCTAGCAATCATGATTTACTTTTCTTACAATCGTATAGAAAATGTCTCCTCACTCATGTCACAACACAATTTATATATCACCCATTCCATTGCATCGCCACTATATTTATAAAACTAAAATGCATTAAAAAAATTAAACTTGGTCAGTTCTGTTTGTCCTCAAATGTTAAGGCTACCCGTAACATTCGGTGAAAATATTACACTATCATAATCAATCAATGCTTTTTACTATGATCTCCAATTTCAGCTACAACTACATCAATTCACAGCCACATACATGGCAAAACTATGACCAAGTTGCTCACTCACTTCACTAGCTGCATGCATGGCTTACACATATAATTGCACACATACAGTCTCACATACACACTGACCGTTTCCCTGGCCTTTTATTTTGGTATTTAAAGACCAAACAAAGCTCTTATAGTTTTCCTTCACTTAATTTCAACCAAATTATATTGAAAAGAAATATAATCAAGAAACACATAAATAAGAATCTGATCTTCTCTTTTGATCTATTTCTATAGGTTTCGATTCTTGAACTAATTAAAGAATAACAATGGCAATCTATAGAATTGCAATTGGATCTCCTGGAGAGGCTGGTCAACCTGATGCCATTAGAGCTGCATTTGCTGAATTCTTTTCGATGCTCATTTTTGTTTTTGCTGGTCAAGGCTCTGGCATGGCTTACAGTGAGCACTCTACATGTTCACTTAAAACTTGTGTTTTACAACCTTATCATAACTTTCCCCATCTATTCTATTCTATTTACTTTTTTAATAAAAGAACGATTCAATGGACATCTACGTAGAACCAACACTTCAGATTGTAGGCGTTTTCGAGTGTCTAACATGTGTCAGTGTTCGACGCTGACACGTGTTTATATTGAATCACTTTCAATTTCTCAAATTATTACCGATGTTTGTGTGGGTGTCTATGTATTGTATGTGTCACTGCTTCATTCATAAATGGACATGTCATCTTTTTACATTTTCGTTTTCCACCAGAAACATTTCCTTATTACTTATGTTCTAGACCCGGTTCCTCTAAACTAAACAATTCACTTTGGATTGTAAAATGAGTAATATCAACCATTAAGTAACAAACAAAGGTAGATATCGTAGACATGTCATGACAAATCAATAAAATAAAAACCCTTTATTTTCACTTTAGAAGATTTAAATCTCTATGTTCTTACACTTTCTTTTAAAAAAAAAGTTGGAGAATAAAGGAAATTGTTATCAATTAAATTAATATTAATTGTCATTTTAGAACAGTTTCCGAGGGGATTTGAACTTGTCTCTTAATGTTACAAATTCAAACTCTTACCACTGAGCAAACACCTCATGAACATCTATGTTCTTGATTTCACCGCCACTAGTTTAAAGATGAACTGCAGGTTACAATAATTTGAAGAAAAGTGTTAATTTTTTATAATACAATGTAGTAAAAATCATTCATGCATTTAATAGTTCAATGTAAATACTTAATTCTGGCTACATAACATTTCTGTTTTTCTTTTTCTAAAAAATAAAATTGGAGAATGGAGATTTTATTATTAATTATAATGACACTAAATGATTATTTTACAAACACCTATAAGGAGATTTGAACTCTACCCCTTAAGGTTAAAAAGTCAAACTTTTATCATTGAAGTGACGTCTGACAGACTCCGTAACTTTTATCCTACTTTGAGTGGAACTTGAAATTTTGAAACTATACGGTTCAAGAGTTTTATTTATTTTTTTCATCCATTTTGATGCATTATTAAGATGCTAGTAAAATGACTGATTGTTGGTTATTTTGGCAGGCAAACTCACCAATAATGGCCCTGCAACACCTGCTGGCCTCATAGCTGCATCACTATCTCATGCATTTGGACTATTTGTTGCTGTTTCTGTTGGAGCAAACATCTCTGGTGGACATGTGAACCCTGCAGTCACATTTGGTGCCTTCATTGGAGGAAACATTACACTTTTGAGAAGTATTTTATATTGGATTGCACAGTTACTTGGTTCAGTTGTTGCTTGCATTCTTCTCAAGTCTGCTACTGGTGGAATGGTAACCATTAATCTTCAGCTTTAAGTACTATTACTTATGAACTCTATGAAGGAAAGACATAGATACAAACATTAGATACGACGCTGAAACATAGACACCGATAATATTTTAAGAAAGTATAAGTGATTGAATGTGTCAGTGTTGTGTCACATATATTAGATATTAGACACCGACACAACACAGACACAGACACCATGTAAAAATCTGAGAAAATAAAAGTGATCAAATATAACTATATATTCAGTGTCACGTTGATTTCAGACACATCGCCGACTTGTGTGAAGTAGTTAATTTTGGCCGGACCATTTCGGCCTATTAGGCCACACTCCCCCATTCCTTAGTTATTGATGTTTTAACTTTTTTCTTGTTTCAAATTAATGATGTCTTAAAAATTAAGGCCTATACCCGTTGGTTGGGGAAAGTAAACAAAAATCAAATCTGTAATGCAATTTATGATACAGATTAAAGAGTGTAGTTTAGTCCAAAATATATATCAAATGGTTATATTTAACCTGTATGCACTATTCTTAAACTTAAAATAGGTATGGTAAAAGACATAGACACGACACTTCACACTTGACACAACAACGTAGATATCTATAATAGTTTAGGAAAATAAAATTAAATGTAATCACATGCATCATTGTAAGATACTGACACATGTCAGACACTCAAGACATTCTACTCATGATTGAATTGATTTTTTTGTAATTTGCATATTGCAGGAGACATCAGCATTTGCTTTATCATCAGATGTATCAGTATGGAATGCCCTAGTTTTTGAAATTGTGATGACATTTGGATTGGTATACACAGTTTATGCAACAGCAGTTGATCCAAAGAAAGGGAATATAGGAATTGTTGCTCCAATTGCAATTGGTGTTATTGTTGGTGCAAATATCTTAGCTGGTGGAGCATTTGATGGTGCATCCATGAATCCAGCTGTTTCTTTTGGGCCTGCTGTTGTTAGTTGGACATGGACTCATCATTGGGTCTATTGGGTTGGCCCATTTACTGGTGCAGCAATTGCTGCTGTCATTTATGATAATATTTTCATTGGTGATGATGGTCATGAACCCCTCTCAAACAGTGATTTCTAGAAGGAAAATGCTAGTGTTTATGAAAACACTGTTGACGAAAGAATGCGAATAAATCTGATCCGTCAATTATCAACTACAATGTGCGCGGTTTCTGCCAGATCAAAATTACTGCGATTTCACCTTTCCAAACAATTACACGTAATGTTTCATGTGTTTCGTATGTTACATCTATCGTACTAAGTAGCATTCCTCTTTTTTATAATATATATTGATTTTAATTATGTATGGTTTTTTTCTCCATATTGTGGAGGAAATAAACTATTGAAGATTTTTCAACTCCTTTAGAGATTGTTAGGAATTAAAAAGATTGAGTACTTAATATTTTTGTTGTAGAAATTAAAGATTACTATTTCTTTAAGATGTAATAGAGACGAACAAAGACATTTCACGATGAATATTTTTTACTTATAGTAAACAAATGAATTTGGACTTTATACAATGCAAGTTATATATCAAATCATGATTGGATACCACAATAAGAATATATGTAGTTGGACACCTTCATCTTAATTAGCTTTTGAAATGAAATCCAAACATATTTTATATTACTTTTTTTTATATCATTTTCATAGTATTTTATTTAAGGAAAAAACTTAGGTACAATTCCTTAGGTGCTTTTCGTATGGTTCTTAACTAAATTCACCATGATTTCCTTAAATCCTTAATTTTCTCAAAGTTTTTTATATCCAAAAAATTTGTATTTTTAGTTAAGAACCATACGAAAAACACCTAAAGAATTGTACCTAAGTTTTGTCCTTTATTTAATTCTATAATTTTAGAAACCTCTCACAATATTTTCCTTTTTCTTCAAAAATATTACGAATGTACGCAATGAAATTCATCTCACTATTCCTAGGTGTGCCGTGTGACTATAATACATCGATCACCACACACACACTCTAAAGTCATGAGCAAAAATTCAGTCATTAAACCGTAAAAATATGAATTGCATACTACAACAAATAAATTCAAAAAGGAATACTAATTAGTAATTAGTCTCAAACTTCTTTCCTTCCCTCACTATACCTCTACTTTGACCTTTAGCATATACTCGCTCCGTCCCTTTTTATAGGAGTAGTTTACAAAAATCACGTGAATTAAGAAAAGTTGTTGGAGTAATAAAGTTGTCTCAAATGTGTGTGACTATTACTAGATTACCCTTAATTAAATATATATATTTAATATTAACTTTTCATATACCAAGATAAATTGATAATATTAATAAGGGGTATATTTGGAAAAAGAGTAATCAATGCATCTAGGAATTTGTATATGATCTTATATTTAGAGACATATTTTTTTGTAAACTACTCCTATAAATAGGGACGGAGGGAGTACTATATTTCTAGAACATGGCACAAATAAGCTTTTAAGGAATAATTATAATAATAATAATAATAAAAGATTTTTCAATAAAGTTATGTGGGAATGAGTCTATCTTCTCTAACTACAAGCTTTGCATCAATTCAAATCAAATAAATTTTAACAATCCTTGACCAATCGAAACATGTTTAGGTAATTTTTTTGACAATAATTCATAATTCTTAACATGGCAAATTTGACAATTCCACAAGCTACTTATTTAAAAGAATGCATTATGGTTGGTGCATGGTTCCACATTTGACCAAACATTACTTGTTGCCACAATGAATGCATTTAATAGCCTCCAACACGGATTTTATTTATTCTGCTCACTATATATAGTTGGAAATAAGTTAGTTCGAGGTATTTACTCCAACAATAAAAAATGTTAGTTCGAGCTATATTTTGTTATAGGTTTATTGAGCATGAATGTGATCTTTATGAAAGTTTGGTATAATACACTAAATAGATTATTTCCATTAACATTTTTAAATAAGTAATATCACCTGCACCATTCGTCACTGTTATAAACAAAAATTCACTTTTTAAATTCATTTATTAAATGATGTATGTGGTTTATATATATATATATATATATATATATATATATATATATATATATATATATATATATATATATATATATATATATATATATATATATATATCACATACATCATTTATTGAATGAACTTAAAAAGTAAATTTTTGTTTATAATAGTGATTGAAAGGTGTATTATTTAATTAGACTAAAGATAAACATGGCCAATGTTATTTTTAAATATATTTTAAAATCAATTTATATCAATTAAAATACTCCGTATGTTCCTTTTTAAGTGTCTCTTTTAGAGAAATTTTTTGTTCCTATATATTTGTCACTTTCAAAGTTCAATGCAACATTAAATGTTGTTTTATTAATATTACCCTTAGTTATTTATTACAGAGAGAAAAATATACTATGAAATGAGATATTAAATGAATAAGGTCATTATAGTAAAAGTATAAATTATTGTATCAAAAGTAGTACATTTATTGATTGTCTTAGTTTGTGTAAAATGTCAAAAAATGACAATTAAAAAGGATCGGAGGTAGTACTAACTAGTGCATATTTTTGACAATGTTAACTACACTAAATACCGACTAATGAATATTTTTGACAATGTTGTTTTTGTAAATGACAAATCGGATTGGCAATGGTTGACTCTTCGTAGGAAGTGTGAGCAAGACAACATTGCCAATTTCAATTCTCCGTCACACTATTTGACTTTGTAGTTTCCCTAATTATTAACGGGAAAATGCTAATTATTGCTCTGAGATAGTACTGATTAATGACCTTAAATGCTAAATTTTTATAAAAGTTTGTGTAATCAGGGTATTGAAAATTGAAAAGTTTAACATTTTTAAAGAATAATTACTTATTATTATTACTCCCTCCGTTCCTTTTTAATTGTCACTTTTGAAGAAATTTTTTATTCCTTTTTAACTGTCACTTTCAAAGTTCAATGCAACTTTTAATATTGTTTTACCAATATTATCCTTAGTTATTTATTACGGAGAGAGAAATATATGAGATGATATATTAAATGAATAAGGTTATTATAGTAAAAATATAAATTATTGTATCAAAAGTAGTAACATTTATAGTTTGTCTTGGTTTGTGTAAAATGTCAAAATGTGACAATTAAAAAGGAACGGAGGTAGTATTAACAAGACCTTTATAAATAATGCAAGTATTACATGACCCGCATTTAATTATTTTTATTATCATCAATTAAATATCTCGAATGACAATTGTAGATGTAACCAAAAAAAATGACAATCGTAGATACTAATTCCTCGGATATTGGAAAGTTATATGGATCACATAGTCTTTTATTGTTTTAACACTATTACTTTTTTAGAGGTGAAATGTTAACGAGTGTTCTTGAGGCACTCTTTAAGGGTCATAAATGATAACTTTTTATGAAAACTTAAGTATTCAATGTATTGAAAATTAAACTATTTTATTTTTTTTAAATAATTTTCTAATTTAGAATGCTTAAAGAGTGCCTCGTATACACTCGTTAACAAGACCCTTTTCGGAGTTATATTCGGACTTGAAAGCGCTGATTAATCTTGTTAAGCTTGAACCATCTTATCCACGCACCATTAGATTAATTTATTCTCTTTTAAAGGTAAAAATACAGATGTCATTATATATCTTAGTTGATTAAAAAAGGCATAGAAACCATATTGAAACAGCAGGTTCTATGGAAAAAGACAATCCATCAAAGGATTTGTTTAGCAATTTACCAAAAGAAATTATTGGGCGCATAGTTTCTTTTCTACCAAACGAATCATCAATGAAAACCATCCTCATATCTACAAGGTGGAGAGACTTATGGAATGAAGCTATTGTTAGATATGGAACAAAAGAAGAAATCACTAGTGTTGTTACAAATTTTTTTACAAGTTTTGATGATTTGGATCCATTGAAGTATCCAAGAAAGCTTCAATTCCACTATGAAGATAAAGTACTATTGGCTACTATTGCAAATAATAGTAAGCTTCTACTAGATTTCTCTCCTTTGAAGAAAGAGTTCATTGAAAATATTCAAATGCATTTTGAGCTTCACTTCAAGCTCAATAACCAACAAAAGATAAGCTACAAATCTTTTACTTCCAATATTTTCTCACTCAAATCTCTCTATTTGAAATCAATAAGCTATTTGACTAGTGAGGTAGCTTCATCCATTATTTCAAGTTTGGATCATCTTGAGAATTTGGTAATCATTTCATGTAATGGATTGCGATCTTTGAGCATTGACTCCAATTGTGAGCTTCACAAGTTAACAATCTTGGATTGCTTGCAATTGAAATACCTTCACCTTAAAACTTCTAAACTCAAATCATTTCAATTTAGAGGACCTCTTCCTTGGATTTTGCCTGAATTTCATTTCAACCTTAGTGATGCCATGCTTGATTGTAGATTAGGACCAAGCTGTAGTAACTTTAAGACTAAGGATTTTGATGCAACTTTATTGACAATAAAGAACTCTCAAGTTCTTACGCTTTGCAGATGGACTTTTGAGGTATGCTAGCTCACTATTGCAAAATTTTACTTATTTTGTTATACTGAGAAATTGTAACATGATTAATTTGAGTCTAGTATGACTTCTAGTAAAAAATTCTCACCTAGCTTATATTACTGGATCAAAACCATGAACCGAGTTTTTGTGCGGTCATTGAAATCTAACATTCGCACAAACACTTATTTGGCCACCGTTGGATTTGTTTCTCTCACACTCTTCGTCCAAGATTCCTTGCAGTAGAAAATATCACGCAGTTACACACAATAATTAATCTTCGCTTCTAATTTGATATCAGTCGTTTCTGATTACACTAGTAAATTAATTTTAAATAATCCCATACATTCATATTGGAGATTAGATGGTTGAGATATGTAATCTATTTTTAGATTAGATTAGATGGTTGAGAATAGATGGTTGAGAGTTTTATTTTAAATAGATAGATAGAGATGGATAAGCAAAAAAATATTTGCATTCCAAAAGCCTGTAGTAGATTTTTCATCTTTTTTTATGAAGAATGTAATGTTTTAGTTTAATCCCACAAGGTTTTACTTTGCAGGAATTAATATGGCCATCAATTTGTCCACCATATGGATGCTTTAATTTCTATAACTTGAGAGAGTTATGGTGGATTGATAACTATAAAGATGAATATTGCATGGATGCCTTATTCTCCTTCTTGAAATTATGTCCTTCCTTGGAGCAACTTTTTGTTACCGTATGTTACCTTTCTTGGGGAATAATTGTAGCTCTTGTTCTACTTTTTTTTTTTTTTTTTAATACAGCTTTGTTAGTTACATTTTTTTCTTCTTCTTTGTTTCACTAATTGAGGTGCAGATTGATGCTAAAAGTTATTCAGCTGGAAGGTCCGTTTCATGGTTCATGCAAGCAACTAAATGCACAAAATTAGAACATCTAAATTTGATAAAGTTTATGGGATTTAAGAGTCGAAAAGATGAAATATTATTGGCAAAATGTTTGATTGATCTAATCAAGGGAAAACTTCCAAAGATAAACACATCAGATGGGAGTTGCTTGGATTTAGAGTTTTTGAAGTGATTATTCACATCAACCACATTAAACTCAGACTTTCTTCAAGTAGCAAAGAAAGGAGAATAATAAATAATAAATGTCTCACGGATGTAAGCAAGATATTACAAATAAATTAGCCAGTTATATTTTTTTCTTCCTTTTTTTATATTTTTATTTCTATTTGATTTGATCAATTTTGAGGAGAAACAGAGCAAGTGACGTAATCTAACCATTTTTCTTACCATATAGTCTTATTGTTTTGATTTAAAATGTACAAGAAATCTTATTAAGAATGCTCCGTGCAAAGGTTTGTCTAACGGTGTTGGTTTGAGATCCTGGAGTATGAAGATCCTAAGTTTGATTCCCACGATGCCAATTTTGGTAGGCTAATCCATACATAGCAAAACTATGGCTTTAAATGGGGCCCCTGAAGGAAAATTGTGTAACAAAACATAATATACGCAGCAGATAATAAAAATAATTTCTCTTTCAATGGACCCTTACGAGTGGACATGACCAGGGATGAAAGTATTACATCTTGTAGTGCATTTCCTTTGATGTCAAATTCAATGGATGATCATTTCCTAAAAAAAAAAATCAATGGATGATCACAAACACCGCTTGATTGGGAGGACGACTACTCAGTCCACACAACCAAATTCCTTCAATCATGGTGCTAGTTGCTTACAAATGAAAGCTTAGAGAGAGACATGCGATTTTAGGGTTTTCAAATTGTGGAATTTGGTTAAGTGTGCTCCTGCTTCAACAAAAGAGTTCTATTTATAGAACCACTTGTATGTTCAACAAGTCATATGATCACTACTAGGCTTATGTAAGCCCAATAAACCAATCAATGGTTTTTATTAACTAGTTAGCTCAACATACTAAACACACCCCCAAATAATAAATCTCACTTATATCTCTCATTTATCTGTCCTTTTGTGTGTGATTCTATAGGTTATTGCAACACTGGCAATAATATTAAAACTTATATTTAATATTACAGACAGCGAGTGATATCTAACAACACATCACTGCTATCTAAGTGACAAAAATGTCATGTGATTTGATGAAACCTTTATGTGATAAAGATCTTGAGTATTATTATCCTTTTTCCATCATGTCTATATTGAACACAAGACAAAACGTGTCATCCTTGTTCATTTCAATATTGGACCCTTAGACATTTCTACTGTTATGTAGGAGGGGGAATTCCATCTAGGTCACTCATGTCCCTCAATATGATTCATGAAGTACCCATCAATCGACTTTATAGTCTTCCTGTTACGGAAGACGTTTGTACGACAATAAAGTACCCGACTCCTGCATCTAGGGCACATAGTGGTTTCAGGTCGAAGGATGGAATACACCCCTTATCACTATGAGAATAACTTATAACTTTTACATAACGTTCTATGTAGCATTCTCATGGCGGGTCAATCTAATATAAATATTACTCCTAATTTTATATCCATGTGAAGACTTGACAAATCTTTATCCATGATCCATGAGATGTGATCATCAGTCTATCCACATAATAATCATTATGTTTAATGCTATCCCATTTCACACTAAACATGTACTACAAATGTTTTAAGAATAATGTCCATATGTTTAATGGGGTCTCATGATTAAGTCGTACTTAATATTCCATTTAAACGAACTAACTATTATTGGGACTTTATTATTTTGAAACATAAACATAATAAAGAAACATCTTAATAACTAATAAATAATTATTCGATACAAGCATCAACTTATAATAAAATTATTGGTCTTTAGAGTTTACACCAACATCCCCGCAAATCGACGATAAGATTGAACCCCTGAAGTCTTTAGACAGGATGTCAGATTTAAAAAAAAAAAAATCAAATCTAATTAAGAATAAGCAGGGTCATTTTATGGTTCTTTATTTTCTTTTCGACGCTTCTTCTTTTTCATTGAATTTTTTTTTCTACCCTTTCCGGTCATATTTTATTTATTTACTCTGGGTTTACGTTGTTTCTTCCTTGTAAATTCATTGACAAAGATAACCACATTTTTACGAGAGCCAAATATAAAAAATAAAATAAAATATTTTTTTAAAATTAATATATTAAATTTAATTTAGAAGAAAAAAAATCATAATAATTTTAATTAATGTGACGGTACATTCATGTGACGATTGGAGTGGGAAAATGTCGTGACCAACCCTACTGGCTTTAGGAGATACATACATGTATCCTGGAAAAGAGTATGATTGAGTATATGAGCTATCTTTTCCGAGCTTGTCCCGCTTGGATGTAATGTGGTAAGTAAGTCAATTATGTGAATGGTATGAGATGACAATCTGAGCAACCTCTTCGAAAATATATGTTTTTCCTGAAAAAATGCAAAGAATAAAATTTGTTTTCTTTCGTTACTTGAGGACAAGCAATAGTTTAATTTTGGGGTTGTGATGACAGGTCATTAGAGCATTTGCTTATGATTTTGGGACATTTGTAATGTTTTCTATATTTGAGTCATGTAATTCTATTCTACCCGAAACATAACAATTTTAGGGTGTTTTGATGTAATTCACGAAGAAAGCATGCAAATCAGCAAAGCAAGACATATGAAGACTTGTGAAAACTTTGGCAAGATCAAGAATGAAGATTCAAGAGGCCTCAGAAGACATTACAGATGGAGGAATTTTGTTCCCAAGTCCCAAGACATCTTATATGGAAGCATACACCCAAAAAGACGAAGAAACAGGCATTTCAGCACCAGACAACACTCACATGCGCATGATCTAGGCGCATGGAGCATGAAAATGCTCTCTCACATGCGCCCCGAGCATGGTGAAAAACGGGCCAGAACTGAGTTTTGCTACTTTTTAGTGGAAATAGCCTGGTTTTTTAGCCCAACTTCAGGTGAAAACTCTCCATATAAATACCAATCCTCTCATTCATAATTTCTCATTCAAAACGAAGCGGTTCAAGAGGAAGACAAGCACTAGGAGCTTTCAAGGGAGGAGTTTCTCTCCTCACTCTGAGTCTCTAGGGTATGTTTTATTTCTTTTGTAATTTGTCTTTAGTTACCATGTGTAGCTAAATCTTTTTAGGCTAGGTTCTAAGATGAACATCTATTCTGGTTGTTGGATAATTTTTTTAATTTAAGGTCTTTATTTAGTTATTTTCTTTATGCAATTTAATTTTACTATTGTGCGTAAGATTTGTCTCCTCTGAAGCATAACCCTGATGCATAGACACTTAGGGAGGTGACATACCTAATATTGGTGTATATCTGTCTTAATCAGGAAGTAACTAATTAGTAACTAGGGCAACAAGCCATAGAGAAGAACCCTGAGATAAAGGTACTTAGGAAGGTGACATACCTAATATTGGTGTAAACCTACTCCAATCAGGAAGTAACTAGTTAGAAATTAGGGAAACATGTGTGTCATACCCCAATTTTTGACCTAAAATTCCTTTTTTTATTCGCCTTTTTGGTTCGGAATTTTTCGTCGTCTCAGACGAAATTTCGACAGAGAGGTATTTTAAAATACCTCATTTTTTTTAGTTTCGTCCGGGTCCGTCTTTTTTTTTGTTTTTATTTTTATTTCCATCTTTATTTTTCTTTTAAGTATTTTTATTGTTATTTTTATTTATGTTTTTTTTATTTCTTTTTTAGTTAATTTTTATAATTTATTTTTTTTTAGTCTGACTTTGTTTGAGATTTAATGGGTCCTTAATTTGTCATTACCATTGAGGAATGAAGAGGAGACTTTTGCAGTGAATTAATCTGTTTTAATTTGGCATTTAAACTGCCATTCATTGACCTTTATGGTCAGTGATGGCAGTTTAGTGTATTCAGCTTAGTGGGCAACACACACATAAAAAGAAAAAGAAACCATCAGAGAAAAGCATTTCACACACAAAAGCCAATCCAAAATTGATCATAACCAAGAGCACAAAAAAAATTCAAAAACAGAATACGAAGGAAAAGAAAATTCACGCAAAGGGAGGAGAAAAATTCTGAATCCACACTGATAACACAGAATCCACTCCACACAACCATACACGCATACCACATATCACCACAACCACCTTCAAACACGTTCACAAACAGCCATCCCTTTTCCCACTACCCCCATACGGCCTCCCCCTCTACCGCACCACCACCCACCCACGCACTCCTACTCACCATAACCGTACGGATTCCTCCCCCATCATCAATCCAAAACCATTCTTACAACCTCCCTAACCGACCACTCACACACCACTCTCCCACACCCAATTTCGTCCTCCTCAACCCACAACCCACATACCGTACGGCCTCCCCCAATCACCATTCAATCCACCACCGTACCAGCCTTCTCACAACCACAAAAAACCAGCCTACCTCCCTTCACGCCCTAAAACATTCCACGCGGCCTCACCACCAACCACTACCGAAAACCGCGACCTCCAACCACCATACCCAACACCCAAAACCGAATCTAAGAAGGGGAGGTAAAGGTTCTCCTTTCTTTTTAGATTTAGGTTTCTTTTCTTGATTTTGCTGTAAAAAAAAAATGTTGAGCGCATAAGAGAAAGTGGTAGATCAGAGAGGAGTGAAGGGATAAGGGGAGAAGAGAGAGAAAGAAGATTGAAAAAAATGGAAAAAATCAGCCCCTTTGGCTATTTTATGTAAACCCTGAACTGGTTCGGTTCACTTGAACCGAACCGGTCTGATTTTCTTTCTCTTCTCCCTCAGCCCAGCTCTAGCCCATCTGCGGCCCAATTTTTTTTATTTCTTTTCTTCTTTGATTTTCATTTCTTTTTTGCATTTAGTTTTAGTCGTTGTTTATTTGACATGCATTTTATTGTTTTTATTTCTTTTAGCACATCATGCATTTTCATATTTATTTGTTTTCCTTTTATTTCACACATTTTTTATTTTAGTTTTAATCTTAGCGTATTTCTTTTCATGCATTTGCAATTTAGGTTTTTTTTCCTTTATTTATCATTTTGTCATATTTTATTTTATTAGAATGTATTTAGGACCCATGTAAATATAAATGAGAATTCGCACCGACACCACACTTTATTTATTCCGCTTTATGTTTCTTTTATTTATCTTGCTTTACAAAAAAAATACAAAAAATATTAGGTTAGTTTAATTTTCAAAGGATTTCGTGGTGATCCAACGTCACCACGAAAATTCCTCGCGTTTATTTTTTAGTCTTAGTCCATATTATTAAAAAAGAACAAAAACATTCAAATAATCAAAAATCAAAAAAATCTTTTCTTAATAAACCTTGATTTTCAATCAAGTGTCCGTTTTTTTCTTTTATTTTCTTTAAAAAAATCATTAATCCACTTTAATAACACTTTAATCCTTTTCAAAATTAAAAAAACACAAACCAATCTTATTTAGCCACTTGGCTTTTATTTTATTTTTAAAACCTTTTTTTAAAACTAATAAAAAACACAAAACAAATCAAACGTCATTTTTTTACCCTGAACTACGAGGTTTTGATCCCTCACGGGTACGTAGGCAGAGGACTCTGTCCTTCCAAATCATAAAAAATACAAAAAAAAAACATTTTTATTTTCTTTTCTCACTATTCTAATTCATTCTTTTCTTTAAAAATAATAAGCAAGTTATCGCCAAAATAAATAAATAAAATCAAGAGGTTCTCGTAGAGTACTACGAACGTTTAGGGTGCTAACACCTTCCCTAAACGTAACTAACCCCCGAACCCTAAAATCTTTAAAATGTGGTAATTTAGAACTTTTTTCCACCTTTCATTAAAAAAAAAATTAAAAGTTCAGTCGTGAAATAAAGTTAGTGAGTCAACGCTAATCAATAGCTTGATCTCCGAAAATCACCGCGACAGAAATGGCGACTTCACTGGGGATTTCCCTAAGAGGGTTGAGCCTAACTTGGATTTATTTAATTATTTTGTGCTATAACTTGCTTAAAATAAAAATAAGAGGTGTAAATATGTAAATATGTGAATATGTGTTTTTTTCCTTTTACGTGAGTGGTGAGATAAGTCCTACACCCGGACTTGAGGGAAACATAAGATAGGATGGTGGTATAATCAAAGTGGCTTTCCGAGGGTAAATTTCGGATGTGACACATGTGATAACCCCGCTCAATGGAGGGATCTTGGAAGTATTATCATGTTGGCATGAGTAAGTCGTGTCCGACATTGATATTTTCAAGTGACCTATGAAGTTGAGGACCTTTAGTTACCTTTAACCCATCTTGGCCTTTTAGGACGTAGTGCGGTGGCTAACCAAGAGTAATCTTGAATTAGTTGATACGCGATACTACACTCAAACGAGACTTTCTTACAAATATTATTGGATCGGGAGTCAATCTCGTAACCCGACGATATTTGGAAGGGGTTGAGGACTTTGGGAACTTGGTAGAACCCGTGATACAGGTACAAATGAAACCATAGTCCTTACCAAATGGCGCGTTTACCCTTGGCTCCAACATTATGGACTTAAACCTCACCATGTTTTCTCCGCTCTTTAGCATAATCATTCATACATGCATCCATGCATAAACTCTTTCCCTTTTCATCCAAAACATCGAAAGACTTAAATGAACTTTTTGTAAACATTGTAGATATGGACATTCCACGAAGAAGCACTAAAAAGTATCTTTTCAAGAGGCCAGACTTGGCAAAATTAAGGAAGCTAGGATCTTTAGTAAACGATCGAATGGATTTTCAAGCTCATCATGGAAGGCTACTTAATATCCTTAGAGTAGATGTTGAGGAAGGATGTCTGGAAACCTTGGTCCAATTCTATGACCCACTCTACCATTGCTTCACCTTTCCTGACTACCAGCTTGTCCCTACACTTGAAGAATACTCATACCTGGTTGGGTTACCCGTGCCTGACAAAATACCGTTCCACGGCCTAGAACCTATCCCTAAACCCTCCGACATCGCAGCCGCTCTCCACCTTGAAACTTCCATCATCCAAGCAAACCTTACCTTTAAAGGAGGTCTCCAAGGTCTTCCCACCCACTTCCTCTATCAACAAGCCTCCATATTTGCCGAAGCAGCTAGCACTCTTGCCTTCCATTCCACCCTAGCCCTCCTCATATATGGCCTTGTACTCTTCCCGAATATTGACAACTTCATCGATATCCACGCCATCAAAATCTTCCTCTCCAAAAACCCTGTTCCCACTCTACTAGCTGATACCTACCACTCTATCCATGACCGTACCCAAGCCGGCCGTGGAACTATTCTTTGCTGTGCACCACTGCTCTACAAATGGTTTATCTCCCACCTACCTCAAACTCATACTTTCAAAGCTAACCGCGAAGATCTTCCTTGGTCCCACCGAATCATGACCCTCGACCCATCAGACATTGTTTGGTACCAGGCAGCTAGTGACGTTGGAGAGGTTATTGTGAGTTGTGGTGAATACCCCAACGTACCTCTTTTGGGTATGCGTGGCGGAATTAGCTACAACCCATCTCTCGCTCGACGACAATTCGGGTACCCAATGAAGTCGAAACCAAACAACCTTACCTTGACTAATGAGTTCTATCTTAACCATGGAGACCCCTTAAACAAAAGAGAGAGATTCGCACAAGCTTGGAGCGCTATCCGCAGACTCAGCAGAAGTCAGTTGGGGAAGAAATCAGATTATGTGCATGAATCTTACACTCAGTGGGTTATTGATAGGACCATGAGCTTTGGCCTACCCTACCATCTACCTAGATATCTGTCTTCCACCATCCCACCATCATCCTTGCCTATCCCTTTTGACACCAAGGAAGAGTTTCAGGAACAGCTAACCAAGGAAAAACAAGAGAAGGAAACTTGGAAGAGAAGGTACCAGGAACTTGAACGTGAGCATGAAACCTTGAAAGGGAAGTTAGCACAGAAGAATCACGAGCTTTTCATTCAGAACCAACGGATGATCGAGAAGGATGATTTGCTTCAGCAAAAAGATGCTTTGCTCAGCCGGGATTCTAAAAGGAAGCGAAGGTTTACGGATTCGTTCTTTGGTGCACATTCAGATTCCGAGGATTCATCTACTCCAGGAGCTTAAGTTGAAGTCTTTATTATGTTTAGATTCCAGTTTCCAAAATCTTGTAATCTGTCAAAAAGAACTATTTTGTAATATCTTAATGCTTAAACGGAATGTTCAAACCATGATGTTTACAATTACTTCAACAAAGTCCTTCGATAAAATATCTTTCTTTTTTTTTTGCATAAGCATAATCATGCATCATATTGCATTCATAGTTTCTCAAGCCGAGTCTCACGTCTTGTTTTTCCAAAGGTCTATCTGCCTAGTCCAAGAAAGTGGCCCGACGTCCTCGGCAGAAACCGACTTACACATACAACACTATGGCATATCAGAGAAAAAGAATGGAATATTTGGAGCAAGAAAACAAGAACCTCCGGGAAGAGGTGGCCAATCTCCGGGAAGGGATGAAGAAGTTGACCTCCATGATGAATGCTCTGTTGGCTTCCCAAGCCCAGACGTCAGTTCCTCAGCCTGCTGTTACTACTCTTGAGCAGCCAATCTTATCTGCTTTACCAACTTCTACCATACTTGCTCCACCGCCCGGCATGTCTAGATCTTACCCATGGGGGATGCCATTTCTATCAGACGAAGGTTTTCATCCCACTTCTTTCGGAATCCCAACTCCGGCTATCCAGAAATCAGCTCCAGCCCCAACAAAGGCCTCGGCAACAGTATCAACAACAGCCTCGACAACAGGCTCCCCGGCAGTCCGACAACAAAATCGGGTTCAGCGGATATCCCATTTTGATCCGATCCCTATGACGTATGCAGAGTCGCTTCTGGCTTTGCTTGATAAAAAGTTAGTTCGGACTAAGGCGCCCCCTCGGGTACCTGAAAGGTTGCCACGTTGGTATAGACCTAATCTCTCTTGTGCTTTCCACCAAGGGGCACCCGGTCACGACATTGAGCATTGTTTCCCCTTGAAAGCTGAAGTCCAAAAGTTGGTCCAGGCTGGTGTCCTGTCCTTCAAAGATTTGAACCTCAATGTGCAAGCTAATCCACTACCGGATCATGGGACTGCATCTATTAATATGGGGCAAGATTGCTCAGAAGCTCACCCTGGTGAAGAAGGTGGCAGCTAGTTTTGTGACACATGGCAGAGTTTGCCGCAATTGGGTCGCTATTGACGTCCCTTCAGCTATTCATCGTTCCAAATAGCATTTTGTTGTTTTTGCTTTTCGTTTTAATAAAAATATATATAAATCCTTTCGTTCCGCCCGATACGAAAGTGAATTTTTGTAGGGCTTTTTGCTTCATGTATTTCCATCATAAAATAAACAAGTCGTTTTGTTCTCGACTCTGTCTTTTTATTTTTTGTTTTTTGGAAAATGGTAAACACAAAAAACCAAAAAATATTTTATGTTATCAATTTCAAAAAGGTCTGCATTTTTTCACTCATTTTCTAAAATCAATCATCAATCATGTGTAGACTGAACATAAATAAGCCCGTTGAACACTGTAACCCTATGCTCTCTCCCGACTTTGAGTTCCCTGTTCACGAAACTGAAGAGGAGGAGGATGAACAGATTCCCGAAAAGATCTCTCTGTTACTAGAACATAAAAGAACATCATTCAGCCTCATGAAGAAGCACTCGAAATGATTAACTTGGGTTCCGAAGAACTGCCATGACAGTATTCCTGTTCAAATCCCAGATGAGTGGTGCCATCGAGGCTGCAAAAAAAAAAACAAAAGCAAAAAAAAAAGAAGCAAAGAAAGAAAATACATCAAAAAGATGGTGCAGAAGATGGTAACCACTTACAAGGACTTGCATGGGATGTTATCGTATGCTTTACTTGGATATCGCACTTCAGTGTGTACCTCAACAGGGGCAACCCCCTCTTCTTTAGAGTATGGCATAGAAGCAGTACTCCCTGTGGAGATTAAGATTCCATCAATGAGAGTTGTAATGGAACCCAAATTATTAGAGGATGAATGATGTCAAAATAAATATGATCAGTTCAAACTTGATTGAAGAGAAACGCATGAATGCTTTGTGTCACGGGCAGTTCCCGTGTGTTCCAAGAAGGAGGTCTTGTGCTCAAAAAGATTTTATTATTTCAACCGGACTCCAGGGGCAAATGGACGCCTAATTATGAAGGCCCACATGTCGTCAAGAGAGCGTTCTCCGGTGATGCAATGACTCTTACGACTATGGATGGTGATGAGCTTCCCCGACCTGTGAACGCCGATGCAGTCAAGAAATACTTTGTCTAAAAAATAAAAGAACAGCTCGATAAGTCGAAAACCCGAAAGGGCGGCTTAGGCAAAAATGAGCGTCTCGGTGGACTGAAAACCCGAAAGGGCGGTCCAGGCAAAAATTAGAGACATGAAACAGAAAATAATTATCCTGATAGATCGAAAACCCGAAAGGGCGATCTATGCAAAAATTAAGGATCAAAGGACAAAGTAACTGCATCAGGTTAACCATGACTCACTTGGGGCACATTAGCTGTCAAAGAGACTCTGAATCTGAAGCATTCAAACAGTGGAATTCAAAGTTGTTAGGGAGAATAACGGTTATTGTGTTCAATGTACCTTCAATTTATATTTACCATTTTCCAAACTTTTGAGAGATCCGTGGGGCAACGCCATTGGCGGGCCTCCACTCTGTTAAAATGAATTTGAGCCTGTGCCTGTTATTTGGAACTCCTGTTTATTCTGTTTATAAAACTTCTTCTATTTTTGATGGTAGTATTTGAAGCAAAACTTTTTTTCAAAATTATAAATCTTTTTATTCTTGAAAAGCATAGACAACAAACACATTCTCTCTGAACTCATGAATAAGTGAAGTGTGCGTCAACAGTTATCCTGAGAACGGACAAACTCTGCAGGTTAAACATGGTCAATTGCTTGAAAAAAAAAAGAAAGAAGGAAAAAGAAAAGAGCTCGGTAAGTCGAAAACCCGAAAGGGCGGCTTAGGCAAAAATGGGCGTCCCGGTGGATCGAAAACCTGAAAAGGCGATCCAGGCAAAAATTAGGGGCATACAAAAAGAATATATTCCCGGTGGACTGAAAACCCGAAAGGGCGGTCCAGGCAAAAGTTAGGGATTCAAAAAAAGAAAAAAAAACAAAAAGCATGACCACAGAAACACCAGTTTTTCTGCCAGGTCTTTGGATTAACACATCTCCCTCAGGAAGTGTTTACTCCCCACCAGTTGTTGCATACATTCCCCACCAGTTGTTGCATACATCGGGCTTTACCCCGTCAATGTCTTGATATGCCCCCAGTGGCATCATCCCCAATGAAGATTGCTGAGTGTTGGTACTGCGTCGTCGGTCCACTTTCCATCTCACCTGTCCAGTCTTGTTTCATCGAGTCCATCAGTTATACTATCCCACAAGTCAATCCTCCATACAGTCGTACAAGTCGTATTGTCTTACATACATTCATACATTCATGCATATACACTTTCTTGCATACACAACATGCACATAACATCATTCAATACATGGTTGCATTAACCACCCTGAGTCCTTCTTTTCACATCAATCAATCATGAACAATTTCTAACTCTCTTTGTCCCCAAGTGTCATCCCCAGTGTGTCTGGTCCAAAGATGTCACCCTCTTTTTGCCAAGTGGCAGTTCCTTAATGAACAGCTTGTGCGTACCTTTTACTATCATGTCGTCAGTGGCAAGTTCGGCTACATCCCGAGCAGCTGACATTTACCTTTTCATCCTGTCGTCAGTGGCAAGTTCGGCTACATCCCGAGCAGCTGACATTTACCTTTTCATCCTGTCGTCAGTGGCAAGTTCGGCTACATCCCGAGCAGCTGACATTTACCTTTTCATCCTGTCGTCAGTGGCAAGTTCGGCTACATCCCGAGCAGCTGACCTTTACCTTTTCATCCTGTCGTCAGTGGCAAGTTCGGCTACATCCCGAGCAGCTGACATTTACCTTTTCATCCTGTCGTCAGTGGCAAGTTCGGCTACATCCCGAGCAGCTGGCATTTTATCATCTATCCTGTCGTCAGTGGCAAGTTCGGCTACATCCCGAGCAGCTGGCATTTTATCATCTATCACGTCGTCAGTGGCAAGTTCGGCTACATCCCGAGCAGCTGGCATTTTATCATCTATCCTGTCGTCAGTGGCAAGTTCGGCTACATCCCGAGCAGCTGACATTTTATCTCTATCATGTCGTCAGTGGCAAGTTCGGCTACATCCCGAGCAGCTGGCATTTTATCATCTATCATGTCGTCAGTGGCAAGTTCGGCTACATCCCGAGCAGCTGGCATTTTATCATCTACCATGTCGTCAGTGGCAAGTTCGGCTACATCCCGAGCAGCTGGCATTTTATCATCTATCACGTCGTCAGTGGCAAGTTCGGCTACATCCCGAGCAGCTGGCATTTTATCTTCTATCCTGTCGTCAGTGGCAAGTTCGGCTACATCCCGAGCAGCTGACATTTTATCTCTTATCATGTCGTCAGTGGCAAGTTCGGCTACATCCCGAACAGCTGACATTCACCTTTGTTTCTCGTCGTCAGTAACATATTACTTTTGTTTCCGTCTTTACCTCAAGTGGCAAGCTCTACAAACGGGCAGCTTGTGGTCGGTGTCGTTCCCATACCATACTACCTCTTTTAAGCTATCAATACACGATAGTAGGTAATACATGTCATCTGTCTATTTTAAGCTATCCATACAACGATAGTAGACGGTGTCTCCTTTTATATTACCTCTATTAGGCTATCAATACACGGTAGTAGGTAATACATGTCATCTGTCTTCCTTAAGCTATCCATACAACGATAGTAGACGATGTCTCCTTTTATATTACCTTCCTTAAGCTACCCTCACAACGGTAGTAGGTAAAACATGTCATCTGTCTTTCTTAAGCTATCCATACAACGATAGTAGACGGTGTCTCCTTTTATATTACCTCTATTAAGCTATCAATACACGATAGTAGGTAATACATGTCACCTCCTTTAAGCTATCCATACAACGATAGTAGACGGTGTCTCCTTTTATATTACCTCTTTTAAGCTATCAATACACGATAGTAGGTAATACATATCATCTGTCTTCTTTAAGCTGTCATCTTTGTTGATAGTAGACAACTCCTTCCCCAGTGAAACTATGTTATCCCCCAGTGGAGTCGGATCCCTTGCTTTGACAAACTCGGGTATCCTTTGGTTTTGTTTCACCCCCAGTCGGGTCAGCTTCGCCGTCTTGCATTTGCATTTGCATCACGAGCATCTCACATTTTTTCTTTTAGGTCCAAAATTGGCGTACTCTGTATTTAAGTCCCTTCGACCCGTCGAATCCAAGATTTTATCTTCAAATCTCCGGACGAAGAGACTTAAATAGGGGCATCTGTCATACCCCAATTTTTGACCTAAAATTCCTTTTTTTATTCGCCTTTTTGGTTCGGAATTTTTCGTCGTCTCAGACGAAATTTCGACAGAGAGGTATTTTAAAATACCTCATTTTTTTTAGTTTCGTCCGGGTCCGTCTTTTTTTTTGTTTTTATTTTTATTTCCATCTTTATTTTTCTTTTAAGTATTTTTATTGTTATTTTTATTTATGTTTTTTTTATTTCTTTTTTAGTTAATTTTTATAATTTATTTTTTTTTAGTCTGACTTTGTTTGAGATTTAATGGGTCCTTAATTTGTCATTACCATTGAGGAATGAAGAGGAGACTTTTGCAGTGAATTAATCTGTTTTAATTTGGCATTTAAACTGCCATTCATTGACCTTTATGGTCAGTGATGGCAGTTTAGTGTATTCAGCTTAGTGGGCAACACACACATAAAAAGAAAAAGAAACCATCAGAGAAAAGCATTTCACACACAAAAGCCAATCCAAAATTGATCATAACCAAGAGCACAAAAAAAATTCAAAAACAGAATACGAAGGAAAAGAAAATTCACGCAAAGGGAGGAGAAAAATTCTGAATCCACACTGATAACACAGAATCCACTCCACACAACCATACACGCATACCACATATCACCACAACCACCTTCAAACACGTTCACAAACAGCCATCCCTTTTCCCACTACCCCCATACGGCCTCCCCCTCTACCGCACCACCACCCACCCACGCACTCCTACTCACCATAACCGTACGGATTCCTCCCCCATCATCAATCCAAAACCATTCTTACAACCTCCCTAACCGACCACTCACACACCACTCTCCCACACCCAATTTCGTCCTCCTCAACCCACAACCCACATACCGTACGGCCTCCCCCAATCACCATTCAATCCACCACCGTACCAGCCTTCTCACAACCACAAAAAACCAGCCTACCTCCCTTCACGCCCTAAAACATTCCACGCGGCCTCACCACCAACCACTACCGAAAACCGCGACCTCCAACCACCATACCCAACACCCAAAACCGAATCTAAGAAGGGGAGGTAAAGGTTCTCCTTTCTTTTTAGATTTAGGTTTCTTTTCTTGATTTTGCTGTAAAAAAAAATGTTGAGCGCATAAGAGAAAGTGGTAGATCAGAGAGGAGTGAAGGGATAAGGGGAGAAGAGAGAGAAAGAAGATTGAAAAAAATGGAAAAAATCAGCCCCTTTGGCTATTTTATGTAAACCCTGAACTGGTTCGGTTCACTTGAACCGAACCGGTCTGATTTTCTTTCTCTTCTCCCTCAGCCCAGCTCTAGCCCATCTGCGGCCCAATTTTTTTTATTTCTTTTCTTCTTTGATTTTCATTTCTTTTTTGCATTTAGTTTTAGTCGTTGTTTATTTGACATGCATTTTATTGTTTTTATTTCTTTTAGCACATCATGCATTTTCATATTTATTTGTTTTCCTTTTATTTCACACATTTTTTATTTTAGTTTTAATCTTAGCGTATTTCTTTTCATGCATTTGCAATTTAGGTTTTTTTTCCTTTATTTATCATTTTGTCATATTTTATTTTATTAGAATGTATTTAGGACCCATGTAAATATAAATGAGAATTCGCACCGACACCACACTTTATTTATTCCGCTTTATGTTTCTTTTATTTATCTTGCTTTACAAAAAAAATACAAAAAATATTAGGTTAGTTTAATTTTCAAAGGATTTCGTGGTGATCCAACGTCACCACGAAAATTCCTCGCGTTTATTTTTTAGTCTTAGTCCATATTATTAAAAAAGAACAAAAACATTCAAATAATCAAAAATCAAAAAAATCTTTTCTTAATAAACCTTGATTTTCAATCAAGTGTCCGTTTTTTTCTTTTATTTTCTTTAAAAAAATCATTAATCCACTTTAATAACACTTTAATCCTTTTCAAAATTAAAAAAACACAAACCAATCTTATTTAGCCACTTGGCTTTTATTTTATTTTTAAAACCTTTTTTTAAAACTAATAAAAAACACAAAACAAATCAAACGTCATTTTTTTACCCTGAACTACGAGGTTTTGATCCCTCACGGGTACGTAGGCAGAGGACTCTGTCCTTCCAAATCATAAAAAATACAAAAAAAAAACATTTTTATTTTCTTTTCTCACTATTCTAATTCATTCTTTTCTTTAAAAATAATAAGCAAGTTATCGCCAAAATAAATAAATAAAATCAAGAGGTTCTCGTAGAGTACTACGAACGTTTAGGGTGCTAACACCTTCCCTAAACGTAACTAACCCCCGAACCCTAAAATCTTTAAAATGTGGTAATTTAGAACTTTTTTCCACCTTTCATTAAAAAAAAAATTAAAAGTTCAGTCGTGAAATAAAGTTAGTGAGTCAACGCTAATCAATAGCTTGATCTCCGAAAATCACCGCGACAATGTGACTTCACGACTTTAATCAGCCCAGTAACTTCATTCTCCTCGAACCTTGGTAAGGTAGACGCTGATAGGGCTGCCCGTTCGTAGACCTACCGTGAGGGAGAGTTTGCTATGTGTTTCTAAGATTCAATAGGCGAGGGAACCTTTAGGATACTTTTAACTCAGGAACCATATTATCCGTCATTGTTTCAAACTCATTGTTTCGAACCTACGCGTAAACCTTCGCACGTAAGTGTATCACTCTATAGGACCTTCAACCCTAAACACTTAAACACGTAGGAACTTCGGTGTAACGGTTGCAACTGACTGCTGGAGGGGAATGAGCCCATATCTTTTAGAGAGTAAAACCCCACTCGTACCTACCCGTGTGATTAGCAGGTGCAACTCGACAGCTGATAGGTAGTAAAACCCCACAAACTCATCACTTAGATAGATAACGTTAATAGCATGAATAAGACTTGACTGTTACGTAATTCCAACAATTACATAGAAGGGATTCGAAGAATCCTAACCGCCGCTAACATTCTACAATCAAAACAGGTAAACTTTGCTCTATTGCAAACAGATTAAATTGTAAAACTCTAAACCCTTATCTTTATTTATATTAATTGTTTCCAAACAAGTAACTTGAATTGTTTGGTTGGAACAACAATCCTTGTGGATACGATACTCTTCTTACACTTTATTACTTGGTAAACGATTTGGTACACTTGCCTAAATCCGACCATCAACAACTCCTCTAACTCTCATCTTATTTGTCTTCAAATGAAAAGAAAAGTACTAAAAACATAGCCAAAAATATCATATGATACTCCATCATCACTCCTTCAGTTCCAAGTCTACAAAAGACTTTGCAGCTGCCACAAATGATCTTGCTAGAATTAGCGGACAGTCTTGAGATTTATTATCTTTCGAGACTATAACATCAATCTGAAATTCAAACCCATCAATGTTGATCTTCATGTCTTTTACCATTCCTAGAGGCTTTGATATAGTACCATATGCAAGACCAACATTCATAAAACAAGCCTTTAGCTATAATCCTCCAATCTTCTTGAAGGTAATGTATGTCATAAGGTTTCCAGAAGCTCCTAGATCACATAAAACTTCTCCTACATAGACATTTCCCACCTTCACATGTACATTGAAACATCCAGGGTCTTCTTCCTTCTTGGGAACCTACATTTTATAAACCGCACAACAATTTTTTGTTAGAGCAGTAAACTCTTCATCTGACGATTTCTTCTCAAGTTTCAGCATGTCTTGAAGAAATGGAATGCATCAGGGGCTTTCTTCGAACATCTCCCAAATAGGCATGTTGACCTTAAAACATTTTTAAGGCTTGGAGGAGCTCTTGAAAATTTTCATTATCTTCATCCATCCTGGTTTCAACTTTCTTTTTGAGACTCTTGCATTCTGCCACGTCTTGTTGCGTTACTTTTGCAACCATGACTTCTTGGTTTTCAGCATTCTTCTTTTTTTTTCCCCTTGTTCCTTTTTTTTTCTTGGAAAGTTTCGTCTTACTTCCATTCTAGGAACTTTGTTTTTCTTCGAAACCTTCACATAAATTTTTTTAGATTCAACCTTTTCTAATGTTACTTCTTCAATTGTACCTTCAATGGACACTTCTTTTATTCTTTCCTCTTTGATTTCATCTCCTTCTCTCTTACTCTTTCCTTTACTCTTAATTCTTTTCTTCCACCTCCATTTCTTCTTTCTCTTTGGAACCAAGGTGTGTCTTACCATCCTTCGTAAGTAGGGTTATGTCCAAGAGTAGCAACAATAGGAAGAGTAATGGTCATATTCCACATCATCCGTAAGAGTGCTAGTACTTTGTCTTCATTTCCAAGCTTCCTTTTGGTGTTTTAGCTTGTGCAAACGAAGGAGTTTATACTTTTTTCTTCTTCCCTTCTTTGCCATCGGCCTCCTTCTCCTTGTTCTCCAGCTCACGCTTATCTTTAACAACCATCTTGCATACCCCTCACCTTGTTTTTTCAATGTGAGTGAGTTGTGTAGAAATCTGCCTAATTTGTGTCTCTAAGTTCTTGATTGAAGCCTTAGTATTCCTTTGAGATTCTTCATGATTCTTCGAGTGGTTTTAATGAATTGGGCTATGACTTCTTCACACTTTAGATTATAAACGTAATAAAAACTTTATTAATGGAATCCAACAAATAAGAAGGGGTTCATCGTGGAACCCTAATCAAAGAAGTTTAGCTGTTCATGGCAACCGACATCATTACAAAACAATAGAAAAACATACCCTAGAGAGAACAAGAGAAGGATGGAGATCCTCTGCCTTGAAGCACCGTATGCTTGACCCTTTCCTTGTACCACTTACTTTATGAATGAATAAAATAGTTTTCAAGGGTCTCTATTTATAGGTCTCTATTTATAATGCATTATTACTCATGGGTTAAGAGAGTGAAAATAGGGTTTTTCCACCAAAAACGGCTTGGAAAACAAGAAAACAACACTTTCTGACCGTGTCCATGCGTGGGGTGCATGGTTTCATGCTCATGGGCACATGGGGAAGTAGCCAGGACTGTCACATACACAAGGTGCATGGTCTCATGTGTAGGGGCGCATGAGGTAGCCCCGCCTGTGCGATTTTAGTAGTTTTCGACCATTTTTCGCCCGTTATTCCGTCTTGCGATGCCTTGTGAAGCGGCGGGGAAAATGGGCGGGCGGAGAACGCTCGCTAGACAGTAAAGTCGCCACCGAAGTTTTATTTTTGAAAAGGGGAACGTCGATAAACCCCTTTGAGAACGAGAACAAGGTCATCGCAACCAAATTCGAGTTCGGGAATCGGTTATGCGAGGGGAAGGTATTAGCACCCCTCACATCCGTTGTACTCAACGGGAACCATTAATTAATTAGCTTTCAAAAATGTGTTAGTTTCATAAAAATGTTTGTAAAAAATGGAAAAGAAAGAAAAATGATTTAAAGACTAAAAAAGAGTTTTTTATTAGGGTGCTTGACAAGAGTTTGATCTTGCTCCTACGTATCTCCTGGTGCGATGGAGAATTCAAAGCTACGTAGTTCTTTGGTAGAAAATATTTGTGGGTTGATTGATTTTATTTTATGAAAATATTTTAGTCGCACTTGGGCGAAAAAAAAAAAAATTGTTTTAGAAAAAGATGGATCCGCACTTGGGCGATGATATCCATTTGAAAACGCACATGGGCGTGAAAAAAAAAAAGTTTGAATAAAAAAAGCGGACTCGCACTTGGGCGATGACATCCGTTTGAGAACGCGCATGGGCGTGAGAAAGAAAAAAAAAAGGAGTAAAGTTAAGTGGGTTGAGATTGATTTTAAGCGGAGGACGAATATCCGAAAAGTGAAGTGTCTACCTCGTTTTCGAATATTCGGGGAAGCGTCGGGTGTCTACCCAAGTTTTCCTTTTTCGCTCACTAAAGAAAAATGTTTTTTTTTATTATTATTTTTGTTTTATTAAAAATTTAATCGAAAGACGAATGCTTTGAACGTGGTCGAGACGGGGATCTCGCATTCCGCATTCGGGGAAGCGTCGGGTGTCTACCCAAGTTTTCCTTTTTTCGGTCGATTAAACTCTTAATATTTATTTCCATTTACGAGAAGAAAATTGTTTTTTGTTTTGATATATTGAAAATAGGATAATAATCTAATAAAAATAAAATAAAAAAACGTGAAAAGATTAGAGCATTAATACTCAAAAAATGAACTTAAGTGCGATAAACTAAACACGAGGGATTTTATTGCGGTGTTGGCTCAAAGTGAGATGCAAAGTGAAACCCTAAATGCACTCTAATGACATATAAATAAATAAAATGATAGATGCAAAGTGAAATGACAAATAAAATAAAATGCATGATATGATGTGATAAGTAAATAAATATGATGGAAAAAAAAATAAAAGAAACAAATAAAAAGGAAATAATAATAATAGGAAATAAAATTGCAAAGAAAAAAAAATAAAATAAATAAACAGGGAGGTGTAAAAAATAAAATAAGGGGTGCAGGAAGTGAGAAAAAAAATCAGATTTGAAAGAAATAGGCCCAAAATGCATTGGGCCAGCGTGATTTAATCTGGGCCGTCTGATTAATCAGAAGGCCCTGATCTGATCACAAGGAACAAAAAGCCAGAACCGTCTGATTTAAAATCAAAGGGCCAAAGGGGCGAGGGTGCATGCTAACGCATGCACCCACGCGCGCAGGATTCGGGAGGGGGTATAAATACCCATTCTTACCAACTTTTCTCTCATTTTTCATTTCACTTCTCTCTCTTCTCTTCTTTCTAAAATTTCTTCTCCTCCCTCTCTCTAGAAAAGCCAGCCGCCCCCTCCCCCTCTCCGGTGGCCGGAAAATTTTCCGGCGCGGTGGCCGCCGGCGGCGCCACCGCGCCGGAATTTTAAAATTCCGTTTTTTTTAAAAAAAAATAGTTTTTCTAACTTCCTTTTTTCTCCTCTTTCCAAATCTAAACTTAGTTTTCTCAAAATCTTTTTCAAAAGTCCTAGATCTACACTTAAAGTTTCAAAATTTTTAAAAAAAACACTACCTTTTCTTGCTTTTGGTTCGGATTTGGCTTGAGTTCTTGATGTTTTTGTGTGTGTTAGGTGCTGTTTGTGTTGTGTGTAGTGTGTGTGCCGTGCGTGTGGCTTTGTTTAGGGTGTGTGGTGCGTTTTTTGAGTGTTGGCCGCGGTTTGTGGAGTGGTGTGGTGCTGGCCGCGTGTTGGTGTTGTTGTGGTGGAGAGAAAGCTGGCCGAGTTTGGGGTGAGGGAGGAGTGATGTGAGGGGTGCGGTTTTGTGTTGTTGTGGTGGGAGGAGAGCTGGCCGAGTTTGGGGTGAGGGAGGAGTGGTGTGAGGGGTGTGGTTTTGTGTTGTTGTAATGGGAGGAAAGCTGGCCGAGTTACTGTTCACGTGTGTTGGTGGTGGGGGAGGAGTGGATTTTTTTGTGTTTTTGCTGGAAGTGTGTGTAGTGTTTTTTCTATTCTCTTTGTTCTTGATTTTTCTGTTGTCTTTGGTTCTGTTCAAAATGCCCTCTTCTCCACTGTTTTTATTGAAAATGGATGCACAAAAGAGGTAGTATGCAGAGCTGTTGAGAGGGATCTGTAGCTTAATCAAAAAAATGGCAAGAAACCAAGCAAGAATGGACAAAAAAAACTGATGGGAAAAGGATGGGTCTGATTCAATTCTGATGGAGAAAGTGATGGATTTGTTTTTTAACTAATTAAATAATTAAAATAAATGATAAAAATGACAACATAAAAAAAAATAAATCAAAACAGAAAATAATTAAAAAAAATAAAAAACGAAATTAATAAAATAATAATAAAAAAAAACTAAACTAGAAATGAAATAACAATAAAACTAAAATTATCACCTTTGAAAACCTAAATGAGGTATTTTAAAATACCTCCCTGCCGAAATTTCGTCTGAAACGACGAAAATTCTCGGCCTTAAAACAACGATTAAAACGAATCAAAACCGGGTCAAAAATTGGGGTACGACACCTTGGAACTTGAGATGAATTTTCCTCACTTTGAATTGTCTTCAAAAACCTTCTAAGAACCATTGTCTGGAATCTTCATATCCTCGATCCTTCACGTAATGTCTTGATTTTTCGATTTACATGATTTCTCACTATAAAACACTCAAAACACATATGGAGTTGCATGATTTAGGATAAAAGTGAATTACAACTACTCAAATGAAAAAAATACAAAAAGTTTCTCAAACCAATGAAAACTCCTCTATTTAACTTCTAACTTGCCTTCAAATGCATAGAATTACACTAAAAACATAGCTAAAAACATCACATGTTATTCCATCATCAAACACATATCCTCAAGAATGCCCGGAGTACTACCCTAAACCATGGGAAAACCAAGGGGAGGAAGAAGACATGTTTAATCTGGAAGAAATGGTGTTGGAACAAAATAAGTTTTAAACAATGCCTCTTGAGTTTTGATGATAACAAGGTATTAAAATATCAATTGGATACGCTAATAATTGTTTAAGTGTGCAGGACCATAGACAAAAATTTATAATGTCTTAATCATGTATTGGTTCTAAAGAACAAATGTGGAGCAAAGAATTTTCAAGAGAAGCTCAGTTTCAAGTCAGAATCTGAAGAAGTCAGACTCTGAAGGCAAGCCAGACTCTGAAGAAGTCAGACTCTGAAGGCAACCCCAGAAGCTAAAGACTCAGACTTTGATAGTCAGGCTCAGGATAGCTGAAGACTAATAGGCTCAGGATAGCTGAAGACTAATAGTGCTCAGACTTTAATAACTGTAAGTGTAATTGATGATGTGCAATTTGACGGTGTGTTATTTGATGATGTGAGATTTGACGGTGTGTTATGTGAAGATGTGAATATTTGACGATGTGCAATTTGACGATGTGTTATGTGAATATTTCATGATGTGCAATTTGACGACGTGTTATTCGATGATGTGAATATTTGAAGATGTGATATTCAATGATGTGCTTTTATTGTAGTGATGTGTGAATGATGTACCCTTTGTTAAATGTCAACTTTATGTCTTTAATTGTCGTTGATGTTTGTATATGCGTAGAAGATGTTGGTTGAGACTTATTAACTTTGACGATGTGAATATATATTTATGTATATATGCGGAATGTGAATATTGTCTGATTGTGATGAATATTTGTATATATGATGTATTGTCTACCTTGAAGATATACATGCGTTTGTATTTTCCTTTATGTTGAGTATTTCTCACCCTCTTGTTGTGGATGTGCCGCCTACGCCCTTGGGGGTGTAGATTTGCAGGAAGAGGAAGCCTGGTAATTGTGAGTTTCTAAGGATGGCTTTGGAGCCTACTCGCTTTTTTATTACTATGGGAGTCTTTAGAGTTGATGCTCTGATTATGGCACTTAGGATTTTGGGGATTCTATCTTTGTTTTCAAAATTTGTTAGGATTCTTTTGAATTCTATTTTGATGTTAAAACTGTGATGTATTTTTGAGGTGTTTTGAGATAACTCTTTTGCTGCGATGTTTCATTTGTTTTGAATTAAACACTCTGGTTTTGATGTGATATGTGACACTCTTGAGTTCTTTATTATTAATTATTGAATTTCCGTTGGAAAATATGTTGTGGGGTTTAGGGTGTTACAGGAAGACCTTCAGACTTCAGAAGAACCTAAGGGACCCAGACTCCACGTCAGATTTGTCGTCTTATATAGTTGTGCACATCAAAGGATCTGAGTATAGTTTTGTCTTCTTCTGACCACGTGTATAAACAGACAAAGAACTTCAAGGGCAATATGAATGAACAGATACTTCTAGTTTCAGCAAAGAATTTTCAAATGACTCTCCAACGAAATTATCCATATCAGGCAATGTGCTAGCACTCAACGTCCTTAATGTGCTAGCACTCTTCTCCAACGTCTCTCAAATCCCTGCCTATATAAGGAGTTGAAGACCTAAAGAAGATTAACAAGACTCTGTTATTTTTACCATGCCATTACTCAGCCAAATCAAATAGCGCAAAGATTGTTCTGTTCAAGAGTCTGTTCAAAGATTGTTCTGTTTACACCAACAATTGTTTATTCGGTGTAAGAACAAATTTGTTTATTGTTGTAAACAAATAGAAGTCTCTTGCCTGCAAAGCTTGAGCATCAGAAGTCTCTTTAACTTGTGATTGAGAAATAGCAGTCTCTTGGTGTTGTTCTTAAGCATTGGAAGTCTCTTCCCTGCGTGCATGAGCAATAGAAGTCTCTTGGAGTTGTTCTTGAGCAGTGGAAGTCTCTTGGAGTTGTCCTTAAGCATTAAAAGTCTCTTGCCTGCGTGCTTGAGCAATAAAAGTCTCTTGAAGTTGTCCTTGAGCAGTGGAAGTCTCTTGGTAGTGACCTTGAGCATTAGAAGTCTCTCGCAAGTGTGCTTGAGCATTTGAAAGTCTCTTAGAAGAGTCCTTGAGCAATTGTAATCTAGTGATTATAGTGAAATCCCTTGGAAGTACAAGGGGAGTGGACTACTCCTGTGTTGTGGGAGGAACCAGTATAAATTACTTGTGTCTGCTCTCTCTATCTTTTATCTTTGTGTTCTGTTATTCCGCTGCACTCAGACTTTGTGTCAGAATCTGAACCCATAAGAATCTGACCAGTTCTAAACACTCAGAAAAAGAAACCAAAAAATCCAACACAATTCAACCCCCTACTTGTGTTTTTCTCACCTTCACGAATGTCTTTGCTGACCACCTTACTATCCCCTATAAACTGCAAAGCAATTTTGGAAATAGTGTGAGTAGTCAACAGTGAAGAACGAATGAAAATGTTGAAGAAAGAAATTTGTAGAAGGAATGAAAAGTGAAGAACGAATGAAAATGTTGAAGAATGCAAGACTATTTATAGCCAAAAAATGTTTCTAGATTATAACCGCGTTCAAAGAAAACATGTATAAAGTTTAAAATTCAATTAACACACCACATACCGTCCAAACCTAGCTTGTAACGTCACAGTCCACATTTTGGGGTGGTTAGAATTATATAATCTAAACTCTTTCTTGTATGAACTCAAATTATATAATCTGAACCAGTCTCAGACTGTGTTAAAACTTGAGTTTTAGCAGGGTTCAGAACACAAAAAAAATTGAAAAGCGTAAAACAACATAATAAAACACACACAAATGATCATGGATCAGTGGAACTTAAATCATCATCTGGTATATCCACTCAAGCCCTGATTTCATCGTAGGTATTGTGCCGAATAACACTTTTCTGAATATCTTAAAAAGATCTGATTAATGAAGTGTCCAACTCGATTGGTACTTTAGAACTTTACAGAAAAAATTCAGAGAACATGATTCTTACGTCCTCTTTTTTGAACCAAGATGGGTTTTAGAACAATATCTCTAAGGTTTTGAGGATAACAATGTATAGAATAATAATTGGGTACTCTAAAATTTGTTCAAGTATGCAGGATCATATCAACGTTTTGGCCTTAAAAATCAACACTTTGAACATAGCAGAGCAATTCTGATACCCAAGATAAGATATGATGACCAAGCTCTAATCTAGAGATAGTCAACAAAAAATTCAAAGCTCTAATCAAGTATTAATCAAGTTTTGTAGACAAAGCTTTGATCTGAAGAATCAAGTCAATTTCAACGCTCTGATGAGCATCTGACCAATACTAACTTTTGTCTCTCTTGAAGAAACGTCGTTGTCCATGTGCAGGAGTACTAATTTCCTTGGTGAATTAAAACAAGACACATGTGCAACAACAAATAAGTCTTTGGGAAAGACAATTGTTTGAAACAGATAATTCCAAAAGAAGCAAAGTAATTCTGAAATACCTTTCAATGAAAAACTCCACAAATAGAAAAGGATTTTGAATCTGAAGAAACATCTCAAAGAAGCTTAATGCGTTGTCTATTATTCAACCAACGACTCTATTCAAATCTCCTATAAAAATACCTTGAGCATTTGAAGAAAAATAATAACAATGCTCAATCAACTACGTCAAAACTCTGATCAAATCTTAGTGAAAAAACACTTAGAGAATTTCTTTCAAACTTCTATCTTAAAATTCCTTAAGTGTTTAGAAATATTCTTAAGATACAAAGTCTTTTATAGTGTGGTTAAATTAGTTTACCACACATTGAGTCTCAAGTGTAAACAAACATTAAATTCTTATAAATTCTTAATCATGTTGGATTGAAGGAAGTCCTCAAGATGAGGCAGTAAATCGTAGATGTGGTGTCTAAGTACTTTTATAATCGAGATTGAATATAGTAGAAAAATCTCTCAAGTGTGATGGGACTGGATGTAATCCTGGATTGTGGGTTGAACCAGGATAAATACCTATGTTGATCTTTTCTCTCTCTGCTGTTTTCTTTTCATACACTCTGATTTGATTTTAACTTAGCAAATATTTTAAAAACTCCAACACAATTCAACCCCACTTCTTATGTTTTTCTCACCTTCAATCGTCGTTCACGGGCTTCATCTGGGTGAACTAGACACTTCCATCTGAGTCCGTCGATGAATGATGATACTCAACACTGTCCACCCTCCTTGTGTCTCTATTGTTGAGTTGGTGGTTAATTTGGTCCAACTGATCATTCAACCCAGATAGTGTGACATCAACCCGGACCCTAAAAAGATTGGGTTTTCCCATGTTGTAGTTAATTGCAACTAGCTTGGTGTTCATATCTACTGGAAAAATGTTCATGGTTACGTGGTGTGGTTTACAACAAATGAACCAGGCACACACATGTATAGAAGTTTTTGTACATCGTGGACCACATAAATTTTGGGTGCAATATAAACCACATAAAAGTCTTATGCTTGACTAATTCAGATTATACAATCTGAAATGTCCCAATCCCTTCAGAGTACTGGTTTTAACATAGTCTTGGACCAATTTAGATTATATAATAATTTGAACAATTCTGAGATGGTTTCAGATTATATAATTTGATTCAGTTCAGAATGTGGACGCTCGCTTGGACAACAAGACTGGCTCATTGAACATGTGTGCTTTTGGGTCCCTTGATTAGTCAGACTATCTTGACCATGTTTTTTTATCCTCATTTATTGGCTGTTACACTCTATGAAGACTCTCCACCAATTCTCCCCATAAATACAAACTCATTCTTCACAAATTCTCATTCAATCTAACATTCTCTCCTTCTTTTTTCATAAATTTCTTCTACAATGTTTCATTGTTGGCCTTTCATACAAATGTTCTTATCATCTTGTTAGGTATTTGAGTGTTGGCTACATGTTTTGCTAAAATCAAATAGACAAGCAATTTGTGCTTCAGAAGCTGAAATCTCAAGGAGAATGTCTTCAGAAGCTAGAAATGTTCTTCAGAAGCTAAAATGTGTCTTCAGAAGCTGGAAGCAGAACTTCAGAAGCTGGTACTGTTTATCAGAAGCTGAATTGGTCATTAGACACACTGTTCAGAAGTTGACCTTCAGACGAACTGTTCAGAAGCACTGTTCAGACGCTGACTTTTGTTGACCTTCAGAAGCACTGTTCATCAGAAGCTGCATTTCAGAAACTGGTTTCTGCGTCTGAATTCTGTTAAATCTCTCACATTATCTTTTGAAAATTTAATTGAAGATTTATCCAAAGCTTCGTTTATAGAAGGAAGTTTTTTTTGCGCAAGATATGTTCTGAAGATTTGGTTCAATTATTTGTGAATATATTTTCAAGGAAATCTTTGGAAAATATATTTGTGAATAATATGTGAGCTTCTATTTGCTTCTAAAGAATTCTGGGATTATATCTTTGAAGATTTGGTTCAGAATTTTGGTTGCTATTGAAGCTATTTAAGGAGCACGTTGCTATTGAAGAATTAGATCTCAAGAATTAAAAAGAGTCTTAGTGTTTTTGAGTCTGTGAGCTGTTGCTCTATTTTTGTGCACCACTCATTTGTTAGAGTTGGTTGTTTGGTTTTGAGTTGTAATCACTTAAAGCTTTTAAGCACAAGTGACTGTTTTTATGTTTTGAAGAGTGTATTCATAATTGTTTAGAGTTTACAATCACTGGGACTGTGATTGCTTGAATAGGAAGTAAGTGGGTTCTTATATCTAGGAGTTCCTAGGTAGAAGTCTATACGGGTAGTGATTAAGTGATAAGGCTGGAAAAAACATGGGGCTGTGTCTAGAGTCTTTGAATTGATACTACTTAGTGGATTTCCTTCCTGGATTGGTATCCTCCAGATGTAGGTGAAGTTTGCACTGAACTGGGTTAACAAATAAGCTGTGTTCTTTACTTTCTGCCCTTTATATTTCTGCTTCTGAACTGCTATTTTAATACTCTGTTTTACGAGTTCAGAACCAGTCCTGCCAGGAATTTCAATTGGTATCAGAGCAGGCACCCTGCCTGTATTTGGGTGAGCTCCAGGGAAGATATTTTCTGGCTTTATGGAGAAAGAAGGAGGATTTGTTAACAGACCACCTCTGTTGGATGGGACCAACTATGAATATTAAAAATCTCGTATGAGTGCTTTCCTGAAATCTATTGATAGCAAGACCTGGAAAGCTGTTCTGAAAGGTTGGGAACATCCTGTTGTACTGGACAAAGATGGAAAGAAGACAACTGTGTTAAAACCAGAGGAAGATTGGTCCAATGATGAAGATGCATTATCTCTTGCAAACTCCAAAGCCTTGAATGCTATATTCAATGGAGTGGACAAGAATATATTCAGAATGATCAAGCAGTGCATAATAGCTAAGGATGCCTGGGAGATTCTCAAGACTACTCATGAAGGCACATCCAAGGTAAAACTGTCCAGACTTCAGCTTCTCACCACTAAGTTTGAAAATCTCAGAATGTTGGAGGATGAGAACATACAAGATTTTTATATGAATGTTCTGGACATGGCCAACTCATTTGAGTCTCTTGGAGAAACAGTATCAGATGAGAAACTTGTGAGAAAGATTCTCAGATCCTTACCTAAGAGATTTGATATAAAGGTGGCTGTTATTGAAGAAGCACATGACATCTCCAGCATGAAGGTGGAGGAATTGATTGGGTCTCTTCAGAACTTTGAAATAAGCAGAACTGATAAGAAGGGGAAAGGTGTTGCTTTTGTGGCAAATGATGAAAGCTTATCAGAAGATATTGTGTTGCTGAGTAAACAGTTTAAGAAGATTCTGAAGAAGACAAGAACTAATCAACCCAAAGGTGTTCAATGTCATGAGTGTGAAGGATATGGTCACATTAGAACAGAATGGGCCACATACCTCAAAAATCAGAAGAAGAGTCTGACTGTGTCTTGGTCTGATGAAGATGACTCAGAAGGAGAAGATGAGCATGTCATTGCTTTAACTGGAAAATTTAGGTCTGATGATAAAGTTAAGGTTTCAGAAGCACTATCAGGTTCTGAAACACTATCAAAGTTTGAAGCATCTTCAGAGTCTGAATGCAGTGATGAAGAACTGTCTTATGAAAAACCTGCTGAGTTTTGCAAGAAGTTGCATGTTCAATTTAAAGAAGTTTGCAAGCTGCTGGAAGAACAGAAGAGAACTATCAGTCAACTTCAGTTTGAAAGAAGTGAACACTTAGAGAAAATTTCTGATCTCAAAGATGAGGTAATCAAACTGAACTCTCAACTTGAAAATATGAATAAACAAGTCAGAATGTTAAACACTGGTACTGATGTGTTAGAAGAGATTTTGGAGAGTCAGAACCAAGGGAAACCAAATGGAATTGGGTATGATGATAGGACTCTGAACAAGAAACAGCAAAATCCAGCTACAAGGTTCAATGCTGCTGTTAAAACTTGTGATAAACCTAAGTTGGAACACCAGAACCAAACTCAGGGATTTAAGAGCAAGAGGGTATCTCATCCTTGGGTATGTCATCATTGTGGCAAAAAGGGACACATTAAGCCATTTTGTTACAAGCTGCATGGATATCCCAAGCACTTTCAGCAAAGAAAGTCTGAATCTATTGCAGTCAATGTCAAGAAGGTATGGAGACCTAAATGTGAAAGTGTTGCCCAGAATCTGGAAGATAGGAAAGGAAAGGCTGTTGTTGTTGACAGCAGGCCCACTCCTGTAGCAAAGAAAATTTCTATTGCTGGACCATCTAAAGTCTGGAGCAAGGTGTTGGTTCCTGTCCCTGTTCAGAAGGCACTAAAAGGAGAGGAAGTGGTTCCTAGTAAGTCTGAAGATGTTGTTAAGCATGATACCATGCCCTATGTTCAGTGTGCTGAGGATGATGAAGTTGTTACTGATATAAAAGCCTTAGATAGCAAGCAATTTGAAAATTTGAGGGGCCAACTAGGCAAATTTGTTATGAGCTTTTTCTGAGGAGACTGTGTGTGGATACTATGTGGTTCTGATCCTGTTGTTGGTGTTGTGATGGGTTCTGTATGTTAGTTTTGATGCTGATTCTGATTTAGTGTCTGTGTGGTTCTGTGGTATGTTGTGTTGTGTTGTGCTGGTTATAACCTCTGAATATTTTCAGTGATGTGCTTATGCTCTGTTTCTTGTGGTTTTCTGCTCCTGAGGAATGCTGGTTATTTTGTCAACATTGTTTGGCTAAAAAGGGGGAGAAATATGTGTCTGTTTCAGAAGTTGTTCAACAGTTCAGGGAAAGTTCCTGAATGTGTGTTTCAGGGGGAGTTCCTGAGTTGTGATTGTTCTTGACAAAAGCTGATCTGTTCAGGGGGAGTTTATGTGTGAAATGTAGTGATTCATCTGTTGCTGACTCTGTTATTGCTACATTTGTTTTGTTCTTCATGGTTGCGTACCTTGATGTTTGAAGAATTTGCTTGTTGTTGTGCTCAAATTGATTTTAGCCAAAAATTTGCCAAAGGGGGAGATTGTTGGATATTTGAGTGTTGGGTACATGTTTTGCTAAAATCAAATAGACAAGCAATTTGTGCTTCAGAAGCTGAAATCTCAAGGAGAATGTCTTCAGAAGCTGGAAATGTTCTTCAGAAGCTAAAATGTGTCTTCAGAAGCTGGAAGCAGAACTTCAGAAGCTGGTACTGTTCATCAGAAGCTGAACTAGTCATCAGACGCACTGTTCAGAAGCTGACCTTCAAACGAACTGTTCAGAAGCACTGTTCAGACCCTGACTTTTGTTGACATTCAGAAGCACTGTTCATCAGAAGCTGCATTTCAGAAGTTGGTTTCTGCGTCTGAATTCTGTTAAATCTCTCACAGTAACTTTTGAAGATTTAATTGAAGATTTATCCAAAGCTTCATTTCTAGAAGGAAGTTTTTTTTGCGCAAGATATGTTCTGAAGATTTGGTTCAATTATTTGTGAATATATTTTCAAGGAAATCTTTGGAAAATATATTTGTGTATAATATGTGAGCTTCTATTTGCTTCTAAAGAATTCTGGGATTATATCTTTGAAGATTTGGTTCAGAATTATGGTTGCTGTTGAAGCTATTTAAGGAGCACATTGCTATTGAAGAATTAGATCTCAAGAATTAAAGAGTCTTAGTGTTTTTGAGTCTGTGAGCTGTTGCTCTATTTTTGTGCACCACTCATCTGTTAGAGTTGGTTGTTTGTTTTTGAGTTGTAATCACTTAAAGCTTTTAAGCACAAGTGACTGTTTTTATGTTTTGAAGAGTGTCTTCATAATTGTTTAGAGTTTACAATCACTGGGACTGTGATTGCTTGAATAGGAAGTAAGTGGGTTCTTATATCTAGGAGTTCCTAGGTAGAAGTCTATACGGGTAGTGATTAAGTGATAAGGCTGGAAAAAACAGGGGGTTGTGTCTAGAGTCTTTGAATTGATACTACTTAATGGATTTCCTTCCTGGATTGGTATCCTCCAGATGTAGGTGAAGTATGCACCGAACTGGGTTAACAAATAAGCTGTGTTCTTTACTTTCTGCCCTTTATATTTCTGCTTCTGAACTGCTATTTTAATACTCTGTTTTACGAGTTCAGAACCAGTCCTGCCAGGAATTTCACATCTCGTAGGGATAATATGAATGGTCAAAAGGCAATGTGCCACTTTACAAATTAGCACCCTTGGTCTGAATTTGGGTTGCTCATCAGAATTTTCTTCTCCCATATCCCCATTCTCAGGATGTGCGAATGGAAACAAACATTCACCTCCTCTCTTTCTTAGGATGAGCGAGAGGAAACAAACCTTCCCCTCCTCCCCCCTCCATCTTCTTCTACTACAGATTTAGTATTTGTTGTCTAATAATTTTTTGCAAAAAGCATTATGCAAATGTAAATGCATTATGAAACTATTGATCAATTAATAAAATGTGTTAAATTATTAATAATTTGTATCTCGTCTCTTTATCTCGTCATTGTTGTTTTGAAAAACTGGTTGAAAATTTGGTTAAAACACGTTTTTGGATTGTATAATCTAAAAATCCCTAAAAAATATTTTGATTATATAATAGTATTTTCGAAAATAAATAGGACGCGTGAGAAGAGAGCATGATGAAAAACGAAATAGTGTTAGATCAGTGACCTCTATATTTCACGGCTTAAACAACCTAATTTTTTTTAGGACTAACGCCCTAACTTTACAGGTCTAATTGTCGGGTCAGCCTATGTGTAGCGGTTCTGTTTGACAAAATGCATTTCATTATATATCTGTGAGCCCTAACTTATAAAATAAATTTTGAGTCATATGTTATGACATGTCATGAGACTTCTAATTAACTGGCACACACAAATCTAGTCATATTCAACTTCGAGACTCATCTCATTCATATCCTTAGATTTGAAAAACCAGTGTGAAATCTAATGAAGCATAAGGTCAGCTTGAGACCAAACTAGTTAGACCAAACTACTAATGGAGATTTTGCATGCTACCTACCTACTTGTAATTTGTTCCCATTCTAGTCCTAGCTACTAATATTCATAGATTTAGCATGTTATTTGTTTCCCATCGTAAGCCTTACTTTCTATTTAGCATGGTTATTTCCCATCCTAAGCCTTAGTCTCAAGACAAATGTATATTACATATGATGAGAAAAGTTTCACTCAACTAGCATGAATCATGATGAATGCAATGCAAGTCAAAGCCGAAACCAATTACAACCTTTCCAGGATAAACCACATAACTTCATTCTAGGATGTTTATAAAAATATAAACTTTTGAAAAATAATAGTAAATTAAGGAACATGAAAAAAATGTACATGAAACGTAAGTTTAGTTGTAAAATGAGCTTTAACGTTAACGTTACTAAAAATAATAATTTCTTCTTCTCTATTTATTTTTTTTAAAAAAAGAACATACCAAAATGAATAATATTTTATTTAGAATCACAATTTTTTGGTATTAAAAATAACACATGTAAAAAAAAAAAATATCACAGTTCCCGTGTGTTTCATAAAATAGAAAAGTTAGAAACTGTCATGTCCGATGCAGAACAGAGAAATGTAGTTGTGGTCCTCCGATAGAAATGGCTCCAACGGTGGAAGGTGAGATTTTGATGTGGTGGAGAGCAAATTTCTACGGCGGAGAATAGTGTCTGAAGGTACGTTACCACTTCGACAACCAAGTCAAAATATAAAAGAGGTGGATATTGTGCAAAAAAAAGTGGTGAATGAATCATACCTTGGACATGACACAAGGTCACACTTATTTAGGCGAAGAGGTAGGCTAACAGTCTCCATGATCTGCGGCATCATCTCCAGAAGCCGTTAGTGAGGGATTCAACGGTGGAGATTGCATCGTAGAACGCTCCTGTGTGATAAGCCTCACAGAGCTTCTCGTGCACCTCCTTTATTTTAGCAATGAGTGGCATGGGCTTTACTCAGTTAGGCCACATTTTCTAGGCTTCATGCCAGTCCGGAATTGTCGTCCCTCAAGTCCTTATTGTTTTTATGATGCAAAGGACTTCCTGATAGTCGTGTTGAATTGATGTCGTGCACGATGAGCTTGAGATCTTGCGGTCGTTTTGTCCCTTAGTATCGTGCACAATGGTTACATGCATCGCTTCTTCACTGCATTTTGGTTGTGAGCGGAGGTAGTTGGTATTTATTATGTGACTTGATGAGACCTCTCTTAAGTTTTTGTCTCATGTGTGTCCTGCACGCGCGCCAATAATGAGAATCACGCGCCAGTAACACTTAAGTGGTTTCCAGTTTCCGAGGGGACCCCCCAACCATCGGATTTCCCCTTTTAACTTCCTTCTATTTTGGGTTGTTGATCTCACTACCCCAGAGACCATATAAGGAGAAAAACTCACTCCCTCGTATTCCCTTTTTTAAACTTTGTAACTCCATATGTATATTTGCGAAAAAATCATTCTAACCTCTCTTAACATAAGATTCCCTCTCCGAGATTTCAATTCATCCTTCTAGATTTTTCCCCAAAATATAGAGATTCACTTCAAATTTCGCCTTGGTTCGTCACTTGGTGGTAACAAACCTTCAAGATTTCAAGGATTTCACCAGAAGAGGAAAAAAGTTACTTCTTCTTTCTCCTTGGTTTTTGTCACTTCCATATTCATCTTTTAAATTTAAAATGGAGAACCCTTTAAACCCAGCGGACTTAGGCAATCGCTGGTCTTCCACCTTAATGGAGAATGGCAGTATTATATAGGATTTTGGTTTGTCCCTACCTCCCTCACAAGGGTAGTGCTCACGACTTTGGTGGAGATGGCTAAGTAGACAAAGAGAGTCTCTCCTTCCATGGGTCTGGACAGTACTAGTTGTTGAGAAAAAAATGCTCTTGAGATTTATGAAAGCATTCTCGCACTCTATTTTCCACTCAAAGATTGCTTCCTTCCTCATCACCTTGTAAAATGACAGCACATGTTTGGCAGATTTGGAAAGGAATCTGTTTAGAGATGTTAGTATGCCATTCAATTTCATGATATGTTCCTTTGTTGTGGGCGTTTACATCTTGAGGACTACATCACACTTATCGGGGTTGGCCTTGATCCCCCTTTCAGTAAGGTAGAACCCAACCAATTTCCCTGATCTAACTCTGAACATGTACTTTTCTTAATTCGGGCCTATATCGTGCAGCTGCATTTGTGAGAATATGCCGTCGAGGTGGGCTTTATGTTGGCGTTCTTCTACATACTTGACAATCATGTCGTCCATGTATACTTCCAACATGTTCCCTATTTCTGGTCAGAAAACTTTGTTCATCATCCTTTGGTAAGTTGCACCTGCATTCTTTAAGCCAAAAGGCATGGCGTTGTACATATAGATGGCGACCTCTGTCATGAACGCGGTCATATTCATGTCATCCTTGTCCATTGGAATTTGGTTATACCAAGAGTAAGCATCCATGAATGACACGAGTTTGTAACAGGATGAATTATCTACGAGCTTGTCAATGTTTGGGAGAGGAAAAGCATCCTTAGGGCAAGATTTGTTTAAATTATTGTAATCGACGGGCATGCATCATTTGCCATTGAATTTCTTCAATTGCAAGACGTTTGATAACCATTCAGTCTAGTTGATATCTAAACTGAATTTCTTTAAAAGTAGGCCACTCGTAATCTTGTTGGTCGCTTGTGCCTTTTCAGGTGACTGGTGGCATCTCTTTTGGATGAGATACTTGGAAGAATGGTTCACGTTGAGCTTGTGACAGACTACAATGCAGTCTATGCTTGGTATCTCTTCTTGTGAGCATGCAAACAAATCAGTGTTCTCCTTCAAGAACTTGATGAGCCTTTCCTTGACTGAAGTGGGAAAGTTGGCCCCAATTTTAATTTTCCATGTAGTATCATCCAGTTGTATGGTTTTTAAGACCACATCTGGCCTGGGCCTCTTAAAATAGAGTTTTGCCTCCAAGGGAAATGGTATCTCCTGGAATTTCTCTCCTTTTGGTTTTGCCTCCTCTTGACATACATCGAAGACAACGACATTACAATCAAATGGTTGCAACATAGGTGTGTCAGCACTCTTCACCGTCTCCCCTGTTGAATTAAAAATACATCCAACATCTTCTAGAGTGCCTTGTGGCACCTATTGGCTTCTTCCAGGTCCCTGTGAACGATGAAAACCTCTTCTTTACTTTTGTGATATTTCATCTTTAAGTGGACAATGGACATGACTGTGTCTAGAGCCGCTATTGTTGATCTCTCAAATATGCAATTGTAGATAGACTTGCATGAGACAACCAAGAACAAATAGTTAACTGTGCGCTCGTTGGCACATTCGCCAAACGATACCTTTAGCTCTACATACCCCCACTGGCGGATTATAGTTCCATTGCAGCCTTTGAGCTTGGTACCATTTTATGGCCTTAAAACTTCTATTTTTAATCCTAAATTTTCAAAAGTGCCAGCGTACATGATTTTGCATGAACTTCCTTCATCCACTAAAATTTTTGATACGTCATGATTATACATAGCAGCCATGACAAGTAATGAGAATATTTTGTTTGCAATGTCTCCTACCTTCTCTTTGTCGTTGAAGCCGAGGATGGGTTTTTTCTTGGTTATGTTGCTCGACGACTTGGTGACATTGACAACAACCATCTCAGCAATATTCTTCTTCATCGTTCCTTTGGATGAATTCGTGGGCGTAGGGGATCCTCCCATTATAGCACCAAGGGAAGATGTGTTTTTCTTTTACCTCTGTCTTCGCTTTCATATTCTTTTTCACCCCCACCAATGGCGTTATCGCCTTTCTTGGTGGTGTATCTTCTTCAGTAAGAGAACGTTTCCTTTTTGTCGACTAACTACATCATGAAGACTTTCATGGGGAATCTTTGTACTTCTTCTTATCCCCTTTGTGATAATTATCTTTGGTGAAGTGTTTGAGCTTCCGCTTCTTTATTAACTTTTCAATTGTATCTTTCAGCTGGAAGCAATCATTGGTGTCGTGGCTGGCATACCTATGGAACCTGTAATATTTGGACTTATTTGGGGATTTTCTTTCGTAGGCATTGGGTTTATGACCTCGACATCCTTGAATTCCACGCTTCTGCACGCTAGTAGGATTCGTTCTCGGGAAATGTTTAGCAGAGTGTATTCGGAGTAGCAAGAGCGGCATCCCTTGATTGTTTCCTTCTCGCCATCATCACGGCGTTTGTTGTCACTCCCTTTCTGGGGTTGTTTGCCTTTCATGACTTCCTCTGCCAATCGTTTCTCTTCGTAGTTGATGAAAGGTTGTGCGTAGATCAAAAGTTCACTCATGTTTTTAGGCTCCCTAGCTAGCTATGATGTGGGAAGTGAATTCTTCACACAAATCCCTCCATGAGTCAATGGAGTCTTCATGAAGGCCCTTAAACCAAGTCATTGCAACACCTTTCAATGAGAGGGCAAAATGATTGCACTAGACCACTCCTCTTCCCTAATGATATTTCAGGATGGTATCAATATGTTCCACATGTTTGTATGGGTCGCATGTTCCATCATAAAACTCTAAATTTGGTTGGTTATCAAAAGTATCTAGTATGGGAAAGTCCACGATCCTCCTTGTGAATAGGCCTCGTCTGTAATGAGAACAAAGTCGCACATCGGAATTATCTTCACACCTTTTATGACTACAGAGAGGAGTGGGGAATCTCTACTGCTGCAGTGATGAGATGGAGAATCTTTGTGACGCCTTCATTATGGTAAATGGCTACTACTTCCTTAGTCATAATCACCTGGATGTCTACCTTTGTTTCGTGGCTACTTTACCAGAATGGAAACAGTGTCTGATGCAACAATTGAGGTGGCGTTCCGCTGGTTACCCTGTGCAACTTCAATCTGTGTTGCAATTTTTGTTGGAATCTTCTCTTGATTTTTCTCTATTCGCCTAAACCTCTCATTCAGTTATTGAATCATAATCATGAGATTTTCCAAGAGCTCATTGGTGTTGGAAGCGACAACAATAGTGAGATTCAGGTTTGGTTCTTGATTCGTTGTCGAAACAAGAGGTGGTGGAACTGGCGGTGGAAGCGTTGTCGTCGAGACTTGATTTGCACGTTATGTCGTAGGATGATTCACGTTGTTCGTGATTGTTGGAGAGATTACAATGAAAGAATTGGTTGTGAGTGATCCTGATGTGTTTGGATCGCGGATTGGATCCCTAAAGCGATGGCGGAAGTTCGGCTTCCTGTGTTCTTCGCTCTGGTTCCGACCATAGTCTTGTAACTGGAACATGGTGGCGAAATCGCAAGGGTTGAAGAACTCGTAATAGGAAACAGTTACGGCGGAGCAATCGTCAGAATCGTTGGGAATCAATGAACTATCCCCTCCTTCTAACGCCAAATGTCATGTGTGGTGCAGAATAGAGAAATGTAATGGTGGTTCTCTGGTAGAAATGGCTCCGATGGGGTGGAAGGTGAGATTCCAGCGTGGTGGAGAGCAAGCTTCTACGATGGAGGAGTATGGTGCCTGCAGGCACATTAGCACCCCGACGCCCAACTTAGTATATCAAATATGTGGATATTGTGCTAAAAAGTAGTGAATGAATCGTACATTGGGCGTGACGCAAAGTCATGCTTATATAGGCGAAGAGGTTAACTAGTTGTCTCTGTGATCTGCAGCGTCATCTCCGGAAGCCATTAGCGAAGGCTTCAATGGTGGAGATTACATCGTTGAGCGCTCCTGTGCGATAAGCCGCACAAAGCTTCTCGTAAACCTCCCTTGGTTTAGCAACGAGTGACGTGGGTTTTACTCTGTCGGCCTCTATTGTTGGGCTTCATACCAATCCGGAACAAGAATAATTTTAGAACATTTTTCTTTAGAGCCCCGAATATATTTAAGGTCCCGTAAATACACATATGGGGGCCTAAAGAGAAACAACCATAATTTTAAAAAAGAGCCCCGAATATATTTAAGGTACGTTTTTTTAAAAAAAATATACATCTAGTAGATAACTATCAAATATGTATTTAAAAGGTCTGAGATATATTGGGGGCCTAAAGAGAAACAACCATAATTTTAAATTTTATGTTCTATAACTTAGATAGCTGACATAATTAAATAATCACCCTCAGTTTCTTATTTCCTATTTGACTATAACGTTCAGTTAGTCATGAAATTGATATAATAGTTTCACACATATATTGTTTCCATTTTATTTTTTGTATCTTATAAAAAATTACGAAAATGCCAAGAAAAGCTTTTTTCTTCAATTTGGCATTTGCTTGTGCTGGGTCTCAATCAAAGTTAGTCTCGAATTGGACTTGACTTAACATGGAAGTTGCTATTGAAAAACTTTGACAGTTAATTACTCTGAGGTGATGGATATGGTGGTGGTGGCGATAATGATGCTGATTGGGATCACAAAAGTCTACTTTAATTAGCTACGTAATCATACATAAAATAGATTATATTTTCTTATTAACCAAGTAAACTTTGCCAAATATACGTTAGATGAGTTAAGATTTATATATTAATCCTTGTGGTTAGCTGGACAATTAAAGAAAAGACACTTTTTTTCTAGATAACTTGATGCATCCACCTGTCCTAGCTAGTGTAATAGTCCTTTATCGTAAAATAATCTTTAATATTTTCAATTATATATTACTCTATTTATTTTTTTTTCTTTCGATATTTTTGAACTTCAACTATATTCTAAAACATTTGATGTTTTAGTATATTTAATATTTTTTTCTCAAGTTTACTCTTGTTGAAAAACACATCATAAAACTATTAAAGGAGTTGTGATCTTTGGCTTATCACATGTGAATTTAGTCATAAATAAAGACATAATTAGTCCAAAACATACATAAATATTTTTATACTTTTATTACTCTTCAAGACTTATGACAAGAGGTCAAATATAAAAGATAAAAAACGAAGAAGTAGTAGTCATTATAAAAATTCGATAATTTAAAAATATACATAGAGACAAATCCGACAAAATCTTATATGTTACTATTTTTCTCTTTATAATAATAATAATATATTATGATCAAAATATGTTAGATGAATAGGGCTGTTAGACATAGTCAAACTATTTTTTTTAGATGAAAGAAGTAATTTGTAGTAATCGCCCATGGGAACTGAAAATGATATCCACATAAATTCTAACTAGTTGGACGATTCCATCGTGTGGCATTGTATGTGGCTATTGCCTATTCATCATCATAGAATCTAAAGTTATTTCATTTATATTTTCTAAGTAGTTACCGTCACTTATGGCGTAAACAAATGAAGGCACTAGTGTAAAATACACCAACCGATCATAAATATAAGTTATTAGAGAATATTTTCTTTTTCTTTTACAAAAGATATAAGAGAATGTTTTGTCAATACAAAATTGATATATTTGGATCAATTGTGGATTTAGATATCAATTTTTATTGACTAAAAAAACACTTCATTTTTAACTGGTTACAGCGATTACCAGTGTTAAAATGGTGCATCATGCCATTTTCGTAATAAGTTGATGTCACAAGACATTGTAAATTGATTATCTAAATGACTGTCATATAACACCTTGGACGTGAGGATATATATTTTCGAAACTAAAAGAATAGTTGAAAAATTGTGCTACCTTTTAGGACAGCTATTAACAAATTAACCACCATATTGGTGAGGAAGGAGTCAACCAAAGTGAGGTCCTCCTTCGATTTAGTCGAGAACAAGCTCTAGAAACTCATCTTGTAGATCATATCGTATCTGAAAACTTTTTGTGGTAGCTTAACCCAAAAGTTGCCAATTCCATAACTTTTTAGTTATGGTATTGACAATGATTTCTATTTTGATTTGAGCTCAAAAAGGAAAATTAATGATCATGAAGAAACTAATATCTCCTCATGGTCCACATAAAGATAATTATTTATCTTCGATGATTGTTTCACCGTTAAGATAAATACTCTTGTTCCATGAAGAACGAAATAAAGGAGAAGAACAAAAGAATAGAGGAAAAGAAAGCCATGAATTCAAAGAATCCAAATGTTGATTGAGAAAAATGAGTTGAGTTAGTGGTATTTATGTTTCTTTTTTTTTTACAAAGGTATTTATGTTGTTAAACATAAATACTCACAATCTAATTACTTTTGTGAAAAATGAAAGCTATAGGGTAAGAGTAGAGTGTAGAGGTAAATGTGTGTTTTTAGCTATATGCTCTAAAGTGAGTGACATACATACATATCAGATAAAGACTTGGAAGGGTAAACACACTTGTGCTAGGGTTTTGGAAAACAAATCTGCAAGTTCTAAGTGGATATCAAATAAGGTTATTCCCAAAATGCAAAACAATGAAGCCTTAAACATTTCTAATATAATGGGAGACACAAGGAGAATTTTTTCTGTTGGGGTGACTGCAAGCAGAGCATGGAGGGCAAAGAAGACTGCAAAGACAATGGTGGAAGGGATGCATAATATAGACAATACAGTCTGTTATGGAGGTTTGTTGTTGAATTGAAAAGGGTTTATGCTGGAACCAAACCATCAAGATCAATGTTAACAGACCTCAACCAACAATTTCCCCTTGGTTTGGATCTTTTTATTTCTGTTTTGATGGGTGCAAGAAAGGGTTCACTAGTCCATCCAGACCATTCATTGGGGTTGATGATTGTCATTTGAAAACAAAATATGGTGGACAACTGTTGATTGTTGTTGGTAGGGACCCTAATGACCATTACTTTCCCTTGGCATTTGGGGTTGTTGAGACTGAAAGTAAAGAAAACTGGAGATGGTTTTTACAGTTGCTAATGGAAGATATTGTAGTAGATAAAAGATATGTTTTCATATCAGATCAACAAAAAGGTATGTGTGTTGTAGTTATTATTTGCATGCTTTTAAATGTTTGGATCTATTTTAACTAATTTATGTTGAAATTATTTGTATGCTTTTGATACAGTGTCTAATGGTTGTGTATGAAGAGATGATTGAAAGAATAGAGCATAGATTGTGCCTCAGACACTTGTATGATATATAACTTCAAGAAAAGATTTGGTGGTGGATCCGTAATAACAGATCTCATGATGGGGGCAGCAAAAACAACTTATTATGAAGCATGGCTGGAGAAGATGGATCAGATAAAGCAAGTCTACCATAAAGCTTTGGAATGGTTGATGAGGATTTAAACAAAAAGATGGTGTAAGCATGCTTTTAATTTTTACCTAAAATCCGTGCGTTCTTGAGTCGTTTGTTTATGGTTTGTAAGAAAATTGTAAGTTTTCTTTGATTATATATATATATGTTACGTTGATATATCAAATTGTCCTTGATTAACATTTGATTCACAATAGAAGCACATAAAAAATGGGCAATTCGAATACGATATCTTAAAAAAATGGGTCTTAAGGTGGACCCTTATTCTTTTGAATAAAATAGTAAATTTTATCTATATTTCTTCTATACTATTAACAAAAGGGATTTATGATTTTTTTTTTGTGTAGTCTATTTTCATTTTTCAATATACCTAAATTACCCTAAAAAGTTTTTACTCTTTAATCAATTGATAATGATTTGGTTGCTATTCTCTCAAAAAAAAATGATTTGGTTGCTATAAGTATATATTTGTACCTTTAACAATTCAATTATTTTCCCTCTAAAAGAAATTAATTCAATTAAAAATTTAAATCTACACCATACTTTACGGAACTAAAAAACTAACTAAAAATTTTAGTCAATATTTTTATGAATCAATTTTCCCTGAGCAATATAGATATTTATAAAATTAAAATAAACAAATTAAATTAAAATTGATATAATACAAATAAAAAATGCGGATAACACTTTATTGCCTGTCTTTCCACTAATAATAATAAAAAAATGAAAAGAAAACCAAATATAATATTTATGAAAACAAAATAAGAGAAAATCAAATACCGAAATGAAACACTTTATTTTGGGGAAACCAAGAAACACTTGTGAAGCACATGCAGATTGTTGGAATTTACATGGTCCAACTAACACTAACTCTTTAGGCATATTCAACTAACTTTTTTTTTGGTCTAGGGCATACTCAACTAACACTATCTACCAACAAACATATTTTTGTTTTTCTTTATTTTATTTTACTTTTTGAAATTTAAATCTATTTTGTTGACTTACTTGATCCGAATCTCATTTCGGGAAAGAGAACCCCTCACTCAATGAGTTCTATATGGAATCTGAAATAATTATTATGGCCAGTTACGTGAATGAAATCAATGTTCCACTTTGCACATAATATTTTCCTCTAACATATAGCGGTTGTATTTGTGTTTTTTTTTTTTAACATTGTATTTGTTAAAAAATATGGCATACTGTTTTCGACATGATCCTCCAGCTATACAATTTCATGTTGGTTACTCTCTCTTTGTATTTAAGGACGTGAAAAGAAAATAATGGACTAAAAGTGAATAAAATTGATTAAAGGTTTAAACTTGAAAGATTGTAATTGTATATAGACCAACACATATTAAAAAAAAAACAATTATAATTTCTTTTTTTGAATTACAAATATATATTATATATTAAATATAAAAAAGAGAAATCTTATACAAGGGTTCAAACATACATACAAATTTGAGTAAAAGAAGTACTCAAGTCAAGTGATAACAAAATCAAAGAAACCCTTCCACAAAAAATCAAATGCAAAAACTAAAACCACAACAGAAACACAAAACTCCTAACAGAAACACAAAACTCCTAACAGAAACACAAAACTATTATAATTTCTAGATGGCAGCGTTTACAATCTACAGTCCTTTTTTGTTAACTATATTATTGGTCGCCAATGCATTTTTTTCTACAAAGGAATAGGAAAAATTAATCATGAAAAAATTTCTAGACGACACTTTCATTGGAAAAATTTCTTTAGTTTTTCTCTTTGGTACAAAAATTTCTTTAGATTTTATTACCAATTAGGGGGAAAAGAAATCAAGTCAATGTACGTATATCCTCCATTTCATCTTTTTTGTTGTGCAAGATCATGTATTTGCACATATACTGAAAAATCATTAATCATGTAAAAAAAAATCTAATTAAACATATTTACCTTTTGACCGAACTTGAAATTACCAATACCCTTTTTCAGGAAATTAGAGGATCAAGACCAAAGAAATCCATAATACAAACTAATACTTGTGAAGAAAAATAAATAGTCAGACACACTGATCGAAGCATGTATTAGTTTTTTTTTTTTTTTTTATGGAAGCATGTATTGGTTAATGCCCATAAATCTTTAAACAAATTTAAACGAAATGAAAATTGCTTGGTCTTTTTTTTTTGGTACTAACTTGCTTGGTTTCTTCGGTATATATATGTGAACCTTTTTCTATGACTAAAATATCACGACGTTCTTCTTTCAAAAAAATAAAAAAATATCACGACGTTCTAACTAATTCTATATATTCCAAAGAAATTAATGAACGAAATTTCATTGAGTATGATAATATAAAAGTATACATAAGTATATATAGACTACATTTCATGAAGGAAAAAAACTATAGACTACAAATAAAAAGGGTATAATTTATCTATAATACACTAACTAACTCTCAAATCAATTAATGAAGTATTTAAAACATTCAATGAAAATAATCAATCAAATTAGCAGTTGCCTTTCCAATCTTCAGAAACTCCAAATCATTCTCAAAGGGAGTCAAATTCAAATCCAAATCCAAAACCAAAACTCTCTTGTTTCTAGCTTTCATCTTTTGTGAAGAATCAATACTACTACCAGCACCACCACTACTACAACTCATAGTATTATTAGAATTGTGCATATTGTTATTTCCGTTCATATTTGAAGCTCTATGTCTCCTCATGTGGCCACCTAAAGCTTGTCCTATTGCAAACTCCAATCCACAAATAGAACACTCATGTGTTTTTGGCTTTGGGGGTGTATGTAGCAATTGACCATCAATATTTTCTCCCATCAACCTTGGCTTCTTGTGACTTGCCCTATGACCACCGAGGGCTTGAAATGAAGGAAATTGTCTATTACATGTTTTACATTCAAACACACGATTGTTTGAAGTGGTAGATGAATATGTGGCTTCAAATTGATCACTTCCACGAGAAAGTAACATCAAACAATTTGCCATGGTTATGCTATCAACCTCTCTTCCCCTCTTCATAGGCACAGAAATTACTATATGTATATACGAAGAATGCAACAAAATCAAATTTAGATGTTATAAGGTGTGAAAATGGTTGTGGAAGTATGAAAGGGAATTTTGAAACTCTAGGAGAATTAGAAAGGTGGTATTTATAAAGGGGTATGGGGCTTTGTTTGATATAGCTTGTGAGTGTTGAACACTTTTGCTTATAGTTGACAATTTGTGATAAGAATATGTATGTGTACACGTAGGCTTTCATGTGACATACTCTAGAATACAGTCTTCGTGGTTGGTTTATCTTTTAAAACTAAAATTAATTGCATTGAAAATTAATCACCTCTTGAAAAAAAAGTGTGGACTTTTTTAAAGAATTAATTTCTAGAGTATATTATCCATATGGTGTGGTAGATACTTAGGTTTATTGTTAATAAAAAAAAACTAAGGTTTATTAAGCATATGCTTTGTAACAAAAAAAAAAAGCATATGGTTAACAGTTCAATTATTAACTTGCATTTGAAAAAATATTTTTGGTAAATTTCAATTTCTGAAAGGATTTCAGTTGTCATATTGTATTAATTCACATAATTATATTGTGTGTGATGCATCATAGACATGGTGCGTATAGAAAAACATATATTGAAAGACGTCTACATTTTAAATGGACATTAGATACCATGAATGATTAGTCTCGTTGATTCATACGATACATACATTGGTTTATGGAAGAAGAAAAAATTGTGAAATATTTTAGAAATATTAAATAATGTATCATTATGGTGAAATAAGATATAATTTTTCTATTAAAAAATTATGCTATCAATTTGTAGTAGTATGAAATTACTCATTTAAAATGTGTCAATGAAAAGGTTGTTACTAGCTAGTATTGCTTGTGGGGACAATTAATGCTAAATCACTATTGTGTGACTCTGATTTCTTGTGAAATAAGCTAGTGTGACTACTAGCTGCAGCAATAAAAGCAATTAATTGAATTATTTGAACTAAGGGGAACTTACTTAGGAGTTGTTTGGTGTGAAAGGAGGCGTGTGGGGCAACGTAAGCATGACAGATTTGCTTAGCCAAACATAGCAGAACAAGTCGCAGCCATATACATGTATAGTATGTTTTGGGCGGCGGTACTAGTTAGAATTTTGTTTGATTAATGTTCAAACCTTGGTGCAATTTAAATAAACATTATAATTTTCAAATTAAATGCAAGGATCATGTTCAAGGATGTGTTTGTTAATTGAACGGTATGAAAAAGGAAGCAGCAGAGGACTTGAGTTGGAAGATGGTTCAGAATAATCTGACCAGTATGTGAAGCTGACTTCTAAAACATCTAGAAACCATGTGTTATGAAGAATATATAAATTAAATTAACATAAAAATAAATTATCCAGACAATGATAGTTTCGTAGGTTGAATATGTTTTTGTTTCTATGATATTTTTGTTTACTTTTAATCCCAAAATAATATTTTTTGTCAGCAATCTATCGTACAAAATAAAAATAAATTGGAGCTTTATCAAGATGCTATAAAACTTTGCAGCTACGTTTAAGTATCATGATAGAAATCTATGCAACAAATGAATTCAAAAATCTGTATATTGATCCGGCTTCTAGTTATTTCGGTTTTTTGAAATTTTGACGATTTAAATTTATATTTAATTCATCTCTTAAAAAACATTCTAAATTTTTGTGAGGAAAAAGTTTATAATATTTTAAATATGATCGCAATAAGCCATTAAAACTTTGGAGTATTTACGTGAGTTGACTTAATTTCAATGACTAGAACTACTAATGAAAAAATTGTAGAGACTAAAATTTTGAAAAATAATTACAATGACAAAAAATAAATTTAAATACTTAGCCCTTTTCTCTTCTTTAAAAAAATTAGAGGCGCGGCTAGAGATGTCAAATAGGCTGGCCCGGACCGGCCTGAGAGGCCCGAGTGTATAAATGGATCAATCCGGCCCAGCCCATTTATAATTGGGCTACATATTCTAGAGTCCGGTCCGGTCTGCGTGGGTCATGGGCCAGCCCGGCCAGACCCGTTTCAGTTTTTTTTTAATTTATTCACTTTTTTATACATTAGTTACTCACAATTATCTTTTTGCTAAAAACATGATTGGATGGATATAGAATTGTAAATAATTTTTACATTAACATTGAATATTAATTAAATTCTAGATTATTCCTTCAATTGAATCAAATTAATAATTTATAAACTTTAGAATTTTAAAACTTTGAGCTAAATTCATTCATTTTTATTAATAAATTTTAAATTAGTTGATAACTTTTTCAAAAAATATAGTGTTTTTAAACAAAAATCAAATGAAATATAGATAATGGGCCGGCCCGAAGTCTGATGGGCCAGCCCGGCCCCATATTTGTATGGGCCAAATGGGCTGGGCCAAAAAAGCCCGAGTGCATTTTGGGCTAGCTTTTTGAGGTCCGGCCCAGCCCCAAAATGTGGGCTAATGGGCCAGCCCATTAAGTTGGCCCATTTTTGACATCTCTAGGCGTGGCAGAGGCGTCGTCGTTTGTGGGCTTGGGAGGAGGACCTGTTAGGAGAGTGTAGGGCTTTGTTACATGATTGTTCTTTGCAGCCTAATATTTCAGATAAGTGGCAATGAAGGCTTGATCCTAACGACGACTATTCAGTCAAGGCCGCGTATACTTTGTTGTCTAGTCGAGAGGCTCAGCGTCCGGATGCTACTTCAGATCTAATTTGGCACAAATAGGTTCCCCTTAAGGTGTCTGTAACACCCATACTAAATTATCTAGAATATTTAGTATGCGTATCAATCTGATATCGGATACATTAAAATTTACAATAATTAATATATACAAACCACTGAATGAGTACAATTTGCTCGTTTACATAAATATCCAAAAGTCATATAATACACGTTTATATACATATATAAAATCTGTCAACCTCCTGAGCTTGCCTTGATGAGCATCAGCACTCCATCCAGCGTCTTCCTGAACATCTTCAAGGACATCACCTGTTAACCTATGAACCTGCACCAGAAGGATTGGGGTGAGACATAACGTCTCAGTGAGCTCCAACCCAACCTACTGTTGGCAACCACGGGGGAAACCTAGGGTCGCCGTGCCTACTCTTAGCGATCTTGGGGATACCTACGATCGCTGTCATTCTTTACAATTATTGCGATCAGGGGAAAACCTAGGATCGCTTCACTGTCTTATCTCATGCATTTCATACTCTATTCTTAACTCAGTCTTATACGTAGTGATCTTGGGGACATCCTATGATCACATCGCGTTCACTAGGAACTAATCATCATGTCTCGTATTACATATGAAATATACATATTCATTTTCATATTCGTATTCATCTTTTCATATCATAAAGTTAGAAGTTAGCGTTGAACAAACAATACATTATCTTGGTTCATTTTACGGAGTGCATCCGGGGGGAGTAACCCTGAAGTACATCTCCCATCATACCGGTGAAACTCCTATCATATCAGGCTAACACCGGACTCCTCTTATCTTTGTGTAGGCAACCCTCTCGGTGAAGCCCCATCCGGCATAATCTGGAGCCTGCTGGACACAACTTGCATGTAGACAACCCTCTCGGAGAAGTCCCATCCGGCGTAACCCGGAGCCTGCTGGACATGCTTAATCTTTTAACATACGTGTGGACAATCCTCTCGGAAGAGTTCCATCCGGCGAAACCCGGAGTCTGATGAACACGTTTAATATCGTCTTATAACTTACGTGTGGATAGCCCCTTTCGGAGAAATCCAATCCGGCATAATCCGGAGTCTGATGAACACGTATAATCTTTATCATTAAGTTCTTAACTTAGGTTCATATGCTTATCTAATACGTTTCGTAGTCTAGTGCATATCTGATGCACTCTTTAAGTAAATCGTCTTAAATGCTTAACCTATCAAAGGTTCTTAACTATAAACATAGATTCATTCTTGTGCTTAGTACATAATGAGTACCATTCTAAATATCTTTAACCTATAAAGGTTCTTGACTTATCGTTTTCATAAGCCATTACTTAAGGGTTGGGAACTAAGCCCCTTTATCTTACTTGATAACTTAGGGTTTAATCTACCCATTGTCATAATGACACTTGATTCTTATGAGGTTAAACCTCAATGTTATGTGAAGTTTCTAACCCCACTCTCATGCTAATACGAGGTATACTATGATCCATTCTTCCATTACTAAATGCATAAAGGCATACTGGCACTGTGCGGATGGTTTCTGGCATTAAAACAAGTTTCCAAAAATGGAGTGTCATTCTGTCTCCATCGTGGCACGACAGGATCCCATCGTGGCACGATATCATGCTGATCCTTATGATCATGGCACGATGGGTGCCATCGTGGCACGATAAATCCAGGGGTGCCAGGCCCTGTAGCTGTTCCAGAAAGTTCAAAAACGAGTTTTCATTCCCAACATAGTCCAGCAAGCATTTATACATCAAAATCAAAGGTTTTTAACACATAAGATCATAGCATATCATGTATTAACAAAAGGGAAACTAACTTATACAAATCTAGCTTAAAATCATTCATGAATTCCTTTCCTCTCTAAACCATAAAACTACCCAAAAAGGGGTAAAATTCATAGGGAGCTCACCTTGATTTAGCTAGCTTTGATCCTTGTCAAGCTTCCAATCATCAAACCCTAGCTTGATCCATCTTCTTTCCTTAATTCCTTGCCAAACCCTAGCTTCCAATTCTTTCCTCCTTTCTTGTTTCCTTGACTCCCAATGGTTCAAGAGTTCCCAAAGTTAGTGCTTGCTCATGAATTGGCCATGAGGATGGATGATTAAGTGAAGATTGAGGTGAGGAGGAAGGGAGGGTGGCGTGAGGGAAGAGGAAGGATGGAAGGAAAATGAAAATGGAAAATATCTTCCCTTTTCTTTTCTTATAATCCTCCTTTTTAAAATAATCACCAAATTGCCATTGCCCATAACTACAAGATTGCCATGCTTCTTAATTACCTCTAATACTGATAACTGACACTTATAAGCGGGATATCACATTTACCATATAAATTAACCCATTAACTGACAATTTACCAAATTGCCCTTTGCTTAAAACAGTTCAGATACATCTTCTCAATATTAATAAATATTCGAGTCTTAGGCGGGATGTTACAATCTACCCCCCTTAAAGAAATTTCGTCCTCGAAATTTAGAATCCACTTATCATATATGAATTAATCTCTCCTATTACTTCTTCATTAGCCAAAACTCCAGTTCATCTTACTTATCGGAATCCCTTAGACTCCAACTCTATAAGTCGAATGTATTCGACAATCTTTTCGTTATCTGAAGTGCTTGATGTGCATTACACTTTTCTTGCGTAGTAGAATATGAGGCTATCCGAACCGTCGCATCCAACTTGCTGACCATATACTTGTTTATACACTTCTTGCAAACCCAAACTAGAGTTATCCAATTCTAACACTTGTGCGGAATCTTATAACCTCGTTATAGTCCGCGTAATCTTACTTTGACGACTTTGGACGTTCTTATTATCCTTGACGATTCCATTGAATTCTTATATTCGATCTTTGCCTTACACAACGGCATCCTACATATATGGTTTCACCATAATTATACCATTCTTTAATGAGAGTAAAACTACTGCACTACTTCCATTATACAAATGCAAGGAGGAGGCATCTTGGTGTGTTACTTTCCATAATCTTAATCATTGCTTCCACTACGGAATTCCTCAAGGGCTCGCGAAAACGTACTGATTACCCGCGTTCTGCTTTGATTGATCTATGACGTTACTTATCTTAATAACTTAGAAATCATTCTTCATACTGGGAGTTTGCCAATCTCCCATCGTTCTTGTCACAACTTATTCTCGTTTTCTTATCGTAGCATAAATGTTTTCCTACACCGATAATCCCAAACTCATAGGAGTTTAGTCCAAGTAATGAGTGGCTTAAGTCGTCTCACATATCATTATATAATATATTTCATAACATACAACTTACATATATAAGCGAGCACGTGTACACTATACATTACCTCATCTTTGTCCGATTAACGGGACATCATTCTTACTCTTAACATATTTGAGACACTACCACATCAATTGGAAATCTTTTCTTACTCTGAACTCATTTCGTAACATCCGGGATTTGCCTTTCAACTGGCTTGCCAGGTTTGCCCCGCCAATGTTACTCATGTTTATTTCTTGAGTATAGAACAACCCATAACGTAAATTATAGTTACATTCTATCGGCATCACAAACTTATTTCTCATTCTGGACGTCGAGTTCAAAATTCTTGAATATTCTTAACTAAAACGCGTTCAGTATCACCAAACCTGTCCTGATTAGCATCTTCTCACTTTAAACATTACTAGTTGCGTACCTTAGTTACTGACACATATCACAACTGAAAATCTGATACACTACTATCTGAGTAGTATAAACACTACCTGATAAGTACTCATTACTAATCACAACCTGGTACATACGACATGTTATCATATCGTGGGTACAATGTGGAATAACTTACATGCCACTGCATTGTCGTTTTTGATCAATGCTTCAAATTCACAAATTTCACCTTGCAAGTGCAATCTGTACTGATGATATCTCATGCTCAATTCTCTTTAGACTAAACTTATTCTTCAAGTATACCTGATGTTACTGAGCTAAAAATAGTTAAACTACCATTTCTCATGGGTTCGAGGTCCGAAGTATTCCTCAACTTGATTTCCAAAATTTTCCGTTAGAACTTGTGATATGTTCAAGTCGTCTCTACTTACTACTATTCCATATTATATGAATTAAGCACTTATCATCTTCTCGTTCCCTAAGCTTCAGCTTAGCATTTGCTCATTAATTCATTCCTAGATTGCTACTCCGCTGCGCAACTCTGATTCTTAACAATTCTAGTTAGAATTAGAGCAATACACCACTATTGCCAAATAAAATTTCATCGACCAATCCTCTTACTTTATCACTTTGTAGCTACCGTAACAAACCACTTGACGTTACTGTTCTCTTGAGGCTTAAATCATCCGCTTAGCTTATGGATTAGTCATCACCTGACCTGGGTTTCTTTTTGGTCTTAAACCATATTCTTACTTTCACAATAATACGCCAAAACCTGTAAACGGTTTTTCAGCAACTATTACGAGCCCAACAATACTCCCGTCAAATAGCTTAAACACTGGTTCCAACTTTACTTTCCATATTCTGAATTCTGTGACCATCTCATGGTCAATCCAACATGTATTATTGTTTTAACATTGCAGAAACCGACCTAAAAGTACACCTGGAGCAGCTTAAATTTCACACTTAAATCACTTGTGTCAACTTCCAAAACAACTTATGACTTCTGGAGGTTCATATCTTTTATATACTGAATCCACTAATAGTTTGAGTCTCGTTCCTATTCGTTCTAACTCTATCCGTAAGGATTTCATTTTCATAATCTTCCCGGGACAATTTCGGTCTCTATGGTCTTACCATACCTCTTAGGTTACCTTCGAATCCCTCCAGTTAACTGATCTCGAGCTTCAAAACCTCATCATTACCTTTTAATTCATTCAGCAACTCGTTACTGCATTCACCATTCAAATCTTGATCTTAACATCTAAATAATTTCTGCATATAGTTGAACAATCCGAAATCTATACCTTATTACCGCCCTCGGAACTTATCAACACGAGGTGATCTCTTTCAGCTTCTGGAATAACTGTGGAAGGAAACTCATCAGCTGAAAACTTAAAACTCATTAACATTAATCACAATCTTAACCTTTCGTATCTAAGACGATCCTCCGTATAATAAAGTCTCAATATAATTTCGCGGCTAAATTCCGATTATCCTTCAAAACTGGTCTACTATAACCATGTGTCCTCTTAAACTCGTCTTCTTCATCCAATCAAGGGACTCCAACTTATTATTCAATATCCTATTCTGAGAAATCATTGCTTGCTGCTGAGCTTGCGTTTCTCGTATAAACATCTTGATGGCTCATCATAATGAAAATAATCCAATTCACTTTTCTTGATATAAAACTTTTCATTGGACTTAGCTCATTTCAAATCTTCTTACCAACGGAACATATCCTAAAACACGCTTTGATGTGCAATAGGTATTATCATTACTACTTACTCATCCATTTTGGGTCCTAAATTGCATACCATCTTTTCTTCTTGAGGAGTGCTCCACTGTCATACTCGTGGCACGAGAAGCATGGGTCGTGGCACGATGGATGTCCTGATCCATATGATCGTGGCACGATAGAAGCTCTCGTGGCACGATAATTCCAGCAAGTTCAGACTCTGCAGCTTCGTCTGTCCCAATTAATCCTCTTTATCAATAATTAAATCTCTTTACTGATTGGATTTAAAATCTCATCCGATTTGAGTACGCGAGTCCTTCGATTCCTCACACTCTGTCCTTATTACCACTACTCAACTACGGTTCCCGTCGTGGTTCCATAATTTCTTACTGTTCATGTCTCATCCTATGAGCATCTCTTAATGACGTGTCCAACCGTGTTAAGGTTCTTCACCTCATCCTCAAATATTTTCGACATTCCTGAAACTTTGCCGTAAACAGGCTTAATCACTTTACAGTTTGATGGCCACCATTTGGCGTTGAATACTTCTTCGCCAACTCCGTCTTAAGATTTTGTCACCTTAATATTCGCCCTTCATACACTTCATTCCTCCTTGGTCACATTCAGCTCTCGGACATTTGTCCTAACTGTCATATACTAGATTGAGTTGATCAGGCTCAACTAGATGTGACCTTTAGAACAATATCCGGAACCCAATGGTCCCACTACTTTATTGAAACTTTAATGACCCAAGGCATAGTCTGAATCGACCTGCTCTGATACCAATTGTAACACCCATACTAAATTATCTAGAATATTTAGTATGCGTATCAATCTGATATCGGATACATTAAAATTTACAATAATTAATATATACAAACCACTGAATGAGTACAATTTGCTCGTTTACATAAATATCCAAAAGTCATATAATACACGTTTATATACATATATAAAATCTGTCAACCTCCTGAGCTTGCCTTGACGAGCATCAGCACTCCATCCAGCGTCTTCCTGAACATCTTCAAGGACATCACCTGTTAACCTATGAACCTGCACCAGAAGGATTGGGGTGAGACATAACGTCTCAGTGAGCTCCAACCCAACCTACTGTTGGCAACCACGGGGGAAACCTAGGGTCACCGTGCCTACTCTTAGCGATCTTGGGGATACCTACGATCGCTGTCATTTTTTACATTTATTGCGATCAGGGGAAAACCTAGGATCGCTTCATTGTCTTATCTCATGCATTTCATACTCTATTCTTAACTCAGTCTTATACGTAGTGATCTTGGGGACATCCTATGATCACATCGCGTTCACTAGGAACTAATCATCATGTCTCGTATTACATATGAAATATACATATTCATTTTCATATTCGTATTCATCTTTTCATATCATAAAGTTAGAAGTTAGCGTTGAACAATCAATACATTATCTTGGTTCATTTTACGGAGTGCATCCGGGTGGAGTAACCCTGAAGTACATCTCCCATCATACCGGTGAAACTCCTATCATATCAGGCTAACACCGGACTCCTCTTATCGTTGTGTAGGCAACCCTCTCGCTGAAGCCCCATCCGGCATAATCCGGAGCCTGCTGGACACAACTTGCATGTAGACAACCCTCTCGGAGAAGTCCCATCCGGCTTAACCCGGAGCCTGCTGGACATGCTTAATCTTTTAACATACGTGTGGACAATCCTCTCGGAAGAGTCCCATCCGGCGAAACCCGGAGTCTGATGAACACGTTTAATATCGTCTTATAACTTACGTGTGGATAGCCCCTTTCGGAGAAATCCCATCCGGCATAACCCGTAGTCTGATGAACACGTATAATCTTTATCATTAAGTTCTTAACTTAGGTTCATATGCTTATCTAATACGTTTCGTAGTCTAGTGCATATCTGATGCACTCTTTAAGTAAATCGTCTTAAATGCTTAACCTATCAAAGGTTCTTAACTATAAACATAGATTCATTCTTGTGCTTAGTACATAATGAGTACCATTCTAAATATCTTTAACCTATAAAGGTTCTTGACTTATCGTTTTCATAAGCCATTACTTAAGGGTTGGGAACTAAGCCCCTTTATCTTACTTGATAACTTAGGGTTTAATCTACCCATTGTCATAATGACACTTGATTCTTATGAGGTTAAACCTCAATGTTATGTGAAGTTTCTAACCCCACTCTCATGCTAATACGAGGTATACTATAATCCATTCTTCCATTACTAAATGCATAAAGGCATACTGGCACTGTGCGGATGGTTTCTGGCATTAAAACAAGTTTCCAAAAATGGAGTGTCATTTTGTCTCCATCATGGCACGACAGGATCCCATCGTGGCACGATGGCATGCTGATCCTTATGATCATGGCACGATGGGTGCCATCGTGGCACGATAAATCCAGGGGTGCCAGGCCCTGTAGCTGTTCCAGAAAGTTCAAAAACGAGTTTTCATTCCCAACATAGTCCAGCAAGCATTTATACATCAAAATAAAAGGTTTTTAACACATAAGATCATAGCATATCATGTATTAACAAAAGGGAAACTAACTTATACAAATCTAGCTTAAAATCATTCATGAATTCCTTTCCTCTCTAAACCATAAAACTACCCAAAAAGGGGTAAAATTCATAGGGAGCTCACCTTGATTTAGCTAGCTTTGATCCTTGTCAAGCTTCCAATCATCAAACCCTAGCTTGATCCATCTTCTTTCCTTAATTCCTTGCCAAACCCTAGCTTCCAATTCTTTCCTCCTTTCTTGTTTCCTTGACTCCCAATGGTTCAAGAGTTCCCAAAGTTAGTGCTTGCTCATGAATTGGCCATGAGGATGGATGATTAAGTGAAGATTGAGGTGAGGAGGAAGGGAGGGTGGCGTGAGGGAAGAGGAAGGATGGAAGGAAAATGAAAATGGAAAATATCTTCCCTTTTCTTTTCTTATAATCCTCCTTTTTAAAATAATCACCAAATTGCCATTGCCCATAACTACAAGATTGCCATGCTTCTTAATTACCTCTAATACTGATAACTGACACTTATAAGCGGGATATCACATTTACCATATAAATTAACCCATTAACTGACAATTTACCAAATTGCCCTTTGCTTAAAACAGTTCAGATACATCTTCTCAATATTAATAAATATTCGAGTCTTAGGCGGGATGTTACAGTGTCTATTTTGGCGTGGAGGATTTTGCGGAATAAGCTTCCGACGAAGGATAATTTGGTGCATCGTGGAATCATCCCTCTTGGCTCGCGTTTATGTGTGTCGGGGTGTGGAGATGCAGAGTCGGCTCATCATGTGTTCCTTTCTTGTTCCTCCTTAGCTTCCCTTTGGAATCTTGTTTGATTATGAATTGGTGTTGAATCAGTTGACCCCGGATCATTTGAGTGATCATTTTCACTACTAAAAAAACAAAAATTAGTGAGGGAAATTTAGTGAGGGAAAACATGAAATCCCTCTCTAATTCCGTCACTAAATTTTGTGACCAAGGAATTTATGAGAGATTTTATTTTTTCCGTCACTAATTTCCCTCACTAATTTTGCTTTTCCTAGTAGTGTTTGTTCAGTTTGTGCATTCTTCAGGTGGTACTAGGTCTCAACGTTCCTTTATACAGCTCCTTTGGCTTTGCTGTGTGTGGGTTATCTGGATTGAGCGCAACAACATATTATTTAAAAACTTGGACAACAACGTGCACCAACTGTTAGAGAAATTAAAATTACACTCCTTTTGGTGGCTGAAGGCTTATAACACGACTTTTGGTTTAAGCTTTCATATGTGGTGGTCGAGCCCCTTTGTTTGTCTGGGCATCAGCTAGTTTTTGTTTCCTTTGGTTCTAACTGAATTGTTTGTAAATTTTTTAGGCTCTTGATGGCACTCCTTGTGCTCTCAAGGGCTCTCCGTTGCTGTTTATATATATCTCATTTTTGCTTGTTAAAAAAAATTATTTATTTATTTATTTATTTATTGAATAATATTTTTTATTACAGAATAATGGTGTATACGCTAATCTTTCAAAAAAAAAAATTGGTGTACTGGCAGTGAGTACAATGTGGGAAAACTAGGATTTCTAGAGTCTGTTTAGGTCATGCCTTGGGGATGATCCCAAGGTTACTATTTGTAGCCTCGACTTGGGCCTATTTGGCCATGGTTTTGGGCCCAAATCGTAAAGGGCCAAAACCATGACTAGGGCGCCCTTGTCAGCTGCTAAGGGCGCCCCCTGAAGGTCTTCTTTAGGGAGGTCATCTAGGATTATTTATTACTGTTGAGTGGGCCCCACGCCCTCCTGCCCAACCTTACTCCAAGGGTTCTAACCCTTGTCTTTAGGATCTAAAGGCCTAAATGGTGAGATCTACGGTCCACAGCCCAACAAGCACGAGTCTTGGGACAAGGCGAAGTGATTAAACTGTTAACGGGGGGATTTTTTCTATGACCTTTTGCCCAGCAAGTTAGGCTTATTGATCATGAAGCTTTGTAAAAAATATTTATGAGTACTAGCCCAACATGGATGTTAAACCGCCCACGATGGGTGATAGCCCAACATGGATGCTAGCCCAACATGGGTACTAGCTCCATGTTTCTGTTTTGGGGGCCTTAGTGGGTGCTAGCCCAACGAGAGTATTCATAGCCCAACAAGCACGAGTCTTGAGACAAGACAAAGTGATTAAACTATGTGTAGAAATGGCTCCTTTGAGTAGATTAAATCGCCGCGCCGGAACTAGCCCATCATGGACGCGATTCCTTCTGAAGGTTTAGGTTGAGGACGCGCCTTAGTGGAATCCGACGGTTGACATGAGGCGACTGTTCGCTCTCGCTGACGTGTTCGCATCGCAACGGTTCTTGGAAATCATGCCAACTTAGGTGACGTCATCTGCGCATTTTCCCAGGCTTTTGTACTTTAAACTGATTCAGATCTACTTTTCCTCCACTTTTAGATTTCTTTTACCTTTTTCACTTCCCTTACTTCCATTTTCTTCTCTCTAAATTGTCTTTCGTCGTTCAAATTGTTACAATCTTTGGGGATCGCTGCGCCTACCGTTTGCGGATCGTTCGGAGCCTGCGTTCGTTCTCAATCCTTCATTGTTGTCTAAATCCAGGTAACCCTATTCGATCTTGTTCTTTATAAGTTAAATCAGTATTATGGTGGTAATTAGGGAGTGCGATGGGGCGGGTAGGGAGTTGTCCCCAGCGAATTTAGAGGAGAGGTGTAGGTTGTGGAGGGAAAGTGTTAGGCATGCGAAGCGGTCAGATGGAACCACTGATTGGGTGGTGTTCGATAAGGCCTACTACGGCCACTCCCTTTTAACAAAGTTTTCGAGCGATTTAGACGAGGGTGAATGAGGGAGTAGTAGTGGGAATTCATCTAACTGTGTTATTCATTCTGTTCGCCCAAGTCCATTTTGTAGGAGAGGAATTTGTTACATGGCGTCCTCCAGTGGATCAGAGCAGGAGAGTTTCGTCGACGAAGTGCTTCGTTCAGAGTCTGTGTACATGGAGCCCCAGCGAGTGGCGTTTTTTCGGAGTAAGCTGCACGTGTCCTCTACGGGATTTGAAGAGGACGTGGTCTTGGAACATTGTCGCCCAGGTGAGAAAGTGTGCTTACAAAGGCCGAAGGGGGTGAAGAGTGAGATGTTTCACATGTATACAGCTGTTTTTAAGGATTTGGGTGTGAAGTATCCCTTCACGCCCTTTGAGGTTGACGTACTCAATTGTTTGAACGTGGCGCCGTCTCAGCTGTAGCCAAACAGCTGGGCGTTTATACGCGCTTTTGAGATTTTATGCGAGGGGCTGGGTTTCCAGCCCTCAGTTGGATCCTTCTTCACGTTTTATGGCACGAAGGGGGTAGGTAAGCTGTCTTGGGTGTCCGTCAGTGCGTATCCTGGCAAGAGGTTGCTCCCGCCCTACGCCTCTCATTATAAGAATTGGAGACAGACGTTCCTCAGGACCCGGGGACGAAAGGATTGTGAGGCAGCTGCTGTGTGGGTTGATGGTAAGCTGAGGTTTCCCATATGTTGGACGAGTTCTCCGGCGTCCATCATGGGATTTGACTACGAGAAGCTGGATGCGTACGACCAGGGCGTCGTTTGTTTTTTGGATAAGATGCTGCCCATGAACATCCGAGAGTTGTTGAATAGGGAAGGGGATGTGAATAGCTTAGACGTGCATTTACGTGAGTCGAATTTATTTATGCCTATACTGTGCTTTTCTATTTTCTTGTCCTCTTAACTTTTCTATTTTCATTTCTGTAGAGGACATGGCGCCCATGACTGCGGCGGAGAGGAAAAAATATCTCGAGGAAATGAAGGCAAAGAAGGCTGCTGAGGGGTTGGCAGCCACTGATCCTGCTGGACTCATCACACGCAAGCCGAAGAGGAAGGCTGATCATCCGCCCGAGTCTCAGGCTGAGTCCCTCACAGCGGCCACGCAAGATAAGGCGTCGCCCGGGAAAGATGATAAACGGAAGGCAGTAACTAAGTAAAAAGGTAAGAAAACGCCTTCCCCTTCCTCGATTAGTGCCATCAAGACCAGTGGATTGGTGCAATCTTTCTGGGATAAAGATTTTGACTACGGTGCCTATGTCAAAGAGAGGTTGGTCTTTAATCCAGAGGACGCGGAGGCTGGGAACCAGGGCACTGTTCCCTTTATGACGAGAGATGTGGGAGTTCATTGCTTGCGGTCCATAATGCTCTTAGACGCGGTAGATCGGAAGCATGAAGAACTGGTGTAGAATGAAGAGGCCCTTCAGGCTACGGTGAGGGCATTGGAAAAAGAGGTGAAGGAGGCCAAGGACGCGTGGGAGAGAGAAGTGAAGGAAGCCAGAGAGGCGGTGAAACTTGAGTGTGATAAGCGCATCTCCGATCTGAAAATTGGTTATGCAACGGATCTTGCTGGGAAGGACGGAGTTATCGCTAAGCTGCAAAATGATGTCGCGGCTGGAGCGGAAAGGGAGGATCAACTTAAGGCTGTGGTTTCTGAGGCGAAGGGCAAGCTAGCTCTGAATTTCGATGCTGGCTTTGAACGGGCTAAACCTCAAGTCGCCCTTCTGCACCCTGACGTCGATCTTTCCGCCCTTGATTCCGTTAAGGTTATTGTAGATGGCGCCCTAGTGGACGAACCATAATCTCACTTGTTGTAATTTTTGATTTATTTTGAACTCAATATTCTTCTTTGAATTTGTAATGATGCATCGTTTTCCTTAAAATTCTCGTCTGTTCCTTTTATCTTCGAATTTATTCATTTTAGAAAGCACCTCCTGGGCGGTGGTTATTACTTGTGTTTGTTTCATAACTCTGTTAAAAATTGTCGGGTTGTTTCATTTGGCGCTCGATGTCTTAGGGCCCTCTTTAGAGGGTTGAGAAATTAGGTGGCGATCTTATTTTCGGCTCACGACGTCTTAGAGCCCTCTTTGGGGTTAAGGAATTAGGTGGCGATTTCATTTTTGGCTCACGACGTCTTAGAGCCCTCTTTGGGGTTAAGGAATTAGGTGGCGATTTCATTTTCAGCTCACGACGTCTTAGAGCCCTCATTGGGGGTAAAGGAATTAGGTGGCGATCTCATTTTCGGCTCACGACGTCTTAGAGCCCTCATTGGGGTTAAGGAATTAGGTGGCGATCTCTTTTTAAGCTCACGACGTCTTAGAGCCCTCATTGGGGTTAAGGAATTAGGTGGCAACCATCGCTGGGGTTAACGAATCAGATGGCGATCTCATTTAAGATTTGGCGCTGTTGATCTGTTACAGGCCATGTGAGTAATATGAAACAAGTGATATATATATATATGTTAATAAGAAAGCGGGGCCTCATTAAAAACCCCCACTACTGCAGGGGAAAAGAGTGCCCCTTGCTCCTTTTCCTTTAGGCCGTACAGAAATATCGCAATACATAAGATAAAAGACAAAGTAAAAATTAAAATGGTTTTATTGACCCTCTAGTTCGCCTTTGAATTGTTGTGGCGAGCTTCTCCCTACTTTGTAGCTGAATCACGAACGTGCTTAGGTTTGTGAAATCCCAGAATCATGTTTATTCCCTTTGGTAGGTCTGTCTTGCTAGCTTTCTTTGTGAAATTTCTGGTACGCCAAGCTGGCGTGTTGACTAGCTTGAGTACATCTGTCTGCTGGACTGGATAAAGAGCAAGGCGACGAGCAGTAAGATTCAGATTTGTCTTTAGGGGCTTTGTTACGCTCAACACTTCATCCATCAAACCTTCTTTTGGACCTGCAGTAGATTTTGTACATTCCTGCTGAACTTCTCCTTCTGGATCTATGCCTCCGGAGCTTGGCTTGGCATCTGTACACAGAGCGAGGCGACGACACACTTTGGCGGGGTAGCCGCTAAGCCTATATGTCGATGGACGAGCGGTAAGATTCAGATTTTTCTTTAGGAGCTCTGTTATGCCCAGCTCTTCATCCATCAAACTTTCCTTTGGACCTCTCGCTACTTCTATGCGTTCTTGCTGGAACTCTTCTTCTTGATTTGTGCTAACGATGTTCACCTGGTGTGCTTTTGGGTTGCTGGTTCCTTTCCTTTCTCTCTGCAGCTTCAAGCTATTGTGATAACATTCTCGTGCAATCTTCTGATCTGCTCTGATGGTGCCGACCCGTCCATTGTCCAGCGGGTATTTCATGACGAGGAACTTAGTGGAAAGATAGGCGTCAAGGACGTTGAAGGTCGAGCAGCCTATTATGATGTTGTAAGAACAGGGCGAGTTTACCACTAAATATTTAATCCTGATGGTTTTGGCGTTGTTACCTATGCCGAAGGTTGTCTTCAAGGTGATGTATCCACGAACATGTACCTACTCCCCTGTGAAGCCAGCCAGGATTCCCTTGAAGGGTTGCAACTGGTCCTCGTCCAGTCCCATTCTTTCAAAAGCAGAGTAATAAAGGATGTATGCGGAGCTTCCAGGATCAATCAACATCCTCTTGACATCCCAATTGAAGATTTGCACAGTAATGACCATGGGATCGTCATCGTGGGGGATCACTCCTTTGCGGTCTTCGCCTGAGAAGGTGATATCTGTCTGGCGCTCTGGCTCCATTGTGGCGTGGTCATCGATCAGCATTACCTGCCTCACATATCTTTTTCGGGAGGTGCTGGATTCTCCTCCTCCTGCGAAGCCGCCGAATATGGTGTTCAAAGTGTTGCGATCATCATCCTTCGCCACATCTTTCTCCTTTTGGGGGTCTTCGGGGGGACGCCTGTCTCCTTCTCTGCTTTCTTTCACGTATCCTCTTAGCCTACCATTCTGAATCAGCTTCTCAATCTCTCTCTTCAGGTGGATGCAATCATATGTGGTATGTCCTTTTATGCGGTGATACTTACACCAGGCCTCCTTGTCATTTCCCATGATGTTTCCTCTCGGTGGTGGGGGTTCGGGGATGAGTCTAGAATGGTACACATCTATCTAGATCTGCTCATGGCAAGTGTTGAACGCCATGAAGGATTCTGGCAGGGGTGCGCGCCTATCTTAGACATGGCGCTTGTATGGCGCTCTGTCTCTGTGGGCGGGTGGATAATAGTTACGGCGATGGTCGTAGTTGCTGGGGCCACGCTCCCTGGAATCTCTCGCTTTCTTTTCAGTGTTGCTCTCCTCTCCCTTTATGTAACATTCCGCCCTGGACATGATCTCCTCCATGGAATCGGCAGGTTTTTGCGCCAGCGATTCATTGAACTGTCCGACGCAGAGGTCGTTTTGGAAAGCTCCCACGAACAGCTCCTGGTTCGGGTTCACAATTAATTGTGGCATCGTTGTATCTTGCAAGATATTCACGGAGGGTCCCATTTGATCCTTGGCGGACGTTGAAGAGGCTGGTAGATGACACCTTGCGGTGGCGACTAGCCGAAAACTAGTGTGTTAATTTGTGCGTCATGTCTTGGTAACTGACTGAAGGTGAGAAAAACACACAAGAGGGGGGGGGGGGGGGTTGAATTGTGTGTGGGCAGTTTTTCTTTTCTCAAAACTTATGTAAAGTTCAGATTTAGATTCTGAACCTTTTTCAAAGAGTTTATGCAGCGGATTCAAAAGTAAAGAGAGAGGGAAAGAAAGACACAGATGTTTTTATACTAGTTCCTTCCACAAGTTGGAAGTAGTCTAGTCCCCTTGTTACTAACAAGAGATTTGAACTATAATCAAACTGATTACAATTGCTCAAAGCACACAGCTAAGAGACTTTCCTGCTCAAAGCACACAAGCTAAGAGACTTCCTTGCTCAAAGCACACAAGCTAAGAGACTTCCTTGCTCAAGACACACAGTCAAGAGACTTCTGTTTTGCTCAGCTCGCAGACTGAGACTTGACCAAACTGATTTACAAATAAAACAAGTTTGAGTTGAACACTTGATCAAATATCAGAGGTGTTCACTTAATACAACACAGGTTTAAGACTCAACACTTAAGAAATTCTAAGATACTTAGATTGTAAGAATTTCTAAGAGTTTTGGTGACTTTTTGAACTTTGACAGCAAAACAGAGCACGATATCAGTCTTGTGTTTTTCAGAGTCTTAGCAATTTTCTTCTTCAAATCTTCACCCTTTTATAGAGGAGAAGATAGCTGTTGAGAATTGCCCAGAAAAGCAGCAAAGAGCCGTTGCATTTGGAAGCTAGGATAGCTGAAAATGTGTGCTGAAACTGAGCAGAACAGAGCACACAATTTTTTAATCCTTTCCTTAAAAGCTGGGGAATGTCTCTACAAGGGAGGCAACTGTTCCATTGGAGTTGTTCTGACACTGCAGACATTAAATGATGACTGAGACAGTTGCTTTTTCTTCCATGTCAAACTTCAGAAGCTTCTTCAGGAACACAGTACTTCAGAAGCTCACTTCAGAAGCAGGACTTCAGACGCACACTTTAGAAGCACTGTTCATCAGACACACTTCTTCAGACGTTGACTTTTGTTGACCTTCAGACTCAGCCTTCAGACGTTGACTTCTGTTGACCTTCAGACTCAGCCTTCAGACGTTGACCAATGTTGACCTTCAGATTCAGCCTTCAGAAGCACCCTTCAGACGCAGTCTTCAGACTCTGCCTTCAGAAGCACCCTTCAGACGCAGTCTTCAGAAGCTGCTTCAGACCCAGTTTTGCTTCAGCTTGCAACAAAGGCTTCAATTCTTTCTTTCTTGCTCTTAGCTTGTTCTTCCATAACCAATATAAATTACCAACATTAAAAACATGGTTCTGCACACTTAGAACAAAGCATTAGCAATTACCAATTTTCTTTTTAACACTTTGTTATCATCAAAACCCAAAAGAGAGTTGTTCATACACATTTTGTTCCAACAATCTCCCTCTTTTTGATGATGACAAACATAAGTATTAATAGAAAATTGTTGTTAATTTAATTAACAAGTTGACTACAAGGTGTGAGGTTTGCAGGCTCCCCCTGAGTCTGATCCAGGTTAATTAAATTCAGTTTAAATCAAAACAGGTGAAAATTTCAAAATTGTTGTTAAGTTTAATTAACAAGCTGACTTCAGGATGAGGTTTGCAAGCTCCCCCTTAGTCTGATAATCCTCAAGGTTAGGTTTGCAAGCTCCCCTTGATTCTTATCCAAGTTAATTAAATTTAACTTAGAACAATAATGTGAAATTATCACTCAGAATTGTAAATAACAAGCTGACTTCAGGTTATGAGGTTTGTAAGCTCTCCCCCTAAGTCTGATAATCCACAGGATGAGTTTTGTAAGCTCCCTGAGTCTTATCCTTGTTATTTAAATTCATTTCAACTCATTAAAGAGTGATATATCTCACAGAATTAAATTCAGAGGCTAAGAGATTAAAAACAGTTCTCATAAGTTAATTTCTATCAGAAATTGACTTATGTTCTGAGCCTCAGGCCTTAATACTTTTTACTCCCTCTCATAAGTTAATTAACTAACAGAATTTAACTTATATTCTGAGCTCAGGAGCTTTAATACTTGTTTACATTTCTCCCCATTTTGTCATCAACAAAAAAAAATTCAGAATTTTAAGAGAGTTTGAAAAACATGTGAGATAAAAATGCAATCATATAGGTAATCAAGCAGCAAAGATAAGCATCAGAGTAAGCTTGATCATACATGAAGTATATAACATTGCATTTGAAAATAAGAGAATGCTGTTCAGAACATAAAAGATTCTTCAGAGCATTCTGATCAGACACAAACTGATCAGAAATGTTCAGTACCACTTGACTGGTTTTAGAAAACTGAAAACAAATCATTTTGTTCAGAGCATTTTTGTTCAGTATTTCAAAGACAGATTCAGAAAAAGTCTTTTGGCTACTTGGAGTACTCTTAGTATCACTGAACTATCTTAGACAAGATTGTTCAGATCATATACCAACTTAAAGTTTTAGCACAACTGAACTCTTTTCAGAAAACCGAAAAAATATTACGTTTAGCTCAGTGCTTCTGAACCTTTTCAGACAAAACAGTTCAGGGTTTTTTAAATAGGTTTGAAAAAACTGAACCTGTCTGATACCAAAGTGAGACTGATATCAATGTGGGACTGATACCAAAAAGGTTTGTAAAGCTGAACATGTCTGATATCAATTTGAGCATGTTTGATAAAAAAAATGTGTCTGTGTTTTTGTTTAAAACATTTCAGAACTGAAAACAGAAAAACACATTTTCAAATTGATGACTTTGGAGGGACAAAGCATAACTTTCAAAGCTTAATGCATCATTGCCCAAAGTTATAACTTATCAGATTCTGACCAAAAGTTTGGTAACTATCAGATTCAAAAGTCAGAAAATCCAGGTTCTGAACCTCAGACTCTGAAGTTTTTCAGATGCTTAACTTTCTTCAGACTCTCAAAATGAGTGACTGATAAGTCTTAGCTTCTGATAAACTCACGATCTCAGTTTTCATTCAGATTCAAGCATATTTTCAAGAGATGAAATGCATGTTCAGATTCCTTTTAATAAAGTTAAATCTGTCTTCTGTCAGGGGTTTTGTAAATATGTCAGCCCATTGATGATCAGTATCAATGAATTTAATATCCAAAACTCCCTTCTGAACATAATCTCTTATAAAATGATGTTTAATTTCTATATGCTTGGCTCTAGAATGCATAATTGGATTTTTGGACAGACATATTGCAGCAGTATTATCACAGTAAATAGGAATGTTGTCTGCATGAATCTGATAGTCCTCCAACTGATGTTTCATCCAGAGCAGTTGTGTGCTACAACTTGCAGCTGAGATGTATTCTGCTTCTGCTGTTGACAAAGCAATAGTTGCTTGTCTTTTGCTGGCCCAGGATATCAGATTTTCACCCAGAAATTGACAATTTCCACTGGTGGACTTTCTTTCAGTCCTGTCCCCAGCATAGTCAGCATCACAAAATCCAACTAGCTTATAATCTAAGGATTTCTTATACAGAAGTCCCAGATTAGTTGTTCCTTTCAGATACCTAAAGATTCTCTTGACAGCAGTCATATGAGATTCTCTAGGATCTGACTGGAATCTAGCACATAGACATACACTAAACAAAATATTTGGCCTAGAAGTAGTTAAGTATAACAGAGAACCTATCATACCTCTATAGAGCTTCTGATCTACTTTTGAGCCATTGTCCTCTTTGCTTAAAGTGCAGGTAGGATGCATTGGTGTTGTCATCAGCTTACAATCATCAAGCTAGAACTTCTTCAGAAGCTCCTTTGTGTATTTGGACTGATGAACATACACACCATCTTTGCATTGGTTGATTTGAATTCCAAGAAAGAACTTCAATTCCCCCATCATGCTCATTTCAAATTCATCCTGCATTAACTTTGAAAATTCTTTGCAAAGAGAGGCATTAGTAGAACCAAATATGATATCATCAACATATATTTGCATAATTAAGATGTCTTTCTTAAGAGTTTTTCTAAAGAGTGTATTGTCAACTTGACCTCTTACAAAATCATTTTTAAGTAAGAAATTACTTAGTCTTTCATACCAAGCTCTAGGAGCTTGTTTCAGACCATATAGAGATTTCTTAAGTTTAAAAACAAAATCTGGATGTTTTACATCTTCAAAACTAGGAGGTTGTTTAACATAAACTTCTTCAGAAATAACTCCATTTAAAAAAGCACTTTTAACATCCATTTGATACAAGATGATATCATGATTAACAGCATAGGAAAGAAGTAACCTGATTGCTTCCAGTCTTGCAACTGGAGCAAATGTCTCAGTGTAGTCTATTCCTTCCCGCTGAATGTTGCCTTGAGCAACCAGTCTTGCCTTGTTTCTGATCACTTCTCCTTGTTCATTAGGCTTGTTTCTGAACACCCATTTTGTTCCAATGATGTTCTTGTTTTCTGGTTTTGCAACTAGATTCCAGACATCATTCCTTTGAAACTGGTTCAGTTCTTCCTGCATAGCTACAATCCATCCATCATCTGCAAGTGCTTCATCAGCTGTTGTGGGTTCAATCATTGATAGAAGTCCAATCATTGAATCATTCTGACAGAATGCTGATCTTGTTTTCCTTGGATTGTTCTTGTTCCCAATAATCAGCTCCTCAGGATGTGAAGACTTGTACTTAAATGAAGTTCTGGGTGGATTATCTTCTGAAGAATCACCAGGGGCTTGTTCAGAACCATGCTGATCTTGATTATCTTCAGGGGGAGAGTCAGCATCTGAGAGTTTCTCAGTTTCTTCAGGATTTTCAGCTTCTGAACTTTCTTCAGACTCTGAACTCTGTTCAGGTTCTGAAGGTTCTTCTGAGAGTCTGAAATCTGCATAACTCTCAACCAGCTCTGGTATTTCATTACCAGGCTTCTTATCATCAAATCTTATGTGTATTGATTCTTCAACAACATGTGTTTCAGAATTATACACCTTGTATGCTTTAGATCTCTCTGAGTATCCTAAAAAGATACCCTTTTGAGCCTTAGCATCAAATTTCTTTAGGTATATCTTATTGTTTAGAATGTAACAAGTACAACCAAACTGATGAAAATAAGAAATACTTGGTTTTCTTCCTTTAAAAAGTTCATATGCTGTTTTATTCAAAATAGGTCTGATATAGATCATGTTCTGAATATAACATGCTGTGTTAACAGCTTCTGCCCAAAAGTACTTTGCAATTTTGGATTCATGGATCATGGTTCTAGCCATTTCTTGCAAAGATCTGTTCTTTCTCTCTACAACCCCATTTTGTTGTGGAGTTCTAGGAGAAGAGAACTCATGGAGAATTCCATGATCTTCACAAAAAATTTCAAAAGGTTCATTTTCAAATTCCCCACCATGATCACTTCTGACTTTTAAAATTTTTAAGTCATTTTCATTTTGTACTTGTTTGCAGAATTTATTAAACACATCATATGTTTCATTTTTAGTTCTAAGGAATTTAACCCAAGTCCACCTACTATAATCATCAACAATTACAAGTCCATACTTCTTCCCATTGATTGAAGCTGTTCCAACAGGACCAAACAAATCAATGTGAAGCAGTTCTGAAGATCTTGAGGTGGAAGCAATGTTTTTGGATTTAAAAGATGTTTTAGAAAATTTTCCTGTTTGGCATGCTCCACACAGAACATCTGAGTGATAGTTAATGTTTGGCAGGCATGTGACCAGTTGCAACTTGCTAAGCTTAGAGATGAGTCTCCAGTTAGCATGTCCAAACCTTTTGTGCCATACCCATTTCTCATCACTCACAGACAGAAGGCAAACTACCTTCTGCTGAACCAGTTCTGAAAAATTGAATTTATAAACATTGTTTTTCCTATTTCCTTTGAACACAACAGATTTATCATTGTTGTTGATTACAGTACATGTGTTCTTATTAAACTGGACTTCATAATTACTATCACATAATTGACTTATGCTAAGTAAATTATGTCTAAGTCCATCTACCAGCCAAACATCATCAATGGACAGGGAAGAATTACCTATCTTACCAGTACCAATGATCCTTCCTTTCTGATTTCATCCAAACCACATAGTTCCTCCCTCTTTCATGCTCAGGGTTTGGAACATAGACTTGTCTCCTGTCATATGACGCGAGCATCCACTGTCTACGTACCAAGACCTTTCCTTTTCTTTGGATGACAAGCATATCTGCAACAGAAATTATCTTAGACTTAGGTACCCAGATTTTCATGGGTCCTTTATGGTTAGTCCTGAAAGGTTTAATCTTTTGTTGCACCTTATGTCTGAAGTTATAGAACTCAGACTTGTTCAGATATCTTGGATATGAATCCTTGAATCTTGAAGAAGTCTTAGTTTTAGAAACTGAGTTCTTCAGAACCTGAGTTCTCAATGGTTTAGACTTAGATTTCTTCAGAACTTGAGACTTGAAAGTCTTTGGTTCTGATTTCTTCAGAACTCTAGTTTTGTTAACCCCTGACACAAGGCAAACTTCAGTTTGACCTTTCTTAAAACAATCAGAAACAGATGACAGTTTGGCTTTCTTTTGCTTGCTTTGCCTGATATTCTGAGATTGAAAATATTTTGTATAGACTGGTTTAGTAGTTTTTGAAGGTTTTATAACCCCAGTCTTAGTAAAATCTGAGTTTGAATTCTTCAGACTCTGAGACTTACTTGTTTCAGGTTCTGAACTCTTCAGACTCTGAACATTTTCAGGTTTAGAGTCTGATTTTCTCATACTCTTAGGCTTAGGACCTTTTGGTTTAGACTTTGGCAAGGTTTTAACATCTGCCTTCATCTTCCCTTTAGGTTCAGAAGCTTTAGAGTCTGAGCAGTTCAGAACTTCAGACTCAGTCTCAGTTTCTGCTAAATTCAGTTTCTTAGAACTGTCAGAAGCAGGCACAAAGCACACCTCATTGCCTTTTAAAATATTTTCAGAACAAGATGATATTTTTAATTCATTTGAGAGATTGAATGAATCATTTTTAAAACCAAGACCTTCACCTTTGTTTCTGTAAATATTGTAAATCATAGAAGCAACCTTACTTCTATTGATTCCTGTTAAAATAAAGTCCTGAAGAGCAATTTCATGTTCATTTGGAATTTCTTCAGGTTTCTTACCACATCCCTGAGTTCTCTCACTTCTTCATCAATCTCATTGAATTGATTCTGAAGTTTGAGATTCTCCTCAGTCAGCAAGTTATGTTTATTTTTCAAAGATTTTAGTTCACCTAACTTGCTTTTGAGATGGTTCATAAGATCTTTAACAGTTTCAATCAGTTCAGATCTTGCAGAGTATACCTCATCTTCCTCATCTGAGTCTGAACATGATTTTGCATCAGAAAAAGCTGTTGCGATTAAAGCCAGGTTTGCTTCCTCTTCATCATCAACTCAGAATCATTGTCAAGATCATCCCATGTTGCCATAAGACTCTTCTTGAGTTTATTTCTGAAATTGCTTTTAGAACTGGTCTTCTTTGATTTTTCCTTTGACTTGTCCTTCTGAAGTTAAGGACACTCAGCAACAAAATGACCAGGCTTCTTGCAATTGAAGCAACCCTTCTGATCTTCCCTTTTTGAACCAGATCCTTTAGAGGTGCTGCTTCTGTTAGAGAATTTCTTCTGTCTTTTCATTAAGTACTGAAATCTTAGAAAGCATTGCAAGCTCCTCAGCATCTGAATCTTCTTCAGAATTTCCCTCAGAAAATTCTTCTTCAGATTCAATAGCTTTCAGAGCCTTTACAGACTTTCTTTTGGATTTCAGTGCTATTGACTTAGACTCTCTAACTGAATCATCTTCATTAAGTCCCAGTTCATGCACTTTGAGGGAGCTTATAAGATCTTCAATACTTAAAGTGTTTAGATCTTTAGCTTCCTCAATAGCAGTTACTTTGGGTCTCCATTTAGATGGCAGACTTCTAAGAATTTTGTTCACATGATCAACAGTGGTATAACTCTTCTTCAGAATCTGAAGTCCAGAAACCAGAGTCTGAAATCTTGAGAACATAGTCTCAATATTTTCATCCTCTTTCATTATGAACAGTTCATATTGCTGAACAAGAATATTAGCCTTTGCTTCTCTAACTTTTGTGTTACCTTCATAGTTAGAGCAGAGGGATTTGAAAATGGCTTTGGCTGTAGATTTGTCACTCAGCTTCTGGTACTCAGTGTGAGGTAGAGAATCCACAATGATTCCTCTCACATTATGATGCTTTCTGTATATCTTCCTTTCAGCATCACTCAGCCCTCTTCTGTTGACAGCTACACCTTCTTCATCAATTGGAATAATGATTCCATCCTCTATAATATCCCATAATGAATCATTAATACCAATGATGTGGTTGTACATCTTACTCTTCCACCATGAGAACTTTTCTGGGTCACCAGTAAACATTGGGGGTTTATTGTGTGACCTAGATTTTCTTTCCTCTGTACCATAGTCATATGAATATGATGTAGAAGTACCAGTACCTCTTTGTGGTCTAGGAGAGGGTGGATGGGAACTACTTGATGACATGTTTTTCTCAGGATCTCACTGACTCACTGTTAAGTGATTGAATATCAGAACCGGAGCTCTGATACCAACTGAAGGTGAGAAAAACACACAAGAAGGGGGGGTTGAATTGTGTGTGGGCAGTTTTTCTTTTCTCAAAACTTATGTAAAGTTCAGAATTAGATTCTGAACCTTTTTCAATGAGTTTATGCAGCAGATTCAAAAGTAAAGAGAGAGGGAAAGAAAGACACAGATGTTTTTATACTAGTTCCTTCCACAAGTTGGAAGTAGTTTAGTCCTTTTGTTACTAACAAGAGATTTGAACTATAATCAAACTGATTACAATTGCTCAAAGCACACAGCTAAGAGACTTTCCTGCTCAAAGCACACAAGCTAAGAGACTTCCTTGCTCAAAGCACACAAGCTAAGAGACTTCCTTGCTCAAGACACACAGTCAAGAGACTTCTAATTGCTCAATACACAAAGTAAAGAGACTTCTGTTTTGCTCAGCACGCAGACTGAGACTTGACCAAACTGATTTACAAATAAAACAAGTTTGAGTTGAACACTTGATCAAATATCAGAGGTGTTCACTAATACAACACAGGTTTAAGACTCAACACTTATGAAATTCTAAGATACTCAGATTGTAAGAATTTCTAAGAGTTTTGGTGACTTTTTGAACTTTGACAGCAAAACAGAGCACGATATCAGTCTTGTGTTTTTCAGAGTCTTAGCCATTTTCTTCTTCAAATCTTCACCCTTTTATAGAGGAGAAGATAGCTGTTGAGAATTGCCCAGAAAAGCAGCAAAGAGACGTTGCAATTGGAAGCTAGGATATCTGAAAATGTGTGCTGAAACTGAGCAGAACAGAGCATGCAATTTTTGAATCCTTTCCTTAAAAGCTGGGGAATGTCTCTGCAAGGGAAGCAACTGTTCCATTGGAGTTGTTCTGACACTGCAGGCATTAAATGCTGACTGAGACATTTGCTTTTTCTTCCACGTCAAACTTCAGAAGCAGGACTTCAGACGCACACTTCAGAAGCACTGTTCATCAGACACACTTCTTCAGACGTTGACTTTTGTTGACCTTCAGACTCAGCCTTCAGACGTTGACTTCTGTTGACCTTCAGACTCAACCTTCAGATGTTGACCAACGTTGACCTTCAGACTCAGCCTTCAGAAGCACCCTTCAGACGCAGTCTTCAGACTCTGCCTTCAGAAGCACCCTTCAGACGCAGTCTTCAGACTCAGTCTTCAGAAGCTGCTTCAGACCCAGTTTTGCTTCAGACTTGCAACAAAGGCTTCAATGCTTTTTTTCTTGCTCTTAGCTTGTTCTTCCATAACCAATATAAATTACCAACATTAAAAACATGGTTTTGCACACTTAGAACAAAGCATTAGCAATTACCAATTTTCTTTTAACACTTTGTTATCATCAAAACCCAAAAGAGAGTTGTTCATACACATTTTGTTCCAACACCGACGACGGAGAAATGGGGCAAGTTCATGTACTACCTGAGGGCGGCGTCTTTGAATGTCCCTGCCAACAGCTTATATTTGAGGGAGTCAGCAGCGCCGATGATGACCATCTAGGTGTTGAAAGCTGTTACGTGTTCCACTGGATCGCTCTTTCCGTCGAAAGACGAAAGAGAGGGTGGCTTGAAGTTTTCTAGGACCGGCACATTCCAAACTTCAGCGGAAAGTGGTTGCGGATCTGGATCTATTGACTCGTCCTGTTGGGAGCCGTTCCCCTCAACATGTTGTTGTTTCTGGATTGTCTCCATTGTCGCTTGCAGAGCTTCGTTGTGGTCGCGAAGCTGTTGGATTTGTTGTAGTCGGGCTTCCAAGGGCATCGGATCCGCCATCAATGGCGATGATGACGGTCGTTTGGGACGGTTATGAAGACTAAGATTGGTGGTTGAAGATTAGCGATTAAGATCGCGAATCTCAGAGAGAGGATTGGTTTTTTGAACAAAGAACAGGTTGAACGTTTGATTAGAGTTAGGGATGTATTTAATGTTGAATCGCGGCGGATTCGGAAGTTTCAGGGTTGCTCCTGAGAAACACCGTGGATTCACGGCATTCTGGTGGTTTTCAGAGGCCACGGATCGACTGTCTTGCTTTCAGAGATGATGGCTAGGTTTTACCGTAGCCCCATGGTGGGCGCCAACTGTACTGGCAGTGAGTACAATGTGGGAAAACTAGGGTTTCTAGAGTCTGTTTAGGTCATGCCTTGGGGATGATCCCAATGTTACTATTTGTAGCCTCGACTTGGGCCTATTTGGCCATGGTTTTGGGCCCAAATCGTAAAGGGCCAAAACCATGACTAGGGCGCCCTTGTCAACTGCTGAGGGCCCCCCCTGAAGGTCTCCTTTAGGGAGGTCATCTAGGATTATTTATTACTGTTGAGTGGGCCCCGCGCCCTCCTGGAGGACGTCCAACCTTACTCCAAGGGTTCTAACCCTTGTCTTTAGGATCTCAAGGCCTAAATGGTGAGATCTAAGGTCCAATTGGTGTATACACTAATATTTATTAAGGATAGTTTAGTCAAAATATTACTATATCTTTTTTTTTAAAAATGAAAGTATTACTATCTCATTTTCATTTATATATTTCGTTTAATATATATTAAATGGTCAAATATATCATTCTTTATGTGTAAGATGTTGAGTCTTTTGGTGTTGGCTGCATATTTTGGCAAAACCAAAGTGTTGAATAGAAGCATCTCCATGATTAGAACATTTCTTCAGTTGGAAGTTTTCTCATTTGAAGCTGTTCAGAAGCTGAAAATTACATCAGAAGCTGAATGTTCATCAGAAGCACTGTAGCACTTCAGAAGCTGATTCAGGTTCTGATGCCAGCGTTGACTTATGTTGACTTCATCAGAAGCTGGTTATTTTCAAGGTTTTTCTATGCGAATCTTTGCAAGATTTATTGAGGATTTATCCACGCATATGGCTTCTAGAATGCTGATTTATTTGAAGAAGATTTTATTGAAGATTTGGTTCAAAGATATGAAATTCATATTTTCCTGTTATAATCTTTAAAAGATTCAGTACAGTTTTATTTGTTACATTATTGGACCAATCTTATTTCAGTAACAAATCAAATCAGGAGATTAGTTTGCTATTTATGTTGCAAGACTGAAGACTATATAAGGAGGAGTGATGCTGCTTTCAAGACTTACGAATTTATAGAGTTTAAGATCAGAGAATTGAGTCTTAGTATTTTTAAGCTTTTAGCTTTATTGTGCACCACTCTGTTAGAGTTGGTTTAGGTGTTTGATTAAGTTGTAATTCATTCTAAGCCTTTAGGTACGAATGAAGTGTTGTCATTGAAATTGTGCTCAAAAACAGGGTATTGTTAAGGGTTGTTCAAGTGGCTGGGGTTAGTTACTTGAATAGGAAGTTAGAGGTTTTCTAATACTCAGAGTTGGGTAGAAGTCTGACTAGGAGGAGTTTAATTGCTAAGGCTGGGAACTGGGAGTCGGTGTCTTGAGTCTTTGGGTTAAATCCTATAGTGGATTTCCTTCCTGGATTGGTATCCCCTAGAGTAGGTGGTGTTTACTCCGAACTGGGTTAACAAACCTTGTGTGTTTTTAGCTTTCCTGCACTTTATATTCCTGCTGATTATTTGCTTTTATATTGTGCTAAGTTCTGTTCAGAACCTGTTAGGTTCAGAACCAGTTTTAATCAGAACCTGTTAGTATCTCGTAAGTATTGCCTGGCCAAAATTTCAATTGGCATCAGAGCAGGCACCCTGCCTGTGTTTTGGGTGAGATTCAGAGGACTTAATATCTGGCAAGCATGGATAGAGAAGGAGGCTATGTCAATAGACCACCCCTACTAGATGGCACAAACTATGAATATTGGAAGTCAAGGATGTGTGCTTTTCTAAAGTCTATTGACAGCAGGACTTGGAAAGCTGTGATTAAGGGCTGGGATCATCCTGTGTATACAGACAAAGATGGTAACAAGACTGAGGTTGTGAAGCCTGAGGTGGAATGGACCAAAGCTGAAGATGATCTGTCACTGGGAAATTCAAAAGATTTGAATGCTATCTTTAATGGTGTTGATCAGAATATGTTCAGACTTATCAAACAATGTACTGTGGCTAAGGATGCTTGGGAAATTCTGAAAACCACTCATGAAGGAACTTCTAAGGTGAAGATGTCCAGATTGCAGCTGCTGACTACTAAGTTTGAGAATCTGAAGATGAAGGAAGATGAGAATATCCAGGATTTCTATATGAATGTGCTTGATATGGCTAATTCCTTTGATTCTCTTGGGGAGAAGATGTCAGATGAGAAGCTAGTGAGAAAAATCCTCAGGTCCCTGCCCAGAAGATTTGATATGAAGGTGACAGCAATTGAAGAGGCTCATGATATTACCACTATGAAGCTTGAGGAGCTGATTGGGTCTTTGCTCAATTTTGAAACTGCATTCTGCAAACAGCCTGATAAGAAAGGAAAAGGTGTAGCTTTTACTGTGAACTCTGAAGCTGATGATCAACAAGAGTCTGAGGAGGATGACTTATCAGAAGCTCTAGTGTTGCTGGGAAAACAATTCAACAAGATTCTGAAGAATGTTAACAGAAAAGCCAAAGCCAAAGGTCAGAATTTCAGATTCAATAACAAAAAGCAACAAACTGATGAGAAGAAGACCAAGTCTGAGGAGAAAAGTAACCAAGCTAAAGGTGTGCAGTGTTATGAGTGTGAAGGGTATGGACACATCAAGTCTGAATGTCCCACTTTTCTCAAGAAGCAGAAAAAGAGCCTAGCTATTTCATGGTCTGATGATGGTTCTGAAGATGATGATGTTAGTGAATCTGATATGTGTGATACTGGTCTGGTAGTGAGGTCAGGAGCTATCTTGAAGGAGGAAGCTGTTTTAGAGTCTGAGACTTTTTTAGAGTCTGACTCAGAGTCTGAAGCCTCATCTGTGTCTGAAGCTGCTAAAACCTCATATGATGAACTAGCTGATAACTACAAGAAGCTGTATACCAGAAGTGCTGAGGTTTGCAAACAAATTTTTGATCAGAAGGAGACTATTCTTCAACTGGAGGCTAAAAAAGGTGAACTGTTAGTGCAGAATTCAGATTTAAAAGAAGAAATGAACCAACTAAACTCCCAACTTGAACAAATGAAGAAGCAAGTGAAGATGTTGAACTCTGCTACTGATAAGTTGGAGGACATTTTGGGGAATCAGCAACAAGGAAAAACTGGTTTAGGTTTTGTTGATCAGACTCAGATTCCTAAACAGATGAATTTTGTCCCTGCCACTCAAAGTGTTGATTCTATGATTGGAACATCTCAGATGAAACCTCAAAAGGTAGCCCAGAGGCAAGGACAGAATCAAACTCAGAAGAGACTTCAGATGCAAGGTCAGAAGCATGTTCAGATGCTGCCTCAGAAGCAACCCCAGAAATTTTTCAGAAACAGAAGGAGGAGAAATCATCCATGGATCTGTCATCATTGTGGAAAGAAAGGTCATATCAAACCATTCTGCTTTAAATTGTATGGTTACCCTGAACACTTTCAATATAGAAGAGTGCAACCAACTGCACCCAGACACAGTGTTCAGAAGGTGTGGAAACCTAAGGTTCAGAATTTAGGCCTGATTGATCATACTTCATTAAGAACCACTTCAAAAGAAGACTGGTATTTTGATAGTGGGTGTTCAAGGCACATGACTGGTGTGAAGAAGCTGCTGAGCAATATCAGATCATACTCCAGAAGTTATGTGACATTTGGAGATGGTGTAAAAGGTCAGATTCTGGGTATTGGAGATTTGATCAGAGAAGGTTTGCCCAGACTTAATGATGTGCTACTGGTGGAAGGATTAACCTCTAATCTGATCAGTATTAGCCAGCTATGTGATCAGGATTTAAAAGTGAACTTCAACAAGCAGGAGTGTATTGTTACTGATCAGGATGGAAAAACTCAGATGAGGGGCTGCAGATCCAAAGACAACTGTTATTTGTGGGTTTCTGAAGACGAAAGAAGTCTGACTTCTTGTCTTATGAGCTCAGAAGAGGAAGTCAAACTCTGGCACCAGAAATTGGGTCATCTGCATCTGAAAGGCATGAAGAAAATCCTAAGTACTGAAGCTATCAGAGGTGTACCTAATCTGAAGATCCATGAGAACAGTGTTTGTGGTGATTGTCAAATTGGAAAACAAACAAGAAAGTCTCATCCCAGATTAGTCCACCAGGTAACTACTAAAGTACTAGAACTTGTTCATATGGATTTAATGGGGCCTATGCAAGTAGAAAGTATTAGAGGAAAGAGGTATGCATTTGTAATGGTAGATGACTACTCAAGATATACATGGGTCAGCTTTGTTAGAGAAAAGTCTGACACTTTTGAAGTTTTCAAAGAGATGTGCATCCAACTACAAAGAGAGAAGGATAGTGGGATTATCAGAATCAGAAGTGATCATGGCAAAGAATTTGAAAACAAGAGCTTTTCAGAATTCTGTGCTTCTGAAGGAATAAAGCATGAGTTTTCAGCACCTATCACACCTCAGCAAAATGGTGTAGTTGAGAGGAAGAATAGGACATTAGCAGAATGTGCAAGGGTTATGTTGCATGCTAAGAAGTTGCCATATATGTTCTGGGCTGAAGCAATGAACACTGCATGTTACATACACAACAGAGTCACTTTAAAGAAGGGTACTGCATCAACTCTGTATGAATTATGGAAAGGGAGAAAGCCTACAGTCAAATATTTCCATGTGTTTGGGAGCAGATGCTATATCTTGGCTGATAGAGAAAATAGAAGAAAACTGGATCCTAAGTCTGATGAGGGCATATTCCTGGGTTATTCAGTGAACAGCAGAGCTTACAGGGTGTTTAATTCCAGAACCAAGGTTGTGATGGAGTCCATAAATGTGGTTATTGATGATTTGTCTGCTGAGAATGAAAAGAATGATCCTGAAGTTGTTCCAGAGTCTGAAGTATCAAAAGAACAAACCTCAGAAGCAGAAAAGCATTCAGAGTCTGAAGAAGCAGAAGATCAAACAGATCAAGTTCCAAATGGTAAAGGGCCATCAATTAGAGTTCAGAAGGATCATCCTAAAGACTTAATCATTGGAAGCTTAGATCAAGGCGTCAGAACCAGGAAATCAGATGTTGCTACTGATTCATGCTTTGTGTCAAAGTTTGAACCTAAAAATGTGAAAGAAACCCTAACTGATGAATTTTGGATTGAAGCAATGCAAGATGAGTTGAATCAATTCAAGAGGAGTGAAGTGTGGGATCTGGTTCCAAGACCTGAAGGGTTGAATGTGATTGGCACTAAGTGGATATTCAAGAATAAAACAGATGAAAATGGTACTGTAGTCAGAAACAAAGCAAGGTTGGTTGCTCAAGGCTATACTCAAGTTGAGGGACTTGATTTTGATGAGACCTTTGCACCTGTGGCCAGACTAGAGTCCATAAGATTACTGTTGGGTGTATCCTGCATTCTCAAGTTCAAATTGTTCCAGATGGATGTGAAGAGTGCATTTCTGAATGGATATTTGCAATAAGAAGTATATGTTGAACAACCTAAGGGTTTTGTGGATCCAAAGTTTCCAGAACATGTGTACAAGTTAAAGAAGGCTTTATATGGATTGAAACAAGCACCAAGAGCATGGTATGAAAGATTGACTCAGTTTCTTGTGGCTCAAGGTTACAGAAAAGGAGGTTCTGATAAGACTTTGTTTGTGAAAGATGAAAATGGGAGTCTGATGATTGCTCAGATTTATGTGGATGATATAGTGTTTGGAGGAATGTTTCAGAAGATGGTCAAACTGTTTGTTCAGCAAATGCAATCAGAGTTTGAAATGAGTTTGGTTGGAGAGCTTACTTACTTTCTTGGGTTACAGGTCAAACAAATGGAAGATATAATCTTCATCTCTCAGAGTAAATATGCCAAGAACATAGTAAAGAAGTTTGGTATGGAATCTGCTGCTCATAAGAAGACACCAGCTGCTACTCATCTGAAGCTAACCAAAGATGAACATGGAGTTTCAGTTGATCAAAGTCAGTACAGAAGCATGATAGGGAGCTTGTTGTATTTAACTGCAAGCAGACCTGATATCACTTATGCTGTTGGAGTTTGTGCAAGATATCAAGCTGATCCTAAGATGAGTCATCTGAGTCAGGTGAAGAGGATTCTGAAGTATGTGAATAGCACAAGTGACTATGGAATCATGTACTCACATAGTTCAAGTTCTGAACTGATGGGTTTTTGTGATGCTGACTAGGCTGGAAGTGCTGATGACAGGAAGAGCACTTCAGGAGGTTGTTTCTTTTTGGGAAATAACTTAATTTCTTGGTTCAGCAAGAAACAAAATTGTGTTTCATTGTCAACTGCTGAAGCTGAGTACATTGCTGCTGGGAGTAGTTGTTCACAACTGGTTTGGATGAAGCAGATGCTTGAGGAGTACAACATTAATCAAGGAACTATGACATTGTTTTGTGACAATTTGAGTGCTATCAACATCTCTAAGAACCCAATACAGCACAGCAGAACTAAACACATTGATATCAGACACCATTTTATCAGAAACCTTGTGGAGGATAAAGTCATTAAGCTAGAACATGTAGCACTGAAGAACAAGTTGCTGACATTTTCACAAAGGCCTTGGATGCTAAACAGTTTGAAAACTTAAGGAGTAAGTTAGGTGTGTGTTTACATGAAGACTTATAGCAATTACTGCAAACTGGATGTGAGGAAGGAAGAGTACCTGCCAGTTGTGCTTATGCTGAGTGTGATCCTGAACCAGAATCTGAGTCTGATGTGTTTTCCAAGATCTGTGTTACTTGTTCTGATTTTAATCCCTATGTGAAGACTATGATTTGTCAGAATTTTGTGGCTAAAAAGGGGGAGAAAATCTTATGCAATGTGTTGGCTCTGTTGGCTCTGATACCAAGAATTAGAAGTTGTATTGCTGCATTTCAGATGATCAGCTGTCAGTATTATTCAGAAAGTGTGTCATTGATTCAGAAGGTGACTAGTTTTGCTCTGATACCAAGCATTATATGTTCAGATATGATCAAGGGGGTATATGTGTCTCAGGGGGAGTACAAGATTGTTGTGATCCTGAGTGTTTTTGTGATCCTGAAGTGTGGTCCTGAAGAACAATTGTATTCTGAAGTGTGCTCTGATACCTTTTATCACTGCAGTTCAGTAGTAAGGGGGAGTTTGTATGAGAAGCTGAGTTGCAGGGGGAGTGTTGTGATGATCAGGAGTTGATCAGTAGCTCTGATACCATGTTTGTGATGATCAGGAGTTGATAAGTAGCTCTGATACCATGGTTGTGATCAGGAGTTGATCAGTACTTGGTTGATGTGTGCTTCAGTAGCTGCTATGTTTTGTAGAACTGAAGCTGGTTTGTGTTTAACATAGCTGAATCCGCTGCTTATGTTTATGCTATGATATTTTATTGTGGAGTTCTTCATTGCTGAGTTGATTATAAGGGAGATTGAAGAACTTGGATGGTTTTAGCCAAAAATTTGCCAAAGGGGGAGATTGTTGAGTCTTTTGGTGTTGGCTGCATATTTTGGCAAAACCAAAGTGTTGAATAGAAGCATCTCCATGATTAGAACATTTCTTCAGTTGGAAGTTTTCTCATTTGAAGCTGTTCAGAAGCTGAAAATTACATCAGAAGCTGAATGTTCATCAGAAGCACTGTAGCACTTCAGAAGCTGATTCAGGTTCTGATGCCAGCGTTGACTTATGTTGACTTCATCAGAAGCTGGTTATTTTCAAGGTTTTTCTATGCGAATCTTTGCAAGATTTATTGAGGATTTATCCACGCATATGGCTTCTAGAATGCTGATTTATTTGAAGAAGATTTTATTGAAGATTTGGTTCAAAGATATGAAATTCATATTTTCCTGTTATAATCTTCAAAAGATTCAGTACAGTTTTATTTGTTACATTATTGGACCAATCTTATTTCAGTAACAAATCAAATCAGAAGATTAGTTTGTTATTTATGTTGCAAGACTGAAGACTATATAAGGAGGAGTGATGCTGCTTTCAAGACTTACAAATTTATAGAGTTTAAGATCAGAGAATTGAGTCTTAGTATTTTTAAGCTTTTAGCTTTATTGTGCACCACTCTGTTAGAGTTGGTTTAGGTGTTTGATTAAGTTGTAATTCATTCTAAGCCTTTAGGTACGAATGAAGTGTTGTCATTGAAATTGTGCTCAAAAACAGGGTATTGTTAAGGGTTGTTCAAGTGGCTGGGGTTAGTTACTTGAATAGGAAGTTAGAGGTTTTCTAATACTCAGAGTTGGGTAGAAGTCTGACTAGGAGGAGTTTAATTGCTAAGGCTGGGAACTGGGAGTCAGTGTCTTGAGTCTTTGGGTTAAATCCTATAGTGGATTTCCTTCCTGGATTGGTATCCCCCAGAGTAGGAGGTGTTTACTCCGAACTGGGTTAACAAACCTTGTGTGTTTTTAGCTTTCCTGCACTTTATATTCCTGCTGATTATTTGCTTTTATATTGTGCTAAGTTCTGTTCAGAACCTGTTAGGTTCAGAACCAGTTTTAATCAGAACCTGTTAGTATCTCTTAAGTATTGCCTGGCCAGAATTTCATAAGAGATAATAACGGTTTGTTTCTTATCCACTTTTTTTAAAGAGATTAATTATAATAGACTATTAGAGTACATCAACTTTACAATGTCAACTAATCAAAATGAGTAATTTTGACATGACAACACAAGTGAATTAAAAATGAAAAGGAAAAATCAAAATAAAATCTCTACTAACTACTTTTGTTCACACGTTCCACTGTTTTTGGTTTTGATTGATCCCATGATTTTGTTCTTTGCCATTTAATTGTGCTCATGTTTTTATTGCTCGTGTTCTTCACTATTGGCTCATGTTTGAATAATAGAGAATGAAACCATTCAAAACCATCTCTCATGTTCTTATTAGGTGTCTTTTGAAATTCTGGCAGTCAAAGGTACAGTTCACAAAACAGAGCACGATTTTGCAAAAACAGAGCACAATTAAAATCAGTTCAGAAGCAGTAATAAAGGTGCAGAAATATAAAGAGGCACAAATATTTGTTAACCCAGTTCGGTGTAAATACCACCTACGTCTGGAGGATACCAATCCAGGAAGGAAATCCACTATTGGAATTAATACTAAGACTCAAGACACAGATCCCCTGTTCCTAGTCTTCTGACTTAATCTCCTATAGTTCTGATTTCTACCCAACACCTGAGTATAAGAAACCCCCTTCTTACTTCCTAATCAAGCAACTACAAACCAGTTACTTAACAACTCTGAAATCTACCCAGTTTTGAAGAAACACTTCAATACATCAATCAACACTCGTACCTAAAGGCTTAGAGTGAATTACAACTCAAACACACTAAACAAACTCAGATGAGTGGTGTACAAATAAGACCTAAGCTTAAAAAACACAAAGACTCTATTTCTCTGATTAATAATCTATGACTCGTAAATCTTCAACAATAGCAGCACATCTCCTTTTATAAGCTTCAGCAGCTTTCTTAATTCTGAATCCAATCTTCTGCAATTGATATGTTTCTGAATTATGAAAGGCTCAATAAGGAAACAAATAATTCTGCATTCAATCTTGCAAAGATTCTTTAACAAATAATCAAACATAAATACGAAGCCAATTTTCATAAGATCTTCATCAATTTAATTCAGTCTTCTAGAAATACTTCAGCCATGATAAATCTTCAGCAAATCTCCATAAGATACGCACAACATTAATGCATAAAAACTCAGCTTCTGAAAGCAGCTTCTGAAGTCCAGCTTCTGAAGAAGTCAACGCTGGTCAACAGGTGAATAGCGCGTCTGAAGTATTGTAGTGCGTCTGAAGGCACTTTCAACGTCTGAAGGCCAAAACTGCGTCCGAACCTCCTCAAATCCAAATTCTTGCTTCTGAAGACTTCTCTAACACATGGAGATGCTTTGCTTGAACACATTGAATTTACCAAAACATGCAGCCAACTTCTAAATACTCAACAATCTCCCCCTTTGGCAAATTTTTGGCTAAAATCAATGTTCCACAAATAACAAGTTCTTCAATTCAACACAAGAAACTCAGCAATGAAGAACTCAACAAAATCAAACATAACAAACATAGCACATAGTCTGTAGCAGCGGATACAACTATGTTTAACCATGAAATACACACAACAGCTTCAGTTCTTCAAGAACACACAAGACAACTGGTCATGTTCTGATAGTTCTAAGACTCTGATCATCACATGAGAATACTCTCCCTGAGGCTTTACAAACACACCAGCAAACACACCAGTTTCAAAACTACTCTCCCCCTGCAACTCAGCACACATACAATACTCCCCCTTAATTCTGAACTGCAGAAAATTCTGAGACATAAACTTCTGAAACTGAAACACTAAACTGAAACACTCTTCAGCACATAATTCTTCATGAACACTAAAAACACACAGTTCACAACTCAGGCACTTCATACTCATGTACTCCCCCTCAAACATATCTTGACAATTCTTGTTGTAATTTTGAAATCTGAAAAACTCTGTCAGCTTCTGAAAACTCTGAATTCTGAACAAACACTTCTTCTGAAAACATTCTGAATCACAACACAAGTTTTTCTCCCCCTTTTTAGCCACAAAATTATGACAAAACATCATCATATAGGGAATAAAAACTGCAAAAAAATCTTCAAAAACAGTCCCAGTAGTAGACTCAGACTCAGGATCACATTCAGCATGAGCAAATCTGGCAGGTACTCTATCTTCCTCACATCCAGTTTGCTGTAATTGCTATAAGTCCTCATGCAGACAAACACCTAGCTTGCTTCTCAGATTCTCAAATTGCTTGGCATTCAAAGCTTTTGTAAAAATATCAGCAATCTGGTTCTCAGTATCCACATGTTCAAGTTGAACAATCTTTTCCTCCACAAGATTTCTGATAAAATGATGTCTGATATCAATGTGCTTGGTCCTGCTGTGCTGTATAGGGTTTTTAGAAATGTTTATAGCACTTAAATTGTCACAAAATAGGGTCATAACACCTTGTTGCATGTTGTATTCTTCCAGCATCTGCTTCATCCATACCAACTGTGAACAACTACTACCAGCTGCTATATATTCAGCTTCAGCTGTAGACAGTGAGACACAGTTCTGCTTCTTACTGGACCAAGAAATTAAGTTATTTCCTAGAAAGAAACATCCTCCATAAGTACTCTTCCTGTCATCTGCACTTCCTGCCCAGTCAGCATCACAATACCCAATCAATTCAGAACTTGCACTGTGTGAGTACATGATTCCATAATCACTTGTACTGTTGACATACTTCAAGATCCTCTTAACTTGTGTTAAATGACTCGTCTTAGGATCAGCTTCATACCTTGCACACACTCCAACAGCAAAAGTAATATCAGGTCTGCTTGCAGTTAAGTACAGTAAACTCCCAATCATACTTCCGTACTGGCTTTGATCAACTGAAACTCCTTGTTCATCTTTAGTTAATTTCAGATGTGTAGCAGCAGGTGTTCTCTTATGGCTGGCAGTCTCCATTCCAAATTTCTTCACAATATTCTTGGCATATTTACTCTGAGAAATGAAAATTGTGTCTTCCATTTGCTTGACTCGCAGTGCAAGAAAATAAGTAAGCTCACCAACTAGACTCATTTCAAACTCAGATTGCATCTGCTGAACAAACAACTGAACCATTTTGTTTGACATCCCACCAAACACTATGTAATCAACATAAATCTGAGCTATCATTAAACTTCCATTTTCTTCTTTCACAAATAAAGTCTTGTCAGATCCTCCTTTTCCGTATCCTTGAGTCTCAAGAAATTGAGTAAGTCTCTCATACCATGCTCTAGGTGCTTGCTTCAACCCATACAGAGCCTTCTTTAATTTGTAAACATGATCAGGAAACTTAGGATCCACAAACCCTTTAGGCTATTCAACATAGACTTCTTCTTGTAGATAACCATTCAGAAAAGCACTCTTCACATCCATCTGGAACAGTTTGAACTTGAGAATGCATGATACTCCTAACAGTAGTAATCTTATGGACTCTAATCTGGCCACAGGTGCAATGGTTTCATCAAAATCAAGTCCCTCCACTTGAGTATAACCTTGAGCAACTAACCTTGCCTTGTTTCTGACCACAGTACCATGTTCATCTGTTTTGTTCTTGTAAATCCACTTAGTGCCAATCACATTTAAAACTTCAGGTCTTGGAACAAGATCCCACACTTCACTTCATTTGAACTGATTCAAATCATCTTGCATGGCTTCAATCCAAAATTCATCAGTTAGGGCTTCTTTAACATTTTTGGGTTCAAATTTTGACACAAATCATGAATCAGTAGCAACAGCATCTGAACTTCTAGTTCTGACTCCATGATCTAAGCTTCCAATGATTAAATCTCTGGGATGATCCTTCTGAACTCTAATTGATGGTCCTTTACCAGTAGAAACATGATCTGGATGAGTTTCTTCTGCTTCAGACTCTGCTTGATTTTCTGCTTCTGAAGCTTCTAACAGTTGTTCTTCTGATGCTTCAGTATCTGGAACCACTTCAGACTCATCTCTTTCTTTCTCAGCAGACAGATCATCAATCACAACATTAATAGACTCCATCACAACCTTGGTTCTGGTATTAAACACTCTATAGGCTCTGCTGTTCACTGAATAACCCAGAAAAATTCCCTCATCAGACTTAGGATCCAGCTTTCTTCTGTTTTCTCTATCAGCCAAAATGTAGCATTTGCTCCCAAAAACATGAAAATATTTCACAGTAGGCTTTCTTCCTTTCCACAGTTCATACAAAGTAGATGTGGTACCCTTCTTTAAAGTCACCCTGTTGTGAATGTAACAAGCTGTATTCATAGCTTCAGCCCAGAACATGTAAGGTAGCTTCTTAGCATGTAACATGACTCTTGCAGATTCTGCTAAGGTTCTGTTCTTCCTCTCAACTACACCATTTTGCTGAGGTGTTATAGGTGCAGAAAACTCATGCTTAATCCCTTCAGATGCACAGAACTCAGAAAATTTCTTATTCTCAAACTCCTTCCCATGATCACTTCTGATCCTGATAATACCACAGTTCTTCTCTCTTTGTAACTGAGTGCACAACTCTTTAAACACTTCAAATGTATCTAACTTCTCTCTAACAAAGCTAACCCATGTGAATCTTGAGTAGTCATCAACCATCACAAAAGCATCTCTTTCCTCCAATACTCTCAACTTGCATAGGCCCCATTAAATCCATATGTAACAGTTCTAGTACTTTAGTAGTTACCTGGTGAACTAATCTGGGATGAGACTTTCTTGTTTGTTTTCCAATTTGACAATCACCACAAACACTGTCCTCATTAATCTTCAGATTAGGTAGACCTCTGATAGCTTCAGTACTCAGGATTTTCTTCATGCCTTTCAGATGCAGATGACCCAGTTTCTGGTGCCAGAGTCTGACTTCTTCTTCTGAGCTCATGAGACAGGTAGTCAGGCTTCTTTCTTTTTCAGACACCCATAAATAACAGTTATCTTTTGATATGCAGCCTCTCATCAGAATCTCACCTTCTTGACCAGTTACAAGACACTCTTGCTTGTTGAAATTCACTTTTAAATCTTGATCACATAGCTGGCTTATACTGATCAGATTAGATGTCAACCCTTTCACAAGTAACACATCATTAAGTCTTGGTAAACCATCACTGATTAAGTCACCTATACCAAGAATCTCTTCTTTAGCTCCATCTCCAAATGTCACATAGCTTCTAAAATAAGGCTTTAAATTACTCAGTAGCTTCTTCACACCAGTCATGTGTCTGGAACAACCACTATCAAAGTACCAATCTTTCTTAGAAGTGGCTCTCAAAGAGGTATGAGCTATGAGGCCAACATTTTTGTCTTTGGGTTTCCACACCTTCTGAACATTATTTCTGGTTGCAGCTGGTTCCACTCTTCTATACTGAAAATGCTCAGGATAACCATACAGTTTGAAACAGAATGGTTGGATATGCCCCTTCTTTCCACAATGATGACAAACCCATGTATGATTTCTTCTCTTGTTCTTGTTAAACTTCTGAGGTTGCTTCTGAGGTTTCATCTTAGGTGTTCCAATCATAGGATCATAAGTTTGAGTAGCAGGAACAAACCTTTTAGCAGGATTCTTCTGTTTGAGGTTCTGAGTCTGATCAACAAATTCTAAACCAGTTTGTTTTCCTTGTTTCTGATTCTCCAATATCTCCTCCAGCACATCAGTAGCAGTATTCATTGTAGTACCCTAATTTTGTCCTACGCATTTTAAAACAAAAATCAAAAAAATCAAAGAGGGGAAAAAAGTCAAAAGTCAACAAAAGTCAACAGAAAAGTCAACATTTCAAAATTGAGGACTTCGCACTGCGAAGGTCACTTCGCACTGCGAAGTCTGCGATTTTTCTGCAGATTTTTGGTTTCTTTGATTTAATTGCAGAATTTGTTGCATGTCATTTCTATAATTATTTTAAGTAGCATTCATGGCTAATTGGGCCAAGCAAAACCAGAATTGAAGGACTTGCCATTAATGCCAAGGTTGGAAGCTTTTTCTTCCAACCTAGCATGTGACAAGCAAGTGGGCTTGCCCTTGGGCAGCTCTAGTCCCTCCCATGTGACCTGCTAACCACCACAAGGTTGCCAGCCACCTGCTTGAGGACTTTCCTCCTGCTTGCTCCCCCCAAAACCAGTCAAACCAGCTGGATTTTTCACTTGAAAAAACCATGATTGCCTACTCTGTTTTGCAGCAGCTTTTCACCCTCTCACACCAGCCATAAGTAGCCTTTTCATCCCTCAATCTCTGCACATTACAGTGCACGTTTTCATTGACCAACCATTGAGATTGCAAGGATTGATCCCCAAGCATTAGCCAATTGCAAATCAGCTTTGTTCTTCATCATTACCTTCTAGAATTAGTTGAATTTGTGGCTGAAATCAAGCTGGATCTTGCCCCTTGGTGCAAGGCAAGGTTGCCTCTATCCATTAGCATTTAATGCAAAGGGATTCAGCTTAATCTTGGCCACAAATCAGCTGAATTTTGGGATTGTGTAATGATGAAAAAGATTTGGTTTTGGCCTATAAATAGAAGGCAATGCCCAAGGATACAAACACAGTTAACAACAGCATTTCAAGAGCAGAAACTCTACTCATTTTAGCCTACAAAACTCCACAAAATAACCAGAAACAATCCATCCAACACAAAGCTTTCCAAAGTTCCAAAACCTTCACCAATATTCAAACCTCTTGTGAAAGCCTTTAACCAAATCAAATCAAGTGCAGCTGGAGCTTTGCTAAGGAGTTCTGTAAGTTTCTAAGCACTTATCTTGCATTTATAATTGTGTTTGCATAGCTATTTTGGTTCAAGACCATTTGATTCTAAAAAACCCCTTTTGAATTTCAAAGAAATCCCAAGGTTTTCAAAACATCAAAACTGGTTTGTCCAACCTTTTTCACCCCAAAAACTCAAAGTTTTTCACCCATCCATAAGGTCCTGAGTGTGTTCAGAAGTTGTTTCTGAACAAAAGTTCAGAAACAGCTTCTGAACCCAAAATTTCGCATGCTTCGCAGTGCGAAGTCATGGTCGCAGTGCGACCATGACAGAACTCAGAACCTGAGTTTTTGTGTCAAAATGACCAATTTTTGAGGTTCTAGCCCCAGAGCTCAGAACCTAAGAGTTTTTAAACCCATGTTCTTCAAACCACAACAAGGATTTTGCATAATTTTGACAAAATCACAAGTTCGTATGACCATTTTGTGGATAACTTGCAAAACAAGTTATCTTCCCAAACTCCCAAACAAGCATGAACAAACAAGCTATGTTCATCATTTCAATCTAAACTTGAACAATAAATATTGTTCATGATGTTCAAAACTCAAAGATGAACATACACCGTTTACGTTCGCATTTTCGCAAAATGAGACGAACTTGCGCGTTTTTAGCAAATTTGCTAAACCTTCCCATTTTGGGTTTTCAAACCAAATGTTTTGACATACCTTGGGATTTCTAAAGGATTCAACCCAAAAACATGAATGAAAAAGGGATGGTGTGACGTATGTCTCTCCATCGCCCCGATTGTACGAATGCGTGACGTATGTCTCGTCGCTCGGACAATCGTCATTCCCTTTTTTTCAATATGCACAACCCTAACCAAACCAAATCTTGGCCCCTTGTGGTCAATCCAAACCTTTTGGTCCCCCGTTGGCCATTAGACTCAACCCCTCGACTCATTTGAGTCCACTCGGTCAATGTTCGACTCGTCCGAGTCCATTGTACCCGTTCTTGATCTCAGTGGATCAATCGAACAATCGCCCGACTCTTCAGAGTCCACTCGGTCAATGATTGACTTGTATGAGTCCATTGCACCTCCCTTGGTCCCATAACGACCAATTCAACCCTTTACTCTAACGGACGTACCTTTTAACAATTCTAATGTGATTCACGAACAAACGCTTAATAAGTCTCCAAGTGCGAGCATACAAGCTACGTTCTAATCGCAAGAATTCGGTTAAAACATCGTCCATTTAAAATCAACCAACACATGTACGTTTTTCTACCAAAGAACTACGTACGCTTTGAATTCTCCGACTACCGGGAGATACGTAGGAGCAAGATCGACATCTTGTCAAGCGCAATAATAAAAAAAAACTTTTTTTCCTTCTTTCGTTTGTTTTTATCTCTTTCTCCCCCCCTTTATTATATTTTTAACATAAATGAACATGCACGCAAAGTATTTAAAAAAACAATTCAAGCTTTAAACCAAATAGAAGGTTCCCGTTGAGTACAACGGACGTGAGGGGTGCTAATACCTTCCCCTTGCGTAATCGACTCCCGAACCCGACAATGGTTGCGATGACCAAATCCTTATCCTCATCGTCTAAAGGGTTTTATTATCGTTTCCCTTTACAACAAAAAAAAAACTTAAGGGTTTATCAACGTTCCCTTTACACAAAAACTTTGGTGGCGGCTTCACAAAGGCCCTCCGAGCGTTCGAGGACGACCTCGGAGGATTTGCGCGTCTTTTTCCCGAGGAAAAAAACGAGGTGCGCACAGCTGGCGACTTCACTGGGGATCCTGTTCCCACTAGTGAGTCAAGCCTAACCTGTTTGGTTTAAAGCCAATTGTTTTATTTTATTTGCGTGCCATGTTTATTTATTTTATTCATACATGTTATATTTATGCTTTATGTTTATATTTGCTTTATCTGCTTTATATTCATATCATATATATCAAATGCGGGGGTTACTTGAGTGATGTTACTCCACATTGTTCGGGTTAATGCCGGACGTGTGAGGCTCTCTACCCGAGCTTGAGAAAAAAACTAAGTTAGAAGGAGGTTGTGTGCGGAAGCCCGCGTTGACGTATGTCCGTGAGGTGGGATGTCCAACCCCGCTTAGATGAGATTTTCACGTGGAATTAATTGAAGTCATGTCGACGTATGTCCATAGACAACCCTAATTCCATGTGAGATCTATGACTCTAGGGACCTCTTCTTAGGAAATTTCACCTTTAGAGCCTACACGTGAGGATGGGGGGAAATTCTGAACCTTCATATACCAAACCCCTGCATACCATGCATTTGCATTCATGAAATTTTTTTCGTATAAACAAAAAAAGAGGGGCATATTTTTTGCATACTCATTGCTTTCATACATTTATATGCATTTTCATGCATTTCAAAGAAAAAACCCTCACATCATTCCCTCGCCAAAAAGTACCCGACCCGGTGTACAGTAGCGTTTCGGATGAGATCCGAGCAACCGGAAGGCCATCGAAATTCTGAAAATCATTTCTTTGTCCAAGTAATTTATCTTGTTTTTCAAAAAATAAAAACGATCATTTTGCTCTTCCCAAGGCAAATGATTAATTTTTATGGGACCCCCATATTTCAAATCATTTCCGTCATTAATAAATTTGCAGTTTATGTTCAAAGAGTTCGTTTTTCTTTCGTTCTCAAATAATTTTTCGCAACCCTACAAAAAAAAATCATCATAAATACACCACCAAAAAAAATAACACTGCTACGATCCCTTTTGACTTCAATCTTCGAATTAACCAAACGGAAGATGATAATAAGGACGATTTTGAACCTCCTGAAGGATTGTCCAGACTTGGGGATCAAGAGGATAGGGTAATACAACCTCACCAAGAGAGCCCTCAAAAGAATGGCACTACAATTTTCCCTCTGCCGGGGCACACTCTATAAAGAGAAGTTATGGTCTTACTCAGATATGTGGATAAACATGAAGCAGTCATGCTCACCAAAGAAATCCATGAGGAGTCCTTCCAAACCCATGCCAAGACATGTCACAAGTGACAAAATTATGCCAACAAGGGGCACATACCACAAACACCTCTGAATGTCATGACATCACCCTAACCTTTTTCTATGTGGGGCATAAACATGTTCGGAATGATTGAGCCAAAGGCTTCAAAAGGGCACCAGTTCATACTAGTTGCCATCAACTGTTTCACCAAATGGGTCGAAGCAGCTACCTATGCAAACATGAACAAACATGTGGTCGCCCAATTCATCAAAAAAGAAACCATTTGCCATTACGGCACTCCCCACAATTTCCCACAAAAAGCCAAGCCGTTACGGCACTCCCCACAATCTCCAATCACAATAAAGTCCAATTTTCATTGGCATCCCCAAACACAAAAAGCCAAGTCATCATTGGCATTCCTCACATCTCCAACAAAAGACCAATTTTCATTGGCACACACAATTTCCAAACAAAAAGCCCAATTGCCATTGGCAATCACAAACCCCACTTCCAATAAAAGCCCAATTGTCATTGGCATTCCCATCCAAAAAAAAAAAACAACAAAAGCCCGACCTCGCTCGGCAAAAAAACAAAAGCCCGACCTTGCTCGGCATCCCATCATAAAAGCCCGACCTTGCTCGGCATCCAATCACAATAAAAGCCCGACTTTGATCGGCATCCAAACACCCAAAAGCCCAATTTTCATTGGCACTCACAAACATATTCCCAAAATACCATTTCCAATAAAAGCCCAATTTTCATTGGCCCTTACAAACACAATCACACATAAAGCCCAATTTTCATTGGCATGTCCACTCCAATCACAAAAAGCCCGACCTCGCTCGGCAACCAAAAACAAAAAGCCCGACCTTGCTCGGCAACCAAAAACAAAAAGCCCGACCTCGCTCGGCAACCAAAAACAAAAAGCCCGGCCTCGCTCGGCATCCAATCACTACCAAGGCCCAATTTTCATTGGCATCCACGAACACAAACAAGGTTCGACCAACTGAACCCCATAAAAGAGAAACACCTCACAGCATTGGGGCATGGACAGCTCGACAAGAAAGTTCATTCTCGAGAATTTCGAGAAGGAGACTTAATGCTTGGAAAAAAGGTATTACCCATCCACAAGGATCCCCCTATCAATAAACTGAACCCCATAAAAGAGAAACACCTCACAGCATTGGGGCATGGATAGTTCAACAAGAAAGTTCATTCTCGAGAATTTAGAGAAGGAGACTTAATGCTTGGAAAAAAGGTATTACCCATCCACAAGGATCCCCCTTTCAATAAGCTCCGGCGCAGTCAAAAAAATATATATGCCAAAAAGAAAAAAGCTCGCTAAATCGAAAACCTGAAAGGGCGGTTTAGGCAATAGAGAGCGTCCTGGTAGATCGAAAACCTGAAAAGGCGGTCTAGGCAAAAATTAAGGACATCAAAAAAGGAAATATACCCCAGTGGACTGAAAACTCGAAAGAGCGGTCCAGGTAAAAATTAGGGGTTTCAAAAAAAGAGAAAAAAGGCAAAAGACTGCGGCACGTGAGGTCCGGACAGAATTCAAGAGAGAAAGAATCAACCTCATTATCATCTTTCGAAAGCGAGTTATTTCGAAGTCATAGGGAAAGTGGCACGTGAAACCCAAGCAAATTTCCATTTGTCTTTTTGTTTCTTCTTTTCTCCCTACCTCAGTAATCACCTCTTATAGGGATTACATTTTCACGAATAGTTACCCATACAAGGGACTAAGTTTCGTTGAATCAAAGTCATTTTTAAAACCTTTTCATTGTTATGCGTCCTTACTTGCTCATAAAATGTGTTTTTATTCATGATAGATAATGCATTGAAATATGGGAATAACATAAAAAACAAAAAAAAAATGTGTTTTTTACTTACTTGGACGTTAAATGTCGAAAGAATTTCGTTGGTCTCCGGCATTGCATCAAAGGACTCAAGACTTGAAAACTTTCATCAGTCACTTCAAGATCTTACTCTTCATCAGAAACTAGTGCGTAGCTCACGACGCGTAAAACGCAAAGATCCCGGGTGTCGGAGGAAACAAATTTCCCAAATAAAGCACACCCCCCATACATCTTTTTTCATCCACTAAGGCCGGATATCGATCATGCTTCCAAAATGATCCTTATATCCCCAGTGAGATCACAACCAAAATCAAAAGCCCGACCTCGCTCGGCAACCAAACAAAAAGTCCAATATTCATTGGCAAACCAAAGCCCAATAATCATTGGCGAACCAAAGTCCAATTTTCATTGGCAAAGCAAAGAACTACGTAAGCTTTGAATTCTCTATCCCACCAGGAGATACGTAGGAGCAAGATCATCATCTTGTCAAGCACAACAAACCAAAGCCCAATTTTCATTAGGCCCACAATAAAGCCCAAATTTTATTGATATTCCCCAGGGAGTCTCAACCCAAAACAAAAAGTCCAATCATTATTGGCAAACCCACACAAATCTTCGGGCTAAGCTCGAACTACACCGGTTTTGATCCCATTTGGGTATGTAGGCAAAGGACCTTGTCCTTCCAAACCGACCAACCAAAAAAACCAACAAAAAAGAGAAAGCCCAACTGTCATGAACACAACCACAAACAAAGACCGACTCTGCTCGGCACCCAACCAACATTATTTCATTCCATGCATGCATATTTAAAACCATTCATACACATGCATTTCATTTCATAAAACATGCATCCTCAACAAGGATCCTCCAGTGAGTATCACATATTCACCAACATCCATCAACATTCAACCAGGGGCACCTATTTAGGGTAAGACCGCAGCTTGTTAGGAATCGATATTCAGAAGCAGTGCCTGAATAAGATCACCTAGTTTAGGTATCGATCTCTAGTGACATCCTAGAGTAGATCACCTCCCCCAGTGTATCGACCTTCAGTGTTAGCGGCTGAATAAGATCACAGCTCGTTAGGAATCGACATTCAGAAGCAGTACCTGAATAAGATCACCTAGCTTAGGTATCCACCTCTAGAAGCAGTACCTAGAGTAAACCTCCATCTTAGGTATCGACCTCTAGAAGCAGTACCTAGATAAGATCACCTACCTCAACGTTCCACCTCTAGTGACATCCTAGAGTAAATCACCATCCTCAGGAATCGACCTCTAGAAGCAGTGCCTAGATAAGATTACCTTCATCCCCCGGTGGATCTACCTCCAGTGTTAGCGGCTGGATACGATCAACCTTTACCAACCATTGCATTTGCATTTCGCGAAGGACAAAATTCGGGTCCTTCTTTTTACTTAATTGATCTTCGCAAAGAGTTCACGAGATGCCCTCGGCACTCACGCGCTCTATGCGAAGACACAATTAAGTAGGGGCAGCTGTAGTACCCTAATTTTGTCCTACGCATTTTAAAACAAAAATCAAAAAAATCAAAGAGGGGAAAAAAGTCAAAAGTCAACAAAAGTCAACAGAAAAGTCAACATTTCAAAATTGAGGACTTCGCACTGCGAAGGTCACTTCGCACTGCGAAGTCTGCGATTTTTCTGCAGATTTTTGGTTTCTTTGATTTAATTCCAGAATTTGTTGCATGTCATTTCTATAATTATTTTAAGTAGCATTCATGGCTAATTGGGCCAAGCAAAACCAGAATTGAAGGACTTGCCATTAATGCCAAGGTTGGAAGCTTTTTCTTCCAACCTAGCATGTGACAAGCAAGTGGGCTTGCCCTTGGGCAGCTCTAGTCCCTCCCATGTGACCTGCTAACCACCACAAGGTTGCCAGCCACCTGCTTGAGGACTTTCCTCCTGCTTGCTCCCCCCAAAACCAGTCAAACCAGCTGGATTTTTCACTTGAAAAAACCATGATTGCCTACTCTGTTTTGCAGCAGCTTTTCACCCTCTCACACCAGCCATAAGTAGCCTTTTCATCCCTCAATCTCTGCACATTACAGTGCACGTTTTCATTGACCAACCATTGAGATTGCAAGGATTGATCCCCAAGCATTAGCCAATTGCAAATCAGCTTTGTTCTTCATCATTACCTTCTAGAATTAGTTGAATTTGTGGCTGAAATCAAGCTGGATCTTGCCCCTTGGTGCAAGGCAAGGTTGCCTCTATCCATTAGCATTTAATGCAAAGGGATTCAGCTTAATCTTGGCCACAAATCAGCTGAATTTTGGGATTGTGTAATGATGAAAAAGATTTGGTTTTGGCCTATAAATAGAAGGCAATGCCCAAGGATACAAACACAGTTAACAACAGCATTTCAAGAGCAGAAACTCTACTCATTTTAGCCTACAAAACTCCACAAAATAACCAGAAACAATCCATCCAACACAAAGCTTTCCAAAGTTCCAAAACCTTCACCAATATTCAAACCTCTTGTGAAAGCCTTTAACCAAATCAAATCAAGTGCAGCTGGAGCTTTGCTAAGGAGTTCTGTAAGTTTCTAAGCACTTATCTTGCATTTATAATTGTGTTTGCATAGCTATTTTGGTTCAAGACCATTTGATTCTAAAAAACCCCTTTTGAATTTCAAAGAAATCCCAAGGTTTTCAAAACATCAAAACTGGTTTGTCCAACCTTTTTCACCCCAAAAACTCAAAGTTTTTCACCCATCCATAAGGTCCTGAGTGTGTTCAGAAGTTGTTTCTGAACAAAAGTTCAGAAACAGCTTCTAAACCCAAAATTTCGCATGCTTCGCAGTGCGAAGTCATGGTCGCAGTGCGACCATGACAGAACTCAGAACCTGAGTTTTTGTGTCAAAATGACCAATTTTTGAGGTTCTAGCCCCAGAGCTCAGAACCTAAGAGTTTTTAAACCCATGTTCTTCAAACCACAACAAGGATTTTGCATAATTTTGACAAAATCACAAGTTCGTATGACCATTTTGTGGATAACTTGCAAAACAAGTTATCTTCCCAAACTCCCAAACAAGCATGAACAAACAAGCTATGTTCATCATTTCAATCTAAACTTGAACAATAAATATTGTTCATGATGTTCAAAACTCAAAGATGAACATACACCGTTTACGTTCGCATTTTCGCAAAATGAGACGAACTTGCGCGTTTTTAGCAAATTTGCTAAACCTTCCCATTTTGGGTTTTCAAACCAAATGTTTTGACATACCTTGGGATTTCTAAAGGATTCAACCCAAAAACATGAATGAAAAAGGGATGGTGTGACGTATGTCTCTCCATCGCCCCGATTGTACGAATGCGTGACGTATGTCTCGTCGCTCGGACAATCGTCATTCCCTTTTTTTCAATATGCACAACCCTAACCAAACCAAATCTTGGCCCCTTGTGGTCAATCCAAACCTTTTGGTCCCCCGTTGGCCATTAGACTCAACCCCTCGACTCATTTGAGTCCACTCGGTCAATGTTCGACTCGTCCGAGTCCATTGTACCCGTTCTTGATCTCAGTGGATCAATCGAACAATCGCCCGACTCTTCGGAGTCCACTCGATCAATGATTGACTTGTATGAGTCCATTGCACCTCCCTTGGTCCCATAACGACCAATTCAACCCTTTACTCTAACGGACGTACCTTTTAACAATTCTAATGTGATTCACGAACAAACGCTTAATAAGTCTCCAAGTGCGAGCATACAAGCTACGTTCTAATCGCAAGAATTCGGTTAAAACATCGTCCATTTAAAATCAACCAACACATGTACGTTTTTCTACCAAAGAACTACGTACGCTTTGAATTCTCCGACTACCGGGAGATACGTAGGAGCAAGATCGACATCTTGTCAAGCGCAATAATAAAAAAAAACTTTTTTTCCTTCTTTCGTTTGTTTTTATCTCTTTCTCCCCCCCTTTATTATATTTTTAACATAAATGAACATGCACGCAAAGTATTTAAAAAAACAATTCAAGCTTTAAACCAAATAGAAGGTTCCCGTTGAGTACAACGGACGTGAGGGGTGCTAATACCTTCCCCTTGCGTAATCGACTCCCGAACCCGACAATGGTTGCGATGACCAAATCCTTATCCTCATCGTCTAAAGGGTTTTATTATCGTTTCCCTTTACAACAAAAAAAAAACTTAAGGGTTTATCAACGTTCCCTTTACACAAAAACTTTGGTGGCGGCTTCACAAAGGCCCTCCGAGCGTTCGAGGACGACCTCGGAGGATTTGCGCGTCTTTTTCCCGAGGAAAAAAACGAGGTGCGCACATTCATCATTCTGACCTGCTTTTTCATATTCTCAAGATGGGAATTTAGTTGGCTCACTTCTTCTTTGAGATCAGAATTTTGCACTAAAAGTTCACCTTTCTCAGCCTCCAGTTGACATATTGTCTCCTTCTGATCCAGAATTTGCTTGCAAACTTCTACATTTCTGGTGTATAGCTTTTTGTAATTGTCAGCCAGTTCATCATATGAGGATTTTTCAACTCTGGCTTCAGACACAGATGAAACTTTAGACTCTGAGTCAGATTCTGATAAAGTCTCAGACTCTAAAACTGCTTGATGAGTCTGAACATGTTTTTGTCCACTCCATTGAATAGTGCATTCAAAGCTTTGGAGTTTCCAAGAGCCAGATCATCTTCAGCCTTTGTCCATTCTTCCTCAGGTTTCAGAATTTCAGTTTTATTTCCATCTTTGTCTAAAACAACTAGATGATCCCAACCTTTTAACACAACTTTCCAGGTTCTGCTGTCAATGGATTTCAGAAAGGCACACATTCTAGACTTCCAGTATTCATAATTCGTGCCATCCAGCAAAGGTGGTCTGTTGACATATCCTCCCTCCTTGTCCATAATTGTCAGAAAAGTCTTCCCTGGAGCTCACCCAATCACAGGCAGGGTGCCTGCTCTGATGCAAATTGAAATTCTGGCAGGTACGGTTCATAACACAAAAACAAAGCACGTTGTTTTGCAAAACAGAGGACAAAGATGCAGGTTCAGAAGCAGCTAAAATAAAGTGCAGAAAGTAAATAGCACAATTATTTGTTAACCCAGTTCGGTGTAAACATCACCTACATCTGGAGGATACCAATCCAGGAAGGAAATCCACTAAAGGAATTAATCCTAAGACTCAAGACACAGACCCCCTGTTCCTAGTCTTCTGACTTAATTTCCACTAGTACTGATTTCTACCCAACACCTGAGTATAAGAAACCCCCTTCTTACTTCCTAAGTAACAACCCAGTTACTAACAGCTCTGAAACCAACCCAGTTTTGAAGACACTCTTCAATACATCAAAGACATCATTCGTACTTAAAAGCTTAGAATGATTTACAACTCAAAACTCTAAACCAACTCAGATGAGTGGTGTACAATCAAAGCCTAAGCTTACAAAACTCAAAAACTCTTAAGAACTCTAAGACTCAATTTCTGGTTTTTGATTCGTTTTAATAAGCAGCACCACATCTCTTTAAATAGGCTTCAGCAAGCAGCATAATTCTGAATCCAATCTTCTTCACTTGATATGATTCTGAATTATGAAAGGCTTGAAAAGGAAACAAATATTTCTGAAACAAATAATGTAAAGATCCTTCAGCAAATTAATACAATCATAAAAACGACGCCAATCTTCAAGAAGATCTTCAACAAATTAATCAGCCTTCTAGAAAACTTCAGCCATAATAAATCTTCAGCAAATCTCCAACATATACGCACATAATTACTGCAGAAAAACCCAGCTTCTGAAGTCCAGCTTCTGAAGGTCAGCTTCTGAAGGTCAATGCTGGTCAACGTCTGAACAATGCGTCTGAAGAACTGTTCAGCGTCTGAAGGTCATTTCTGCGTCTGAAGTACTGTTCAGCGTCTGAAGGCCAAAACTGCGTCTGAAGGTCCAATATGCTTCTGAAGGCCATTTCAGCTTCTAAACCTCCTCAAATCCGATTTCTTGCTTCTGAAGACTTCTTTAACACATAGAGACGCAACGCTTGAGCACTTTGATTTTACCAAACAATGTAGCCAACACCAAATAACCAACACATCAAAACACCCTAAAATTGCTATGTTTCAGGAAGAATAGAATTGCATGACTCAAATATAGAAACATTACAAATGTCCCGAAATCATAAGAAATTGATCTAATACTCCTCTATTCTAGATGAAAAACCTAATGAAAATGACTGAAAAACATGCTAAGAATAACGTAAGATGACCTGTCATCACCTGCCCATTTGACAGCTCTAATTGCTACCCAACTTTAGTTAACTACCGTTGGCTAATTTCCCAGCTTCACTTAAGTGCAATCCAAATCTTCTGTCTGTTATGAATGGTTTAAATAAAACTATTATTTTACATCTCTTACACCATGAAGTTGATGATGGTATTGAGAAACACAACATAAGGGAAACATGAGTATTCTACTGCAATAAATGTTAGAGGAATCTTCTCAAAGATTTTTTTAAAGATTTCACTTGTCTTTTTAAGAATATATAAAACCTTCATTTATTCTCAAATTCTATTTGAAGGTCTATATTGGATGATGGCCTTTTACAAAGTCAGTGGACCCAGAAATTCAAGGTCTCGAATAGGAAAACACATCAAATTGTAATTATTGTATATTTAATAAACTTGATGACTGCATAAATCGATTAAACTATATTATAAATTCCTTCTTTTTACTTAGCATGCATCCACCTGATACACTTTGTTAACTGATTTAACAAAGTTGAACATGAGCCAGTGCCAGAAGAATTAAACTGCACTTAAGTGGAGTTGAGACATTAGCGAACTGCAGTTAACTGCAATTCGGGATATTAAACTAATTTTGGGTTGCGTGAGCACAAATTTTGAAGCTTAAAAGAGCAATTTCCATATGATATTATTTTGTTTAGTTGTGTTTGATAGTGTCTTGTATCTTTTTTTTTTTTTATGAGGATAGTGTCTTGTTTTGCTTAGCGGTGGGTGACCCACTATTTTGTTAGGATAGCCTGAGCCCAGTAATGTTATGCATATTACACTCGCTTCATTCATCTATATTGTGAACCATCACTTTTTGGATTTGCATTTTCTCTTGGCTATTAAATTTCATTTTTATTAAAAAAATGGTTTATTTTGAAATCAAAATTTACTATTTTCTATTTTACATTCACAATGAAAACAACAATTTAATTGATTAACAACCACCCAAACAAGCGTCAATTTCACACTAAAAAACCCCAACATATAATGAGCAATTAAAAAAACTAACTTATAAAACTCATTGTGTAGGTTTAGGGATTTTGAACACTTACTCGATATTTGATTGATTTGTTGCTTGACTTCGAAGAATTTTGATGGAGTTTGATTTATTGGATTAGGAGGGAGTATGGTTTGTGTTTCAATGAGTTTGAATATGTATTTGTTTCTCTTTCTGATATATGTTCACAACAGAACAACAATTAACCATGGTTTAGTAGCAAACGACGGTTAATTATTGTGATGACACAATGTCATATCTTTTTTGTTAGTTGTTTTTATGCATTTTTCAGTTGAGTTCAGTGTAATTGTATGGTCTTTGAAGCTGAAACATTGAAGAAAAGCAGGCATTTCGAGAAAGAGAAGATCGGGCCATGATTTATGCAAATCGGGCGCCGATTTGAAGACCAAAATAAAGCTGCCAAATCGTAAAAAATCGGGTGCCGAATTGTGCACATCGGGCGCCGATTTTGTGGGCGCGTCTGAAGCTTCATTTGAATTTCGTGATTTCGGGCCATGATTTAAGTGCATCGAGGCACGATTTTCGTTATGTCTATATAAGGGAAACGTGTTTCTGATGTATGGGTTCGAAATTTTAGGGAAGAGAGGCATATTTTGGATCTGAAGCGCTGGAGAATAGGTGGGAGACCATCAAAACTCATAGCCAGTCATCCATTTCATGTAATGAATCTTTCTTTTGAATTTGTTGTTCGTACTTTAGCTATGAGTAACTAATTCTATTGTGGTTAAGCCTTAGATGAATCTGATGTAATTGTATGGCTTCATGAATTGTATGAACTCCCTGGATTATCAATGGAAACTTAGTTTTATTAATACTTCCTTTTGCTTAATGCTTTTTATATGTTTCTGATTGACTATTAGCACTAGCTTTCCTGAATATATAAATTGATTGTGGACTTTGAATGACCACTAGCCATGGCTTTTGAATCTGATCTAGGAACTTTGTTTAACCTAATTAATTAAGCTAGAGATAGAAAATTGTTAGGTTATGATCAAAAGATTAACGTACTTTGTAAAACCTCCAACGGAATTTATTTCACGTAAGAGATTAAGAGATAATTACCTTAGGAGAGGGTTCTAGGCCAAGAGATTGGGTGGAATCATTTTGTTAATCTATCGTAAAACTGGGTAAACATTGTTAGGAAAGGGGTGCAATTCATCGTATAATAACATTAGAGGATTCGAAAGGCTTAACCATCTTTCTCTTCAATTTCTAAATCAATTCACTTTTTCCGGATCAATATTGTTCAGATTATTCAAACAAACCTATTTTGCCTTGTGCAACCCCTTTATTTATACATCCTAAATATTAACATTGTTGCTAAATTGAAGTTACAATAGTCCCTGTGGAAACGAATTTATTTATTACTCCGATATAAATTAGTACACTTGCTAATTTACTATCATGTTTTTGGCGCCGTTGCCGGGGACTGTTGAATCATTTCAACTGTGAAATTTCGTTATTATTTAGGATTTATGTCATTTACGTTTTTGTTTGGATAGTAAAAAAAAGATATATTAAAAAAAATTTATGATTTATGCTCTTCATGTCTATTTCTTGTGCTTTACTACTGAAAGGTATCTCTGAGTTTTGTAGCAATGTGGGATAGTTGATCGTTGATTGATTCAGAAGAGATCAGTATCCTTTGTTATGAAAAAAAGATGATCTCTCTACATATAAAGGATTTGGAAGCAAGATTGAGTATGAGATGCGATTTCTGTAGAGGCTATCATAATAGCTACTATTGCGAGGAGCAATTTATAGGAAAAGAAGATGAGCATGAAGTGATCAACATAGATTACAACTTTCAACTTCAAACTATTTTAGATGAATTCTTGAGGTCAAACTTAGGTTCATTTGAGAAATTTGAAGTTCAGTGTGGTGATCTTGTTGAGAAAGCATATGAGTCTCAGAAAAATTTGGTTGAGATGGAGACTGAGTGTCAGGATATTGTGGTTGAAGAAAATCCACAAGTGTGGAATGTTGGTCTCTACCTGAAGTCTCAACAAATGGAGTTTAAAGAAACCATTCATGTGCCAATGGATACAAGTCCTTCGCTAAGATGGGAGAGCTCATATTCCAAAGGTTTAACAGTGGGTGCATGGGAGTATCTGATTCTTTGTGCCAAATTCATGGAATTCCTACCAAACAAGAGGAAGAAGAAGGATGATATATTTTTTCTGTCATTTCTGCCACCCTAACAGTGGTTGAAGCGTCAAGCTCAATGACGTAAAACAAAAGCGCTTGATGGGAGGCAACCCATCCTTTTTTTCTAAGGTTTTTTATTTTGTTGTGTCCATTGTTGAGTCAAATAATTGTCAGCATGTTGGAATAATTTCGAGTATGCCCCTATTTTGTAATGAATTCTCACTTGTTTATTATTGATGAATTTGTTTGTTTAATTGACTTATTCCAGTTTAGTAACAATTGTTTGATCAAGTGGTACTCAAAAAGTTCATGAGGAGGTAGAGGCTTGGAATTCAAAGGCAAGGTGTACGATATTGTGCGGATCAGTAGTCACAACTCCCAGAAATCATAACTTGTAAGGTCATTGCCAAAATGTTTATTTTCCAATTTACTTATAAAGAGTGTTCCGTGCAACTACATTTCTATAACTTGTGATTTTTCTCTATTGTTGATTGGTCTTGTCATACACACACTAAGGCAAAGTGCTTGGTACCATGAGCCTTTTTGAAGCCTACCTGGAGTATTTTTGTTTGAATCTTTTCCTTTTGAAAAGCCAATTTGAGCCGGTAGGTGTAGATCCTTTTGTTCGGTGACAAACTACATATTAAGCCTATAGACTTTAAAGTTATATGACCCAAATATTGGTTTGAAGTTAGACTATAGGATGTTGCTAAAACATAAGTTTGGGGTTGCTTTTGGAATTTGCAACCAACTAAGTTTGGGGTAGGGGTACTAGAGAACTATAGAGAGTCAAATACCTCTCCGAGATTGAAAATCGAAAAAAAAATGCACAAATGGTGCAAGAAAAAAAAAAGGAGAAGAGACAAGATAAATGAATTAATGAAAATATTATTGTCTCAAAGATGAAAAAGTTCTCTAGTACTTGTGTTTATTTTTTGGGGTGAATGAGGTAAATTTTCAAATTTTCCAATATAGTAGGAAAGGTTAACTCCAATATTTGTTTAACCTACTTTTCCAAAAATTATCCCACCTTCACCTAAGCCCTGTTATAACCTTTATAGACCCTTGCAGTGTGTGTTGACATGGACTTTGATTGATGTTTAGAAATTTTTCAAGCGTATGGTAATATGTAGACCTGCATGTCGACTGAGAGAAAACCCTTATCAAATTGTTGCATTGAGTTGTGAATTGTGGACGTAGTCAAGCCAGCTGGCTCATCAAATAGCTAGCAAGGAGATGAACTTTTGGTACTATCACTTGGTTAGGTAAATTGTTATTTTACTGTCATTTGTCAATTCTACAAGTAAATTCCTTGAGGACAAGGAATGATTCAAGTTTGGGGTTGTGATGACACTATGTCATATCTGTTTTGTTAGTTGTTTTTATGCATTTTTCAGTTGAGTTCAGTGTAATTGTATGGTCTTTGAAGCTGAAACATTGAAGAAAAGCAGGCATTTCGAGAATGAGAAGATCGGGCCATGATTTATGCAAATCGGGAGCCGATTTGAAGACCAAAATAAGGCTGCCGCCGATTTTGTGGGCGCGTCTGAAGCTTCATTTGAATTTTGTGATTTCGGGCCACGATTTCAGTGCATCGGGGCACGATTTTCGTTATGTCTATATAAGGGAAACGTGTTTCTGATGTATGGGTTCGAAATTTTAGGGAAGAGAGGCATATTTTGGATCTAAAGCGCTGGAGAATAGGTGGGAGACCATCAAAACTCATAGCCAGTCATCCATTTCATGTAATGAATCTTTCTTTTGAATTTGTTGTTCGTACTTTAGCTATGAGTAACTAATTCTATTGTGGTTGAGCCTTAGATGAATCTGATGTAATTGTATGGCTTCATGAATTGTATGAACTCCCTGGATTATCAATGAAAACTTAGTTTTATTCATACTTCCTTTTGCTTATTGCTTTTTATATGTTTCTGTTGACTATTAGCACTAGCTTTCCTGAATATATAAATTGATTGTGGACTTTGAATGACCACTAGCCATGGCTTTTGAATCTGATCTAGGAACTTTGTTTAACCTAATTAATTAAGCTAGAGATAGAAAATTGTTAGGTTATGATCAAAAGATTAACGTACTTTGTAAAACCTCCAACGGAATTTATTTCACTTAAGAGATTAAGGGATAATTACCTTAGGAGAGGGTTCTAGGCCAAGAGATTGGGTGGAATCATTTTGTTAATCTATCGTAAAACTGGGTAAACATTGTTAGGAAAGGGGTGCAATTCATCGTATAATAACATTAGAGGATTCGAAAGGCTTAACCATCTTTCTCTTCAATTTCTAAATCAATTCACTTGTTCTCGATCAATACTGTTCAGATTATTCAAACAAACACATTTTGCCTTGTGCAACCCCTTTATTTACACATCCTAAATATTAACATTGTTGCTAAATTGAAGTTACAATAGTCCCTGTGGAAACGAATTTATTTATTACTCCGATATAAATTAGTACACTTGCTAATTTACTATCATATTGTTCAGAAGTGAACAATAATTAATTGCCCTCAGTAGTATTTTGGTCATTTTAAGGTACCCGTGAGCAATTACTATGTGCATAAAGAGCGAGATACTATCAAACAAAGACACGTAATATGCCACAAGATGGAGCGGAGGTGCGTGGCAGCGGAGGGGTGAGTTGAGTGTAAATGTTTGTGTAGCAGAAGCTTTCGACGGGTGTTGAGGAGGTGATGGGCGCAACTAGGATGGAGAGGGTTGCGATGACGATGAGGTAAGAGGGAGTGTACTTAACTCATATACGGTATATGGGAGGATAAAAAACAGTTGTGGCCCTCTTTATTTATTTAATAAACAAATAAATGATTTTAAATTCTTAATCTCAGCCAATTTTACTATGTTTTTGCCAAGTGTCATGCATCTATGAAATAAACAGGACTACGTGGAGGATATACTAAGTAGAGGAAAGCTTGACTCAATTTATATGGGTTCCTTAATACTGTGAAGGTGAGAAAAACACAAGAAAGTGGGGGTTTGAATTCTGTTTGATGCTTTTGCAACTGTTTCGAAGATACATATAACATCGGAAGGTAAAGAGATAAGGAAAAAAGACAACACAAAGAATTATTCTGGTTCACCCCACAACCTAGGATTACTTTCAGTCTCCTTACACTTCCAAGGGATTTTTCACTATAATCAAATCCTGATTACAGCAATACTGTAACAACCCGCCTAAGACTTGAATATTTATTAATATTGAGACGAGGTATCAGCAATGTTCTAAGCAAAGGGCAATTGGTATCAGAGCAGGTCGATTCAGACCGTGCCTTGGGTCATTAAAGTTTCAATAAAAGTAGTGGGACCATTGGGTTCCGGATATTGTTCTAAAGGTCACATCTAGTTGAGCCTGATCAACTCAATCTAGTATATGACAGTTAGGATAAATGTCTGAGAGCTGAATGTGACCAAGGAGGAATGAAGTGTGTGAATGACGAAGAGTAAGGTGACAGAATTTTAAGACGGAATTGACAAAGAAGTAATCATGCCAAATGGTGGCCATCGAGCAGTGAAGTGACTAAGTCTGTTTAGGGCAGAGTTTCAGGAAGGACAGAAATATTTAAGGATAAGGCGAAGAGCCTTAACCCAGTTGGACGCATCGTTGGACGATGCCTCGTCTGCAGAAGACATAAGGATTAAGGAATCATGGTATGCAACCTAAGGACTAAGATGAAATGTTAAGATTGTGATTAGAGTAAAGGCGTTCTATGTTTTTAACCGAAGAGTTTTCTTCCACGAATGGTTCATGGAAAGTAAAGACTAAGATTAATATTATTTAAGTAGTGACTTTCATCGTTCACGCTAGTGGGACATGAAAGGTTCATGCATAAGTTTAAAGAATAATAATTCGCGTCTTCCGTCGTTCACGCTAGTGGGACACGCGAGGTATACGCGTAAGTTAAAATTATTAAGTCGTGTCTTCTGTTGTTCACGCTAGTGGGACACAGGAGGTTCACGCTAGTGGGACGTGTTATTCCGCAAGGATGGCCGCACGACGACAAGAGGAGTCCGGTGTTAGCCTGATATGATAGGAATTTTCACCGGTTAGAAGGGAGATGTACTTCGGGGTTACTCCACCCGGATGCACTCCGTAAAATGAACTCAGATAATATTGTTTGTTCAACGCTGACTTACTAACCTAATAGTTAAAGATGACATAAATATGTATATGTATATATCTATATTGATGATTATGAATTATGTTGAGAATACGACAAGTAGTCAGCAGAGAAAGAAAGTGATCATAGGATGTCCCCAGATCACTGAGTATAAGTTAAAGTTTAAAGTTAGAATATGATAAGACATGATAAAGATAAGTAGCGATCCTAAGCTTTCCCCTTGATCGCGAAATAAGTAAGGATAAGACTTGGCGATCATAGGTATCCCCAAGATTGCCGAGGTAGGCACGGCGACCCTAGGTTCCCCGAGGTTGCCAACAGTAGGTAGGGTAGGAGCTCACTGAGACATTATGTCTCATCCCTGTCCTTCTGGTGCAGGTTTTCAGGTAAGCTAGTGATGTTCATGAAGATTTTCATCAGGAAGACGCTGGATGGAGTGCAGTTGCTCGTCGCGGAGAAGTTCAAATGGTTATCAGGATATGTTTATGTATTTATAGTTAATGTTTGGATAAATGTGTTAACGAGACAACTTGTACTCATTCAGTGATTTGTATATATAATTATTGAAAATTTTAATGTACCCAGTATCAGATTAATTCACATACTAAATATTCTAGATAATTTAGTATGGGTGTTACAAATACCCTTAAGACAACCTTGTCCTAGATTTCCCTGCCTCAACCTAAAGGACTTCCTAATCTCAAACAAGAGATATACAACAAAAAGTTGTTTACAAAAGATAGTGTTTACAAAAACTCTAGGAGTAGTAAATAGATATGAAGCTCAATACACTTAATGTGTAACCTTACAGATGTTTCTTTTCCTTTTTCTAGACAATGTATATACTATGAACAAGTATGTATATAATTACAATAGTAAATTTGTAAAGGTTAGGCTTTGTATGCATGCTTGAATGTAGTATTGTGTCATCGTAACCTTCTCCAATCAAACTTGTTCCTTTTAAATAGAGATGAAGTAGTTATTCGTTGATGAAGAAATCTTTATCTTTGAATGCCTGAATGAATGCTGAGATATCATGGAGATTTAGAAGTCATTGCTTCAGTCATTCAATTCCATCAATGATGATCTTAAAGGAGTTTTATCCAATTGCATAAGTCAGACCATCACAATGGAAGGCTAGCTTACCCCTGAAGTTTAAGAGCATGATAACTATTGTGGCTTGTTATGGAAGATACTCATTGTAACATCTGGTGGCTCCCAATGGGTTGGCCTCCCTATCTTTCAAGGGCCGAGATGTACTCACGACCTTCTCCACCCCCCATGTGGAGTTTTTGCCTTCCGTGGGAATCGAACCCTGTACCTGGGGCTTAAGTACAAGTTCAATGCATTCCCACTACCAATTGAGCTAGTAGCTCAATTGGTAGTGGGAATGCATTGGCCATGTACTTATAGCCTCCAGGGTACACGGTTCGATTCCCACGGAAGGCATGAAACTCCACATGGGGGGTGGAGAAGGTCGTGAGTACATCTCGGCCCTTGAAAGATAGGGAGGCCAACCCATTGGGAGCCACCGGATGTTACAAAAAAGGCGCCTTTTTTGTAACACCCGGGATTCGGATCCGGGATTCGGCATCTGGGCCCCCGCGATCCCCCGCGATGTACTCATGGACTTCTCCACCCCCCATGTGGAGTTTCATGCCTTCCGTGGGAATCGAACCGTGTACCTGGGGCTTAAGTACAAGTTCCATGCATTCCCACTACCAATCGAGCTACTAGCTCAATTGGTAGTGGGAATGCATGGAACTTGTACTTAAGCCACAGGTACACGGTTCGATTCCCACGGAAGGCATGAAACTCCACATGGGGGGTGGAGAAGTCCATGAGTACATCGCGGGGGATCGCGGGGGCCCAGATGCCGAATCCCGGATCCGAATCCCGGGTGTTACACTCATCATAATCACCATCACTTTTTTGTAAAACACAACTAGTGAGAATTTCAGTCAAATAGTTTCCACTTTCTACTATAAATTATTTTTCTATGTATGTTCTATGTTTGAATGTCATTTTTGCTTGGACTTGCGGTTGTTCTCTATGGACTATTGGTTGTATCATGATACACACGAGGCACTTGTTTTGTACGTTGAGCCTTTTCAAGACACCCTTATTATTATTATTATTATTATTATTATTATTATTATTATTATTATTATTATTATTATCCTTTGCTAAACCCCTTCGAACGCCCATGCAATATTTCTTTGTTGTTTCTAGTGAAGAAACATGTCACAAGTTATAAACCCATAATGTCATCTATTTGATTTCCTTGGAGTTAGGCAGAAAGTTTTAAAGAACTTGGTATTGTTTGAAACTAAGTTTGGAGTTGCTCTTTGGAAATATCAACATTTTAAGTTTAGGGTGGGGTACCGGTATAACTTGATTATCAAAAGAAAGAAAAATGTAGATAAAACCATAAAAAGTGGGTCTACATGTAACACCCCGATTTTTAATATTAGTTCATTAATATTAGTATTGGGTAATATTAGTATTAATGATATTATTAGTATTGGTTTGCTAGATAGTATTAATTTAATTATTCGTATTTATTGGGAGGTGTTGTACCCTAATTTTGTCCAAGTCTCTTCTTTTTTTTTTAAAAAAAAAATCATCATCATGCAAAAAAAAATCAATTTTTATTTTCTTCTTTTTTTAAAATAATAAAAAAGGTTTTATTATTATTTATTTATCTTTCTTTATTATTATTAGTATTATTATTATTATTATTATTATTATTATTATGTTTTGTTTTTCTCAAAAAAAAAATATACAAAGAAAAAAAAAAGTCAAAGAAGGCTGCAAGCTGCAGCCCCTGTTTCCAGCATCCCTTCCTTTCCGTTTTCTTCCATTTCCTTTGTCAAAGAAAGTCAAAATAAGCTGCCCTGCCTGCAACGCCCCTTCTTTCCTGTTTTTCTTCCATCAACTTCTGTCAGAATTAACCCCAAATCTTCAAGAATTAACCCCAAATCTTCAAGGATTAACCACAAAAGCACTACAAGTTGCAGGAGGCGCCCCCTGTTTTCCTGTCTTCTTTCATCATCCCTTTGTCCAAAATCCTGCCCAAATCTTCACCAAAATCACCAGGTCACTTCCTCCATAAATGTTAACCACAATTCTAGCCAAAGCACACAAAAAAGTCCAGCTTTCAAGGGATCTCATGATCACAAAAGAACACAAAATTGTCTATATAACAGGTGTAGTACCCTAATTTTGTCCTAAGCATTTTAAAACAAAAATCAAAAAAATCAAAGAGGGGAAAAAGTCAAAAGTCAACAAAAGTCAACAGAAAAGTCAACATTTCAAAAATGCTGACTTCGCACTGCGAAGCTCACTTCGCACTGCGAAGTCTGCGATTTTTCTGCAGATTTTTGGTTTCTTTGATTTAATTCCAGAATTTGTTGCATATCATTTCCATAATTATTTTGAGTAGCATTCATGGCTAATTGGGCCAAGCAAAACCAGAATTGAAGGACTTGCCATTAATGCCAAGGTTGGAAGCTTTTTCTTCCAACCTAGCATGTGACAAGCAAGTGGGCTTGCCCTTGGGCAACTCTAGTCCCTCCCATGTGACCTGCTAACCACCACAAGGTTGCCAGCCACCTGCTTGAGGACTTTCCTCCTGCTTGCTCCCCAAAAACCAGTCAAACTAGCTGGATTTTCTTACTTGAAAAGCCATGAGTGCCTACTCTGTTTTTGCAGCAGCTTTTCACCCCTCACACCAGCCATAGGTAGCCTTTTTCATCCCTCAATCTCTGCACATCACAGTGCACGTTTTTATTGATCAACCATTGAGATTGCAAGGATTGATCCCCAAGCATTAGCCAATTGCAATTCAGCTTTGTTCTTCATCATTACCTTCTAGAATTGGTTGAATTTATGGCTGAAATCAGGCTGAGTCTTGCCCCTTGGTGCAAGGCAAGGTTGCCTCTATCCATTAGCATTTAATGCAAAAGGATCCAGCTTGATCTTAGCCACAAATCAGCTGAAATTAGGGATTTAGTAATGATGAAAAAGATTTGGTTTTGGCCTATAAATAGAAGGCAATGCCCAAGGTTTCAAAAACAAATCAACAACAGCATTTCAAGAGCAGAAACTCTACTCATTTTAGCTTACAAACCCTCACAAACAACCAGAAAAAATCAATCCAACACCAAGCATTACAAAGTTCCAAAACCATCACCAAATATTCAAACCTCTTGCAAAAGCCTTCAACCAAATCAAATCAATTGCAGCTGGAGCTTTGCTAAGGAGTTCTGTAAGTTTCTAAGCTTTTGTATTGCATTTACAATTGTGTTTGCATAGCTATTTTGGTTCAAAACCATTTGATTCTAAAAAACCCCTTTTGAATTTCAAAGAAATCCCAAGGTTTTCAAAACATCAAAACAGGTTTGTCCAGCCTTTTTCACCCCAAAAACTCAAAGCTTTTCACTCATCTATAAGGTCCTGAGTGTGTTCAGAAGTTGTTTCTGAACAAAAGTTCAGAAACAGCTTCTGAACTCAAAATTTCGCATGCTTCGCAGTGCGAAGTCATGGTCGCAGTGCAACCATGACAGAACTCAGAATCTGAGTTTTTGTGTCAAAATGACCAATTTTTGAGGTTCTAGCCCAGGAGCTCAGAACCTAAGAGTTTTTAAACCCATGTTCTTCAAACCATAACAAGGATTTTGCATAATTTTGACAAAATCACAAGTTCGTATGACCATTATGTGGATAACTTGCAAAGCAAGTTATGTTCCCAAACTTTCAAACCACATGAACAAACAGGCTATGTTCATCATTTCAATCTAAACTTGAACAATAAATATTGTTCATGACTTTCAAAACTCAAACATGAACATACGCCGAATACGTTCGCATTTTCGCAAAATGAGACGAACTTATGCGTTTTCTAGCAAAATTTGCTAAACCTTCCCATTTTGGGTTTTCAAACCAAATGTTTTGACATACCTTGGGATTTCTAAAAGGATTCAACCCAAAAACATGAATGAAAAAGGGATGGTGTGACGTATGTCTCTCCATCGCCCCGATTGTACGAATGCGTGACGTATGTCTCGTCGCTCGGACAATCGTCATTCCTTTTTTCAATATGTACAACCATAATCAAACCAAAACTTGGCCCCTTGTGGCCAATCCAAACTTTTTGGTCCCCCGTGGCCATTAGACTCACCCCTCGACTCGTTTGAGTCACTCGGTCAATGTTCGACTCATCCGAGTCCATTGTACCTGTTCTTGATCTCAGTGGATCAATCGAACAATCGCCCGACTCTTCGGAGTCCACTCGGTCAATGATTGACTTGTATGAGTCCATTGCACCTCTCTTGGTCCCATAGCGACCAATTAACCCTTTACCCTAACGGACGTACCTTTTAACAATTCTAATGCGATTCATGAACAAAACGCTTAATAAGTCTCCCAAGCGCGAGCATACAAGCTATACGCTTAATAAGTCTCCCGAGCGCGAGCATACAAGCTACGTTTTAATCGCAAGAATTCGGTTAAAACATCGTCCATTTAAAATCAACCAACACATGTACGTTTTTCTACCAAAGAACTACGTACGCTTTGAATTCTCCGACTACCGGGAGATACGTAGGAGCAAGATCGACATCTTGTCAAGCGCAATAATAAAAAACTCTTTTTTCCTTCTTTTCTTTCGTTTGTTTTTATCTCTTTTCCCCCCTTTATTATATTTTTAACATAAATGAACATGCGCGCAAAATATTAAAAAACAATTCAAGCTTTGACCAAATAGAAGGTTCCCGTTGAGTACAACGGACGTGAGGGGTGCTAATACCTTCCCCTTGCGTAATCGACTCCCGAACCCGACAATGGTTGCGATGACCAAATCCTTATCCTCATCGTCAAAGGGTTTTATTATCGTTTCCCTTTAAACAAAAAAAAAACTTAAGGGTTTATCAACGTTCCCTTTACACAAAAACTTTGGTGGCGGCTTCACAAAGGCCCTCCGAGCGTTTGCGAACGACCTCGGAGGATTTGCGCGTCTTTTTCCCGAGGAAAAAAACGAGGTGCGCACAACAGGGACGAAATTGAATGAAACAGGGGAGGTTTTTTTTTTTTAGCAAAATCAGAAAACCAAAAACAGCAAATCATATATCAAAACCTCTAAAAAGAAACTCTGGCATTTTTTCATCACAAAACCTCACACAAACAGATTCATCACATCACACAAAAAAACATCACAAAAAAAAAACATCACACAAAGAGAGGAAATTAGTAGCAAAATACTCCTTTTGCTATTATTTATTCTCTTCACCTCTACCTCCAACAAAAACCACAACCACCCAAAAGCCCCCTTTCATTTTTCGTGCATCTAAAGCTTGGGCTAGGAGTTTGTATGTTATCTTTGACCTTTTTCGCATTTTGTTTAAGTGTTTTTTAGTTTTCTGCATAAATAATGCATTTTTGCACCATAAGGTCATGAGCATGACTTAAGGTTAAAATATAGTTAGTTCTAGGACATCTTTTGGTAGATCTAAGACCACTAGGATGTAGTATTCATGGCAAGCTTTATAGTCGTATTTTTACTTTCGTATTTGGTTCAATACTGAGTAAGAAATTTAACTCAGAAGTTGAGAGAAAAATCACATAAACTGTGCTGTTGTTCCTGCATTATTTTTCTGCATTTTTTGTCATTTTAACTCATTTTTTGCACTAAAAAGATCATACAAAAACCCCAAAAAATCATAAAGATCACAACAATTACCAAAACAGAAATGATTATTCTTCCTACTGTTTTCAATATTTTACCCCTGAGGTCCTGGAATCAGAGTCTGAAGTAGTGCTTCTGAAGTCATCTTCTGAACAGTGCTTCTGAAGTAGCTTCTGAACAGTGCTTCTGAACAGTGCTTCTGAAGCAGCTTCTGAACAGTGTTTCTGAACATTGCTTCTGAAGGCAGCTTCTGAAGTAGTGCTTCTGAAGCCAGCTTCTGAACAGTGCTTCTGAACAGTGCTTCTGAAGCAGCTTCTGAACAGTGCTTCTGAGGCAGCTTCTGAACAGTGCTTCTGAAGGCAGCTTCTGAAGTAGTGCTTCTGAAGTCAGCTTCTGAACAGTGCTTCTGAAGCAGCTTCTGAACAGTGCTTCTGAAGCAGCTTCTGAACAGTGCTTCTGAAGCCGTACATTTTGTATTCTGTTTCTGAAGTCAGTTTCTGCGTATGAAGGTTCAGAACCTGGTTTGAACTTTTTTTTTTTGAAGGGGCTGAAACTCATTTTTCAAAGATAAAAAAATATAACAAGTGTTATTGCTTTTAATTGTAATATATTAATTTTCAATAACAAAATTGAATGAAAAAGGAGTGGTCCGACGTATGTCTTTCCATTCCCTGTTTGCACGAGCACTTGACGTATGTCTCATTGTTCGGACAATCGTCATTCTATTTTCAAAATACAAAAACATAAAAAAAAAAAAAAAAAAATCCAACACACCAAACTAATTTTCAATCCCCCTTGGTCAAATAAAAATCAAATCTCTTCTCACAAACGGACGATATTTTATCAATTCTAAACAAACAAACGCTTAAGCCTCCCACGCGCGAGGATACAAGCTACGTTTAACCGTTAGAATACGATCAAAAACATCGTTCTTTAAAACCAACCAACAAACAAACGTTTTCTATCAAAGAACTACGTAGCTTTGAATTCTCCATCGCACCAGGAGATACGTAGGAGCAAGATCCAACTCTTGCCAAGCACACTAATAAAAAATAATTTTTTCCTCCTTTCCTTTTTTTGAAATATTAAAATGTAGCAGGCAACCTTTAAAACACTTTTTAACCCTAAACTAACTAGGAGGTTCTCGTTGAGTACAACGGATGTGAGGGGTGCTAATACCTTTCCCTTGCATAATCGACTCCCGAACCCGTTAATGGTTGCGATGACCATCCTTCCAAATCGTCAAGGGTTTTATCAACGTTTCCCTTTAAAAATAAAACTTTGGTGGCGACTCCGTAGTTATTCCGAGCGTTAGTACAATCGAGTGTTTTTTAGCGACGCGACAGGAGGATAGGTAATGAGGAAGTGGATGAGTTGGCTAGTCGGTTAAAGAACGGGAGAAAAATAGTGTTTAGGAAGAAAATCGCGTTTTTAGCAAAAAATAAGAAAGTAGAGTGCAAATATAGGTGTGTTAGTAAAACTGGGTAGAAAAAGAGGTATAGTTAGTAATGTTGTACCCTAATTTTGTCCCAAACTTTTTCAAAACAAAAATTCAAAAAAAAAAAAAAAGAGAAGTCAAAGTCAACAAAAGTCAACAAAAAGTCAACATTTCAGAAATGAGGACTTCGCAGAGCAAAGTCCCCATCGCTCTGCGAAGTCTGCGATTTTTTTTGCAGATTTTAATTCCTTTGATTTATTTTCATTTTAGTTGTTATTATTATCATCTATCATTATTATTATCATTGTATTTGTCAATGGTGGCTGTTTAGACTCAGCAAAGCAAGAATTGGAGCATGTGCCATTAAAGCCAAGGTGAGAAGGTTTTTCTTCCAACCAAGCATGTGCCAAGCAAGTTGGCCTGCCCTTGGGCAGCTCTCATCCCTCCCAATTGCCTACAATCTGACCTTGAGCTTGCCAGCAAGCAGCTTACTCATTTTCTTCTTCCTTTTCCACCCTAAAACCAGTCAAACATAGAGGCTTTTGCTTGCCCAAGAGTTGGTTTTGCTACCCTGTTTCAGCAGCTTTTCTTCTCTTCTCACACCAGCCCACATGCTTCTTTTGTTTCCCCCAACCTCTGTACATCCCAGCCCACGTTTTTTCTTGCTTGGCTTCTCAAGATTGCAAGGTTTAATCCCAAGGACAGCCCAATTGCAAACCAGCCCTGTTTTTCCACTTTTTCATCATCATTTCTATCCAAAATCAATTGCATTAATGGCTGGATTTGCCAAAGTCTTGACCATTGCAGCAAGGCAAGGTCACCTCTTCACTTTTGCATTAAATGCAAAGCAAAATAGCTTGGTTTCTAGCCCACAAAGCAGCTGGATTCTAGAGATTTTCATCATTGCATTTGATTTGGTTTTGCCTATAAAAGGAGTGCTATGCATAAGGATTCAACTAACTTACAACCTTCCAGCAAGAAAACACTTGAAACAGCATTGAATACACAGCAATTACAGAGTTTAATACATAGCAAAAAAAACCAATTGGAGCATTAGAGTCATTTGCCATAATCTCCAACATTTCAAACCTTGCAAACCATCATCATTTCAAGCCTTTCCATTTCCCTGTAACAAGAGCTTTGGGCTAGGAGTTGGTAAGTCATTCTAACTGGTTTATATTTCATTTACATACTGTTGCATTTGCTTTTGATTCCAACTTGTTTCAATTTCAGTTTTTTCATTTTTAAGTTTCACTCATTTTTGATTTGAAACCCCTTTTGAACTTAAAAAGGAATCTCAAAGTTTGCAAAACATTTAAACTAAGCTGTTGCACTCCTTTTATTGCTAATTTCAAAAGCTTTTCACTCCTCCAAAAGTTCTGAGATTGTTCAGAAGTTGCTTCTGAACTCAAAATTTCGCAGAGTTCGCAGTGCGAAGCTCTGGTCGCAGTGCGACCATGACAGAACTCAGAATCTGAGTTCAGGCTTCTAAAAAGCCAATTTTTGGGGTTCTAACCCAAAAGCTCAGAACCTAAGAGGATTGAAACTCATTTTGTTCAAAACATAACAAGAGTTTTGCATGATATTGGAAGATTCACAAGTTTGAGCAACACTTTTTGAATAACTTGCAAAACAAGTTACGTTCATTAAACTTTCAAAATCAAACTTAAGCAATAAGCTAAGTTCATTATTTTCAAAACTAAACTTGAACAAAAACCTTGTTCATGATTTTCAATCAAACGTGAACTTAAGCCGAACTTGTTCACTTTTCAAAATCTTTTTCAAACTTGAGCCGAACTTGTGCGTTTTTCACAAATTTGTGCATTTGCCATAAACTTGCTCATTTTCATGCACATAAACAAGGCAAACTTGTTCATAGGTTGCAACAACCAATTTGAACATTAAAACCTTTTCATATGAGTTTTAAATCAAGTGTTTTGATAACTTTGGGATTTCTTAAATTTCAAACAAAACTTGAATGAAAAAGGGATGGTTTGACGTATGTCTCTCCATTTCCCCGATTGAACGAATGCTTGACGTATGTCTCGTTGTTCGGACAATCGTCATTCTATTTTCAACGCATCCAACCACACCAAACCAATTCTTGGCCCTTTGTGGTCAATTTGAACCTTTTGGTCCCCCGTGACCATTTGATTCAATGTTCGACTCGATTGAGTCACTTTGGTCAATGTTCGACTCGGTTGAGTCCATTGAACCTTTTCTTGATCCCGTTGGATCAATCGAACCCTTTCCTCGACTCGGTTGAGTCACTTTGGTCAATGTTCGACTCGGTTGAGTCCATTGAACCCTTTCTTGATCCCGTCGGATCAATCGAACCTTTCTCGACTCGTTTGAGTCATTGTAATCTTTTTGGTCCCCTCGCGGCCAATTCGAACCCTTTTTCCCCAACGGACATGTTTTATCTATTCTAGCGCGATTCGAAACAAACGCTTAAGCCTCCCATGCGCGAGCATACAAGCTACGTTTAATCGCAAGAATACGGTCAAAACATCGTTCTTTAAAAATAACCAACAAAATACGTTTTTCTACCAAAGAACTACGTAGCTTTGATTTCTCCATCGCACCAGGAGATACGTAGGAGCAAGATCATCATCTTGTCAAGCACAATAATAAAAAAAAAACCTTTTTCCCCTTCATCATATTTTCTTTTTCCCTTTTACATATTCAAGCATGCAAGCAAAACTTTTAAAAACATTTTAAGCCTTAACTAACTAGGAGGTTCCCGTTGAGTACAACGGACGTGAGGGGTGCTAATACCTTCCCCTTGCGTAATCGACTCCCGAACCCGATAATGGTTGCGATGACCATCCTTTCCTCATCGTCAAGGGTTTTATTATCGGTTCCCTTTAAAATAAAAACTTAAGGGTTTATCAACGTTCCCTTTAAACAAAAACTTTGGTGGCGACTTCACACAACCTTGCTAGCATTTGTGTACGCTCGAGGTTTGCGCGTTTTTTACGAGAGCGCACAAGTAAGTAGAGTAGTGTTTTAATGATTTAAGCAGAAGGAGGTGTAAACAACAATATTGTGTAGTTACAAGAGAATAGTAACCAAATGAGAGGTGCAGATAGTAAACCTGTTAAAAAGATTAAGTGAGTAACAAACCCGAATTGGTAATCATAAATAAGGGAGAGCATTAGAGAATTAGGGTTACACAGATAGAACAGAAGTCAGAAAGCTAAAGAATAAAACTAGGGATAAGAGGAAGGGAGGCAAAGGAGGCAAAGAGAGAAGAGCTTAGGGAGAGATTCAACCGTAGAAATTCATCAGTTCGGCAAACTAAAGGTAAAGGGGGAGTTATATTCACAATAAGGGTCGTATATTCATGTGGTTAGTAAGACGTTCTTAATCTTTGATGTTTTAATTATCCTTATGATGAATTCATTGTTATTTTCTATCTGTTTGTGTCATTATAATTGTGAATTTGATTGTAATTATGATATTGTGAATTTGATGTTGTTACTATAAAAACTATGATGAGTGAATGATGATGAACTAATCCTGGTGAGAAGTGTTGGTGTGATTGGGGCTGTGAAGGGTGTCGCGTCAAATTTCGGATATCAAGCTATTGTGAAGCGTTGAATCACTAATTTTAAATCACGACTGAACTTTTAATTTTTCGGGGAAAAGGGGAAAAAGTTCGAAATTACCTTAATGTTAGAGATTTTGAGTTCGGGAGTCGATTATGCAAGGGGAAGGTATTAGCACCCCTCACATCCGTTGTACTCAACGGGAACCTCCTAGTTAGCTAAGGCTTAGAATGTTTCTAACGTTTTGCTTGCATGCTCGAATATATTAAAAGGGAAAAAGAAAAAATATGATGAAGGGAAAAAGAAAGTTTTTTTATTAATGGGCTTGACAAGATGTGAATCCTCCTCCTACGTATCTCCCGGTGCGATGGAGAATTCAAAGCTTACGTAGTTCTTTGGGTAGAAAAAGTTTGTATGTTTGTTGGTTTTAATTATGAAAAAGATTTGATCGCGCCCGAGCGAAAAAGTTTGGTTGAAAAGGAAACGTGGTCTACTATCATTGTTTGGATAGCTTAATGAAGACCGATAAAAAGTTTTTACCTACTACCGTTATGAGGGTAGCTTAATGAAGGTAAAAACGATTTGATTAAAAAAGAGACGGACTCGCGCTTGGGCGATGGTATCCGTTTGAAAACGCGCTCGGGCGTGAAAAAAAAGGTTTAAATGAAAAAGGGACGGACTCGCACTAAGGCGATGGTATCCGTTGGAAAACGCGCAAAGGCGTGAAAAGGTTTGAATTGACCACGAGGGCCAAGAAAAGTTTAAATTGACCACGAGGGATCAAAGGAAGGTTGGATTGGTCACGAAGGACCAATAAAAGGGTTAAGCGCGTTGGACGCGTTGAAAATGGAATGACGATTGCCCGAACAACGAGACATACGTCAAGCATTCGTGCAACCGGGGAACGGAGAGACATACGTCAAACCATTCCTTTTTCATTCAAGTTTTTGTTGAAACTCAAAGAAAACTCAGAGGAACAAAACACTTGGTTAAAAAAGTTAAGAAAAGTTTATTGCTCAAATTAGTTGTTGCAACCTATGAGCGAATGTTGTTCAAATTTTGAAGGGATAAACAAGTTTGTTTCAAGTTTAGGATGCAAAAAGGAACAAGCTTTGTTCAAATGTGTTGGAACACAAAACAAGTTTGTTGAAAATCATGAACACGTTTGTTGTTCAAGTTTGTTGAAAATAATGAACATAGCTTGTTGCTTGAGTTATTGGAACTCAAGAACAAGTGTTATTCAAGTTTGAAAAATGAACAAATTCATGAAAAGATGCACAAGTTTGGAAAATGCACAAGTTCGGCTCAAATTTGAGTTTGATTTTGAACAGTGAACAAGTTCGGCTCAAGTTCATGTTTTGATTGAAATTCATGAACAAGGTTGTTGTTCAAGATTGGTTTTGAAATTTATGAACGTAGCTTATTGCTCAAGTTTGATTTTGAAATTTTATGAACATAACTTGTTTCGCAAGTTATCCAAAAATTATTGCTCAAACTTGTGAATTTTCCAACGACATGCAAAACTTTTGTTATGTTTTGAATAAAATGAGTTTTAATCCTCTTAGGTTCTGAGTTTTTTGGTGAGATTCTCAAAAATTGGCTTTTTAGAAGCCTGAACTCAGATTCTGAGTTCTGCCATTTTCGCAGAGCAACCTGAACTTGGCTCTGCGAACCCAAGTTCTGTCATGGTCGCAGAGCGACCATGACTTTGCTCTGCGAACTCTGCGAAAAATGAACTCAGAAGCTGCTTCTGAACTTCTGTTCAGAAGCTGCTTCTCAATAAGCTTCAGAACCTTAAGAGGGTTAAAAAGCTTTTGAAATTGGCAAGAAAAAGAGCACAACAACTCAGTTTAGTGTTTTACAAACTTGAGATTTCTTTGGAGTTTCAAAAGTGGTTTTTTAGAACAAAATGATTTAAACAAATGTTAATGATGCAAGCAGCAATCAAAAATGAAAGATAAAGATTTTAGAATACTTACAGAACTCCTAGCAATGCTTGTATTGCAAGAGAATGGAGGAAGCTTGGATGGTTGTAGTTTTGCAAGGTTGGAATGTGTCTCAAAAAAGGTATGGAATGTGTAAGATTCACTGCTTTTGGACTGGTTTTTCTTGCTGGAAGAACTGTGTTTTTGCTCTAGAAAATTCTGTAATTGTTGTGTATTCAATCGTCTGTAATCCTTATGCAAGGCATTCCTTTTATAGGCAAAAATGAAATCAATTGAAATGATGGAAAATCTCTAGAGCCAAGCTGTTTTGTGGGCTAAACTCAAGCTAATTGCTTTGCATTTAATGCAAAAGAGAAGAGGTGACATTGCCTTGCAATCTTGGTCAAGACTTTGGCCAAATTTCAGAGCAAAAGGGGCTGATTTGGACAGAAATGATGATGAAAAATAGTGAGAAAAACAGGGCAGCTTGCACTTGAGCTGTCCATTGGGTTTAATCCTTGCAATTTTGAGAAGCCAAGCAAGGAAAACGTGCACTGTGATGTGCAGAGGTTGGGGGAAACAAAAGGAGCATGTGGGCTGGTGTGAGAAGGGAGGAAAAGCTGCTGAAACAGGGCAGCACTCATGGTCTTTGGGCAAGCAAAACCAGCTGTGTTTGACTGGTTTTGGGGGAGAAAGAAGGAAGGAAAACAAGCAAGTTGCTGGCTGGCAAGCTCAGGGTCAGTAGCAGGTCAATTGGGAGGGATGAGGGCTGCCCAAGGGCAGCCAACTTGCTTGGCTTGGAACAAAAACCTTCTCACCTTGGCTTTAATGGCACATGCTTCAATTCTTGCTTTGCTGAATCCAACAACCAAAATTGACAATAACAATGATAATAATAATGATAGATGATAATATCAATAACTATAATGAAAACAAAAGAAAGATAAATCAAAGAAATTAAAATCTGCAAAAATCGCAGAGTTCGCAGAGCGATGGGAACTTTGCTCTGCGAACTCCCCTTTTTTTCTTTTTTTATATTCTTTCAAAATAAAAACAATAAACAAATAATAATAATAATAATAATAATAATAATAATGGTAATAATAAAAGTAATAATGGAAACAAAAATAATAAAGATAATAGTAATAAAGATGATAATAATAATGATGATGAAAAAGATAAAAATAATAACATTGATGAAAAGGTAATAATAATAATATTAATGGAAAAAGATAATAATAATATAATAACAATAGTGATAATTTTAACGATAATATAAATAATAATAATAGTGATGATAATGGTAATAAACATTAAGAAATAAAATTCTAAAAAATAGAGATGAAATAAATGAAGATAATAAAAGATAAAAATAAGAAATGAAATAATAAATAACAAAAGAAATACTAAAAAAGAAAAATATGAGTCAAAAAATGGGGTATGACAGATGCCCCTATTTAAGTTTCTTCGCCCCAGAGATTAAAAGTGAAATTTTGAATTTGACGGGTCGAAGAGACTTAAATACAAAGTACCCATTTTTGACTAATATTTTTCTTGAATTGAAAATGCTATGGATGTATGCATGCAAATGCTATGAATGCTCGTAATGCAAGTATGAATGCAAAGACGGCAAAGATGACCTGATTGGGGGGATAAAAATGAAACAAAGGGATACCTGGTTTCGTTAAAGAAATGGGATCCAACTCTACTGGGGGTAACATGGTTCCACTGGGGAAAAGGTTGTCTACTACCATATTGATAGCTTAATAAAGACAAAAAGATCAAGGTTACCTTGGTGGCTTCACCGGGGATTTCATCTTACCTACTACCGTTGTGATGGTAGCTTAATGAAGGTAAAATATAAGAGAAAATACAAAGTATGCTATTCACTGGGGAAATTATTCTACCTACTACCGTTGTGACGGTAGCTTAAAGAAGGTAAAATGTAAATGTCAGCTGTTCGGGATGTTGCCGAACTGCCACTGACGACAAGAAATAAAGGTAGATGTCAACTGTTCGGGATGTTGCCGAACTGCCACTGACGACAAGAAATAAAGGTAGATGTCAACTGTTCGGGTTGTCGCCGAACTGCCATTGACGACAAGAAATAAAGGTGAATGTCAACTGTTCGGATTGTTGCCGAACTGCCATTGATGACAAGAAATAAAGGTAGATGTCAACTGTTCGGGTTGTTGCCGAACTACCATTGACGACAAGAAATAAAGGTAGATGTCAACTGTTCGGGTTGTTGCAGAACTGCCATTGGCGACACTGGGGAAGCTGCTGACAAGTTGTTCATTACAGAACTGCTACTTCAACTGGGGAGAAAAGATGCACAAGCTGTTCGTTAAAGAACTTGCCACTTGGCACAAAGACAGAATAAAGATACGCTCAAGCTGTTCATTTGTTGAACTTGCCACCTGGCGATAACACTGGGAAGTATGCATAAGCTGTTCGTTAAAACTGCCACTTGGCAACAACACTGGGGGATATGCACAAGCTGTTCCTTAAAGAACTGCCACTTGGCATAACACGATAAAAAAATGTACAAACTGTTTGAACTGCCATTTGGCAACAATGATGGAGATAGAAGATATGCGCAAGCTGTTCATTTGTAGAACTGACACTTGGCATAACGAGATAAAAATGCGCAAGCTGTTCGTTTGTAGAACTTGCCACTTGGCAAAAAAAGGGTGACATCTCTGGACCAGACACACCGGGGATGACACTTGGGGAAAGGAAGGTTACAAATTGTTTATGATTGATTGGTAAGACTCATGGTGGTTAAAGCAGCCATGTATGAATGATATTGTTGTATGTTATATGCATGAATGTATATATGCATGAATGTATGAATGTACGAATGTATGACTTTCACTGGGAATGTTGTGTGAAGGATTGACTTGCACTGGGGATACACAAACCGTTCGTTAAAGAACTGCCCCTTGGTATAAGGATATGATAAAAGATGCGCAAGCTGTTCATTAAAGAACTGCCACTTGGCATAAAGGAGGTGACATCTCTGGACCATACATATTGGGGATGACACTGAGGAAAAGACTGATTTGATTGATTGTATGACCGATAAACTTGATGAGACAAGATTAGACCGGTAAGATGAAAAGTGGACCGACGTCGCATTACAAACACTCGGTAAACTTCATTGGGGATTGTTTGCTGGGGGCATGATAAATTGTGAGGGAGAGCATGATATGAATATGAGATGCATGCTAATGAATGAGTTTGATATGATGCATGCACTATGCTGACTTGTGGGATGACAGACATCATGTGGGACGCTGGGGATTATGATTGAATGCCGAGCAAGGTCGGGCTTTGTGATTGGATGCCGAGCGAGGTCGGGCTTTGGTTATGTTTGGATGACGAGCGAGGTCGGGCTTTTTATGATTGGATGCCGAGCGAGGTCAGGCTTTTTATGATTGGATGCCGAGCGAGGTCAGGCTTTTTATGATTGGATGCCGAGCGAGGTCGGGCTTTTTATGATCGGATGCCGAGCGAGGTCGGGTTTTTTATGATTGGATGCCAAGCGAGGTCGGACTTTTTATGATTGGATGCCGAGCGAGGTCAGGCTTTTTATGATTGGATGCCGAGTGAGGTCGGGCTTTGGTTATGATTGGATGCCGAGCGAGGTCGGGCTTTGTGAATTGTTTTTTGGAGTGCCAATGACCATTGGGCTTTTGTAGGGAATTGTGAGGAATGCCAATGACGACTGGGCTTTTTGTGAATTGTGAGGGAGTGCCAAGCATGGTTGGGCTTTGGTTTGAAATTGTGGGTGCCAATGAGAATTGGGTTTTTGTTGGTAATGTGGGTGCCAATGGGAATTGGGCTTTTATGGACTGGGGAATCCCGTCTTTCATGAAATTTCAGATTGCATGATTCATATGAGATTTGCACAGGCAATTATGATGAACAATACTAAACACAAAATTTATATCATACAGCTCAAGTTAATAACACATTTATCAATGAACCACACCTAACACACATTTTTGTTTAAGTAGATGAACAATTTGAGTATCAATTGTGGGGGTAATGAACACTCATCCGGCAAGTTTGCTAACATTCCGATCAAGTCATGTGTCCATCTAATCATCGTTTCTAAAAGCACAAAAGCATTGATCACAAGGTCTTCGAGGGTTGTAATTTGGCTTGGTTACAAAAGAAATGTCATATGTGGGAAAATTGAATTCAAAAGGCCAAGCAAGAGGAACATTCTTTCTAATTATACACTTCCTCCTTATTCACACACAACTCTTGGTGATTTACAAATATTTTTCTTTGATTTTGACAACTTTTTTGATTTATTGATTTTTTTCTTTCTTTTTTTTCTCTTTTCTCTTTCTTGGTTTGTTTTTCTTTCTTTTTTTCTTTTCTTTTTCTTTTTCTTGTTGTCAAGATCAATTAAGAAATTCACCATTTACTTGATACACATAACCTCCCTTTTCTCCCCAACTTAATTCAAGATGATACCCTAATTGAATGTTCCTTTTTCTTTTGGCAAAGGACAATAATCATGATGGTTAAGGGTTCAAAATGAAAGTAAAAATATCAGAATTTGATAATGATTTAACTATGAACTGAATTTTTTACAAACTCCGGCAATTTCAAAAAGCGATTGAGCTTATGAGAATTGGCAGTTCATAGTTAACGATTCTGATTCATTAGGCTCAAAGGGGTTATCAAATACTCACTTCTCACAGGGTAGGCTTTTTGGTCAAGTGTTTCTACTCATATTCAAAAAAAATGCCTTGATCATCTCAGTGCTTTCGTACAATTTAAAACAAATTTCAGATTTAACATAAAAAGATCGAGTTAAACAAAAAAAATGCCGGTCTCCTGCATATTTATAATGATTTTGAGGATTCCTCACATTTTGGCTAGTTCTAAATGGCTCACCGAATAAACATATTAACAACGCAAACTGTATGGTGTAACTTTTGCAAACTGTATGGGGTTTTGTGTAACATCTGGTGGCTCCCAATGGGCTGGCCTCCCTATCTTTCAAGGACCGAGATGTACTCATGGTCTTCTCCACCCCCCAAGTGGAGTTTCATGCCTTCCGTGGGAATCGAGCCACGTACCCTGGAGGCTATAAGTACATGGCCAATGCATTCCCACTACCAATTGAGCTACTAGCTCAATTGGTAGTGGGAATGCATTGGCCATGTACTTATAGCCTCCAGGGTACGTGGTTAGATTCCCACGGAAGGCATGAAACTCCACTTGGGGGGTGGAGAAGTCCATGAGTACATCGCGGGGGATCGCGGGGGCCGTTAGTTGCCGAATCCCGGATCCGAATCCCGGATGTTACATTTTGGGTGTGAGTAGGTGCCAAGCATGGTTGGGCTTTGTGAATGATTTGGATGCCGAGCAAGGTCGGGCTTTGATTATGATTGGATGCCGAGCGAGGTTGGGCTTTGTTGGAAATTATGTTTGGGGATTGCCCATGAAAATTGGGCTTCACTTGTGAGTAAGTGCCAATGATGATTGGGCTTTTGTTAATTGGGGAAAAGGTCGCAGTAGCCTGGGGGAAGGTAACCTCAGGTTGAGGTACCGGAATCTCTTGAAGAGTAGTGGGAATAGGGATGAATTCCTCACCAAAGTCGAAAGGCTTGCCCCATGTACAACCGGGGGGCCTAGTGTGTTGTTGTGCATCGGCATGTAATGTTGAAGCCGAAGTAGATGCTAATACTTGAGCTTGAGAGCTGGAGGGAGGAGGAGGTGTTGGCGGAATTTGTGCGGCCGCTAGTAATTTTACTAACTCCGTTAAATTTTCCATCTCGGTCCGCATAGATGTTAACTCCCCTCGGAGCTCCTGGTTTTCCTGTTCCAAGTATTCCATCTTTCTCCTTATATTTGCTAGGGTAGTGTATGTGTGGGTTGTTTTGGGACGACGAGCCACTTTCCTTGACGGGATGACGCGTAGTATTGCGAATGAAATGCAAACACCGATGACTCAATTCGGATTGTAAGAAATCCTTGGTGATAAGATGGGGAACGAGTTTTGGACTCGAAAACAAATGTATGCATGTTATGCATGATGTTAATGCATGTATGCGAGGTATATGAAAAAAACATACCCCCTTTTTTTTTGTTTATGCGAGAATTATTTTCATGAATGCAAATGTTTATGGTATGCAGGGGTTTGGTATAGAAACGTTCAAAACTTCCCCCCATCCTCACATGTAGGCTCTAGAGATGAGATTTTCTAAAAAGGTCCCTAGAGTCACGGATCCCACAGGGAAAATAAGGTCATCGATTGCAAATTACTCGCAAGACTTCAATAAATTCCAAGTGAAATCTCCTCTAGGCGGGGTTTTCGCATCTTCCTCACGGACATACGTCAACGCGGGCCTCCGCTACACAACCACCATCCTATCTTAATTTCTCTCAAAGCTCGGGTAGAGAGCCTCACACGTCCGGCATTAACCCGAACAATGTGGAGTAACATTGCTCATGTGACAACCCCACAATTGATATATGAACATAAAGCAATATGAAACATATAAATATAAAGTAAGAAAAGCAGATAAGGATAATAAAACAAAAGCATGCAAGCAAAACGAGAAAAACTTAGCCTAGAAGCTAACTAGGATAGGCTTGACTCGCTATAAAAACAAAGTGTTTAAATTTCCCCAGTGGAGTCGCCATTTTTGTCGCGTCGAATTTCGGATATCAAGCTATTGAGAAGCGTTGAATCACTAATTTTAAATCACGACTGAACTTTTAATTTTTCGGGGAAAAGGGGAAAAAGTTCGAAATTACCTTAATGTTAGAGATTTTGGGTTCGGGAGTCGATTATGCAAGGGGAAGGTATTAGCACCCCTCACATCGGTTGTACTCAACGGGAACCTCCTAGTTAGCTAAGGCTTAGAATGTTTTTAATGTTTTGCTTGCATGCTCGAATATATTAAAAGGGAAAAAGAAAAAATATGATGAAGGGAAAAAGAAAGTTTTTTTATTAATGGGCTTGACAAGATGTGAATCCTGCTCCTACGTATCTCCCGGTGCGATGGAGAATTCAAAGCTTACGTAGTTCTTTGGGTAGAAAAAGTTTGTATGTTGGTTGATTTTAATTATGAAAAAGATTTGATCGCGCCCGAGCGAAAAAGTTTGGTTGAAAAGGAAACGTGGTCTACTATCGTTGTTTGGATAGCTTAATGAAGACCGATAAAAAGTTTTTACCTACTACCGTTATGAGGGTAGCTTAATGAAGGTAAAAACGATTTGATTAAAAAAGAGACGGACTCGCGCTTGGGCGATGGTATCCATTTGAAAACGCGCTCGGGCGTGAAAAAAAAGGTTTAAATGAAAAAGGGACGGACTCGCACTAAGGCGATGGTATCCGTTGGAAAACGCGCAAAGGCGTGAAAAGGTTTGAATTGACCACGAGGGCCAAGAAAAGTTTAAATTGACCACAAGGGATCAAAGGAAGGTTGGATTGGTCACGAAGGACCAATAAAAGGGTTAAGCGCGTTGGACGCGTTGAAAATGGAATGACGATTGCCCGAACAACGAGACATACGTCAAGCATTCGTGCAACCGGGGAACGGAGAGACATACGTCAAACCATTCCTTTTTCATTCAAGTTTTTGTTGAAACTCAAAGAAAACTCAAAGAGGAACAAAACACTTGGTTAAAAAAGTTAAGAAAAGTTTATTGCTCAAATTAGTTGTTGCAACCTATGAGCGAATGTTGTTCAAATTTTGAAGGGATGAACAAGTTTGTTTCAAGTTTAGGATGCAAAAAGGAACAAGCTTTGTTCAAATGTGTTGGAACACAAAACAAGTTTGTTGAAAATCATGAACACGTTTGTTGTTCAAATTTGTTGAAAATAATGAACATAGCTTGTTGCTTGAGTTATTGGAACTCAAGAACAAGTGTTATTCAAGTTTGAAAAATGAACAAATTCATGAAAAGATGCACAAGTTTGGAAAATGCACAAGTTCGGCTCAAATTTGAGTTTGATTTTGAAAAGTGAACAAGTTCGGCTCAAGTTCATGTTTTGATTGAAATTCATGAACAAGGTTGTTGTTCAAGATTGGTTTTGAAATTTATGAACGTAGCTTATTGCTCAAGTTTGATTTTGAAATTTTATGAACATAACTTGTTTCGCAAGTTATCCAAAGATTATTGCTCAAACTTGTGAATTTTCCAACGACATGCAAAACTTTTGTTATGTTTTGAATAAAATGAGTTTTAATCCTCTTAGGTTCTGAGTTTTTAGGTGAGAACCTCAAAAATTGGCTTTTTAGAAGCCTGAACTCAGATTCTGAGTTCTGCCATTTTCGTAGAGCAACCTGAACTTGGCTCTGCGAACCCAAGTTCTTTCATGGTCGCAGAGCGACCATGACTTTGCTCTGCGAACTCTGCGAAAAATGAACTCAGAAGCTGCTTCTGAACTTCTGTTCAGAAGCTGCTTCTCAATAAGCTTCAGAACCTTAAGAGGGTTAAAAAGCTTTTGAAATTGGCAAGAAAAAGAGCACAACAACTCAGTTTAGTGTTTTACAAACTTGAGATTTCTTTGGAGTTTCAAAAGTGGTTTTTTAGAACAAAATGATTTAAACAAATGTTAATGATGCAAGCATCAATCAAAAATGAAAGATAAAGATTTTAGAATACTTACAGAACTCCTAGCAATGCTTGTATTGCAAGAGAATGGAGGAAGCTTGGATGGTTGTAGTTTTGCAAGGTTGGAATGTGTCTCAAAAAAGGTATGGAATGTGTAAGATTCACTGCTTTTGGACTGGTTTTTCTTGCTGGAAGAACTGTGTTTTTGCTCTAGAAAATTCTGTAATTGCTGTGTATTCAATCGTCTGTAATCCTTATGCAAGGCATTCCTTTTATAGGCAAAAATGAAATCAATTGAAATGATGGAAAATCTCTAGAGCCAAGCTTTTTTGTGGGCTAAACTCAGGCTAATTGCTTTGCATTTAATGCAAAAGAGAAGAGGTGACATTGCCTTGCAATCTTGGTCAAGACTTTGGCCAAATTTCAGAGCAAAAGGGGCTGATTTGGACAGAAATGATGATGAAAAAAGTGAGAAAAACAGGGCAGCTTGCACTTGAGCTGTCCTTTGGGTTTAATCCTTGCAATTTTGAGAAGCCAAGCAAGGAAAACGTGCACTGTGATGTGCAGAGGTTGGGGGAAACAAAAGGAGCATGTGGGCTGGTGTGAGAAGGGAGGAAAAGCTGCTGAAACAGGGCAGCACTCATGGTCTTTGGGCAAGCAAAACCAGCTGTGTTTGACTGGTTTTGGGGGAGAAAGATGGAAGGAAAACAAGCAAGCTGCTGGCTGGCAAGCTCAGGGTCAGTAGCAGGTCAATTGGGAGGGATGAGGGCTGCCCAAGGGCAGCCAACTTGCTTGGCTTGGAACAAAAACCTTCTCACCTTGTGTCGCGTCGAATCTCGGATATCAAGCTATTGGGAAGCGTTGAATCACTAATTTTAAATCACGACTGAACTTTTAATTTTCCGGGGAGAAAAGGAAAAAAGTTCGAAATTACCTTGAAAAAAAATTTAGGTTCGAAAGTCGATTATGCGAGGGGAAGGTATTAGCACCCCTCACATCCGTTGTACTCAACGGGAACCTCTTAGTCGGCTTAGGCTTAAAATGTTTCGAAAATTTTGCTTGCGTGTTTAATCATATATATATATATATAAAAAAAGAAGAGGAAATATGATATGTATATGAAAGAGATAAAAACAAACGAAGGAAAAAAAGAAAGTTTTTTATTAATGGGCTTGATAAGATGTCGATCTTGCTCCTACGTATCTCCCGGTAGTCGAAGAATTCAAAGCGTACGTAGTTCTTTGGTTGAAAAAATTTGTATGTTGGTTCGTTTTAGTTTAAAAAGATTTGATCGCGTCCGAGCGAAAAAGTTTAAAAGAAAGGAAATGAAAGTAAATGTCAACTGTTCGGGTTGTTGCCGAACTGGCCATTGACGACAATGCATAAAGGTAAATGATTTGATAAAAAGGATTCGCACTCGGACGTGAACAAAGGTTTTAAAACGCACGAAAGCGTAAAAGGTTTAAAATGATGAAAGACAAATGCTAAGGCGATATACTCGCGCAAGGCGTAAATGTTTTAAGAAAGAAAAAAAAGGACAGACGCACAGAGGCATAAAAAGTTGAAAATAAAGACAAACGCACAAAGGCGTAAAAATGTTGAAAATAAAAGACAAACGCACGGAGGCGATAAATTCGCGCAAGGCGTAAAAGGTTGAAAATAAACGCGCAAAGGCGCGAAAAGGTTCGGATTGACCACGAGGGCCAAGAAAAGGTTAAAAATGGCCACAAGGGGCCAAGGGAAGGTTGAGCGTGCTAGACGCGTCAAAGGGTGGAATGACGATTGCCCGAGCGACGAGACATACGTCACGCATTCGTGCAACCGAGGTTTGGGGAGACATATGTCAAGCCATTCCCGTTTCATTCAAGTTTGGTTTGGTTTAAACTCTAAGGAACCTCAAAGGAAAACAAAACATTTTAAAAGGAAAGTTGAAAAAAGGAAATCACGAACAAATTTGTTGTTCGAGTTTATTAAAATCATGAACATTACTTGTTGCTTAAGCTATTGAAACTCAAGAACAAGCGTAGTTCAAGTTTGAACGATGAACAAAAATCATAAAAAATACACAAATTTGGAAAGTTCGTAAGTTCGGCTCAATTCGAGTTTGATTTAAAAGAATGAGCAAGCTCGGCTTAAGTTCGCGTTTTGATTGAAAATCATGAATAACATGGTTGTTCAAGTTTGGTTTTGGAAATTGAAGATCATAACTTGTTTCACAAGTTACTCAAAATTTATCGCACGAACTTGTGAAATTTTCAAAGTTGTGCATGATTATGGATATGGTTTGAACAAAAATGACTTTTTAACCCTCTTTAGGTTCTGAATCAAGGGCTGGAACCCCAAAAATTTGGCATTGGGATGCCTGATTCATGTTCTGAGTTTCACATACTTCGCAGAGCAACCAGAATTTGGCTCTGCGAAGTCAGGTTCTGATGTGTTCGCAGTGCGAGCAATACTTTGCTCTGCGAAGTATGCGAAATTTTGAACTCAGAAGCTGTTTCTGAACAGAAGTTCAGAAACTGCTTCTAAGCAAGCTTCAGAACCTAAAGGGGGTTAAAAAGCTTTGCAAAGATTGGGAAAAAGGAGTGTAAAAACTCAGTTTTAAGGCTTGGCCCCTTTGAGATCCCTTTTGAGTTTCAAAAGGGGTTTTTGTGCACAAAGTGAAATTGAACAAAGCAAATGATGAAAACAGCAAACAAAATGAAAGACAAAGATTATAGGAGACTTACAGAACTCCTAGCTATGCTTGTGCAATAGGTTGGAAGTGGTTTGCTTGATTGGTTAGAGGTTATGAACTCTAACTTGCTTTTGCTTTGTGTATGAACTGATTTGAGACTGCAATGCAAGGGATTTTTTGGTGTGTATTTCGTGTGTATTGTGTGTGTGCAAGGCTGTTTTTCTGGTCTATTGATTGTGTGAAATCCTTGGGCCTTGGCATTCCTTTTATAGGCCAAAATGCAATCCTTGCAATGATGAACAAAATCTCTAGATCTTAGCTGGTTTGTGGGCTAAATCCAGGCTAAATCACTTTGCATTTAATGCTAATGGATAGAAGCTGCTTTGCCTTGTGCCAAGGGGCAAGACCTTGACTAATCTCAGCCACAAATGCAGCTGATTCTAGAAGGTAATGATGAGAAAAACTGAAAAACAGGGCAGCTGCAAAGGGGGTGATTCTTATTATCAATCCTTGCAATCTTGGAAGGCCAAGCAATGAAAACGTGTACTGCCATGTACAGGTAGATTGGGGGAAGCAAAATGAGCATGTGGGCTGGTGTGTGGGAGGAGAAATCCAGCTCAAAACAGGGCAGCACAAACAGCTTTTTGCTAGCAAAAACCACTTGAGTTTGACTGGTTTTGGTGGAGAAAAAGGGAAGGAAAGGGATCAAGTAGCTGGCTGGCAAGCTCAGGTTGGATGATGGGTCAATTTGGAGGGACAAGAGCTGACCAAGGGCAGCCATTTTGTTTGAGCACATGTAAGGTTGGAAGAAAATCCTTCTTTCCTTTTACCTTTAATGTCACACTTTGATTCTTGCCTTGTTGCATCATTTCAGTCACAAATAGCAATAACAATAATAATAATACTAATAATAACAATTACAAATGAAAACAAAACATATAAATCAAAGAAAATAAAAATTCTGCAGAAAATCGCAGAGGTCGCAGTGCGAAGGCCACTTCGCACTGCGAACTCCCCTTTTTTTGAATTTTTTTGTATTTTTTTAAAATAAAATAAAAGGTGGAAATGAATAATAATAATAATAAGGATAATGAAAATGATAATAATAAAAATGATAATGCAAATAAAATAAAAAGTAATGAAAAAGTGACGAGAATTAAAATGATGATAATAATAAAAATGAGGAAAAGCTTAATATTATTAATTAATAAAACCTTAATAATAATAGATAATAATGATATTATTAATGAAAAATAGAATAACAATAATATTAATAAGGATGATGATATTATTAATGGTAATGCTAATAGTGCTAAAATGCAAATAAAATGCTATGACAAGAATGAAATAATAAAAGGTAATAATAAATGATTAAATAATAAAAGATAAAACAAACGAAAAATATAAGTCAAAAAATGGGGTATGACACCTTGGCTTTAATGACACATGCTTCAATTCTTGATTTGCTGAATCCAACAACCAAAATTGACAATAACAGTGATAATAATAATGATAGATGATAATATCAATAACTATAATGAAAACAAAAGAAAGATAAATCAAAGAAATTAAAATCTGCAAAAATCGCAGAGTTCGCAGAGCGATGGGAACTTTGCTCTGCGAACTCCCCTTTTTTTCTTTTTTTATATTCTTTCAAAATAAAAACAATAAACAAATAATAATAATAATAATAGTAATGGTAATAATAAAAGTAATAATGGAAACAAAAATAATAATGATAATAGTAATAAAGATGATAATAATAATGATGATGAAAAAGATAAAAATAATAACATTGATGAAAAGGTAATAATAATATTAATGGAAAAAGATAATAATAATATAATAACAATAGTGATAATTTTAACGATAATATAAATAATAATAATAGTGATGATAATGGTAATAAACATTAAGAAATAAAATTCTAAAAAATAGAGATGAAATAAATGAAGATAATAAAAGATAAAAATAAGAAATGAAATAATAAATAACAAAAGAAATACTAAAAAAGAAAAATATGAGTCAAAAAATGGGGTATGACAAAGGGAAATTAGGATTGTGAAACCAATAATTAGGTAAGCTGATTAAAGAATTAATCATGGGAGAAGAGGTTGTGATTAGGCAAATTTGAATGAAAATTGATGTGTAATATGATCATAGCAAAACAGTAATAAGAGTTGATGAAGATTGTGCGCTCTCGTTAAAAACGCGCAATCTTCCGAGACGTGTACGAACGCTCGAAAGGCTGTTGTGAAGTCACCACCAAAGTTTTTGTTTAAAGGGAACGTTGATAAACCCTTAAGTTTGTATTTGAAGGGAAACAATAATAAAACCCTTGACGATGAGGAAAAGGACTGGTCATCGCAACCGTTGTCGGGTTCGGGAGTCGATTACGCAAGGGGAAGGTATTAGCACCCCTCACGTCCGTTGTACTCAACGGGAACCTCCTATTTAGCTAAAGCTTAAAATGTTTTTAAATGTTTTGCGTGCATGCTTTTCTATGTAAAAGGGAAAAAGAAAATATGATGAAAGGGGAAAAAGTTTGTTTTTATTATTGTGCTTGACAAGATGGCGATCTTGCTCCTACGTATCTCCCGGTAGACGGAGAATTCAAAGCATACGTAGTTCTTTGGTAGAAAAACGTATATATGTTGGTTATTTTTAATGAACGATGTTTTAACCGAATTCTTGCGATTTAACGTAGCTTGTATGCTAGCGCATGGGAGACTTAAGCGTATAGCTTGTATGCTCGCGCATGTGAGGCTTAATCGTTTGTTTGAAATTTCGCTAGAATTGATAAAAACATGTTCGTTGGGTAAAAGGGTTCGATTGATCCGACGGGATCAAGAAAGGGTGCAATGGACTCAATCGAGTCGATCATTGACCAAAGTGACTCAAACGAGTCGAGAAAGGTTCGATTGATCCAACGGGATCAAGAACAGGTACAATGGACTCGAACGAGTCGAACATTGACCAAAATGACTCAAACGAGTCGAGGAATTGAATCTAGTGGCCACGGGGGACAAAAAGGTTCAAATTGACCACAAAAGGGCCAAGAATTGGTTTGGTATGGTCGGATACGTTGAAAATGGAATGACGATTGTCCGAACGACGAGACATACGTCACGCATTCGTCCAATCGGGGCAATGGAGAGACATACGTCAAACCACCCCTTTTTCATTCAAGTTTTTTGGTTGAATTTTTAGAAATCCCAAAGTTTATCAAAACACTTAGTTTGGAACCCAAAATGAAAAGGTTTTAACAAATTTGTGAAAAACGCACAAGTTCGGCTCAATTTTGAAAACGGTTTTGAAAAGCGAACAAGTTCGGCTTAAGTTCACGTTTGATTTGAAAATCATGAACAAGGTTCTTGTTCAAGTTTGGTTTTGAAAATGATGAACTTAGCTTATTGCTCAAGCTTGTTTTGAAAGTTTGTGAGCGTAACTTGTTTTGCAAGTTATCTAAAAAAGTGTTGCTCGAACTTGTGAATCCTTCAATATTATGCAAAATCAATGATATGGTTTGGATAAAATGAGTTTCAATCCTCTTAGGTTCTGAGTTCTTGGGCTAGAACCTCAAAAATTGGCTGTTTGGGAGCCTAAACTCAGATTCTGAGTTATGTCATGGTCGCACTGCGACCAGAGCTTCGCACTGCGAACAATGCGAAATTTTGAGTTCAGAAGCTGCTTCTGAACTGTTGTTCAGAAGCAACTTCTGAACAATCTCAGAACCTTTAGGGGAGTGAAAAGCTTTGAGATTTGGCAATAAAAAGAGCTGGACAAACCAGTTTAAATGTTTTGCAAACCTTGGGATTTCTTTGAAATTCAAAAGGGGTTTTTTGAGAGCAAAAAGGATTTAAACAAAATTAAAGATGCAAGCACAACTCTAAATGAAAGATAAGGACTTAGAACACTTACAGAGATCCTAGCAAAGCTCCTGCTGCAAGGGAATGAAAGGAACTTCAATGGTTGAAGTGTTTGCAAAGTTTGGAATGTTGGTGAGTATGAACAATGAACTTGTGTAATGCTTTGATTTGAAACTGGTTTTTGCTATATGTTTAGTGCTGTTTCAAGTGTTCAATTGCTGCTTTTTTGTTGTGAGTGAGTGTGTGTTTGCTAGTTAGTAAGTGTAGTCTCTCAAACCTTATGCATTGCTTCCTAATTATAGGCCAAAACCAAATCAATTTTCATCATGATAAATCCCCAAAATCCAGCTGATTTGTGGGCTAGGATCAGGCTAAATCACTTTGCATTTAATGCAAAAGTGAAGAGGTGACCTTGCCTTGCTGTAATGGTCAAGACTTAGCCAAATCCAGCCATTAATTCAATGGATTTTGGATAGAAATGATGATGAAAACAGGGCTGGTTTGCAATTGGTTGTCCTTTGGGATTGGTCCTTGCAATCTTGATGGTTAACCAATAAAAACATGCACTGTGATGTGCAGAGGTTGGGGGAAACAAAAGGCAACATGTGGGCTGGTGTGAGGAGGAAGAAAAGTTGCTGAAAAACAGGGCAGCACTCATGGCTTTGGGCAAGTGAAAACCAGCTGGGTTTGACTGGTTTTGGGGGAGAAAGCAGGAAGAAAATCAACAAGCTGGTGGCTGGCAACCTTAGGGTCAGTAGCAGGTCCACTGGGAGGGACAAGAGCTGCCCAAGGGCAAGCCAACTTGCTTGGCACATGCTTGGTTGGAAGAAAAAGCTTCTTTCCTTGGCTTTAATGGCAAATGCTCCAATTCTTGCTTTGCTGAGCTCAATTAGCCATAAATGATGATAAAAACAATAATAAAAATGATATGTAATAATAATAATTACAAAAATGAAATAAATCAAAGAGATTAAAAAATCTACAAAAAATTCGCAGACTTCGCAGAGCGAAGGGGACTTTGCTCTGCGAAGTCCTCATTTCAGAAATGTTGACTTTTTTGTTGACTTTTTGTTGACTTTGACTTTTTTCTCTTTTTTTTTTTTGATTTTTGAAATTTGTTTTGAAAAGGCTTAGGACAAAATTAGGGTACAACAAAGATTAGTGTTGAGGTGTGGTGATGGTCAGTATAAGATGAAGGAGAAAGATTGAAATAACTAGGGTATGATTAGAGAATTAAACATGAGAAAGATTATGGTAATGAAGGAATTGTGTGAAAAAGTAGTGTAATGTTAGGATAACCCTATAGAATGTTTCCTATTAGTTTGGGATCATAAGGGCTCCAAAAAGGGGACTTTGGGTCAACTTAGAAGCAATCACGTAGCTCAAAAATGTAGAAAATCGCAACATCGCAATGGTGCGCCTCAACTGGGGTGCCTAGGGCCTTGCAACCCGAGGGCTAGTGCCCCATGATGTCAGTCCTAGCACCTAGAGCCCACTAATGGGTCTTTTCCACCCCTCTATGTTATGAATTGAGTTTAGGTGTCTTCATGAAAGTTGTAGATATGGATGTTAGCTTTCATATGCCTTTTGTTTGACTCCATTTGGACATCTATAACTTGATATATGATCAAAATAGTGCACATGGGTCATGCTTCGTTTTCATGAAATTTCAACACAATTCCTTCAGTGGGCTCTAAAACATCACTAAAACAATAGTGAGCTAAGATAGAGGTAGATAGATAGAGGTAGTGAGAAACAGGTTCTTCCCCAGCGCAGTCGCCAGCTGTGCGCTCTCTAAAAAAACGCTCGAGCGTAATGACGCTCGGAATAACTACAGAGTCGCCACCAAAGTTTTATTTTTAAAGGGAAACGTTGATAAAACCCTTGACGATTTGGAAAAGATGGTCATCACAACCATTAACGGGTTCGGGAGTCGATTATGCAAGGGGAAGGTATTAGCACCCCTCGCATCCGTTGTACCCAACGGGAACCTCCTAGTTAGTTTAGGGTTAAAGGTGTTTTAAAGGGTTGCTTGCTACATTTTAATATTTCAAAAGGAAAAAATAAAGGGGAAGAAAATGTTTTTTTATTAGTGTGCTTGACAAGATTTTGATCCTGCTCCTACGTATCTCCTGGTGCGATGGAGAATTCAAAGCTACGTAGTTCTTTGGTAGAAAATATTTGTTTGTTGGTTGATTTTAAAGAACGATGTTTTTGATCGTATTCTAGCGGTTAAACGTAGCTTGTATGCTCGCGCGTGGGAGGCTTAAGTGTTTGTTTGTATCGCATTAGAATTGATAAAACATCGTTCGTTTGTGAAAAGAGATTTGATTTTTATTTGACCACGGGGGGCCGAAAATTAGTTTGGTGTGTTGGATTTGTGTTTTTTTTATTTTGTATCTTGAAAATAGAATGACGATTGTCCGAACAACGAGACATACATCAAGGGCCCGTGCAACCGGGGAATGGAAAGATATACGTTGGACCACTCCTTTTTCATTCAAGTTTTATATCGAAAATTGATATATCTTTTGTATTTTTGAAAAGGAATGACGATTGTCCGAACAACGAAAATAAGAACATCACTTTAAAGCTTGCCATGAGTACTACATCCTAGTGGTCTTAGATCTAGCAAAAGATGTCCTAGAACTAACTACATTTTGGCCTTAAGTCATGCTCATGAACTTATGGTGAAAAATGCATTATTTATGAAAAAAACTACAAACACTTAAACAAATTCAAAAACTGAAGTAAAAAGGTCAAAGATACTCACAAACTCCTAGCAAAGCTTCAGATGCATGAAAAATGTAAGGGTTTTTGAGTGGTTGTAGTTTTCGTTGGAGGTAGAAGTGAAGAAAGTAAATTGTAGCAAAAGGAGTATTTTGCTACTAATCTCCTCTCTTTGTGTGATGTTTTTGTGGTGTTTTTGTGTGATGTGATGATTATGCTTTGTTGTGGTGGTTTTGTGATGATGGCTTAGATAATTTTTGATTTGTTGTGGTGGTTTGTAAAGAAAAAATGACAGAGTTTTTTTATGGAGGTTTTGTTATATGATTTTGTTGTTTCTGGGGTTTTTGATTCTGCTGAAATCCTCCCTTTTTTTTCCTCTGATTTTCGTCCCTGTTATATAGGCATTTTGAAGTTCTTCTTGGGACCATTGGACATGATTGAATGCTGGATTTTTGTGTATGTTTGGCAAAAGTTTTGGTTAATAATGATTAAAGAGGGAAGGAAGTGAAGGAAAATCGACATACAATAGGCAGCGGAAGTTTAAAAATTTCGATTTCCTTTCCTTGGATCATTACGAATATGACATGAATCAGTGATAGAATTGTTACCTCTAGTAGTGCATAAACAATTTCTTTGATCACAGCCAAGCAAGCAAGCAAAGCCTCTACTCGTCCACACGAACGGTTTCCTCTGGTTCCCAATGCTAGCCAAGCGATCAGAGGTTAGGGAGAGAAGTAGGGTTTCAGTTTTGCCTTTAGGGTTACACGAAAATTGCCCACTTGATTTCAGCACTAGAGCTTTATTTATAGAGCTCTTTGCTACACGAAATCAGCCATCATTGTTGAGCTTCCATAAGCCCATTAACCCATCAGCTTCCGCTAACTAATTAGCGTCAATTGCTAAACGCACCCCATCATATAAGTATTACTTATATTTCTCCTTTTTACCATTCTATTGTGTGTGACCCTATAGGTTCTTGTAACGTTGGCAATAATATTAAATCTTATATTTAATATTAAAAACAGTGAGCGGTATCTAGCAACACATCACTGCTACCTAAGTGACAAGAATGTCAAGTGATCTGACGAAACCTTTTCCACGATAATGTCTATGTGTACGATTACTCCTTTGTCCTAATATCTTTATTGAACACAAGGCATAGATTGCGTCACCCTTGTTTAGCTCAATATTTATATTTCTTGATCCTGAAATATACTGAATAACGAATAAGTCCAATATTTCATATTGACTTAATTCGGCATGGCCATGCATTTTTCCCGTCATATTTCATCAAGAGGCCTAAAGATATATCTCCTGTTATGAAGGAGGGACAAATCCCATCTAGGACACTCATGTCCCTCAGCATGATTTGTCGAGTTCCCATTAACCAACGTTATAGTTATCTTGTTACAGATAACGTTTGAATGGCAATAAAACACTTGAGTCCACATCTAGGGATCACAATGGTTTCCGGTCTAAGAGTGATATACATTATTATCATTATGAGAATAACTTATGACAATTTCATAACATACTATGTAGTATTCTCACGATGGGTCAATCCAGTATAAATATTACTCCTAATACTCATACCTATGTATAGACTTAATATCTCATATTCATGACCCATGAGATATGGTCATCAGTCTACATACATAATAGTCTCCATGCTTTATTATTATCCCAATTCATATTAAAGCTTGACTACGGATACTTTTAAGAATAGTGTTCTTTCTGTTGATGTAATCTCATGATTAAGTCACACTTAATATTCCGTCACATGAACCAACTATTCTAGGGACTTTATTAATCTCATATCAAGTGTAATAAAGAACGCCATATTTTATTTAATAATAAAAGTCATGATACATATGAAAAGTTTAACATAAACTATTGGCCTCTAGGGCTTACACCAACAGGAAGTGACCTTGCCTCTGATTTTGGTGAAGATTTGGGTCTGTTTTTGGGCAAAGGATGGTGAAAGAAACAGGGAAACAGGGGTATTGCTTCTGCAGTGAACAACATTTTTGACTTTGTTATTTTGGTGAAGACTTGGGTCTGTTATTGGGCAAAGGATGGTGAAGGATACAGGGAAATTGGGCGCTGCAAACAGGGTACAGTGAACAGTGACTCTTTCTTCCCTTTTTTTTTGCTTTATTATATATTTAGTTTTTTGCAATTTTTGTTGGGATATAATTTGAACAATTGATCATTGGACTTGGCTAAATTAATTGACTCAAACAAATTAATTTTCATCTATGTCTTTTGTAAAAATAAATTAAAATATTATCACTCATTATATTTTTTAAAAGACTTTTAAATTGTCCGGACAAAATTAGGGTACAACAAAGAGATAATGCGAACGTAATTGGAAATAGGAAGGTGTAAGTTAAAGTGAAGGTTAATGCTAGAGATAATAATAATGGTGAGGTAAAGATTTTAAGTTAATAAAAGTAGGTGATCCCTAGGTGAGGGAGGTATGTCTAAGTGTTTCCTTAGAAGTAATTCTGTAGAGTAGTGGTGAGCTTAAAACGGGAATTAACCGGAGAAGTGAGACGTTTATAATTGGAAGTTTGGGGTGGTGTTTTAAGATGATGGATTAGGATGAGAGTGATGTCTTGAAATTAGTAATGTTTCTAAAGTGTGGTCGATTAAGATGAACATTAATGTTAATTAAAGACGCGATAAGACGGATATATATGAGAACAGGGAGATGTGAGTTAAAGACATGGATAAGGTTAGAGATAGTAATAGCGGTGAGGGAAAGTATCAAGTTGTTTAAAGTTAATGAGATGAGACTTTAGTGTATATCCTGCAAATATAGGGTGAGTAAGTATTGTAATAGCGGTGAGATAAGATAGGAAACAACTAGAGGAGACATGAATTAGAGGAAACAACTAGGTAAAAATAATGAAGACCAAGCACTTTGGAGCAAAATTACAAAGAGCCAAGCATGAAAAGTCAAGTATCAAGGCAAAATTGAGTTGCAGGCGACCAAAAAGTCATTGGAGGGTAAGATATACGTTTAATATAAATGAGATATAAACGCATGTAAGTTCAGGCAAACAACATCATCATCTTCATCATAGCATCATACATCATATAAAGCCTGGTTTTAACTCATAAAAATGCATAACATATTCACATTCAATTACAAGCTTGGTTACATCATTACTTCAAATCAAGATTCTCAAGCATACATAACATACCCTCATCAACAATCAATCATCAAGTCAAGTTATATCAAACTCATCTCATCATAGTCATCAACTACACAATTACCACTTAAGTGCACAAGTTCACAACAAAACATTGCCACATAAGACTCATCATGTTTATGCAATGCGCCTAAACAACTCTACATGCATGTGGTACGGGGTTGGATATCAGAAGTTTGTTACCGAGTGATCCCATCGTCACTTTCATCGTCATTGGATTTGACTTCATGGATGCATGATAACTTATCAAGACTCGACATCATGCTCATACATATATTCATCGTCACTTATCATATATTCATCGTCACTTATCATATATCATCGTCACTTATCATGTTACATCATCATTCATGCTTCATTAATCAATTAACAAGTTCGCATCATCACATCAAAACATATCATCAATTAATTCATCAATTAGATTTCCCATACTCACATTTACCAAGTTTACATACTTATACATACTCATCTTTCATACATAGTTTTCATATATCCAATCATCACATTAGTTTCAAACATCATTATCAAATCAAAACATTTCACAGGTTATTCATTTTGATGCACTAGTTCATTTGAATAAATCAAGTCTGAAATTCCTGGCAAGACTGGTTCTGAACCGTAAAACAGAGCTGAACAGAGTACGTATAACAGTGGTTCAGAAGCAGCAAAATAAAAGACAGAAAGTAAAGAACACAAGTGATTTGTTAACCCAGTTCGGTGACAAACACACCTACGTTTGGAGGCTACCAAGCCAGGAAGGAAATCCACTATAATAGTATCAATTCGAAGTCCTATGACAACAGCCCCTGTTTCACAGCCTTCTCACTTAATCACTACCTGTGATATTTCTACCTAGGAACTCCTAGATATAAGACCCCTCTTACTTCCCTCAGTCAATCACTGCCCCAGTGATTATCATACTCTAACAAACATAAACAGTCACTTTTGCTTAAAAGCTTCAAGTGATTACAACTCAATAAAAACAACCAACTCTAAACACTTGAGTGGTGTACAAAAACACAGCACAAAGCTTACACACTCAAAACCTAAGACTTTCTCTATAATCACTTCTGTTTTGAAATCGTAAATTCTTCAATAGCAGCGTCCTGTATTTATAGCTTCAGCACCAACATAATTCTTGAACCAAATCCTTCAAAGATATATTTCCAAAATACTTTAGAAACATATAGAAGCAATTTATTTTCCAGAAATATATTTTCCAAAGATTTCTTTGAAAATATATTCACAAATAATTGAATCCAATCTTCAGACAATATCTTGCGAAATTCTTCTTTCTTCTAGAAACGCAGCTTGGATAATTCTTCAATTAAATCTTCAACAAATCACATGAGAATATAAACACTCCAAGGCGCAGAAAACAGAACGCAGAAAACCAGCTTCTGAAGGTACTTCTGAAGTCTGCGTCTGAAGTTCTGTGTCTGAACGTTTCAGCTTCTGAAGGTTGCTTCTGAAGGTCAGCGTCTGAAGTACTGTTCAACGTCTGAACATCAGCTTCTGAAGGTTCAGCGTGTGAAGTACTGTTAAGCGTCTGAACATCAGCTTCTGAAGGTTCAGCGTCTGAAGTACTGTTCAGCTTCTGAAGCCCAGCTTCTGACCCAGCTTCTGAAGACGCACAACTGCTTGTATATTTGATTTTAGCAAACATGAAGCCAACAACCAAATATCCAACAATCTCCCCCTTTAGCAAATTTTTGGCTAAAATCAATTTGTTCAAAAAAGCAAGTTCTTCACTCAACAAAGTACGCAACCATGAAGAATAACACATGAACGTAGCAACAGAGTCAGCAGCAGATACACTACGTTACACAAACAACACTCCCCCTGAAGTACACCAGCTTCTGTCATGAACCACACAAACTCCCCTGAAACAGAGACTCCCCCTGAAACAGATCACAATAGCTTCTGAACTGTAAACTGGCTTCTGAATTGTAGTGCTTCTGAAATTTCTGAAATACTTCTGAAACTTTTGAAACAAACACTTATTTATCTCCCCCTTTTTAGCCAAACAATCTTGACAAAACACAGTCTTCACACAGGAGACAAAAACTGAATTAGTAACAGAGACTGTTTTGACATCAGACTCTGCATTAGACATAGCTTCTTTATAAGAACCAGCAGCATCTTCAACTCCCTCACTTCATGCTTGCTCACCCTCAACATTATGTAATTGCTATAACTCCTCATACAGACAAACTCCCAGTTTATTCCTCAAATTTTCAAATTGCTTGGCATCCAAGGCTTTTGTAAATATATCAGCAAGCTGTTCTTCTGTGTCAACATGTTCAAGCTGCACAACTTTCTCCTCCACAAGGTTTCTGATGAAATGATGATGTATATCAACATGCTTAGTCATGCTATGTTGTATGGGATTTTTTGAAATATTGATAGCACTTAGATTGTCACAATACAATGTTATAACATCTTGTTCAACATTATATTCCTTCAGCATTTGCTTCATCCACACCAATTGGGAACAACTGCTACCAGCTGCTATATACTCAGCTTCAGCTGTAGACAAGGATACACAATTCTGCTTCTTGCTGAACCAAGCAATCAGATTGTTTCCCAGAAAAAAACATCCACCAGATGTACTTTTTCTATCATCTGCACTACCTGCCCAGTCAGCATCACAATACCCAACTAATATAGAACTTTCACTGTGTGAGTACATAATACCATAGTCACTGGTACTATTGACTTACTTCAAAATTCTCTTCACTTGAGTCAAATGACTCATTTTTTGCTCAGCCTGGTATCTAGCACAAACTCCAACAACAAAGGTTAGATATATTCTGCTTGCAGTTAGATATAACAGACTTCCAATCATGCTCCTATACAGGCTTTGATCAACAACAACACCTTATTCATCTTTGGTCAACTTCAAGTAAGTGGATGCAGGTGTTCTTTTATGGCTTGCATTCTCCATCCCAAACTTCTTGACTATATTCTTTGCATATTTGCTCTGTGAAATGAATATGGTGTCTTCCATCTGCTTGATTTGAAGATCAAGAAAATAGGTTAGTTCACCCACAAGACTCATCTCAAACTCAGACTGCATCTGCTGAACAAAAAGTTGAACCATCTGGTTTGACATCCCACCAAAAACAATGTCATCAACATAGATTTGTGCTATCATTAAACTTCCATCTTCTTCTTTACCAAACAGTGTCTTGTTAGTTCCTCCTTTTCTGTAACCTTGAGTAACCAGAAACCGCGTGAGTCTCTCATACCATGCTATAGGTGCTTGTTTCAATCCATACAGAGCTTTCTTTAACTTGTAAACATGGTTAGGAAAATTAGGATCCACAAATCCCTTTGGTTTTTCAACATAAACCTCCTCTTATAAGTACCCATTTAGGAAGGCACTCTTCACATCCATCTGAAACAGTTTGAATTTAAGAATACATGCTACACCCAAAAGTAATCTTATGGATTCTAATCTGGCCACAGGTGCAAAGGTTTCATCAAAATGAAGTCCCTCCACCTGAGTGTACCCTTGAGCAACTAGCCTTACCTTGTTTCTGGTCACAATTCCATGTTCATCTAATTTATTTTTGTAAATCCATTTAGTTCCAATGACATTCATGCCTACAGGTCTTGGAACAAGGTCCCACACTTCACTTCTTTTGAATTGATTCAGTTCCTCTTGCATAGCATCAATCTAGAATTCATCAGTAAGTGCTTCTTTAATATTCTTGGGGTCAAATTTGGACACAAAGCACGAATCAGTAGTCACTTCATCTGATCTTCTGATTCTGACTCCTTGATCAAGGTTCCCAATGATTAGTTCTTTGGGATGATCCTTCTGAACTCTGATTGAAGGTCCTTTACTTGTTGAAGCATGATCTGGATCATTTTCTCCTTCCTCAGACTCTACTTCTTTTTCCACAACAGGTGCTTCTGACTGCTCTTCTGATGTTACAACATCTGGTTCCACATCAGATACTTTTTCAGCAGGTAATTCATCTATCACAACATTGATAGATTCCATTACAACCTTGGTTCTGGAAAAACTCTATATGCTCTGCTGTTAGTTGAATAACCCAGAAAGATTCCTTCATCACTCTTGGGATCCATTTTCCTTCTGTTTTCTCTATCTGCCAAAATGTAGCACTTGCTTCCAAATACATGAAAGTACTTGACAGTAGGCTTTCTTCCTTTCCATAATTCATAGAGTAGTGGTAGTGCCTTTCTTTAGAGTCACCCTATTGTGAAGATAGCATGCTGTATTCATTGCTTCTGCCCAAAAATGATGAGGTAAATTTTTTGCATGTAACATAACTCTGGATGATTCTTGCAAGGTTCTGTTCTTCCTTTCAACAACACCATTTTGTTGGGGTGTTATGGGAGCTGAAAATTCATGCTTGATTCCTTCAGAAGAACAGAATTCAGAGAACTTACTCTTTTCAAATTCCTTCCCATGATCACTTCTGATCCTGACAATAACACTTCCCTTTTCTCTTTGTAATTGAGTGCACAGATCTTTAAACACATCAAAAGTGTCTGATTTTTCTCTAATGAAGCTTACCCAAGTGAATCTTGAAAAATCATCAACAACCACAAAAGCATACTTCTTTCCTCGAATGCTCTTAACTTGCATAGGTCCCATTAAGTCCATATGTAACAGTTCAAGAACTTTTGTTGTTACCTGATGCTCCAACGTTGGATGAGACATACGTGTTTGTTTCCCAATCTGACATTCACCACGAATGTTGTCTTCATTGATCTTAAGTTTGGGTAGACCTCTGAGGGCTTTCACTGACATGACTTTCTTCATACCCCTCAGATTTTAGTGCCTAAGTTTCTGGTGCCAGAGTCTGACTTCTTCTTCTGAACTTATGAGACATGTGGATAGGATTGTTTCTTCTTGAGACATCCATAAGTAACAATTGTCCTTTGATCTACTGCCCCTCATCAGCACTTCACCTTCTTTACCAGTTACCAGACATTCCTCCTTGTTAAAGTTCACTTTCAACTCTTGATCACACACCTAGCTTATGCTGATCAGATTTGAAGTTAGTCCTTTTACTAATAGCACATTGTCTAGCCTTGGTAGTCCATCACTGATCAATTCTCTAATTCCAAGAATTTCTCCTTTAGCTCCATCACCAAAAGTTGCATAGCTGCTGTAGTAAGGTTTTAAATTACTTAAGTACTTCTTGACACCAGTCATGTGTCTGAAGCATCCACTATCAAAATACCAGTCTTCCCTAGAGGAGGCTCTCAAAGATGTATGTGCTATGAGGCCAACATTATTACATTTGGGTTTCCATACCTTCTTGACATTGATTCTGTTTACAATAGTTTCCACTTTTATGTGCTGAAAGTGCTTGGGGTATCCATACAACTTGAAACCGAATGGCTTTATGTGCCCCTTCTTACCACAATGATGGCATACCCAAGGACGAGATGCCCTCCTGCTCTTAGATCCCTGAGGTTCCTTCTGATATTCCATCTTAGATTTTCCTATCATTGGATCATATGTTTCAACAGCAGGAATGAACCTTTTAGCTGGATTTTGTTGTTTGATGTTCAAAGTCCTATCAACAAATCCTATGCCATTTGGTTTCCCTTGGTTCTGACACTCCAATATCTCCTCCAGCACATCAGTACCAGTGTTTAACATTCTGACTTGCTTCTTCATATGATCAAGTTGAGAGTTCAGTTGACTTACCTCATCTTTGAGATCAGAAATTTGTGCTAAATGGTCACTTCTTTCATCATGCAGCTGACTGATAGTCTTCTTATGATCCACTAGTTGCTTGCAAACTTCTACACTTCTGATGTATAGATCTTTGTAATTGTTAGCCAGTTCTTCATAAGACGATTTTTCAACACTGGCTTCAGACTCTGATGGTGCTGCAGACTCTGATAGTGCTTCAGACTCTGAATTTGCTTCTGAGACCTTAACTTTAACATCAGACTTGTATCTTCCAGTTAAGGCAACAACATGCTTAGCAGACTCATTCTCTACATCTCCTTCTGAGTCATCTTCATTAGACCAGGAAACAGCCAAGCTTTTCTTCTGTTTCTTAATATATGTGCCACATTCTGTCCTAATATGACCATATCATTCACACTCATAGCACTGAACACCCTTTGATTGATTGCTCTTCTCATCAATCTTTGTCTTCTTCAAATCATTTTGTTGCTTACCGATGTTGAATCTATTGTTTTGACCATTTGATTTGGATCTCCTGTCAACATGTTTCAGAATCTTGTTAAACTGTCTCCCTAGCAATACAAGTGCCTCTGATAAGCCTTCATCATCCTCATTATTTCCTTGTTGATCCTCAACATCAGCATTTGCTATAAAAGCAACTCCTTTCCCTTTCTTATCAGTATGGTTACTGAAGGTTGTCTCAAAATTCAGCAAGGACCCTATTAACTCCTCAACCTTCATACAGGAGATGTCATGTGCTTCCTCAATGGAGTCACCTTCATGTCAAATCTCTTAGGTAGAGACCTGAGTATTTTTCTCACAATTTTCTCATCAGACATTTTCTCTCCAAGAGAATCAAATGAGTTAGCCATGTCCAAAACATTCATATAAAAGTCTTGTATGTTCTCATCCTCCAACATTTTGAGATTTTCAAATTTGGTGGTGAGAAGTTGAAGTCTGGACAATTTTACCTTGGATGTGCCTTCATGAGTAGTCTTAAGAATCTCCAAGGCATCCTTGGCTACAGTGCACTGCTTGATCAGTCTAAACATGTTCTTGTCCACTCCATTGAATAGAGCATTCAAGGCTTTGGAGTTTCCAAGAGCTAGTTCATCTTCTTCCTTGGACCACTCTTCCTCTGGTTTCAACACAGTTGTCTTCTCTCCATCTTTGTCAAGCACAACAGGATGTTCCCAACCCTTCAGAACTACTTTCCAGGTTTTACTGTCTATTCATTTAAGGAAAGCACTCATACGAGATTTCCAATACTCATAGTTGGAACCATCCAACAGAGGTGGTCTGTTCACAAATCCTCCTTCCTTGTCCATAATGCCAGAAAAAACCTTCCCTGGAGCTCACCCTAAAACAGCCAGGGTGCCTGCTCTGATACCAATTGAAATTCCTGGCAGGACTGGTTCTGAAGCGTAAAATAAAGATGAACAGAGTACGTATAACAGTGGTTCAGAAGCAGCAAAATAAAAGACAGAAAGTAAAGAACACAAGTGATTTGTTAACCCAGTTCGGTGACAAACAAACCTACGTCTAGAGGCTACCAAGCCAGGAAGGAAATCCACTATAATAGTATCAATTCGAAGTCCTATGACAACAGCCCCTGTTTCACAGCCTTCTCACTTAATCACTACCCGTGGTATTTCTACCTAGGAACTCCTAGATATAAGACCCCTCTTACTTCCCTCAGTCAATCACTGCCCCAGTGATTATCAGATTCTAACAAACCAAAGATGAAGACACTCTTCAAAACATAAACAGTCACTTTTGCTTAAAAGCTTCAAGTGATTACAACTCAATAAAAACAACCAACTCTAAACACTTGAGTGGTGTACAAAAACACAGCACAAAGCTTACACACTCAAAACCTAAGACTCTCTCTATAATCACTTCTGTTTTGAAATCGTAAATTCTTCAATAGCAGCGTCCTCTATTTATAGCTTCAGCACCAACATAATTCTTGAACCAAATCCTTCAAAGATATATTTCCAAAATACTTTAGAAACATATAGAAGCAATTTATTTTCCAGAAATATATTTTCCAAAGATTTTTTTGAAAATATATTCACAAATAATTGAATCCAATCTTCAGACAATATCTTGCGAAATTCTTCTTTCTTCTAGAAACGCAGCTTGGATAATTCTTCAATTAAATCTTCAACAAATCACATGAGAATATAAACACTCCAAGGCGCAGAAAACAGAACGCAGAAAACCAGCTTCTGAAGGTACTTCTGAAGTCTGCGTCTGAACATTTCAGCTTCTGAAGGTTGCTTCTGAAGGTCAGCGTCTGAAGTACTGTTCAGCGTCTGAACATCAGCTTCTGAAGGTTCAGCGTATGAACATCAGCTTCTGAAGGTTCAGCGTCTGAAGTACTGTTCAGCTTCTGAAGCCTAGCTTCTGAACCAACTTCTGACCCAACTTCTGAAGACGCACAACTGCTTGTATATTTGAGTTTAGCAAACATGAAGCCAACAACCAAATATCTAACAATGTTCATTTTCAAGTTTCACAATTCGCCAATTTAGTCTCAAAAACAACCAATTACAATCATCTCATTGCACGCAATCATTACTCATCATTAAATGATCAAAACAGCAGTAAAACAGCACTAAAGGAAAGTCCAGGGATGTCCAGAAACACACCCAAAGGACCAAAATGCACAGAACAGCAGATGTTGTTCCAGCACAGCTCGCTCAGCGAGCACCTGTTTTCTGGTCACCCAGAAAATGGGTTTTCCCTCACGGGAGCACCTCCAAAATTCCCCAAAATTCTTATTTTTGATCTCATTCATCCCAAAATCGTTGTACAAACAGTACCCGTAGTCATTACATTTTGATTGAACAATTATTACACAACAAAACATCAATTCAACATGGATTCTCATGGGTTTTCACTCAATTCATCAAAAACTCAACAACAACACAACAAATCATGGATTTAACCTCGTAACTTAATGGATTTAATTCAAAACACATACCCATAATTAATCATAATCATCATTAATTATCATGTTCTCCATCAATTTCAATAAAATTCACAAAGTTACCAAACAACCATAAGCAAACATGAACTTTGACATACAAACAACATGATTCCATCAATTTTGACATACTCAATTTAACCACAATAAAAGGAGCACGAAATTAACACATAACAATCATCAATTCATGAAATTAAGCATAATAAAAAATACCCAAAACTACCTAATTGCTTATAAAACCCATATTGTTATGAAATTAATCTAAAGTGTTGCCACATATTGTGAAGCATAGAAGAATAGAGAGAAATGGATAAAGAGAGAATATGAAAGTATATTGCATTACTTCATAAGTGTATCATTACACTAAAATATGAGTCCAATTTATAGGACACAAAATGAGCAAATGAATGATCAAAAGTAATTAAGGACCACTATCCACCCATTCACTAATAGGAGTTATAGGAAGATGGAAGATTAAGGATGGACATCCACTAAATTATTATTATTCATAACACTCCCCCTTGGATGTCCATCAGGATATGCCTCATTAAAACCTTACTAGAGAAAAACCCAGTGGGAAAAAAAATTCTAGTGAAGGAAAAAGAGTACAATATCCCTTTTATGTGTGATAATTTGCCTCGTTAAAAACCTTACCTGGAAAACCCAATGGGATAAAACCATGGTTAAGGGAAAAAGAGTGCATAACACATTTATGTCTCCCCCTCATAAAGACAATCATATATGAGAGGAAGAAAATCAAATAATATTTGTTCTAGTCACTCGCAAGTTTTACTTGCAGCGACTTTGTTGAAAGACCTGGTTTATCTTCATAGTCTTCTTCGTATTAGCGGTGCTTGAGAAGTTTCTTCATATTGAGTTGTTGCAAGAGCACCTTTAAGAAATCCACAAGTTTCTTGTATTTGTAAAGTCATCATCCTGAATAAAAGATCATTCTCCACTTTCTTGATTATGTTGTTTCTCTAAGATACAAAATGTATGTTTGACTTTGTTTCGATATTTGTACTTACTAATATTGACAAAAACAAAATATCACAACACATATAATTAACAAAATATGGTTTAGTCAAAATTAACAAAAATATGTTAATTTCCTTGTTTGAACTAAGACATGGTACTTCAGGACCAATTCAAGTTCACCATTTTCTTGAGGACATGATATATACTAACATCAAGTGATATCACAATCATTCTAGTACACAATCAACTAGATTTGTCCATATCAAATTATTTTAATATATCTTATATATAATATTTATACCATATCAAATCTTTCTACAACCAATCGATTTTAGAATCTCTTCAGGAGTTCTAATAATATTTATACCATTATCATAAATTCAATTATAACAATTTCATTTCCAAATCCTTAAAATGGACAAATGATGTCATCTTTTCAATAGTTTTGATACAATATGTCTTATGCAAATGAAATCTTTAAGGGAGTTTCATATAATCATCACTATCAAGTGATCCATGCAAATAAATCGTAACACAGCTTTCATATAATTTGAGCCTTTCATGTGCTACTGAACTTAATCAAGTATGAAAAAAGATCTTGAATTCACTTCAGATGAATATGTCTCTTAAAAAATATATATGTCTCTAAAAAAATAAATGGGAGACATTTATCAATTCACTTCCGGTGAACATATCAATATATATATCCAGTTAACTTCACAACTTCAAGTGTGCGGATTACATGTCCACAAAAAATTCTGAGTTTGATTTCGCTGAAATTGTCTCTTTCCAATTGTAGATATTTTCTTTACCTATATTCTTTAATAGACTTTAACCCATGATCCTCATTATTTAGTTATCACATATAGCGCTATATTATATGCAAAAGCACGTCAATGTTGACTCCATTTCGGTTCCATCTCATTTCATTGAGATCTTTCATTCATGACATAATTTATCGATATTTCATAAATTTCAGGTACCTGATAAGTTCTTCTGGAACTGAAAGATTCATTATGTTAGACGACTCTTTTAGAGTTTCTATATCCTCATTTGGGTTATCTTTCATTTTGGCTCCTTTTCTTATTTGAGGATTTTTATATTTGGAACCGATTGGTTTACCATGCTTGATGCATGATTGAGACTCATTTGCAATATTAGATTATCCTACAGGGACATCTATTTCATTTGGAAGCAGCTGCTATTTTATTTGTTTAACTTTGCAAATGAATGATATTTTGAGGATCAAGATGAGATAATAATATTTCCTTTCAAATAATTCAATTGAACTTCGGGTTCACATTTTCATTCAATTGAACTTAGGGTTCACATTTTCAGCTGCTTATTCTCTCCCTCTAATATTGGGAAAACTAATCTATCAATCGATAATCGGCCTACTGAAGTTGACTCAATACAATTTATAATAGTAGGGGGATTCATATCAAATATACTTTCCCAATATTCTTTCAATATTTATCTTAGTACATTATTTTGGAGCAATTGTGATACACACAACACATCCAAAAATTCACTCAGATGAACAATATTTGGTTGTTAACCTAAAATAAATTATAAATTAAGGGGAGGACTTACACATAATAATGTGTTGGCTTGATGCGAATCAATATCTCAACATACAAGATTACATGTTCCCAAAGTAGAATTTAGAAGTCATGTTCTCATAAGTATCATTCATACAATTAACTTTAGACGTCTAAAGAATGGACCTTCAAGACCATTTTTTTTATGAACATATACTACACAATGTTCAATATCAATTTAAATTGAGAAATGATACTTATTAAATGCTTACTAAAAACTCCAAAAAATTGAGCTCTTAGACAAATTTGTTGAGAAAACAATCTCACAAACTTCTGGTTGTGAGTTGACAATAAACATATATGTGATCATTTAGTCGATGTATTAAATCAAGTTATAAGATATCAAAATGATTCACATCATCGGTGTATTCATCCACAAATATCACCTAATATATATAAGAGACTTATTTTCTCAGATTGTCAACTTACTTTGGAAAGTAATAACACACAAACATTAATGGTTTGAAGAATCTTCTGGTTCTTCAATACATGTCCATATAAATTTTTAACTATTTTTGCATCATAATAGATCCGGGATAACCCAACCGGTCTTGCCAACAATAAATTTAATATGATATGTAAATTTCAATTTTACAATAATACGTGTTTCAATTGCACTAATATAAGTGTAGTCAATCCATATGAAAAGACATGTAATTTTTTATCTACACTTATTTCTATCCAAAACATGTCTCGTAATATAGAGATATTCAACATCTCCTTTATTTCTTATTTCAACGTGATATCCATTTAGAAGAATATTCTTTAATAAATTTCTATGAGATCTAGATGAATATAATGCATTCTCAATGTGTAATTATATTCCTCCATATAACAATATATCGGCTCTTCTGGAGCATTTAATAATTTTTGCAATGCCAGATATAATAATAAAATTAGTTTCTTTGTATCATTCATCCAATTGTTTATAGTCTTCTACATAAGAAATCATTCATTTACAAACAATATCCAACAAAATATTCATAAAATTATTATTCTCCTTATTGAGGTCAAGTTCTAAGAGCTTGCTTAAGACATTAAAATAGTATAGTCATACTTTTAGAAGGAATCAATAATTCAAATTTCATTTATAGTTATTATGTCAACTAAAAAAAATTCCAATTTTTTTTTTGTTACAAAGATAAAGATTAGAAAAAGCAAAAACAGAAAAGAACAAACACACATAATACTTACTATTTCATTAGAAAAGAAATTATGTGGAGCACAAATTATAAGTGTCGAATATGCAAAGAGATGACATAGATGACAATACCTCTAATTTATATGTCTTGTGATAACTCATTAGTAGTAAAGATCATCATCATAAGTCATAAATAATAAACTTTTATCCTATTCACATGTATCATTTCAATGAGAATCTCTACTATATCAATTCGTGATATTATTTTCTCGATTTCGCTACTTCAGGAGCTGATTCAAGAGGCAATTTTGCTTTCTTTAATTTTATTTCGTCCAATTTATCCTAAGATTCAATAGATCGTATATAATGATCAATTGTGAACAAAGATCTAGTTCTTTGAGAACTCAACCATAAACCTCTATCGACAATGACAAAGGAAAATCACAATATTTTTATTTTGCAATCTTTCACGAATGCTTAACGTTAAATTATTAGTTCTTCTAGAACTATATTTTAAATCTTCATAAACAATGAAAAACAAATGTATTTTTGGGCAATCCTTCAGGGATGCTTTAATATTACAAGAACTATATCATAAAAGATCTTCATTGTTTGAGCAATCCTTCAGGGATGCTTCAATATTAAACTTTAGTTCTTCTTTTCTTTACACTTAGGAAATATAGTCATGTATATGATGCAATGATCCGTACATCAAATGATCTGATTATGCTCGTAAAAGAAAGAAACGGATATAAGTATAGCATGTGAACAATTATGGATATTTTAATACGCTACTCATGATGGTAATAGTAACAGCTCCTAATGTGTAAAAACTCCAACATGAAAAAGAAACATATGTCATCTTTAGATACAATTATCGATCATCAGAATAACATCTAATGTAATATTTTTCTCAAAATTAGTTTCACAAGAAAAAAAAACACCACAATTTGGAAAGTAGCACTAATATCCATATCCAAGAAGACAAAAAGTGTTGCTCAAATCTAAGTCAATTCAAAATTGGAAAATAAACAATAGACGGTAAGAAACCAAGAAAGCAATATTTCCATAAACTTAATTAAAACAAATAGCAACAAGAGATAGTTGGTAGGGACTTACGGTGACTATATCAGAAGCAAACATAAGTTTATAGCACGGACAACCGATAATAAAATTTCAATGATAAGTTTTTCTATAAGTTCTTGTTTTGCTTCTTTAACTTCTCCATCACTTTTCATTGTAACAAATGCAAATCTTATACACAATATATCTAATTCAATCAAACAAAGCCAAAAACAAAAACAATGAGAAAGAACCTGAAAACATGATTATGTTGATCGTGAATTAGATTAATGAAAAGATGATGAGAAGAATGAATTTTATAGCAATATAATCTCTAAGGTAATTAAACCATCATTTTGATAGACTATCGTGCTGATAACGTGTTATGAAATTAATCTAAAGTGTTGCCACATATTGTGAAGCATAGAAGAATAGAGAGAAATGGATAAAGAGAGAATATGAAAGTATATTGCATTACTTCATAAGTGTATCATTACACTAAAATATGAGTCCAATTTATAGGACACAAAATGAGCAAATGAATGATCAAAAGTAATTAAGGACCACTATCCACCCATTCACTAATAGGAGTTATAGGAAGATGGAAGATTAAGGATGGACATCCACTAAATTATTATTATTCATAACACATATGGTGAAAATAATATTTCCCCCTACCTCAATTTATGACAAAATTAGCCTCTTTAGGTTGAATCTCCCTCATCTAGAGCTTCCTCCCTTCTTTCTCTCCAAGTTTCCTCTTGTTTCTCTATTCTCTCTCTAGCCTCCTTTCTAGGTTTATGAAAAATGACTTGACCTAATTTCACTAACACACACACTTATCTTTAAATATAATGGATATGAGTCACTCACACTAATGAGCTTAGTCACATCTCATTCTCATAATTAATTCTCTACACTTTTACTTCACTTAAACCCCTCATTTTACTCTTACACCACTAACCTCTAAATTTAAAATTCAAACTTCTAACATATTACAAAAACACCCTTTGCCCGTAAATGACTAAAATACCCTCAATCACTCAAAATTTTCTAATCCACTAATTCCAAATAAAATAAGCAATCAATAAATATAATAAACAAATAATAATAATAATAATAATAATAATAATAATAATAATAATAATAATAATAAAAAATAAATTTAATACTAAAAATCGGGATTTTAACCTCATGAAAAGAAGAAGTCTATCAATAGCTCTCGGGCCTCCGAGAAAAGAAAATAGGAGGAAGATCCCAAAAATTTCCTTGTGGCCCTTGCCATATCTGGTGGAATATTTTATGATTGGGAGAACTTCTCTCTCGGGGAACAGGACAAAAACCGAGTCTATAGAAATGTGAAATCCATGGGATTTCCTAGTGGTATTTACCGTGTTATGAGGGATACTCTCCGAACAGGAAATCGTCAAAATTGCAGAGTTCAGCGAAGAACCGGGGAACAAAGGAATTACTTTCCCACGGGATGATGGAGGCGAGGCAGAGGTCCATGAAGGAACCATAGAGGCGCCAATCCCAAAACCAAGAGAACCGAAAGGGGGGCAGCATAAGGCATAGATGCTCAGGGTGGAACCGCTTCGTTAAGATAAAAGAATAAGGAGGAAAGTCAAAGAAGGTGATGGATGCGCAGATCACCCAGACATGATAGAATGCAGTGGTTAAAACAGTCCTCAAGAAGGAGACAATCCTCAAGGACTAAAGAACAACACTCCAACACGGATAGGCAGAAATGTCCATTCGAATCCAAGAATAGGGTCAACTGAAGTAAATTCCATCTTAGGAGGCTACCCAAGGAACGGAGGCGAGACGACTAACTCTGTGCAAAGGAAGTTGAAAGAGATGATGGCATTGGCAGAATGCAACGCCGTGCGAAAAACCATGGGAAAGGAAAATCTGCCTATCTCATTCTACGACAAAGATCAATTAGCAGGGCATCAAAGTACGCCGATTTTTGGTTGACCAAGGTGCCTCGTGTGATATCAAGTTTAGTAATATTTTGAAGACCTTCGGGCTATCCGAAGACAATCTGTCAACGTACGTGGGTTGAGACCTCACAAGATTTAATGGCTCAACCACAAAGCCTTGTGGATTTTTAACCCTCGTGGGGACATCTGGGGAAAGCTGAGCCAGACAGACCGTCAAATGCCAATTCTTGGTGATTGATTGTCCCTCCCTCTATAATTGCAACATAGGTCAAGCAACCCTCGCATAGATAGGGGAGGTCTCTTCAACGGTACATATGAAGCTAAGATACCGCAACTACAAAGGATAAGTGATGACCGTTTCGGCCGACGTGGAAGTAGGCCGAGAATGTTACCTAGCAGGGCTTAGAGAGTAGGGAAAGAAGTCCGAATCAGGGGTTAAACCTCAAGTAAATTACATCAATCAGACATCAATCTTGCTGAAGATAGTTGATGGACGAAATTGGCAAATGCACCAAATCGTAATAAATAATAAAGTAGTAAGTTTGTTGTTCTCCACAGGGATTGTCGTTCAACTTAGTAATTAATAAAACTTATTTCAAAAGGTGAAATTTAAATAAGATTGAATAGAATTGTAGGGTTGAAGTGCCCTGTCCAATGCAAGATTAGGTTTGTGGTTCAAATGATTAACGGTGATTAGGGAATCCTTGAATCCCCCTTGGTCTTTATTGGAATTATCTTTTAAGAAACAAACAACTTATGTGGTGCCTACTTAGGTTTAATGAATCCAACGGTAAAACTCATACGAAGTTTCTTTAAATAACTATTGTCGGACTAACCTAAGGTTAGATTATGTACGATGTTGTCAAAAGAAAAGTAATGACGGAAGGAATTCAAAACTGAAACTTCCTAACCTCTATAAGAAGTGGTAATTAGAAAAACCAATGGAACTGATATAATTTCGGGTTGTCAGGGCCTACTTTTATCCCACGGTTCAATCCTCAAGGTTACACTCATAGTTAACCAATTAAGAAAGCATTAAAAAACATGCATAATCCAATTTAAATTGTAAACAATCAAAGCATAAACTGAATGAAATTTTTTTTTTAATAAATTCCAACAAATAAGAAGGGGTTCATCTTGGAATCTCATAGCAACAGACATCATAATAAAACGATAGAAAAACATACCATAGAGAAAACAAGAGAAGGAAGAATCCTGACTTGAAGCTCCGATGCTTGACCCTTGCTTTGACCTTCAATGTTTCTGAATGAATAATAATGTGTGCAAGGGTCTCTATTTATAGCATATGGTTACTTAGCGTTTAAGAGAAGAAAACTGGGATTTTTGCATCGATCCAGCTCTGAAAACAAACAAAATCAGCTTTCAGCGCACAGCTGGGCGCCTGGGGCACATTCCGGGGCACCTGAGGCAGCAAGGAATGCTCTTTAGGCGCAGGGGTGCATGTGACATGCACGTGGAAGCCTGAGGCAGCCCTTCAGATGCGATTTCTTGCGTTTTTATCCCGTTTTTTATCGTTCTTCCGTCTGAAAACTCCTAGGAACTTGAAATGAATTTTATTCACTTTGTATTGTCTTCAACAACCTTCTAAGAACCATTGGTCTTCAATTCCATATCCTTGATCCTCCACGTTATGTCTTGATTTGCCGATTTACATGATTTTTCACTACAAAACACTCAAAACACCTATGGAGTTATATGATCTAAGATAAAAGTGAATTACAATGACTCTAGTAAAACAATACAATATGTTCCTCAAACCATTAACAACTCCTCTATCTCTCATCTTATTTGTCTTTAAATGCAAAGAAAAGTACAAAAAAAGATAGCCAAAATGTCGTATGATGCTCTGTCATCTTGCACTCCTCACTCTTTGAATTTTCAAGAGAAGTGAGTTGTGTAAAAATTTGACTAATTTGAGTCTCTAAATTCTTAATAGAAGCTTCGGTGTTTCTCCTCGCTTCTTCTTGATTTTTCGAAAGAGACTCAATTTGAGTTTGAGTAGACTTCAAGTATTGTTCAAGAGTTTCCTCTAGACCTTTCTTGGGCTGTTGCAAATTGGTGACTTGAGATGATTGGAAGCCATTGTTTCCATCTGGAAAGAAATTGGAACGATTTGGTCAATTAGAATTAAAATTGTTAGAAAAAGGATACCTTTGTTGCCTAGTAACAACTCCCATAAACTTCACTTGCTCCTCGGATAAACCCAAACTTGTTGGGAGACATGCTCTTGTTTCATGAGCTTGCTCACAAAAATCGCATCCTAAGCCATTGGTTGATAGCTTTGCAAACTACCGGGCTTCTAGCTTTTTAGCTATTTCCTCCATCTTCTCGCCGAGCAGCCTTTGACTTTCAAGTAAAGCATCCTGGCTATCAAGTTTCAACACTTCTTTCTTTTCAGCAAAAATTCCTATCACTACCTTGAGATATATACCCGTTCAAGGACATGTTGACAATAAGCTCTCAAATCTCGAGTGTTGTTTTGTTTTTAATTGAAACACCTGCAAAAGCATCTAAAAGCATTCTAGTTTGGGTCTTATGACCATTAGTAAAGATAAGAGTTACCTCCATTTTCAGAGAATTTGTGTCCTAGACACCCATTAAGTAGCAGCATGTACCTCTCCCATGCATCATAGAGGTTTTATCCATCTTCTTCTTGAAAACTTGAAATCTCCCACCTTTTTGTCATGTATTTTGTAGTGTGGAAAAAGCGACTGAGAAAGGCTTGCTTGAGCTGGTCCCAAGTGGTTATGCTTCCACTTGGAAGTGTGTTCAACCAATCCTTGGCACGTCCCTTAAGTGAGTATCCAAACAACCTAAGTCGTTTGTCTGACTCCGAGACTCCATCTGGATTGATAGTGATGCAAGCTTCTAAAAAGTCAGTCAGATGAATATTACAGTCTTCATCATCCTTACCTGAGTATTGGTTCACTTTCAGGGCAGTGAAAACTGAGTTTTTGATATCAAAGAAGACATGATTTGTTGGTTGAAACCCCTGAGCCACCTCATCTGTAACATCCCGCTTAAGACTCGAATATTTATCAGTGTCGAGACAATGTACCAGAGATGTTTTAAGAAAAAGGGCAATTTGGTAATTGCCAATTAATGGCCTCATATATGGCAAAAGCCATTCTTTCCCTCATTTTCCAACACTCTTTCTCTCTCTAGAATTCAACTCCTCTCCCTTCTCTCCACTCTTCTCTCACGCCACCTCCTTCCTTTTCTCCATTAAATCATCAAACTTGATCTCACATCTCTCAATCTTTATGCAAGCACAAATTGAGTGATCCTTGAGTCTTTGGGAGCAAAGGAAAACAAGAAAGAAAGGAAAGGAATGGGGCTAAGGTTTGAGCAAGCTTGGCAAAGAATCAAGGAAAGAAGAGGAATCAAGTTAGGGCTTTGGATTAGGAAGCTTGGCAAGACACCAATTATGAAATTAAGGTGAGCTCCATTAGATTTATACCCCTTTTTGGGTAGTTTTTCTGGTTTAGAGAGGAAAGGAAAAACTTGAATGATTATGTATAATTCTTAGTTTGTTAGTTTCCCTTTTGTTAATACTTGATATGTTATGATCTTCCTAGTTAAAAACCCTTGATTTTGAATGTATGATGACTGGCTGGTGTTGTGTTTTTGTTAAATTCGTATTTGAACTTCTGAAAAAGCTATAGGGCCTGGCCACTCTGGTTTTGTCGTGCCATGACAGAACCTGTCGTGCCACGATCATATGGATCAGCACATCCATCGTGCCATGACAAGAGCCATCGTGCCATGACAAAGGCAGAATGCCACCTCCTTTTTGAAAACTTGTTTTAAGGCCAGAAAACCACCCCCACATCGCCAGTATGTCTTTGTACACCTAGAAATGGAAGAAAAGGTCATAGACTATCTTGTATTAACATGAGATTGGGGATCGATACTACAAACATCATTGAGGTTTAATTTCAATAAGGATTAATGATAATTATGACGATGGGTAGAGATTACCTAAAGGCTTTAAGTAAGATAAGGGGCTTAATGCTCAACATTTAAGAGAATGGCTTATGAGAACGATAAGCTTAAACCTTATATAGGTTAAGAAATCATGTTTAAGTACTTGAGAATGCATTAGATATTCATATGATTAGAATGGTGTATCAGTTATACATGCGGATACATGAGATGAGAATAAGATTACAAGCTATATTTATATATATATATATATATATATATATATATATAAAGAAGAATAAGAACAAGTTAATTAAATGACTAGATGTGTCTCCTGTAGTCTCGTTAGTTAGAATACAGGGGGTTCCAGACTAAGCTGGAACGGTGAAGTTACCGTCTGTGAGGGCATCTACACATTAATGTCAAAAAGTTAAATGTGTCTCTTGTAGTCTCGTTAGTTAGAATACAGGGGGTTCCGGTGAAGTTACCGTCTGAAAGGACAGCTGGAACGGTGAAGTTACCGTCCGCAAGGACAGCCACACAAAAGTAAGAGGAGTCCGGTGTTAGCCTGATATGATAGGAATTTCACCGGTATGATGGGAGATGTACTTCGGGTTACTCCACCCGGATGCACTCCGTAAAATGAACCAAGATAATGTAATGTTTGTTCAACGCTAACTTCTAACTTTATGTTATGAAAAGATGAATATGTATATAAATTATATACTAAGAGATAAGGCAAAGTAGTCACCAGTGAACAGAAAGTGATCGTAGGATGTCCCCAGATCACTAAGCATGAGATTAGACATAAGTACAATATAAGATAATACATATAGCGATCCTAGTTTTCCCTTGATCGCGAAATATGTATAGAATGATGGCGATCGTAGGTTTCCCCGACATTGCCAAGAGTAGGCACGGCGACCCTAGGTTCTCCGTGGTTGCCAACAGTAGGTTGGGCTGGAGCTCATTGAGACATTATGTCTCATCCCAATCCTTCTGGTGTAGGTTAGCAGGATGTTCGTGAGGAAGTTCTTCAGGAAGACGTTGAATGGAGTGCAGATGCTCGGCTTGTACCAGCTCAGAAGTTTACCAGGATATTTGTATAAGTATTTAAGTGGTACTTGATTATTGTATAAACGAGCAAATTTGTATTCATTCAGTTGTATTGTATTGTTATTATTGAAAATTTTAAAATATCCAGTATCAGATTAATACGCATGCTAAATATTCTAGACAATTTAGTATGGGTGTTACAATTGGTATCAGAGCAGGTCGATTCAGACCGTGCCTTGGATCATTAAAAAATTCAATAAAGTAGTGGGACCATTGGGTTCCGGATATTTTTCTAAAGGTCACATCTAGTTGAGCCTGATCAACTCAATCTAGTATATGACAGTTAGGATAAATGTCTGAGAGCTGAATGTGACCAAGGAGGAATGAAGTTTACGAAGAGCGAAGATTAAGGTGATAGAATTTTAAGACGGAGTTGGCGAAGAAGTATTCAATGCCAAATGGTGGCCATCAAATCGTGAGGTAGCTAAGTCTGTTAATGACGAAGTTTCAGGAACATAAGAGATACTTAAGTGTAAGGTGAAGAACCTTAACACAGTTGGACGCGTCATTGAGAGATGTCTCGTCTGAGGAGACATAAGAAGTAAGGAATTATGGAATACTCTAAGGGATAGAGTGTGAAGGATTCGCGCACTCGAATCGGATGAGATTTTAACATCCAAACAATTAAGAGACTTGATTATGGATTAAGTAAATTATTTGGGGACAGATGAAACTACAGAGTCTGAACTTGCTGGAATTATCGTGCCACGAGAGCTTCTATCGTTCCACGATCATATGGATCAGGACATCCATCGTGCCACGACCCATGCTTCTCGTGCCATGAGAATGACAGTGGAGCACTCCTTAAGAAGAAAAGATGGTATGCAACCTAGGACCCAAAATGGATGCGTAAGTAGTAATGATAATACCTGTTGCACATCGAAACGTGTTTTCGGATATGTTCTGTTTGGTAAGAAGATTTGAAATAAGCTAAGCTCAACGAGAACTTTACACAAAGATAGGTGGATCAGATTACCTTCCTTATTATGAGTCATTGAGATGTTTTATATGAGAAACGCAACTCAGCAACAAGTAATGAGTCCCTAACAAAGGATATTGAATAATAAGTTGTTGGATTTTAACGAACTGAGGGATGGACAAAGTTGAAGTTCCTTGATTGGATGAAGAGGACAAGTTTAAGATGACACATGATTATAGTAGACCAGTTTTGAAAGATAATCGGAATCTTAGCCGAGATATTATGTGAGACTTTATTATATGGAGGATCGTCTTAAATACGAAAGGTTAAGATTGTGGTTAATGTTAAGGAGTTTTATGTTTTCAACCGACGGGTTTTTCCTTCCACCATTATTCTAGAATTGAAAGAGATCGCATTGTGTTGATAAGCTTCTGAAGGCGATAATAAGGTGCAGATTTGGGATTGTTCAAACTATATGAAGAATCATTCAGCTAATAAGATCAAGATCTGAATTGTGAATACAATAACAATTTACTGGAGGAATCCAATAGATAATGATAAGTGCTGAAGTCAAGATCAATTACTCGGGTGCTCGAAGAGACGTAATCTATATTTGGGCGTACAGGAGAGCCGGTAAGAGTTTGAATCTATTTCAAAACGGATTGTTTCCGGAGAAACTCGAGGGGTAACCTGAGAGATATGGTAAAGTTATGGGGATCTAAGTTATCTCGGAAAAGATTATGGGTATGAAATCCTTACGGATAAAGATAGAACGATTAGTAATGGGACTCAAACCCTAAGTGGATTCAGTGTATGAAAGATGTGAATCTCCAGAAACCATAAGTCGTTTTGGAAGCTGCCACGAGTGAATAAAGTGTGAACTTAAGTTGCTCCAGGTATTCCTAGTAGGGTTTCTACAATGTGTATATATATATATATGTGTGTGTGTGTGTGTGTGTGTGTGTGTGTGTGTGTGTGTGTGTGTGTGTGTGTGTGTTGAGCTGACCATGAGATGGTCACAAAAATCGGAACATGGAGAATAAGCTGTTTTGACAGGAGCATTGTTGGGCTCGTAACAGTTGCTGAAAACTGTTTACAGGTTTTGGCGTATTTTCGTGAAAGTAAGTATATGGTTTATGTCCAAAAGGAAACACAAATTCAGGTGATGACCAATCCGTAAATTGAGCAGATGGTTTAAGCCACAAGAGAAACAATAACATCAGATGGTTTTGTTATGGTAACTACAAAATGATAAAGTAAGAAGATTGGTCACAGAGATTTTATATGGCAATAGTGGTGTATTGCTCCAATCCTAACTCGAGTTGTTATGAATCAGAGTTGCGCAGCGGAGTAGTAATCCAAGAATGAATTAATGAATAATGCTAAGCTGAAGCTTAGAGAACGAGAAGATGTTAAGTGCTTAATTCTTATAATACGGAATAGCAGTAAGTGGAGACGACTTGAACATATCACAAGTTCTAATGGAAAATTTGGGAAGTTAAGTTGAGGAATACTTCAAACCTCGAAACCCAAGAGAAATGGAATATCGAAATAGTTTAAGAATATATGGTAAGGAATAAGAAGGATGTGATTCTAGCATATTAAGTCTGAAACAATGGAAGTTATCGCTAAAACAGTAGTTTAGCTATTTTAGCTCAGTAACGTCATGTATACTTGAAGGGTAAGTTTAGTTTAAAGAGAATTAAGCATGAGACAACATCAGTACAGATTGCACTTGCAAGATGAAATTGGTGAGTTTGAAGCATTGATCAGAAACGACAATGCAGTGGCATGTAAGTTATTCCACATTGTACCCACGTTATGATAACATGCCGCATGTACCAGGTTGTGACTAGTAATGTATACTTATCAGGCAGTGTTTATACTACTCAGATAGTAGTGTATCAGATTTTCAGTTGTGATATGTGTTAGTAACTAAGGTACGCAACTAGTAATGTTTAAAGTGAGAAGATGCTAATCAGAACAAGTTTGTTGATACTGAACTCGTTTTAGATAAAATATTCAAGGATCTTGAACTCGACGTCCAGAATGAGAATTAAGTTTGTGATGCCGATAGAAGGTAATCATAAATTGCGTTATGGGTTGATGTACACTCAAGAGATAAACATGAGTTAAGAGTAAGAAAAGATCTCCAGTTGGTGTGGTAGTGTCTCAAATATGTTTAGATCAAGAATGATGTCCCATTAGTCGGACAAGGATGATGTGATGTACTATGTACCCGTTAGTAGTGTACACGCACTCAGTCATGTATGTAAACTATGTGCTATGAATTGTACTATATGATAATATGTGAGACGGCTTATACCACTCATCACTTGAACTAAACTCCTATGAGTTTTGGATTTATCGGTATAGAAAATATTTACGCTATGGCTAGAACACAAGAAGAAGTTGTGACATAAATGATGGAAGATCATCAAACTCCTAGTAATGAAGAATGATTTCTAAGTTATTAAGATAAGTGACGTCGTAGACTAATTGAAGCAGAACACGAGTAATCTGTAAAATTCCGCGAGCTCTTGAGAATTCCATAGTAAAAGTAATGATTAGGATTGTGATAAGTAGCACATCGAGATGTCGAAAAGAAAGGAGCAGGTGCTAGAGGTGAAATCTCCTGCTTATACTTAGAATAACAGATGAAGTTGGAATAGTCCTAGCATTGTATACGTATACACGACATCAGATGCTTTCCAGAGTAGAACAATTTATTTTACGGAGTATGAAATAATTACATATGAAGGATACCATCATTCGAGACGAAAGATAAAGGTAAGAATTCATGGGGATTAGTTGTGGTGCATTAGACCTTTAAAGGATTAGAAATGTGAGGAAGATGAGATCGACCTAATGTCGTCAGGGTAAGATTACACGGACTATGAAGGAAACTTACGAAGTTCAGTATGAGTGTCTAAGACTTAATAACTTTAAATTGGATTTGCAAGAAGCGTATGAACAAGAGGCATAGTCAATGAGTCGGGTAGATTGGTTCAGACAACCGCAAACCCTACTACGTAAGAATTATGTAATGTATATCAGGCCTTTCAATTGAGGGGAAGATTGTCGAGTATTTTCGACTTATAGAATTGGAATTCTGATAAGCGAGTTAAGTGGAGAATTGGCTAGTAGAGAAAGAAATGTGAAAGGTATATTTATATTTATGATTTCAAGATGGATTCTAAATTTCGAGGACGAAATTTCTTTAAGGGGGGTAGAGTGTAACATCCCGCTTAAGACTCGAATATTTATCAGTGTCGAGACGATGTACCAGAGATGTTTTAAGAAAAAGGGCAATTTGGTAATTTCCAATTAATGGCCTCATATATGGCAAAAGCCATTCTTTCCCTCATTTTCCAACACTCTTTCTCTCTCTAGAATTCAACTTCTCTCCCTTCTCTCCACTCTTCTCTCACGCCACCTCCTTCCTTTTCTCCATTAAATCATCAAACTTGATCTCACATCTCTCAATCTTTATGCAAGCACAAATTGAGTGATCCTTGAGTCTTTGGGAGCAAAGGAAAACAAGAAAGAAAGGAAAGGAATGGGGCTAAGGTTTGAGCAAGCTTGGCAAAGAATCAAGGAAAGAAGAGGAATCAAGTTAGGGCTTTGGATTAGGAAGCTTGGCAAGACACCAATTATGAAATTAAGGTGAGCTCCATTAGATTTATACCCCTTTTTGGGTAGTTTTTCTGGTTTAGAGAGGAAAGGAAAAACTTGAATGATTATGTATAATTCTTAGTTTGTTATTTTCCCTTTTGTTAATACTTGATATGTTATGATCTTCCTAGTTAAAAACCCTTGATTTTGAATGTATGATGACTGGCTGGTGTTGTGTTTTTGTTAAATTCATATTTGAACTTCTGAAAAAGCTACAGGGCCTGGCCACTCTGGTTTTGTCGTGCCATGACAGAACCTGTCGTGCCACGATCTTATGGATCAGCACATCCATCGTGCCATGACAAGAGCCATCGTGCCATGACAAAGGCAGAATGGCACCTCCTTTTTGAAAACTTGTTTTAAGGCCAGAAAACCACCCCCACAGCGCCAGTATGTCTTTGTACACCTAGAAATGGAAGAAAAGGTCATAGACTATCTTGTATTAACTTGAGATTGGGGATCGATACTACAAACATCATTGAGGTTTAATTTCAATAAGGATTAATGATAATTATGACGATGGGTAGAGATTACCTAAAGGCTTTAAGTAAGATAAGGGGCTTAGTGCTCAACATTTAAGAGAATGGCTTATGAGAACGATAAGCTTAAACCTTATATAGTTTAAGAGATCATGTTTAAGTACTTGAGAATGCATTAGATATTCATATGATTAGAATGGTGTATCAGTTATACATGCAGATACATGAGATGAGAATAAGATTACAAGCTATATTTATATATATATAAAGAAGAATAAGAACAAGTTAATTAAATGACTAGATGTGTCTCTTGTAGTCTCGTTAGTTAGAATACAGGGGGTTCCAGACTAAGCTGGAACGGTGAAGTTACCGTCTGTGAGGGCAGCTACACATCAATGTCAAAAAGTTAAATGTGTCTCTTGTAGTCTCGTTAGTTAGAATACAGGGGGTTCCGGTGAAGTTATCGTCCGAAAGGACAGCTGGAACGGTGAAGTTACCGTCCGCAAGGACAGCCACACAAAAGTAAGAGGAGTCCGGTGTTAGGCTGATATGATAGGAATTTCACCGGTATGATGGGAGATGTACTTCGGGGTTACTCCACCCGGATGCACTCCGTAAAAAGAACCAAGATAATGAATTGTTTGCTCAACACTAACTTCTAACTTTATGTTATGAAAAGATGAATATGTATATAAATTATATACTAAGAGATAAGGCAAAGTAGTCACCAGTGAACAGAAAGTGATCGTAGGATGTTCCCAGATCACTAAGCATGAGATTAGACATAAGTACAATATAAGATAAGACATATAGTGATCCTAGTTTTCCCTTGATCGCGAAATATGTAGAGAATGACGGCGATCGTAGGTTTCCCCTAGATTGCCAAGAGTAGGCACGGTGACCCTAGGTTCCTCGTGGTTGCCAACAGTAGGTTGGGCTGGAGCTCACTAAGACATTATGTCTCATCCCAATCCTTCTGGTGCAGGTTAGCAGGATGTTCGTGAGGAAGTTATTCAGGAAGACGCTGAATGGAGTGCAGATGCTCGGCTTGTAGCAGCTCAGAAGTTTACCAGGACATTTGTATAAGTATTTGTGTTACTTGATTATTGTATAAACGAGCAAATTTGTATTCATTCAGTTGTATTGTATTGTTATTATTGAAAATTTTAATGTATCCAGTATCAGATTAATACGAATGCTAAATATTCTAGACAATTTAGTATGGGTGTTACATCATCAAGGTTGTCAAGTCTTCCATAGTCTTCTAGTGTGATTCGTTCCAGGATTTGCTCTTCTTCATCGGATGAGAAATCAGTTAAGCTTGGTAGTGGAATGGTTGCTGCTTCTCTGGCTTCACTAATACGTTTCCAGATTGCTCTCTCAGTTTTGTCTATGTCGGAGTCAAATAGCAAAGTGTCTGAACCTGCACCACACATATAATAACTTGCAAGAATTTTTTTCTGAACGAGAGCATGCAGTAGAGAATTAGACTAAAAAGGAAAATTTTATATAGAATAAAAATGTAACAACTATAAATAAGATTTATAACTATCCAAGATTTTAGCTAAAATAAAACAGAAAAATATTTTTGTTATTTTTGAATAAGATATGAAAATAATCCTAATTTAAAATTTAGAATTTTTGTTATATATAGAATATTTTTGTTATTTTTGTTAAAATTTAAAAACAATAAAAGAAAAACTTACCTAGACCTAATCCTAATTTTTGAAAATAAGTTTCACCGATTACATTGTCAAAATATCAACAATCCCCGGCAACGGCGTCAAAAACTTGATTGACGAAATTGGCAAGTGCACCAAATCGTAACAAGTAATAAAGTAGTAAGTTTATCATTCTCCATAGGGATAGTCGTTCAACTTAGTAATTAATAAAACTTATTTCAAAAGGCGAAAATTAAAAAAGACTGAATAGAATTGCAAGGTTGAATTGCCCTGCCCAATGCAAGATTAGGTTTGTGATTCAGATGATTAACGCTGATTAGGGAATCCTTGAATCCCCCTTCATCTTTATTGGAAGTATCTTTTAAGAAACAAACAACTTATGTGGTGCCTACTTTGATTTAATGAATCCAACGGTAAAATTCATACGAAGTTTCTTTAAATAACTATTGCTAGACTAACCTAGGTTTAGATTATGTACGATGTTGTCTAAAGAAAAGAGTAATGAAGGAAGGAATTCAAACCTGAAACTTCCTAACCTCTATAAGAAGTGGTAATTAGAAAAGCCAATGGAACTGATATAATTTGGGTTGTCAGGGCCTACTTTTATCCTACGGTTCAATCCTTAAGGATACACTCGTACTTAACCAACTAAGAAAGCATTAAAGAACATGAATAATCTAATTTAAATCGTAAACAATCAAAGCATAAATTGAATGAAAAACTGTAATATCCCGCCTAAGACTTGAATATTTATTAATATTGAGACGTTGTATCAGAAATGTTTTAAGCAAAGGACAATTTGGTAAATTGACAGTTAATGGATTTAATTATATGGCAAGTATATATATATATATATATATCCCGCTTAGACGTAACTTTTATCGGTGATTGAGGATTAAAATGTAAGCAATGGCAAAGTTGTAATATTCTTGAAATGAGGGGATTTTATAATGGGGAAAATAAGATATTTTCCATTCATTCCTCCCATTCTCCTTCTATCTCACTCCACTCTCCCCACCACTCCAACTCATCTTTCTCAACCAAATCAAGTTTAATTCAACATGTCATCCAACAATCATGACCCTAGTAGCAAATAAGCCCTTTCAACAAGCCTAGATCACTCATATTCTTGTCTTGGCCGAACCTGTTTCCTTCTTTTCTCAATGTGAAGATTTTGGAAAAATCCATCATGGTTGGCTGTGCAAGTGGGAAAATCTGATGATTTGTGATGGGATTCGATGTTTAGAATCAAGGGATTGAAAGAAGCTTGGAAACTGAAGCTTGGGTGAGCAAAAGTAGCAACAAGCTGTTTCAAAAGTGATTATTTTGGGTATGTTATACATGTTTAGAGGTGGTAGAGCTGTAAGTGATTATTTAAGTTACTGCTTATGTTGTTCTTGTAGTTTGGGTTTGGCGAAATTATGCTCTAGAAGAGGAAAGTGCACATAAGCTATTTTAAGAATTTGAGGAATAAGTTGTTTTAAGAAATTAATTTGTGGCTCAATGATGTTTATATAGTGCTGATACTGTTGTGAGGATGAAACTGAATAGAAGCAATAAGCTGTTTTGGGAATTGCAGAAGTGATTAAGTGTATAAGCTGTTTTGACAGAATCACTGTTTGACTCGTAACTGTTGCTGTGTAACCTGGAAGTGAATAATTATTGGATTTTTGGATTCTACGTTTAATTCCCTTCAGTTCGGGTATAAATTTCATGTGATTCGGATTAATAACGAGCTCAGAAAACGCTTTTGAAGCTTGGAAAATCCTGCTGGAACAGTCTACGGGTTTTGGCGTAGTTTCGCGGGATAAGCTGAATTACGAGTTTAAGTGGGTGGAATGACTCCAAAAATTGTATACATGTGCTTGATAGACTTGGTAAGAGTAAAGGTTGAAGTTGGATTGAAAATGGGACTTACAGAAGCCATAAGCTGCAGTTAAGCTGTTTTTGGATAAGTGCTTATGGAGCTTGGCAGGAACCTTGGTTGATGATTAAGCTGATTAAAGTGTCCAGAAATGTACTGGTGAGTTCCCTAGGGGTTATAGAACCCACTTTGTTGAGTTCTCATGAGTATTTAGTATTTGATCAAGTTATGAATTTTAGTGCCTTAATTTTATGTTGCTAGTAATTCTTAATCATATATGTTGCAATTTGTTAATATGTTTTAGAAATTTATCCCTGAAAGCTGTATGATGTTTGGGCATGATTGGATAAGCCAAATGGTGGAAATCTTGTTTTAAACTTGCCTTGTGTTGTCCAACTGCAGGTAAAATCGTGTCACGATTTTACCACCGTGTCACGATTTTACAGGCAGGAACAAACACGATTTCTAAGTAGGAAATCGTGTCACGATCCCACAGTGGCAGTACCATATTGTTTTCTTTTTCAAAGCTTGCACCATTTCGGCTATCCAATATTGCTTCAGACTCAAGAAACAACATGTAATGATTAAGAGTCACTAATGAGTATAATAAGACCTATCCTTAGAGAATGTATTAAGTATATAGCATGAGAATAGGTTCATATGTTAAGTATAGGGAGAATGTTTCTCCTAAGAGATGCATTTCATGCACTAAGTATAGTAGAGGAAGAAACACTTACGAGAACATAAGACGAGAATCGATGAGAATGATTCCAAGTTTAAGTTAGAACCTATTATAGGTTATACTCTCATGAAAGAATACCTAAGAATAAGAGCAAGTTAAGAATCTATTATAAGATTATGTTAATGTGTTCATCAGACTCCGGATTATGCCGGATGGGATTTCTCCGAAAGGGCTATCCACACGTAAGTTATAAGAATATGTTAAACGTGTCCAGCAGGCTCCGGGGTACGTCGGATGGGACTCTTCCGAGAGGATTGTCCACACGTATGTTAAAAGATTAAGCATGTCCAGCAGGCTCCGGGATACGCCGGATGGGACTTCTCCGAGAGGGTTGTCTACATGCAAAGTTAAGTTGTGTTCAGCAGACTCCGGGATTCGCCGGATGGGACTTCATCGAGAGAGTTGTCCACACAACGATAAGAGGAGTCCGGTGTTAGCCTGATATGATAGGAGTTTCACCGGTATGATGGGAGATGTACTTCGGGGTTACTCCACCCGGATGCACTCCGTAAAATGAACAAAGATAATGTAATGTTTGTTCAACGCTAACTTCTAACTTTATGTTATGAAAGATGTATATGAATATGATTAGATATATATATATATATATATATATATATATATATATATATTATATATTAAGAGATAAGACCAAGTAGTCATCAGACAACAGAAAGTGATCATAGACTTCCCCTCGATCACTAAGCATAAGATTATGTACATGAAAAGTATAAGATAAGATAAAGACAAGTAGCGATCCTAGGTTTCCCCTCGATCGCGAAATATGTAGTGAATGACGGTGATCGTAGGAATCCCCAAGATTGCTAAGAGTAGGCACGGCGACCCTAGGTTTCCCCCGTGGTTGCCAACAATAGGTTGGGCTGGAGCTCACTGAGACATTATGTCTCATCCCAATCCTTCTGGTGCAGGTTTTCAGGTGATCAAGAGATGTTCATGAGGATATTCTCCAAGAAGACGCTGGATGGAGTGCAGTTGCTCGAAGAGGACAAGCTCAGGAGGTTTTCAGATTATGTATATATGTATATGAAAGTGTAATTTATGATATTTGGATAACTGTATTAACGAGCCAACTTGTACTCATTCAGATGTATGTAATATTATTATTGAAAATTTTAATGTACCCAGTATCAGATTAATAAACATGCTAAGTATTCTAGATAATTTAGTATGGGTGTTACAATTGGTATCAGAGCAGGTCGATTCAGACCGTGCCTTGGGTCATTAAAGTTTCAATAAAAGTAGTGGAACCATTGGGTTCCGGATGTTGTTCTAAATGTCACATCTAGTTGAGCCTGATCAACTCAATCTAGTATATGACAGTTAGGATAAATGTCCGAGAGCTGAATGTGACCAAGGAGGAATGAAGTGTGTGAAGGGCGAAGATTAAGGTGATAGAATTTTTAAGACGGAATTTGCGAAGAAGTATTCATGCCAAATGGTGGCCATCAAACTGTAAAGTAACGAAGCCTGATAGTGGCAAGGTCTCAGAGACATAAGGGATATTTATCTGTGAGGTGAAGTACCTCAACCCAGTTGGACACGACGTTGGACGATACCTCATCTGCGGAAGACATACGGATTAAGAAATTATGGAATACTCTAAGGAATGACGTGGAACCTTAACGGGAACCGCAGTTCGAGAAGTTAAAGTGAAGTGTGGATTAAGTATCAATTCTGAGTACAGAGTTAAGGAATTGTGGTACCAAACCTAGAGACTCAAGATGAGGAATTATCGGTCGGTTTTTGAAACCTCTAGACTCCCAGCAAAGATAGAGTGCTGAGAATCGAACTCAAATCGGATGAGATTTTAATGTTCAAACGGTTAAGAGAATTAATTAAGGATTAAGCGAATCATCTGGACAAATGAAACTAACCACTCAAGTGTGGTCATTGAGCGTGAATCGCAAGTAAGTTTAACCCCATCAGATCAGCTGCACCTCCTGAACCGTAAATGTTAGATTTGTGAATTAAGAAGAGAAGATGGTTACAAATTCAGGATATGGAGAGTAAAGTTAGAACCAATGTTTAAGCGGTTTTGTCGGGGGCATTGCAGGGCTTGTAACTGTTGCTAAAAACTGTTTACAGGTTTTGGCATATTTTCGTGAAAGTAAGTATATGGTTTATGACCGAAAGAAAACATGAAGTCAGGTGATGACTAATCTGTAAGTTAAGCAGATGGTTTAAACCACAAGAGAAATAATAACGTCAGATGGTTTTGTTACGATAACTACAAAGTGATAAAGTAAAAGGAAATGGTCAAGGAGATTTAATATGGTAATAGTGGTGTATTGCTCCAATCGAAACTCGAGCTGTTAAGAATCAGAGTGGCGCAGCGGAGTAGTAATCCAAGAATGAATTAATGAACAATGCTAAGCTGAAGCTTAGAGAATGAGAAGATGTTAAGTGCTTAATTCTTATTATATGGAATAGCAGTAAGTATAGACGACTTGAACATATCACAAGTTCTAATAGAAATTTTGGAAGTTATGTTGAGGAATACTTCAAACCGCGAAACCCATGAGAAAAAGAATATCGAAATAGTTTAAGGATATATGGTAAGGAATAAGAAGGATGTGATTCTAGCATATTAAGTCTGAGTCAATGGAAGTGACCGCTAAAACGGTAGTTTAGCTATTTTAGTTCAGTAGCATTAAGTATGTTTGAAGAGTAAGATAGTCTAAAAGGAATTAAGCTTGAACCAATATCAGTACAGATTGCACTTGCAAGATGGAATATGTGAATATGAAGCGTTGATCAGAAGCGACAATGCAGTGGCGAATGAGTTTAATTTCACGTTGCACCAATGTCATGTCAACGTATATTGACTGAAGAGGTCGGAAAGTCTCGAACTTAATGTTCACCAGTAAAGGAAGGAGAACTTTTACGCAGATTAAAAGTTATTCGTAGACCACAGTAAAGGGCTACGTAAATTCAGGTTATGACTAAAGGATTAAAGACTAAGTGTGCTACTTTGGTAGAAATCAAGTAGAGTTTTCCAATGAAAACAAGGATTTTGAATTCGACGTCCAGAACGAGAAATAAGTTTGTGATGCCGATAGAATATAACCATAATTTACGTTACGGGTTGTTGTATACTCAAGAAATGAACATGAGTAACATTGGCGGGGCAAACCTGGCAAGCCAGTTGAAAGGCAAATCCCGGATGTTACCACATGAGTTAAGAGTAAGAAAAGATTCCCAAATGATGTGGTAGTGTCTCAAATATGTTAAGATCAAGAACGATGTCCCATTAGTCGGACAAAGATAATACGACGTGCAGTGTACCCATTAGTAGTGTACACATACTTGATCATGTATGTAAGTTATGTGCTTTAAAATTGTAATAAGATATTATGTGAGACGGTTTACACCACTCAACACTTGGGCTGAACTCCTATGAGTTTTGGATTATCGGTGTACAAATATTTACGCTACGGCTAGAACTCGAGATAAATAATGATAAAAATGGAGAGATTAGCAAACTCCCAGTATGAAGAATGAATTCCTAAGTTATTAAGATACGCGTTGACGCCGTAGACTAGCTGTAGTAATCTGTAGGAATTCCGCAAATCCTTGAGAATTTCATAGTGAGGGTAATGATTATGATTGTGATAAGTAGCACATCATGATGTCAAGAAGAGAGGAGCATGTGCTAGAGATGAAATTCCTGCTTGTACTTAGAATATTAAATGAAGTTGGAATGATCCTTACATTTGCAAGAAGCGTATGAGACGAAAGATAAAGATAATAATTCCTGGGAAATAAATGCAGTGCAAAAAACCCATTGAAGAGTGGGAATATTTGAGGATAATAAGAACGACCTAATGTCGTCAAAGTAAGATTACACGGACTATGAAGAAAATTTATGAAGTTCAGTATGAATGTCTAGGACTTAATAACTTTAATTTGTTTTTTTCAAGAAGTGCATGTACAAGAAGCATAGCTAAGTGAGTCGGGTAGATTGGTTCAGACAACCGCACATCCTGCTACGTAAGAATTATGTAAAGTATATCAGGCCTTTCTATTGAGGGAAAGATTGTCGAGTATTTTCGACTTATAGAATTGGAATTTCGATAAGCAAGTTAAGAAGAGAAAGGAATGTGAAAGGTATATTTATATATATGTGATTGCTAGAGGATTCTAAATTTCGAGGACGAAATTTCTTTAAGAGGGGTAGATTGTAATATCCCGCCTAAGACTTGAATATTTATTAATATTGAGACGTTGTATCAGAAATGTTTTAAGCAAAGGACAATTTGGTAAATTGACAGTTAATGGATTTAATTATATGGCAAGTGTATATATATATATATATATATATATATATATATATATATATATATATATATATATATATATATATCCCGCTTAGACGTAACTTTTATCGGTGATTGAGGATTAAAATGTAAGCAATGGCAAAGTTGTAATATTCTTGAAATGAGGGGATTTTATAATGGGGAAAATAAGATATTTCCCATTCATTCCTCCCATTCTCCTTCTATCTCACGCCACTCTCCCCACCACTCCAACTCATCTTTCTCAACCAAATCAAGTTTAATTCAACATGTCATCCAACAATCATGACCCTAGTAGCAAATAAGCCCTTTCAACAAGCCTAGATCACTCATATTCTTGTCTTGGCCGAACCTGTTTCCTTCTTTTCTCAATGTGAAGATTTTGGAAAAATCCATCATGGTTGGCTGTGCAAGTGGGAAAATCTGATGATTTGTGATGGGATTCGATGTTTAGAATCAAGGGATTGAAAGAAGCTTGGAAACTGAAGCTTGGGTGAGCAAAAGTAGCAACAAGCTGTTTCAAAAGTGATTATTTTGGGTATGTTATGCATGTTTAGAGGTGGTAGAGCTGTAAGTGATTATTTAAGTTACTGCTTATGTTGTTCTTGTAGTTTGGGTTTGGCGAAATTATGCTCTAGAAGAGGAAAGTGCACATAAGCTATTTTAAGAATTTGAGGAATAAGTTGTTTTAAGAAATTAATTTGTGGCTCAATGCTGTTTATATAGTGCTGATACTGTTGTGAGGATGAAACTGAATAGAAGCAATAAGCTGTTTTGGGAATTGCAGAAGTGATTAAGTGTATAAGCTGTTTTGACAGAATCACTGTTTGACTCGTAACTGTTGTTGTGTAACCTGGAAGTGAATAATTATTGGATTTTTGGATTCTACGTTTAATTCCCTTCAGTTCGGGTATAAATTTCATGTGATTCGGATTAATAACGAGCTCAGAAAATGCTTTTGAAGCTTGGAAAATCCTGCTGGAACAGTCTACGGGTTTTGGCGTAGTTTCGCGGGATAAGCTGAATTACGAGTTTAAGTGGGTGGAATGACTCCAAAAATTGTATACATGTGCTTGATAGACTTGGTAAGAGTAAAGGTTGAAGTTGGATTGAAAATGGGACTTACAGAAGCCATAAGTTGCAGTTAAGCTGTTTTTGGATAAGTGCTTATGGAGCTTGGCAGGAACCTTGGTTGATGATTAAGCTGATTAAAGTGTCCAGAAATGTACTGGTGAGTTCCCTAGGGGTTATAGAACCCACTTTGTTGAGTTCTCATGAGTATTTAGTATTTGATCAAGTTATGAATTTTAGTGCCTTAATTTTATGTTGCTAGTAATTCTTAATCATATATGTTGCAATTTGTTAATATGTTTTAGAAATTTATCCCTGAAAGCTGTATGATGTTTGGGCATGATTGGATAAGCCAAATGGTGGAAATCTTGTTTTAAACTTGCCTTGTGTTGTCCAACTGCAGGTAAAATCGTGTCACGATTTACCACCGTGTCACGATTTTACAGGCAGGAACAAACACGATTTCTGAGTAGGAAATCGTGACACGATTTCCAAATCGTGTCACGATCCCACAGTGGCAGTACCATATTGTTTTCTTTCTCAAAGCTTGCACCATTTCGGCTATCCAATATTGCTTCAGACTCAAGAAACAACATGTAATGATTAAGAGTCACTAATGAGTATAATAAGACCTATCCTTAGAGAATGTATTAAGTATATAGCATGAGAATAGGTTCATATGTTAAGTATAGGGAGAATGTTTCTCCTAAGAGATGCATTTCATGAAAGAATATGTTAAAGTTAAGTTAGAACCTAAGACGAGAATCGATGAGAATGATTCCAAGTTTAAGTTAGAACCTATTATAGGTTATACTCTCATGAAAGAATACCTAAGAATAAGAGCAAGTTAAGAATCTATTATAAGATTATGTTAATGTGTTCATCAGACTCCGGATTATGCCGGATGGGATTTCTCCGAAAGGGCTATCCACACGTAAGTTATAAGAATATGTTAAACGTGTCCAGCAGGCTCCGGGGTACGCCGGATGGGACTCTTCCGAGAGGATTGTCCACACGTATGTTAAAAGATTAAGCATGTCCAGCAGGCTCCGGGATACGCCGGATGGGACTTCTCTGAGAGGGTTGTCTACATGCAAAGTTAAGTTGTGTTCAGCAGACTCCGGGATTCGCCGGATGGGACTTCATCGAGAGAGTTGTCCACACAACGATAAGAGGAGTCCGGTGTTAGCCTGATATGATAGGAGTTTCACCGGTATGATGGGAGATGTACTTCGGGGTTACTCCACCCGGATGCACTCCGTAAAATGAACCAAGATAATGTAATGTTTGTTCAACGCTAACTTCTAATTTTATGTTATGAAAGATGTATATGAATATGATTATATATATATATATATATATATATATATATATATATATATATATATATATATTATATATTAAGAGATAAGACCAAGTAGTCATCAGACAACAGAAAGTGATCATAGACTTCCCCTCGATCACTAAGCATAAGATTATGTACATGAAAAGTATAAGATAAGATAAAGACAAGTAGCGATCCTAGGTTTCCCCTCGATCGCGAAATATGTAGAGAATGACGGTGATCGTAGGAATCCCCAAGATTGCCAAGAGTAGGCACGGCGACCCTAGGTTTCCCCCGTGGTTGCCAACAATAGGTTGGGCTGGAGCTCACTGAGACATTATGTCTCATCCCAATCCTTCTGGTGCAGGTTTTCAGGTGATCAAGAGATGTTCATGAGGATATTCTCCAAGAAGACGCTGGATGGAGTGCAGTTGCTCGAAGAGGACAAGCTCAGGAGGTTTTCAGATTATGTATATATGTATGTGAAAGTGTAATTTATGATATTTGGATAACTGTATTAACGAGCCAACTTGTACTCATTCAGATGTATGTAATATTATTATTGAAAATTTTAATGTACCCAGTATCAGATTAATACACATGCTAAGTATTCTAGATAATTTAGTATGGGTGTTACAAAAACTTTATTAATAAATTCCAACAAATAAGAAGGGGTTCATCTTGGAACCCTAATCAAGAGGTTTAGTTGCTCATGGCAACATACATCATAATAAAACAATAGAAAAACATACCCTATAGTGAACAAGAGAAGGAAGAATCCTACCTTGAAGCTCTAATGCTTGACCCTTACTTTAACCGTCAATGTGTTCTGAATGAATAATAATGTGTGCAAGAGTCTCTATTTATAGCATATGGTTACTTAGGATTTACGAGAAGAAAACTGAGCTTTTTGCACAGATCCAACTTGGAAAACAAGCAAAATCAGCTTTCAGCCCGCAGCTGGGCGCCTGGAGCATACCCAGGGGCGCCTGAGGCAGCAAGGAATGTTGTCCCAGGCCCAAGGGCACATGGTACAGGCGCGTGGGCGCCTAAGGTAGCCCTTTAGGTGTGATTCCTCGCGGTTTCATCCCGTTTTGAATCGTTCTTCCGTCTGAAAACTCCTAGGAACTTGAAATGAATTTTCTTCACTTTGTATTGTCTTCAACAACCTTCTAAGAACGATTGGTATTCAATTACATATCCTTGATCCTTCATGTGATGTCTTGATTTGCCGATTTACATGATTCCTCACAAAACACTTATGGAGTTGCATGATCTAGGATAAAAGTGAATTACAACGACTCGAGTGAAAACAATACAATATGTTCCTCAAACCATTAACAACTCCTCTATCTCTCATCTTATTTGTCTTCAAATGCCAAGAAAAGTACTAAAAAAACATAGCCAAAATGTCTTATGATGCTCTGTCATCAATAACAGCGGAGGGACCCCCCAGATCTAGGAGCGACAAAATGTCACCCTCGAAGTGGAAAGAAAGGTTCAGAGAACTCCCACTCGACGACAAATCCAGGAGCCCGCCGAGGAGGGAGCTGCCAACAGCGCATAGGAGTCAGCCTTTGAAAGAGATGGACGAGACAAGGAGCACCCACGTGGAGGTAATGGGAAACACCCCCAGATTCTTGTGGCTGCTTCCCTCCCAAAAGAAGAATTAGAGAAGATCGCGTATTAAACCGCCTCAGAGAGATGGACTTCCCAAGGAGGAAGTGACCACAATCGAAGGCCGGTATCAGGAAGCAGAAGGAACATACGATGAGAGTTCGATTTGATGATGTAATCATTTACGTAGAGGAGGAAAACCTTAAAACTTAGCTCTTAACGTGACGCCTGTAATGAAATCAAAATAATTTGTGGCAAATGCATCGCGCACACATATTGCACTCCCAGATAGAGGTTGTTTGAAAGACCCTCTGTCACCCTATTATCTATATGTTGACTTGATATAATTCCTAAAAGATTTATCAAGGAAAATCGTCCCTAAAAAAGGTGAACTAGTAAGGGTTAAAGTTCAAACAGAAAGTCAAGGACAATCCTTACCTCGAGGGACAAGACAAACCAATAAGGATTAAAGTTCAAACAAGAAGTGCAGGATGATCCTTGGTACACCTAGAATCAGAACTGAGACTAACGATTTGGATGATGCCCAGATAGGCCAAAACCTACCAGGCTCGTAGCCTGAACTAAGGCCTAGGAAAACCGATATAGACCGCTGGACTCGATGTCGAAACCATTCAGGACCAAATTCCGAGCCAAGACTCACGATGTCCAAGGTAGCATCAAGACAGAAGGCCGGTGAAGTTCGAACCCCGCCTTCGGTAGTCTATCAAAGAAAGGTTGGCTTTAGCCCGCTCCGAAAAATAACCAAGTAGACCCGAAGAAACATAGTAGAATAAAGGAATACAAAAGCAAGTTAAATAAAGAAGATAGGTAAATAATTCTTTATTTCTCATTTCTTAATCAGGAAAATTACAATACCACAAGATAAGTGGTCGTAGCCGATAAAATAGGCACACTAGGAACAACTTTAAGGATATGAGTCAGTTACAGAGGAAAGAAATAAAAGAGGAGTAAGGAAATCTCTGGCTCCAAGGGACGATCCAAGGATGGAGCAAGCGAGTAGGCTAAAGAGATTTCCACAAGATGTTGCCTCAAAACACAGAACAAATACCGCACCTACGTCCTACAGAGACGACAACCCCATGAAACAAGTCCACTACGGCCCATGCTGAGAAGGTTGTCTGTGAGATAGTGATGATGGATGCTTCATACAAGCAACCCCGGAACCAAGGAAAGCGAGGCTGACTACCACCCTAAAAATTATTATAACATAACATACTACAAACCCAAATAACTATATAAACAACCTAAAATAAGAATACAAAAAGACACCAAAACTAGTACAGATAACAAAGACAAAATTTAACAAAATTCTACAACTAGAATTGAGAATATCCTCAACATACTCTTCTACTTTCAAACTCTAATTATGTATGTGTATATATAAAAATTATCGAGCGGACTCACGAATCAACCGAGTTGAACTATAAATAACTCAAGTTCAGCTCATTTATTTAAAGAACTTAATTTTCAGCTCATTTGATTCGTAAACCAAATTCAACGAATTAAATGTCGAGTTCCAAATTATGTTCGAGTTGGCTCGGTTCATAACCAACCATAGCTACAAGAACTTTATTTCCCTCAGGATGTGTGCCTCGACCTCTTGAAAGGTCGGACTATGTCGTGAAATACACATAAAGACCATTAAACAAACCCATGAGTAAAATCCTAATAAAGCTAATAAAAATTATAGAAAATCTACCCGAAAAAACAAAGCAAACAACACAAAAACACTCTAAAAAAAGAGACAAAATAAGGACTTAAAACGGGTTAAAATAAAACAAGGGTCTTGCTAACAAGTGTCCTAAGAACACTTGTTAAAGATTTAAAAAGAAACAATTCATAACTTTCATGTAAAAAAAATTGTTTTTTCATGTTTCAATGTGTTGAATACACAAATATCAAAATAAAATTTCTAGTTTAAACTTCTTATCAAGTGTCATAAGTACACTAGTTAGCATTTCCAATAAAACAAAAACCAAAAGTAACCTAAAGTTCATAAAAAATCTACCCCAAGAGTATGGTTGCTAGGCTGACATTTGCCTCTATTTGACCAAGATAACCTATTAATTATTGTTTGAAGTGGAAGCACTTCTTCATAAAAAATTGTCTGCAAATATTTATCATTTCTTTTAATTTCGAAGTTCTTTTCCGGTTGAACAGTCATTGGAAGCTCATATATTGAGAAAACTGGAATTTTATAGATTTCTTTTGCTGGCAAAAAAACTAATACAACAATGGAGTTTTCAGATCTGCAATCTTACAGGCACATGTACATTGGTTTTTAAACTTAAAGACTTAAGTGTTTAACAAATTTACAAATCATGTCAGGAAATACTCAGCTGTATGTGTGATATGATGCACACCCAACTCGTTTGGTTTAACTAATTTGGGTCAGAAATTGAGTTTGCTGATGTGAATTATTTCGTGGGAAGATAGTCACATAAATGGATAGTGTACAAAAATAATATTTAATGTTGAGAGTCTATGATAATTTAGTGTTTCTTAATTGATGTAATGGTTAAAAACAACTTTTTTTATGGTGAGAAACTCTTTAACTTTCCCATGTTAAATGTCAAATGATCACATTAAGTTTATTTTGAGTCACTCCCTATCCGAATACCCTTTTGTCCTTGAACAACTGTCTTTTATGGTTTGGCATAAATTTTTATGATTTTTCACAATAAAAAGTAACTAAAATAATTTGTGTCTATACATAATCATCACATTGGGACATTCAAAAAAATAATAATACATGACAGCTAAGGAAGTAGGCATATTGTGTTTCATATATCATATTCTTTTCCCTCATCTAGTACGTAGTAGGGTTGCCAAATTATACAGACGTGCATGGACCCGAAAAATTGACCATTCAAGAATGTGGTGCAAGCGATCTGTTATCGAAAACACCTCCACGATGTGGACCTATATATAACCAGGCCCTTAAATGATCGACTCAAAACACATTATTTTGGGGGTGGTCCAATTATAAGACACTGTTAAAACATGTGAATGTGATCCTTTTCCTGGTACATAAAATACTTCCTTAGATTTGATATATACTAGTAAGCAAAAGTTAAAGTTGATGTTTGGTGCAATAATTCCGACTTCTTTATGCAGGAACCCAGGACCGATTTCAAATACTTCCTTATTGAATGTACTAATTCCTTAAATGATGTATTTGCGAACCCATGACCTTGTTTATGCTTATGCGTCAACTATTCTGACTTCCTTATACCATGTATTTTAATCTTAGATATAAAAATGTGCCTATTATTATTAATTGTGAAAACTTATTAGAAAATTTGAGAATAAAACATATATTTATTACCTGTAAAAATATATATTAGACAATTATATCATATATATTGATTTAACAATATATTTTTATTACTGATGGAGTATTCTTTGTGTATGAATACATAACAGATAACATTAAGGAAATAAAATGGTCACATAATGACTCAATTATACTCCTTTTATTTACTTGATAGCAGGCCTCACTTGCAAGGTGCTAAAGGAGCACCACAAAGGCATTTATTATGATCAAACGAACTCTTTGCAAACTTGCTCAACCCAGTAGGGATCGCACCACACAGCTGGTTAAAGCTAACATTAAACTGTGAAAGAGACGATAGGGTGCCGAGCGACGCCGGAATAACACCGGATAGCTTGTTGTTAGACAAATCAACCTCTTGTAAGCGCTTCAACTGGCCTAGGAAGGTGGGGATCGGGCCACTAAGACTGTTGGAGCCAAGGTCGAGTTTTTGTAGCCTTTTGAGTTTGCTGAAAGAGTTAGGTATTGGTCCAGTTACTTTCGGCATTTCGGCCAATGAGAGGAAGTTAAGATAAGGGAGGTCACCAAACTCCGCTGGAAGCGTACCGGAAAGACCCCAGCCACGGCTGATGGTGACGACGGTGACTCGGCCGGGATACGGTTTGCCACACCCGACAAAGTTCCAATCACAACATTCTGTATTGTTGTCCCAGTCGTCAAGGCGGCCCTTGGGGCCACCGAAATGGTCTCTGATTTTGAGGAGGGTGGCTTTGTCATTGGCGTTGCAGAAGAAGTCATCATCGGCGTTTGATGTGGAGAAGAAGATGGAAGAAAAGAAGAGAAGTGTTATGTGGAGTAGCAGAAACATGTTTGGAGGAGTCTTCATTTTAATTTTAGAGTTTTTTTCTTAAGTTGAAAAAAATAAGAAGAGGTGGTTTGAGTTGAGAGAGTACTCAAGTTTGGGTGACAAGATAGATTTCCAGAGTGGCTATTTATAAAAGAGGCTATAAAAATGAGGATCTGACCATTTGAACATGAGAAATGATATTTGAACAACTATTTTTGATAATTTTTGTGACAACTTTCTCTCTCATACTCATATTACCTTTTTACTTTCTCTCTTTATTACTTTGATTTTTGTGCAAATACCTCATTTTCTTTGTAAAATTTTGGTTGTCTAAAAAGTTGTAATATAAATGATATTATTTTGAGAAAAGCAATTATATTTATACATCTTTTATTTTTTATACATTTATTTAACATTTTTTTTATATCTCTCTTTCTATCACATTAATAAATTATTACATCTATTATTTCACTCTTTTTGTTTCTTTTCTCGCTAGTGGTAGAATGATTTTGGGTGTTTAAGAATTATTTTCTTTTGGGGTCAATTCAGCGTACATTGTCATACACTTTTAATGAATATTCGGTGGACACGTTTTTTTTAAAGGGAAATATTGGGTATACACTAATAAGACTGCTTTTCAATCTCAAATTCATTTTGCTTATTTCATCCAAGCTTCTTCATCATTATATCTTCACCTGAGTTTGGATTTTTAGCAGCAGTGCGCACCTTATTTGTGCAGATTGGTCCTTTTACAGAATGTGTGGGTGAATTATGAATAGTTTTGGCTCATTGTATCTTATGCTGCTCTGTTTGTATAACTTTGGACGTAATTAGGTTCAAATGTATGGGTTGTTGGAGTGGCTGTAAGTGGAGTTTGATTGAATGGTGAATCAAACACTCTCATTCAGCATTGTAATCCCTTTTGGTGGTACCACTGGTACCTATCATCTTAATAAAATCTTGTTTGGCTTTTCAAAAAAATAAAATAGCTAATTGACGGGGTAGTTTTATTTTAAGAAATTGAGGGGGTAGTTGCTAGCAACTAAATTCGCTTTAATAGGAAAAACAGTAAAGTCACTTGTCTTCTATCTACTTCTAGGTGAAGGTTAGCATGCACAAGGACCTCTTTTTGTGTATGGTGCAAAAAGTTTTTTTTACCTTTAATAGTAGGTAAACAAGTTTATCCCATAATTCTAAATTGACCCCAATTGTTAGTTTAATTCAAAATACCTCCCTAAAACAATCTAATATAATACTTTGGCCAAATTAATTTTTCCAATATATTTTTTATCAATCATTCAGATTCAGAATTGTTCACCAAAAATTTAATTCTCCTCTCTTTCTCACGCGTAGCATCGGTGCATCACTGCCAAACCAATTTCTCATTAATTATGGGTGTTATTCTTAACATATTGTTTGGATTCATCTTCACAATTAACAATCTTATCAACCCAAAAATTAAAAACTTAAAATATCTCAAATTAAATCGATTATTTCTTTACCATCACTAGAGCTTTGAACAATTCAGAAATCGGCCAACTTTACATACCCAGAACTCAGAAATCGGCCAACTTCACCCACCACAAGACTACAACCTATTTCCATATTCACCATGTTCTGAAAACAAAAAAAAAACCAGAAAACTTAAATTAAACAACAAACTGAACAAATTTTTAACTTCAATTACATTGAAAAAATAGTAATATCCAGAAAAAGAAGAAAACCTTATTAAAACAACAATTGAATATGTAACAATTTTTTTCTTTTCTCTTTTACACTCTTATATTTTTGTTTAGATCTGGAATTTTTTTCTTTTCTTGATCTGGAAACAATTGGTCGGATTTTCTCGCTCGCGCGCATCCGCGTGCGCGCGCGCTCGTATTATAAGAGTGACTTAGAAGTTGAATTTTTTCATGATTTTTGCAGGCATGTTTAGGACATAAAAACAACATCGCCCACAAAAAACGAGAATTTTCCGACAAGGGACGGATTAAATATGAATTTTTTACGCGCCAAAAACTCAAGAACGCGAAACAACAAAACATGCACCTAGAAAATGAATTTTGAGCTGGTTTTTTGCAGATCCTCTATATGTATTTTTATAGAGGTGTCTGCAAAAAACCAGCTCAAAATTCGTTTTCTAGGTGCATGTTTTGTTGTTTCGCGTTCTTGAGTTTTTGGCGCGTAAAAAATTCATATTTAATTCGTCCCTTGTCGGAAAATTCTCGTTTTTTGTGGGCGATGTTTTTTTTATGTCCTAAACATGCCTGCAAAAAATCGTGAAAAAATTCAACTTCTAAGTCACTCTTATAATACGAGCGCGCGCGCACGCGGATGCGCGCGAGCGAGAAAATCCGACCAATTGTTCCAGATCAAGAAAAGAAAAAATTCCAGATCTATAGAAAAATATAAGAGTGTAAAAGAGAAAAGAAAAAAATATGGTGTAGGCAGTCTATGATAAAAATCGTGTATTCCAGATCTAAACAATTAATTATAATGAATTACAATTACAAAAATGTGAATGACTATTTCTGCAATTTCCAAAAATATAAACAAATACTTACTATTCAAGTAGCACATCTTTAATCTTGGCCTTTCAATTGTTTAATATTAAATCTATGGTGAATTTGCTTCTTTTGCACCATACACAAAAAGATTGACTTGTGCATGCTAACCTTCACCCTACTTCTACTCTTTATTATATATGAAAACAAATGACTGCCAAAAGTATTAGACTACCATAACCTAATAATTTTTAGGGTAAATTACACTTTTGGTCCTTTAAATATTTTTCAGATTTCATATTGGTCCCCTAATTAATAAAAGTAACGTTTTGGTCCCTTAAATCTTTTATGTTAGTCACTTTGGTCCCTTCCGTTAGTTTGTGTTAAAAAACGTTCACTTTTTGTCCCTTAAATATTTTTCAGGTTTCATATTGGTCCCCTATTAGGGGACCAATATGAAACCTGAAAAATATTTAAGGGACAAAAAGTGAACGTTTTTTAACACAAACTAACGGAAGGGACCAAAGTGACAACAAAGAAAGATTTAAGGGACCAAAACGTTACTTTTATTAATTAGGGGACCAATATGAAACCTGAAAAATATTTAAAGGACCAAAAGTGTAATTTACCCTAATTTTTACATGTCTCACTGCAAGAAATTTTGGATTTTCCTACAAAAATTACCGAGGAAATAACCTTCGTTAGCGAGGAAATTTTCGTCGGAAAGCATTTGCAAGTCAAACCAGGTCCCACATGCTCAAAAAAGGTTTGAATTAGAGGGCGTGGCGTTTTCTGATAGGCTGAAGTTACCGACGAATTTTTTCCTCGAAAACGTAGGGACCCACATGCAAAGGACAGTTGAAATGAGAGTGGGTGTCAATTTTTTATTGGATGGATTTACCGAGGAAAGGTTTCCTCAGAAACGTTGGGACCCAACACGCAGAATACAGTAGGTGGGCCTGGAATTTCGATTTTCAAGCTAGCTTACCAAGAAAAATATTCCTCGAAAGCTTTTTAAATATTATTTTAAAGAAAGATCTGTTGCATCTATGGTCGTTGCATGCATAGCCGATGCACACTGTATTGCATAATCCTGGACATGCAATTTCCATATATATATATGTCATCAGCTTCTCTTATTCTTCTACCAATTCACCTATAATTTCTTGTTAAAAAAAATTCATCTCTAATTTCAATCAATTTTCACTCTTTGTATGTTTTCTCTACTTCTATTTTCTGCTCAGCTTATTAATAAAGATTAGTTTTGTGATTTGCTTTTAATTTCTTTTATGTGTATTTTTATATTGTTAATTTAGTTATTAATAAATTATTTTTTGTAGTTGATCTTTGGGTTCATTTTCTTGTAGTAGTTGTTGTTGCTGCTGCTACTCAAGGTTGCATTTTTTGAAATCATATTATATTATTTGAGGTTAGTTTTTCTATTTTATTTTAAATTGTTAGAAGAAAAAAGTCATAGTTATTAGTAATAAAAATGTTACATCTTTAAAAAAAATGTTACTTCTTTAAAAAAAAGTAATAAAAATGTTACTTAGTAAAAGAATTGTAGTTTGTAAAAAAATAGTTGGTAAAAATGTTGCTAAATTTTTTAATAAAAATATTAGTTCGTAAAAATATAATTTTTTTAGAGATGATATTAGTTTATAATAAAAAAAATTAGCTTGTAAAAAAACTTGTAGTTTAGTAAAAAAATGTTTTGGTACAGTTTTGGTTGTATTTTTCCGTATTATAACTTTGATTGAATTTGCGTATTTTAACTTTGAATGATTGAATGGATGAAAACGTAATAATGAAAGGATGAATGGTGGAATGGATGAATAAGAATACACAAGTACGCGTAATAAATTCCAAAATTACTATAATACGATAAATTTATTTATTTATAATTTCATCTCCGTTCAAATAACGAAGTGTTACATTACATTACATTCTCCCTAAATATGTTGTATCATCGTGATGTTGGATTAAAATTAAATTCTTGAAAGATTGCGAAAATATTGGCATTGAAGTGTCTTATACTTAGTGTAAAAATTTGCAAGTCTCTTTGAAACCTCAAAAAAATGAAGAGAACACAACACATGTATTCTACCGAATCAACTATATAGGTTTTCACATCGAATTCCCTTATATAAGATGAGTCATGACAAAAAGGAATGTAGTTCCAATATATTCTTTTGAACTTAATTCAACTGTACTGCCAACTGACAAGTTTCAATTGACAGATGAGCATAATCAAACACAAAACAACATCGTAGAATTGCACTCCCTTTTATTGCACTCATCTTATACGAAGGAATTCGATGTGAGAACCTATATAGCTGATTCAGCAGAATACATGTTGTGTTCTCTTCATTCTTTTGAGTTTTCAAAGAGACTTGCAAACCTTTATGCTAAGTAAAAGACAATTCAATGCCAACATCTTCAGCAAACTAACAAAAATTAAACTAAAATCCAAAAAAAAAAAATGACACAACATAATAATACTACCTAAACATCTTCATCCGGTCGAATCAGACTCTTGAGAATATCTTCAGGCGACCTCAGGAACGTAGCATCCATCTCGATGGGGATCATGTTGTGCTGAGCAAATATCGAGAACATGCTCCTAACGTCGTCGTCGTTCGTTAACTCCGGCCGAGTGAACGACAAATTCCCCTCTGAGCCGAACGATGGACTATGGTACCAAACGTATTCCACCCTCCTTGTGTCTCCGTGGTTGAGTCATTGGTTGATTTCATGAAGTTGATCCTTCAAATCTTTTAACGTGACATCGTCCCGAACCTTGAAAAAATGAGAGTTTCCACCGTTGAAGGATACTTGAGCGTATACTTGAGTCATTGTTTCAGATCTACACCATAAGAAATTAAAAACAATCAATGAAAAACTCATTCAAACATTTCATCAAACACTTGGAGTGCAAATTATACATAAACCCTAAAACTAAAAACTACAACATAAACATACAAACATCTAAACATTTAAGCAACATAAGTCATTTACATTTAAACATTGTATCATTTCTTGCCAAAAAAAATCAAAATTTAAACAAACCCTAAAACTTAAAAATTTCTAATTTAAAAGAAAAAATGTAACATATAAACATAAAATGACAAAGATACTTGATTAAAAAAACTTACTTGTTGTTGGAGTGGTGAATGATTTAAAGTTGAAGAAATTTGAGGTTGAATGATTTGGGAGATTTTTTAGAGATTTGAGAAGTGAAAGGAAATGAAATGGAGAAGTGAGATTCTGCATGAGTTATAAAAAAACGCAGCGTGATTTAAGTCATGCTGACATCTACTGAACATAACTTATATCACACAGATTATACACTAACATAACTTAAGTTACGCTGATGTATAACCTGTGTGACTTTAAATCACGTTGGATGTATTTTGTCTATTTGTGCGAGAGTGAGCAATTTTCCAAAAAAATCACAGTGATAATGATTACCTGAAAACAGGCTGTAGTGGGTGTGGCCCAATTATAAGACTGTTGAAGACATATGATCCTTTTCCAGCTCAATTCCACTCACAATTCCACTGTAATTGTCTAAAGTGAAAAAGTACATCTCCTAGATATTAATTCTACCAGCAGACCTTGATTTGGTGCTTTAGTAAATGCACACAGCTATACACAATTTGTTATTTAAGCCGTTTGTTGTGATTGAAAACTGAATTTTTTAATTAAAATGATCTTGAACGTACAATTTTGATCGAACAGCTAACATACGACATCATCTTGCTGTAACAGCAGGAAATCAGCTTCCATCACAATTAATGATGTTAAAAATTTCAAGTTCAATGCATGACATGACATATGTACAATTTCGTGACTCTTGCATGACCGTGCAACCACTGTTGATTTGATTTCGTGGCTTCTTTTTAAGTATACAGTCGTGTAGGATTTTTGCAGGGTTGTGCATCCCCATCAATTATTGAGCTCTATTTGCGTTTGTTTGAGTAAGTTATCTTTTCACGTGATTTTTTTTTTTGAGCAATCTTTCCACATGATTGGAGTGTACTCTCCGGTTCTAAATATGAAAGAAGAATGTTTTTTACATTTATTGAATAATTAATGTATATAGGCTATAATACGAACTAAATATATTATTTATTCAATGAACTTGAAAAAAAAATTCTCTTATATTTAAGATTGGCGGGAGTGCATTTTTAAGTCTTCTCGTAATATAATCTCATGGCAAAAAAAACAAAACAAAATAAAATAGTGCTGGAATTCTTACAGTCAATTTAGAAATTAAAGATGTTGTTAGATCATAGGAAGGAAATTCTAGACTTTGAGGTCATGCATCATGATGTCCACAAATACTAGACAAACACCTTTGTCTTGAGCATTTACAAGTTACATCCGAAATTTATTATACCATTGTCAACTTGATAAATAATGGCAACTCTTATGACATCCAAAATTTACTATACAAATTTTGCCACTATTTAAGCTTAAAAATACCATGTATTTTAATCTTAGATATAAAAATGTGCCTAAAGCTATTAACCGGGGGAAATTTAGAAAATTTGAGAAAAAAACATCTGTTACTTATAAAAATATATCTTGGACAATTATATTTATATCATATATATATATATAGTATATATTGATTGAACAAGTACATTTTTATTACTGATGCATGCAGTATTCTCTGTGTAAAAATACTGAACACATTACATTATTTTAAGGAGATAAAATAGTCACATAATGACTCAATTATACTCCTTTTATTTACTTGCTGCTAGGCCTTCCTTGCAAGGTGCTAAAGGAGCACCACAAAGGCATTTATTATGCTCGAACACACTCTTCTCAAACTGGCTCAACCCAGTAGGGATTTGACCACAGAGCTGGTTAAAGCTAACATTAAACTGCGAAAGAGACTGTAAGTCGGAGAGTGATGCCGGAATAACACCGGATAGCTTGTTGTTAGACAAATCAACCTCCTCTAAGCGCTTCAACTTGCCCAGAAAGGAGGGGATTGGCCCACTAAGGCTGTTGGAGCCAAGGTCGAGATTTGTTAGTCTTTTGAGTTTGCTGAAAGAGTTAGGTATTGGTCCAGTTACTTTCGGCATTTCGGCCAATGAGAGGAAGTTAAGATAAGGGAGGTCTCCAAACTCCGCTGGAAGCGTACCGGAAAGACCCCAGCCACGGCCGATGGTGACGCCCGTGACTCGGCCGGGATACGGTTTGCCGCACCCGACGAAGTCCCAATCACAACACTCTGTATTGTTGTCCCAGTCGGAAAGGCGGCCGTTAGCGCCGCCGAAATGGTCTCTGATTTTGAGGAGAGTGGCTTTGTCATTGTCGTTGCAGAAGAAGTCATCATCAGCGTTTGATGTAGAGAAGAAGATGGAAGAAAGGAAGAGAAGTGTTATGTGGAGTAGCAGAAACATGTTTGGAGGAGTCTTCATCTTAATTTTGGAGTTTTTTTTTTATTTTTAATTTGAACAAATAAGAAGAGGTGGTTTGAGCTTGGGTTGAGATAGTACTTAAGTTGGGATGACAAGTATGATTTTCAGACTGGCTATTTATAGAAAATTGAGTGTACATTAAAACAATAATTAATTTTAGATATGGATTTATGTCGGGTCAATTCAGTGTACATGGGCCATATATTTTTAGTGTAAGGAGCAGGTCTTTACCATTTCTTTAAACATGGAAAATGTGAAAAAGATAGATAAAATATAAATAAATAGTTGAGCCCTACCATTAAATGGATTTCATCACCATTGGTTATTTATATTTTTTTTAAACTTAATTGTATTTTTATCTTTTCGAATAGAAAATTTAAAAATGATACTAAATAGAAAGGATTTTAACTCATATTTACAAGGGTTATGTTATCAAATGTCTTCCGACACTTTTTGAGGATTAATGAAAGGATAGAAATGATATTAAATAGATAGAATTCTAACTCATATTTAAATTAACTATGGTTCCACCAATTTTACTTTGATATAATCAATTGTCAAGTTTGAGAATTAAAATAGGAAAAAACTTAAGTACAATTTCTTAGGTACTTTTCGTATAGTTCTTAACTAAATTCACCATGATTTTCTTAAATCCATAATTTTCTCAAAGATTGTTATATCCAAAAAATTTATATTTTTAGTTAAGAACCATACCAAAAGCACCTAAAAAATTGTACCTAAGTTTTGTCCATTAAAATATCAAAGATTTCTCCTCTTGCCATATTATTTAATAAAGCCGCCCCTCTTGCCATATTATTTAATAAAGCCGCCTAGTGGTGAAGCAAATGATGTAATAACCAAAAAGGTGCGCGTGCGTGTGTACTATTATTAGAGGAGGATGCTATGTTAATTGGAAATGTATTTAGAGTACTTCATGGAATTTTAAAATGAAAATTTTATCTTTAAGATTTGTGTATTGAATATATTGAAACATTAAAGAGTAAGTTTTTCTACGTTAAAATTATGATCTTTTCTATTTTTAAATTCTTAACAAATATCTTAAGAGTACTTATTAAAAAAATCTTATGTTAATTTAATCACACATTTTCAATTTTTATTAACACTCTTTAGTGAGTTGAGATCATCTTCGTTTATAAAAATGAAAGGAGATTGTCATTAGAAAAGAGATAGACACAAAAAATAGGTGGTGGGTCCTATTATTAAATGAGTCCAACCATTATTAATTATTTCCAAGTTTTTGTGTGTCTTTATCTCTCCAAATAGAAGAAATGGAGAAGAGTTTAAATGGATAGGATCTTAACTCCTCTTTAGTGTTGCTTCTTTCCATGTAAAACTGGTTGGACCATAGCTAATTTAATGCTCCTTAAACAATCGTGACGACATTAGATAGTGTTTTCTAGTGTTCTTAGAACAATTGGTAAAAAGTTTAAAATAAAAATTTTATCTTGAGATTTTTCTATTCAACATATTTAAACATCAAAAAATAACTTTTTCTACATAAAAGATATCAATTGTTTCATTTTTAAATTTTTAACAAGTTACATAAAGCACTAGTTCACAAAACCCTATGTTAATTTACAAAAACATTTTCAATTTTAATTAACACACTTTAGTGCTGCTTCGTTCCAAATTAAAATGGGTGGGACCATGGCTAATTTAATGCACCTTAAGAGCATCTTTATTGGGATGAACTAAAGTGGGTGAACTAAGTTGCTTTTTGTGGGGCCAAAATGCCAAGTAGGACTTAAGAAATTTATAGTTGATCTAACTAGTTTTTACTTTAATGGTGATTATTTATAAAAAACTCAAACTTGACCCCACATGTTTATATTAATTATTGAAGTTGTAGAAAAATTATTTAAATAAATTTTACCAAAACAAGTTGTAAATAATCATAAATATATAATATTATATAATTAAAAATGATACAAAATACACAACAATAATACATAAAAACTATGTTTTTATTGAAATTCAAAATAATACATAACAATAAGCAACAAATTACATTTTAACCGAAATATAAAATAAGACAAATTAATTTTCATTATTCTCATGACCAAATTGCTCCCAAATATGCTCCACCAAATCTGCTTGAAGTTGGCGATGATTTTGCCTTTGATGAACATGTGCTATCCTTTCAAACAATGTTGTCAAATTGGGATCAGGACCAATAGATATTTCAGTTGTAGAGAAACCATTATCAACGTAGTCGTAGTCAAAATTACTAGCATATGTGTCTCTCTCATCTTCGACAATCATGTTATGCAATATGATGCATGCTAACATTATGTGTTTCATTGTATTCACGTGCCAAGCGCGCGTTGGGCCACGTACAATTGCGAATCGGGCTTGGAGCACCCCGAATGCCCGTTCAACATCTTTTCGTGCTGATTCTTGTCGTTGGGCAAATAACTTTCTCTTTTCTCCTTGCGGCATAGGGATGGTCTTGACAAATGTTGCCCACTCCGGATAAATGCCATGATCTGCCAGGTAGTACCCCATATGCAGGGGCGGCAGCACCCCCCAGCAAGCCCGGGCACATGCCCGGGCTCAACCCATATTTTTTTTGTATTTTAGCCCAACTCAATAACCCATTAACCCACTTGAAAGAAAAAAAATAGGGCAATTGAGATAATTTTATTCATTCTCCCTCATACACTCACCACAAAACAGTCAACCAGCAAAAAAGAAAGCATATGTGTTTCTTCTCTCAACTAGTAAAAGACCCGTGCAAAAACGCACGGGTCACGTAACATTGCGATAATTATATATATTTTTTTAATGATTGAGACAATTATATAAAAACTAATTAGATTGTTAATATTGTAGAATGTTTATAGATGTTAAATGAAAATTATGAGTATTAATGTAATGTTTCTATTAAATATTTTTTCTTATATATACATAAATTTGTTAAATAGTTGAGTCATACCAGTTATGAATTTTATTTGCTTATATATGCGAAAACAATTTTTTATGTAGATATATGAGAAAATTGATATGATAAAATTTTGAAAACTCATGACTATTTTCAAAATCAAAATTAATATAGTATTTCTATTAAATAGTTTTTTATTTTATATGCAAAAAACTATTCAATATTTGCACCGCACCCGTTGCAGATTTTATATACTTATATCTGCATAAACAAATTTTTATATACATATATGAGAAAAAGTCGATATGATAAAATTTTGATAACTCATGACTATTTTCAAAATCAAAATTAATGTTGTGTTTCTATTAAACAACTTTTTATTTTATATGCAAAAGACTGTTCAATGTTTACACTGCACCAATTGCAGATTTTATGTACTTATATCTTTATAAACAAATTTTTATATACATATATGAGAAAGTCAATATGATGGAAATTCATTACTATTTTGAATATCAACATTAATGTAGCATGTCTATTAAATAAATTTTTATTTTATATTTAAAAAACTGTTAAATATTTAAACCGTTAAAATGACAATTATGCACATAAAATTAAGGAGATCATGAGTTTTAATAAAGATGATTACGAAACTTGGTTGGACTTCGATTTTTATATATTGTTAGTAGATTTATATATTGTTAGTAGATATGACCATTATACAATGTGAATTTACTGTTAAAATTTTGCCCAGGCTATGTAAAATTTCTGGCTCCGCCACTGCCCATATGATAAGTAGTTCGATTCATTGTGTATTGCACTCTAGGAGCTTGATCATTCAAAACATCGTTAAACACATCAGACGTGTTTAACACATTAATGTCGTTGTTAGAACCCGCTGTGCCAAAAAATGCATGCCAAATCCACAAGTCTTGAGATGCCACGGCTAGTTTTTAATAACGGCTAGTTTAACGGCTATTTTTTTAATAACGGCTAGTTTTTTTATAAGCTAGTTTATTTATAACAGCTAGTTTTTTTTTTTCTTCAAAACAGCTAGTTTTTACGACATCAAAATTTATTCTAAACATAGATATAAAATTAAGATTACAATCAATTATGACAAAGTTAAAATAATTAAAATACATATTAAAACATAAACAAACAAATTATTATTCATATTCAAACTTTATAATAATATGCCTAACTTCTCTTGAAGTACTTCTCCTTGATACTTTGACAAACTTCTTCATGCTCACGACGTTGCTCATCATCCATTTTTGATTTGTCCTTCATGATAATTTCATACAACATCGGTATGCTCTCTGCCAACCTTGCTTCAGCTATTTTACTATACACATCTAGTTTCTTTTCCGAGACATTTTCGATGCTAGACAAATCCACTATGGGTGTTGTAGACGGAGATGCTTCTCCCTTGCCCTTCCTTTTTGCCGCCTTTTGCCCCATTGGACGGTCAGTTTGAGTTGCATTGTTGTATTCTGAACAATCAATGGGATTTTCTGGATTAGATGCCGATGAGTATGTCCCAGTAGATGATGTTTTTGATCTCTTTGAAGAGTTGTTCATTGCTTCTCCCTTCCATTTAGGTTCATCCTTCAACAACCGCCACGCGTGCTCCATTGTGAAACGTGTTTTACGTACTAGTACAAAAAGCATATGTGCATCATCCATGATGTCGGACTCGGACTGCCCACTTTTCTTGTTAGTAACAACTAGTTTGTAACTTCCGCAAAACCAATGACAATGTCTATTCAACAAATGCCATCGAGATTTGAGTGTAGACCACTCCCTCGCTATAAGTCCCCCGTGATAGTTGTCATAACCATCTTTGATTCTACCCCAAAAGCTATCTGCTTTTTGGTCAACTCCCACGACTGGATCTTTGGAAATGTTGAGCCATGTCTGAATAAGCAATTTATCTTCTTCATCTGAGAACCTGAAACGTGGTTTTTTCTGGCTAGAACGCTCTCCTTCTTCCATGAAAGTATCATTTTTTAGACCAACCTGAGTCGGGCACACTGGCACTTGAGAATCCGTAGTGGATCCAATTGGTGATTCCAGTTCTGCGCTAGGTGGTTGAAAAATAAAAGGTCGTGGATTTTGAAAACCGTCTCCTGTAGGAAATTGTGGTGATTGAAACATATAAGGTCGTGGATTTTTAGAACCGTCGCCGGTAAGTAATGGTGGTGATTGAAACATAAAAGATTGGGGATATTGAGAACCGTCATTGTTAGGGAGTGGTGGTCGTGGAAACATAAAAGATTGAAAATTTTGAGAACCATCACCGGTCGGAGTTTGCATATAATTATAATAAGGGTTCCATTGGTTGAGATCCATTTGACAAAAGAAAAGTTCAAATATGATTGGAGATTAAAAGATAACAAGAGAACAAAATGTAGAAGGTGAAATTGTGTAAAAAAATATAAAGTAGTAACTATACTAATTTATAGGAAGATAAAAATTAGGGGAATTATTACCGTTGGTTTTTCTAGAAATATTACGGTTGGTTTTTTTTGTAAAATAAGGTAGTAACTACACCGTTGGTTTTATTACCGTTGTCCTCTCCAATTGCTATGACTTCAATATTTTAATGATAAAAAATGACAATTGCTAATTCAAACAAGAGTGAGAGTACGTTGCTTGTGTGGTTCACGTGAACTAATTGTTAGTACACCCACCATGCCACATCATCTCTCTCCAATGCAAGTAAAGTATACACAACGTAAACTATAAAAAACCATAGCAATAAAACACGGCGCTAAAGTTGCTCTAAACAATGCCCTCAAGGCATCGTATAACATTCTCCAAGTTTAAAGTAAAAATTTTATATTGAGATTTGTGTATTCAAAACATTGAAACATCAAAAAACAATTTTTTTTTTATATAAAAGTAATCAATTATCTATATTTTTAAATCCTTAACAAATGATATTATGACACTCGTAAACTATACCCTATGTTAATTTACAAATTATGATCACATGTTTTTCATTTTTATTAACCCTCTCGTGTGATATCACGTTCAGGAATATTTTTAAAACCCTCATGCTATCCGAAGATGATCTGTCAAGGTACGTGGGATGGGACCACATTGGATTGGTGATAACAATGATAATCATAATTAGAGATTGCATAATAGTAATTGAAATAAGAAAGGAATATAAATAAACTTGGTCTTAGATTGCAAACGCAATGAATAAGACAAAAACAATACAAAAACAAAGAAAACAACACAAAAACACTCTAAAAATAAGACAAAATAAAGAACTTAACATGGGTTACAGTAAAACAAAAACCAAAAGCAACCTAAAGTTCATAAACAACGGTCTTTTTATCATTTTGCATAAATTTTAAGATTTTTCACAATAAAAAGTATGATATAACATAATTTGTGTCTATACATAAAAATTATGTCGGCACTTGGCACATTCAAAAAAAATAATAATACTTTTTCTTAGGGGAAAAAATAGAGATAATAATACATGACAGGTTAGGAAGTAGGCAAATTGTGTTTCATATAATTCTTTACCGTGCATGGACCCGAAAAAATTGAACACCTCCACCATGTGGGGACCTATATATACAGGGGTAGACCCCTACGGGTGGCAGAAGGGGCGATAATCATGGGGACCATTTTGTTAGGAGGATCAAAATTATTATTTTTAGTCTGTGTGAAAGATCTTTTTGACAGACTTAATACTTCTGTCATTTTTTCAAAATTTGATTTAAAATCTGATACCAAAGAAGTGATTTCAGTGCAACAGATATTGTAAATGAATGCTAATGAAAGTAGAGAAAGATTGCAGAGAGATTTTATTTATATGATTGTAGTGTAACAAAAGAGCGTGCCCTTCATGGAGCAACAAAGATCCCTTATATAGGGAAAAAAGCTTACTATTTAAGCCGATAAAAAGCAAAATTAAAACAGACAATAGCTGGTTTATAGACACTATTGATGCCGGGTACACAACGGGCCCCATCGACACAACAATAAAGCATAACTTGTCAAACAACTTTTATATAAAAATAAAGAAAAGTAGAAATAAAGTAAAAGTCGATAACGACTAAAAGTAAATGTCAGCCATTTAACACTATGCGGAGCATAATTGCTTGAGCATTACTGATAGGAATAGTTACTAAGCATTATTGATGAGAACTATTGTTGGATTCCTTTGCCTTTGTCTTGATTAGGTGCTATAGACTCAATCAGAGCATCCCATATGTCTTTTGTTGTGGCTTCTTCCACGGGTTGAGACTCACCAGCCAGATGATCCATTGATCTTTGAGAGGAAGTTGACATAAGATCTTCTCTCTTGGAAGAAAAAGTATTAAAAAATTGATCATTCATGAATTCCAAGGTTCTGGATATAATTTTTTCCTCAGATTCATTAGGATATTTTCTTTGGAAATAATCTCTCATATGAGCCAAAGAAGAAGGTTAAGAACATTGTTCTTTAAGGCCTTTAGCCTTATCAATATTAATAATATTTTTAATATTAAGAATTATTATTTTAATGTCTTCTATAGACATTTTTGTCCACCATTTATAAAAGAAATTTCTTTGAAGAATGGGGATGTTTTTTTTATCTCTTGATACAGTGATGGTCCAACTCCATATCCATGGGATTTGGAATTTTGTAAAGAATAATAATGGACATTGTCCAATAATCAAATTTTTTGTGGCAACCTTTGTAATTAAAGGACTGCTGTCACATCAGATTTTATACTGGTCTGTAATCTCTTGAGGAAAGATTTCTAAAGAAGGGCCAAATTTTAGCCACCATTGACAGAACCAATTTGGTATTACTTTATTAAATATCTCAGGATTGATTGAGAAGAACCAAGAATGTTTGTTCTTGGGATTCTGATAATAGAATGCTTGGGTAAAAGCTTGGATATAATCCCAATAGTTGAAGTAAATATATTTATCTTCAGCAATTTAATGGCCTGTTTCTCCATTTGGATTGAGCCCCCATTCTCTTGGTAACAAAATTTTGTTAATATGGCATTTAGAAAAGTTTATAAAACTTTATGGATTATTGTTTTGATAATGATGAGTGATAGTTACTGATTCAAAACTGTTAAAAGGATCTCAAGATTAGGTCTAGACTTTCCATAAAGCCCAGGATAACCTTTAGCTTCGAGGTATCTTGTTTTAATGGACCAACCATCATTGTTAGTTAAATCCAAATCTTCATAATCTATATACATGATGACTTCTGTTATTGGGTTTTCGAAATATTTGGAAACCTGGTTATGAGTTGGGTCATTGACCGCTACTTCTTTATAAGATATTATCTTATTAGAGGATGAAGAAGATTCTTCTTTCCTTGAGGAAGATGGTATGGTTCTTCCTTTTTGAGAAATAGTAGTCCAATCCCCTATAAGAGGAATGTTGCTTTCCTGATGAGATAACAATTTGTTATTCTCTCTACCACGACCTCTGCCGCGGCCTCTCCCCCTATAGGGGGTTGTCATTTCCCTGTAAAAATTCACGGGTTAAGTAATCAGCAAGGGAATTATTTTCTCCTTTTATATATTGAATATCAAATTCAAAAGTAGATAATTGAGCCTGCCAACCTACAAAAATTTGTTTTGCTACAAGATTTTTAACATCTTTTTCAATTATAGCTTTAGCAGAACTACAATCAATTCTAAGCAAAAATTTTTGATTGAGTAAATCACTCTGAAGTTTAGAGATACATTTTATAATAGAAGTTAATTTGTGCTTCAGTAGCTGAAAATCTCATTTTGTGCATCTTCAGAAGCTGGGTCAGAAGCTACAGTACTTCAGAAGCTGATAACTTGGCTCTGCGAAGCCACTGCGCTCTGCGAAGGTCTTCAGATGCTGGTACTGTTCATCAGACGCAGAACTGGTCATCAGACGCACTGTTCAAACGTTGACTTTTGTTGACCTTCAGAAGCTGCCTTCAGAAGTTGACTTCTGTTGACCTTCAGAAGTTGCATTTTAGAAGCTGAATTTCTGCGTTTGTTTTGTTAATTCATTCAGTATCTTTTGAAGATTTATTTGAAGATTTATCCAGGTTGTTGTTTCTAGAAGGCTGATTAATTTGCGTGAAGATCTTGTTGAAGATTAGTTTCTTTTATTTATCAATATATTTTCAAACGAATCTTTGGAAAATATATTTCTAAATAAATAAGAGCTTCTATTTGCTTCTAAAATAATTCTGGGAGTATATCTTTGAAGATTTGGTTCAGAATTATGTGATGCTGAAGCTTATTTAAAGAGGACGCTGCTATTGAAGACTCGACTGAGAAAAACCAGAAGTTATAATTAAAAAGAGTCTTAGTGTTTTTGAGTGTGTAAGCTTTAGGCTTTGTTTGTACACCACTAATCTGTTTGAGTTGTGTCATACCCCATTTTTTGACTCATATTTTTCTTTGTCTTATCTTTTATTATTTCATCACTTGTTATTACCTTTTATTATTTTATTCTTGTCAGTGAATTTTATTTGCATTCATTAGCATTACTATTAATATTATCCTCATTATCCTCATTAATATTATTAGTATTATTATGTTTTCATTAATAATATCGTTATTATCTTTTTACTATTATTATGGTTTTATTATAATTAAGCTTTCATCATTTTTATTATTATCCTCTTCATTATTATTCTCATTACTATTTTATTTATTTTCATTGTCATTTTCATTACTATTATTGTCATTATCCTTATTATTATTATTGTTATTGTTATTATTTCTTCATTTTACCTTTTATTTTATTTAAAATACAAAAAAAAAATTCAAAAAAAGGGGAGTTCGCAGTGCGAAGTGGCCTTCGCACTGCGACCTTTGCGATTTTTTCTGCAGAATTTTATTTCTTGGTTTATCTGTTTTGTTTTCATTTGTAGTTGTTATTATTAGTATTATTACCTTTGTTATTGCTATTTGTGGCTGAAATGATGCAGCAAGGCAAGAATTAATGTGTGACATTAAAGGCAAAAGGTAAGAAGGATTTTCATCCAACCTAACATGTGCTCAATCAAATTGGCTGCCCTTGGTCAGCTCTTGTCCCTCCCAATTGACCTATCATCCAACCAGAGCTTGCCAGCCACCTGCTTGATCCCTTTCCTTCCTTCTTCCTTCACCAAAACCAGTCAAACTCAAGTGGTTTTTGCTTGCAAAAAGCTGTTTGTGCTGCCCTGTTTTGAGCTGGATTTCTTCTCCCACACACCAGCCCACATGCTCATTTTGCTTCCCCCAATCTCCCTGTACATGGCAGTACACGTTTTCATTGCTTGGCCTTCCAAGATTGCAAGGATTGATCCCAAGAATCACACAATCTCAAGCTACCCTGTTTTTCAGTTTTTTCTCATCATTACCTTCTAGAATCAGCTGCATTTGTGGCTGAGATCAGTCAAGGTCTTGCCCCTTGGCACAAGGCAAAGCAACTTCTATCCTTTAGCATTAAATGCAAAGTGATTTAGCCTGGATTTAGCCCACAAATCAGCTAGGATCTAGAGATTTTGTTCATCATTGCATGGATTGCATTTTGGCCTATAAAAGGAATGCCAAGGCCCAAGGATTAGAGAGAGCCATTACACCAGAAAAACAGTCATACACACACACAATACACACGAAATTTACACCAAAAAATCCATTACATTGCAGCATCAAATCAGTTCATACACAAAGCAAAACCAATTAGAGTTCATTGTTCATAACCTCTAATCAATCAAGCAAGCCACTTCCAACCTCTTGCTCAAGCATTGCTAGGAGTTCTGTAAGTCTCCTATAATCTTTCTCTTTCATTTTGTTTGCTGTTTGCATCTCTTGCTTTGTTCGAATTCATTTTGTGCATAAAAACCCCTTTTGAAACTCAAAAGGGATCTCAAAGGGGCCAAGCCTTAAAACTGAATTGTTATACTCCTTTTCTCCCAATTTTGCAAAGCTTTTTAACCCCTTTTAGGTTCTGAAGCTTGCTTAGAAGCAGTTTCTGAACTTCTGTTCAGAAACAGCTTCTGAGTTCAAATTTTCGCATACTTCGCAGAGCAAAGTATGTTCGCAGTGCGACCACATCAGAACCTGACTTCGCAGAGCCAAGTTCTGGTTGCTCTGCGAAGTATGTGAAATTCAGAACATGAATCAGGCTTCCAAATGCCAAATTTTTAGGGTTCCAGCCCTTGATTCAGAACCTAAAGAGGGTTAAAATCATTTTTGTTCAAACCATATCCATAATATTGCATGTCTTTGGAAATTTTACAAGTTCGTGCATTTAATTTTGAGTAACTTGCATAACAAGTTATGTCCTTTTTTTTCAAACATCAAGTTTGAGCAATAAGCTAAGTTCTCTATTTTCAAAACCAAACTTGAACAACAAACGTTGTTCATGATTTTCAATCAAAACACGAACTTGAGTCGAGCTTGCTCACTCTTTTAAACCAAACTCAAATCGAGCCGAACTTGTACATTTTCCAAAATTTATGCATGTTTTATGATTTTGTTCATCTTTCAAACTTGAACTACGCTTGTTCTTGAGTTTCAATAACTTAGGCAACAAGTGATGTTCATGATTTTCAATAAACTCGAACAACAAATTTGTTCGTGATTTCTTTTCTTTAAGTTTCCCGACCAAGTGCTTTGGTTCACTTTGAGATTTCTCCGAGTTTCAACGAAACCAACTTGAATGAAATGGGAATGGCTTGACGTATGTCTCCCCAAACCTCGGTTGCACGAATGCATGACGTATGTCTCGTCGCTCGGGCAATCGTCATTCCACCTTTGACGCGTCTAGCACGCTCAACCTTCCATTGGTCCCCCGTGGCCATTTTTAACCTTTTCTTGGCCCACGTGGTCAATCCGAACCCTTCGCGCCTTAGCGCGTTTATTTTCAAACATTTTACGCCTCTGTGCGTCCGTCGTTTATTTTCAAACTTTTTACGCCTCTGTGCGTCCGTCTTTTATCTTTAAACTTTTTACGCCTCCGTGCGTCTGTCTTTATCTTTTAAAAACATTTACGCCATGCACGAGTTTATCGCCTTAGCGTTCGTCGTCTTTATCATTTAAACATTTTACGCCTCTGTGCGTTGTCAAATCTTTTTTATTAAAACGAACCAACATACAAATTTTTTCAACCAAAGAACTACGTACGCTTTGAATTCTACGACTACCGGGAGATATGTAGGAGCAAGATCGACATCTTGTCAAGCCCATTAATAAAAACTTTCTTTTTTCCCCTTCGTTTGTTTTTATCTCTTTTTATATATCATATTTTTCTTTTCCTTTTTTATATGTTCAAACACGCAAGTAAAATTCTCGAAACATTTTATGCCTAAGCCGACTAAGAGGTTCCCGTTGAGTACAACGGATGTGAGGGGTGCTAATACCTTCCCCTCGCATAATCGACTTTCGAACCTAAAATCTTTTTCAAGGTAATTTCGAACTTTTTTCCTTTTCTCCCCGGAAAATTAAAAGTTCAGTCGTGATTTAACATTAGTGATTCAACGCTTCCCAATAGCTTGATATCCAAAATTCGACGCGACAAGTTGGTTTAGTTGTTTTGAGTTGTAATCACTTAAAGCATTTAAGCACGAGTGATGTCTTTGATTTCTTGAAGTGTGTCTTCGTATTTGTTTGTTTAAGTATCTGATAATCACTGGGCTGCGATTACTTGATTGGGAAGTAAGTGGGTTCTTATACTTAGGAGTTCCTAGGTAGAAGTCTATACGGGTAGTGACTAAGTGATAAGGCTGGGAACAGGGGCTGTGTCTTGAGTCTTTGAATTGATAATACTTAGAGGATTTCCTTCCTGGATTGGTATCCTCCAGACGTAGGTGAAGTTTGCACCGAACTGAGTTAACAAATACTTTGTGTTCTTTATTTTCTGTCCTTTATATTGCTGGTTCTGAACCTGTGTTTAAGTACTCTGTTTTGTGTTTCTGGTACTCTGTTTTACGTTCTGATTCAGTACCTGCCAGGAATTTCATTTGGCATCAGAGCAGGCACCCTGCCTATTATTGGGTGAGCTCCAGGGAAGGTTTTTCTAGCAAGAATGGATAAGGAATTTGTTCAATGTGATACTGAAGAAAGCATCAGGCAATTTGATAAAAATTTGAAGAGATTGGACAGAAAGTCAAGACCTAATGTCAAAGAACTATACATCAAAACTGAAGAAGTATGCAAGGAACTAGAAAATCAGAAGAAGACTATCAGTCAACTTCAGGCTGAAAGAAGTGAACACTTGGGACAAATTTCTTATCTCAAAGATGAGGTAACCCATTTGAACTCTCAACTTGAAAATTTGAAGAAGCAGGTCAGAATGTTGAAGAGTCAGAACCAAGGGAAACCAAGTGGTATTGGATTTGATGATAGGACCTAGAACAATAAAAAGCAACATCCAGCTAAAAGGTTCACTGCAGCTGTTAAATCATGTAATCCAATGAAACACCAGAACCAAACTCAGGGATCTAAAGACAAGAAGGCATCTCATCCTTGGGTATGTCATCACTGTGGTAAAAAGGGGCATATAAAGCCATTCTGTTACAAGCTGCATTGATATCCCAAGCACTTTCAACAAAGAAAAGTGGAATCCATTGCAAGCAAAATCAAGGTGAAGAAGGAATGGAGACCCAAACTCAAGATTGTTGAAGGCAGCAAAGGTCCAAATATTAGAATCCAAGAGGATTATCCTAAGAACCTGATCATAGGGAATCTGAACGAAGAAATTACCAACATATCCAGAGATTGTGCCAAGAGGAGGATGAAGAACTTTGCTCTTATGAATGCAAGACATAAGACAACATTTGATGCAACACATGTGAAGATAATCAAAGATGATGATGATGCAACTGTGTTCCCCTCTAAGGTTGTTGTTGATCACCCTGAGTCTACCCCATCCAAGTCTGATGGTGGTTCTGAGGTAGGCTCTGATGTGGGTTCTGATGATGGTTCTGATGACCCTGTGAAAGCCAGTCAAGAAAAGACTCCTGGAAAGTCTGCCTGTAAGTTTGTTGTTGTGTCACCTTCTGACAATTTGCAAGAGAAGGAGACTGATGAGAATTCCCAGGATACTGTGTCTGACCAAGAAGTTCAAGAAGTTAGTTCTGACATAGGTTCTGATGTGGAGCCTGATGATGAACCCATTGGAAATAGGCTTGAACAAAGTGTAGCAAAGAGACTGAATCCTAGTGAATCTGAGGATGATGCTAACATCAGACTCTCTGTGCAGAAGAGGATTGCTAAACTTCAGAAGAAGATTGCTAGGAAGAAGGTTCTGAATGTGCCTGAAGTGCACATCAACTGAGCAACATCTAATGTTGTGTCTAATGAAGACTAAGCAACTTCTGATGCTGAGTATGAAAACTGTCAAGTTTGTGACTGTTGTCTTGGATTTTTGTTTGTGTTTCTGGTCTGCAAGTGTGCTGTACTCTGGAGTTTTGTGTGTGGATGCTATGTGGATCTAATCCTGATGATATGTGATGTGCTGAGTTCTGTGCTGTTAGTTTTGATGCTGATTCTTTGTGTGCTGTCTGTGTTATGCTTGTCTGTGACTGAGTGCATCCTGTTTTTCTGCTCCTGAGGAATGCTGTTTATTTTGTCAACATTGTTTGGCTAAAAAGGGGAAGAATTATGTGTCTGTTTTAGAAGCTGTTCAACATTCAGGGGGAGTTGGAGTTTCTGAATGTCTGTTTCAGGGGGAGTTCCTGAATATGTGTTTCAAGGGGAGAAGCTTTACCTCAGAAACTGCTGCTGTGTGTTTCAGAGGGAGTGTTCCTGAGTATGTGTGCTTCAGAAACTGTTGTGGTTGTTTCAGAAGCTGAAGTTGTTTGTGTTAACATAGCATTTTATCCGCTGCTGACTCTGGTGCTATGTTTAAATATGTGTAGTTCTTCATGGTTGAGTACTTTTGTTGTGTGAAGAACTTGTCTTTATGGACAATTTGATTTTAGCCAAAAATATGCCAAAGGGGGAGATTGTTGGAGATTTGAATGTTGGCTACATGTTTGGTAAAATCAAAATGTGCAAGCAATGCGTTCTCAGAAGTTAATTTGTGCTTCGGTAGCTGAAAATCTCATTTTGTGCATCTTCAGAAGCTGGGTCAGAAGCTACAGTACTTCAGAAGCTGATAACTTGGCTCTGCGAAGCCACTGCGCTCTGCGAAGGTCTTCAGACGTTGGTACTGTTCATCAGACGCAGAACTGGTCATCAGACGCACTGTTCAAACGTTGACTTCTGTTGACCTTCAGAAGCTGCCTTCAGACGTTGACTTCTGTTGACCTTCAGAAGTTGCATTTCAGAAGCTGAATTTCTGCGTTTGTTCTGTTAATTCATTCAGTATCTTTTGAAGATTTGTTTGAAGATTTATCCAGGCTGTTGTTTCTAGAAGGCTGATTAATTTGCGTGAAGATCTTGTTGAAGATTAGTTTCTTTTATTTATCAATATATTTTCAAACGAATCTTTGGAAAATATATTTCTAAATAAATAAGAGCTTCTATTAACTTCTAAAATAATTCTGGGAGTATATCTTTGAAGATTTGGTTCAGAATTATGTGATGCTGAAGCTTATTTAAAGAAGACGCTGCTATTGAAGACTCGACTGAGAAAAACCAGAAGTTATAATTAAAAAGAGTCTTAGTGTTTTTGAGTGTGTAAGCTTTAGGCTTTGTTTGTACACCACTAATCTGTTTGAGTTGGTTTAGTTGTTTTGAGTTGTAATCACTTAAAGCTTTTAAGCACGAGTGATGTCTTTGATTTCTTGAAGTGTGTCTTTGTATTTGTTTGTTTAAGTATCTGATAATCACTGGGCTGTGATTACTTGATTGGGAAGTAAGTGGGTTCTTATACTTAGGAGTTCCTAGGTAGAAGTCTATACGGGTAGTGATTAAGTGATAAGGCTGGGAACAAGGGCTGTGTCTTGAGTCTTTGAATTGATAATACTTAGAGGATTTCCTTCCTGGATTGGTATCCTCCAGACGTAGGTGAAGTTTGCACCGAACTGGGTTAACAAATACTTTGTGTTCTTTATTTTATGTCCTTTATATTGCTGGTTCTGAACCTGTGTTTAAGTACTCTGTTTTGTGTTTCTGGTACTTTGTTTTACGTTCTGATTCAGTACCTGCCAGGAATTTCATTTGACATCAGAGCAGGCACCCTGCCTATTATTGGGTGAGCTCCAGGGAAGGTTTTTCTGGCAAGAATGGATAAGGAATTTGTTCAATGTGATACTGAAGAAAGCATCAGGCAATTTGATAAAAATTTGAAGAGATTGGACAGAAAGCCAAGACCTAATGTCAAAGAACTATACATCAGAACTGAAGAAGTGTGCAAGGAACTAGAAAATCAGAAGAAGACTATCAGTCAACTTCAGGCTGAAAGAAGTGAACACTTGGGACAAATTTCTTATCTCAAAGATGAGGTAACCCATCTAACCGCAACGGTTTCACCGCGAATTACCTCATGTTTGATGAAATTGATGTGCCATGAGTCTTATAGGATGGAACTGCTGAGGCCTAGGGAACTTGAGCATAGTTCCTAAATTAAAATATCTAGTCCGTTATTTTAAGCCGGATGTTCTATTTCTCAGTGAGACTCTCGTCCACTCTAATAAAACAGAAGATTTTCGTTATTTGCTTGGTTTTGATAATTGCTTTTTTGTTAGTAGTAATGGTCGGAGTGGTGGTTTAGCACTATTTTGGCGAAGCTCCTTTAATTGTACTATTTTAAATTATTCTGATAATCATATAAATGTCGAAGTTGATGATATGAGTAAAGGTAAGTGGCAATTTACAGGCTATTATGGCTTCCCGGAAGGAGGTAGAAGGTGTGCCTCTTGGGAGTTTTTGAGGGGGTTAGCGCGTAACACTTCACTTTCATGGTGCATTCTAGGTGACTTTAATGATATTTTAGATGCCCGTGAGAAATGTGGAGGTTCTGCTAGACTCTATTGGCTGATCAATGGTTTTAGACAGGTTGTGTTTGATGTTGGGTTAACTGATGTGCATATAGAGGGATATCCATTTACCTGGTTTAAAAGTTTAGGTACCCCGAGAGCTGTTGAAGTCAAATTAGATAGAGCATTAGCAAATGAATAATGGTTTAGGGTGTTTCCGACTGCAAAGGTTGAGAATTTAGTAGCCCCTGCATCTGACCATTATCCTCTCCTCTTGCATAAGGAACCTGTGAACCGTATTTGGGTACCACGAAAAAGCTTTAAGTTTAAAAATGTGTGGTGTGTTGAACCAGGTATTACTGTATTGTTTCTGATAGTTGGATGTCTAGTGCAGGTATGCAGGTAGTCGAAAAGTTGCAGAATTGTGCCAATGATCTTAATGCATGGAGCAAAACCAACGTCAACGTGCTCAAGCAAGAAATTGATGAATGTAGGCGTGAGTTGAATTGTTGTCGTAATCAAGGAGCCGCAGCTGATCCAACTTTACTAACGCATCTGCGAAAGTGCATGACACATCTGATGATTCAAGAAGATAAATATTGGAGGGAACGCGCAAAGACTCATTGGTACTGTAATGGGGTCCTTAACACTAAATTCTTCCATGCCTCTGCCACATCTAGAAAGAAGGTTAATCGTATCACTTATTTAGAAAACGATGTGGATGTTAGAGTTTCAGATGAGAAAGGCATGTGTCAGGTTGCGCGAAACTATTTTGAGGATTTGTTTTTCGAGAAAAATAGTTCTCGCGCTCCAGTTGTGGATAACATAGAGAAGGTTGTTTCAAACGACGATAATTTTTTTTTCTAACCAGTCCTTTTCAGGTTAGTGAGTTTAAAGAGGCCGTGTTTCTATGCACCCAAACAAGTGCCCAGGTCCGGATGGATTCAACCAGGGATTTTTTCAACATTTTTGGTTAGTTTGTAGTTCTGATATTTTTCAGGAATGTTGTCAGTGGCTGAATAATAATGAATTTCTGCCTTCGCTGAATTCAACAAATATTGCACTGATCCCGAAAGGTAATGAGCAGAAATCGATGAAGGATTGGAGACCCATCACTTTGTGCAGTGTATTTCTGAGAACCAGTCAGCTTTTGTCCTTGGGCGTTCTATCCTAGATAATGCTATGATTACCATAGAAGTAGTGCACCACATGAGAGTTAGTGTGAAAAGCATAGATAAGAATGTTGCTCTCAAATTAGACATTAGGAAAGCTTATGATATAATTTCCTGGCTTTATCTTAAGGATGTCATGCTTAAAATGGGATTTGATAATAAATGGGTGTGGTGGATTATGATGTGTCTCGAAACCGTCGACTATTATGTTCTTGTTAATAGTGAGGTAGTGGGCCCTATTATTATTGATCACGGCTTAAGGCAAGGAGATCCGTTGTCACCTTATTTATTCAATCTTTGCGCATAAGGCCTTTATGCTCTCATTCGAAAAGCTGAAAGACGTGGAGACTTACATGGAACTATCATTTGCAATAATGCTCCTGTTATTTCTCACCTATTATTTGCAGATGATTATTTTTTATTTTTCAGGACTGAAGAACGAGAAGCGCATGTGATGAATAATATTCTTCAAACCTATGAGTTAGCATCAGGGCAAGCCATTAGCCTTCCTAAATCTGAAGTTTTCATTAGCAAAACTGTCCCAACTACTATGAAGGATGCAATTACTAATATTCTTGGAGTCAAAGTAGTTATGGGGACTTGAAAGTATCTTGGACTTCCCTCTATGGTGGGTCAGAGCAAAGAAGCAACATTTGGTTTTATCAAGGATCGAATATGGCACAAAATTCACAGTTGGAGTAGCAAATGTCTTTCTAAGGCCGGTAGAGAGGTAACGATTAAATCGGTCCTGCAATCTATTCCTTCTTATATCATGAGTATATACTTGCTGCCTTCTAAATTTATTGACACCATAGAAAAAAAATGATCAATGCGTTTTGGTGGGGACGCAGTGGTAATAGGAGACGTGGGTTGCATTGGATGTCATGGGAAAAACTGTCTGTTCATATAAAATTTGGTGGTATGGGTTTTAACGACCTCATTTCTTTTAATGTGGCTATGTTAGGCAAACAAGGGTGGAGGTTTCAAACTGATCCATCTAGTCTTGTTACTCGTTTATTTAAGGCATACTATTTTCCTAACTATGATTTTATTAGGGCAAGAATTGGGCATAATCCTAGTTATGTGTGGCGTAGTATTTTTAGCGTCAAAATTGTTGTGAAACAGGGTGCAAGATGGAGAATCGGCTCAGGAGAAAATATCCCTATCTTAGGCGCACCATGGCTTAAGGATGGTAAATGTTTGTCGACAAATGGCCATTTAGTTGCGCCTTTGGCTCATGTGAATTTGTCGGCTTTTATTGATCAACCTACAAAGACTTAGAAAGCACAGCTTATCTATAATTTATTTGATGTCACTACTGCTAATTTGATTCTTAGTACTCCTCTCCAGCCTTTGGTGTCGAATGATAAATTGATTTGGAAAGCGGAGAAGAATGGTAGTTACTCGGTTCGTAGTGCTTATCGCATGACTAAAATTGCAGACAACTCCCATCTTCATGTACCGGGTTAATGGAATTTAATTTGGAAGTTGAAAGTGCCGCCTAAAATTAAGAATTTTGTTTGGCGGGTGTGTCGAGGATGCTTTCTAACACGTGCTCGATTTAGCAGTAGAGGATTGGCTTGTCCCATAGACTGTGTGGCGTGTGATAGCAATTATGAGGACAATATTCATGTTCTTGTAGAATATCCTAAAGCTGTCCAGGCGTGGCGTAACGTGAATATGTGGGACACCTTAATCAGAGTGTTGCGTCAAGACTATAATATTCATGCACAAATTTTTACTCTTTTGCAACAATTTTCTCCAGGTCAAAGCGAGTTGTTTGTGACGATTATGTGGAGTCTTTGGAAAAGCCGCAATTTGAAACTTTGGCAACAACAGAGTAAACAAAGCTCCCAAGTTGTTCAGCGTGCAACTTATTTATTGGATGACCGGAAAGCAGCTCAAATTATCAGGTCCCGAACCGAAGGAATAACAACTACAACGCGGAAAACAACTACAACCCTCATGCTATCCGAAAATGATCTATCAACGTATGTGGGATGCGACCTCACGAGATTGGTTTTTTTTTTTTTTGGTTACTCCACACTGGATTGGGGATAACAATGATAATCATAATTAGAGATTGCATAATAAGAATAAAAGAGTACAAGAAAATTGGATGCTCCTAAACTAAATATAAGTGGGCAATTATAGGGATAATAAAAACAAAAATAGGAAACTCATTAAACCTCTTAAAATCATCACTGTGTCAAATACCTCAACTCAGTCAAGTAGAAAAATGAATTGCAGTCTATTCGATTGAGTAGTTCTAATCTCCTAAGATTTTAAAATCCTGGATAGATGCTCGATCGAGTAGAGTATTAAAATTACTTTTACTCGATTGAATAGCCCCTGAAAATGGAATACCGCATATTTGATTCTCCTCGTCTGCTGTAAGGAACTATCTTTCCCTTGGGATTATGTCCTAAAAGACGCATAAAAACCATAAAGCAAAGCAAAGCAAACAATACAAAAATAAAGAAAACAACATAAAAACACTCTAAAAATAAGACAAAACAAAGGACTTAACATGGGTTACAGTAAAACAAAAACCAAAAGCAACCTAAAGTTCATAAACAACGGTCTTTTTATCATTTTGCATAAATTTTAAGATTTTTCACAATAAAAAGTATGATATAACATAATTTGTGTCTATACATAAAAACCATGTCGGCACTTGGCACATTCAAAAAAAATAATAATACTTTTTCTTAGGGGAAAAAATAGAGATAATAATACATGACAGGTTAGGAAGTAGGCAAATTGTGTTTCATATAATTCTTTACCGTGCATGAACCCGAAAAAATTGAACACCTCCACCATGTGGGGTGGGGACCTATATACAGGGGTAGACCCCTACGGGTGGCAGAAGGGGCGATAATCAAGGGGACCATTTTGTTAGATGATCAAAATTATTATTTTTAGTAATTAGTAGTTTGTGTGTCTATATATCTTTTTAATTTGTTTTGATTAATTTAATTGAAAATATACTTTAGAACCTTGATTATTGTTTTGGACCAGTTAGAAAGCCAATCTAATACTGACATGTGGGCCAAACGTCCACCAGACTAAGGCGCATAGCCCAGAGAAATACGCTAGCAACAATGCACCCTACCCTACTGGAGCACGCCTTCGTGTATTAGACACCGTACACATGTCCTCCAACGGCCTCCTGATGAGGCGCCACATCTCACGAGACGATTATTCACACACACGCTTATATAAGAGTGACTTAGCTTCACCCCAGGTATGATTCACTTTTCCCACACTTTTCACACATTCCATCTCATTTCCTACACTGACTTGAGCGTTGGAGTGATAACATGCCGACATGCACCTTTCGTCCCACCGCGAAGACTCATCACCACCGTAAAGGAGCACTTTCTGCCACTGTTTACTTCGTATGCGATTGAGAGGGGGTAAGTGTCTTCCTGAAATGGTACGTCCAAGTTCAACATCCGCTTCCTCGTCCAATGCACAATCTAGTGCGCAAATGTCACAAGAAATACCTGGTAGCAGTCAAACCCATCAAATGTGATTGGGGTTACAACCTCTATGCCATCGTCCATGTCGGTACCGACATCGACTAGCCCTGCAGCTATAGAGACTGTTATTCCGTCTACACAGGCGAGCCCAACGGTCTCTAGACCGTTGATACAACAGGTGGATATGAATACTTTGGCAGGACCCTTTGGGCCCTCGATTCCACATTTTCCGCTCGCAACGACAATTAGGGATCCCCCTTATGGCATGCCAACAACCTTGATGGCAGGCATTGGAACGAATGCTTCTATATTTGCAGATAACACAAATACCATATTGTCGCCAGTACATGGATTTGCAATGAGCATTCCTGGTCGAAACTCCCCTTTGGCGCTAACTAATACGTCTGTAGCGTCAATAAGACAACAGATGGACGAAAGTAACCATGATATGGTGAATATGTTAACCCAACAGATTGGGACAGTGTTTAATCCAATGATCCAGGCGACTAACAAAGTTACCAAATGTTGGCTGCTCAAATGGAGCGAATTGCCAATTTCTTAGCACCAGTTCAACCACTGAATCCCAGACTGCTACAAATTGGCGGGGGGAAGAGACAATGTAGTGAATCAGGGGCCACCACGGCCACCCCCAAGTGGTTGAAGAGCCAGTTCTAGGGGAAGCACAACAAGCCCCTGAAGTTGTTTTGGTAAACAGAAATCAAAACGCAGACGAAGTGGTTAGACAAGTCCGACAGAATAATCTGGGAGGACAAGATAATATAGCCCATCTTGTCGAAACAATTTTGGTCCAGAATGGCCTTAATGTAGGCCTGCGCAGACCAAATTTCGTATCAGTCTTGTCTGAATACGTCTTGCAAACTGAACTCCCTAGGGGATGGAAGATCCCTAAGTTCACAAAGTTTGCTGGAGAAACAAATGAATCTACTGTCGAACACATCGCCTGTTATCTGACAGAGGCAAGGGACATTGCAAATAATGAAAACTTAAGAATGAAATATTTCCCCAATTCCTTGACGAAGAATGCCTTCACATGGTTCACTACTCTTCCTCCGCATTCGATCCACAGTTGGAACTAATTAGATAGAGTGTTCCATGAACAATTTTACATGGGCCAATCTAAGATAAGCTTGAAAGAGTTGGCTAGTGTTAGGCGAAAAACGCCTGAATCTATTGATGATTATCTCAATAGATTTAGACTATGAAGGCAAGATGGTTCAATCAAGTGCTTGAACATGAGTTAGTCGAAATGGCCGCTGGGGGTCTGGATTATTGTCAGAAAGAAATTAGGTACCCAACATCTGAGAGATATGGCCCAATTGGCCGATAGAGTTCGACAAGTAGAAAGGTTAAAAGCCGAAAAGGCTAGGTCCAATAGGTTTCACAAAAAAGAAAAATTACTGGGAGCCCCCTTCTGGGTTCACATGCTGGATTACCGGAGGAGGAGCCATACGGTCGCGTTGGTCGATATGAACCTTGGAGCGGTCAATTTTGAGTGGAGGGTAAAAGAACTCCACCTGGTTTAGGGAATCCTGAAAAGCTTCCTCTAGGCCTTGAAAATCCATGTACTGGCAAATCTTCCTCAAACCAGTTGAAGAACAATTCAGACTTCTAATAATTCATTATCATCAAGCAAAGTCATGGGTACCTGAGAACAACTAATAGAATTTTCAAACATATTGTTCAAGGCGCTTCCTTATATATGAAATTTTTTACCTTCTTCTACACCAAATTAAAAGAATCTTGATTTAAATTGAAGAAGACAAGACATAATGTATACAGTATAGAAGAGCTCCACAAACAATATAAAAATAATGCTAAAACTAATGCTAAAATTTTACTTGAGTATGAACTTGTTCTCGATGATCCATTCAAAGAGAAAAACTAATGCTAAAAATTTCACTAGTATAACTTCTATTTACAGAACAAGGAAATGCAGAAATGTGCAGAAATAGAACTACGAAACATAATATGAAAACGAGTGGAAACATGCACAAACAAAACTACGAAAAAGAACAATGCAAAATGCAACAATAAATGGAGCAAAGCCGAAATCAAGCTCGATGGGATCACCAAAACAATAGCTATCTATGTATAGTCCAGCCCTATCATATCAGAGATAGAAATATGCTATTACACTGTATGAAACCAAAACATCAGCAAACACCACAAGGAAACTTACACAAAGCAAGTTGGAGTCAATCCTATCTCATCAAATTATACAATATCTTGATAAGAGATTAAATGTAAATGTATCCCTCTCCATTCTTATTTTCAACTTTTTGCGCTAATACTTTTGAAGATTTATGATTGTCTCTCATGAGATATCTAACACATCAAAGTAACAAGATTCAACATGACTAATATCAAAGAAATCAAAACTGCATGTGCAGTGTCTTTATAGAGTAAGACAATTTCAACCTTCCAACAATCCACATACTGGAATCATTTGGAATTCAACAGAAGTCTGAACATGTATAATTAAAAAGAGAATTATACAGTTAGTGATGGATTATCACCTATGGTGAGTTTCAGCTATATCCGTCATAGTAAGATAATGGCAACATGTATGAACAAGAGTGAAAGCTTCTTGCATTTTAATATTGCAATTTACAAACACTCGGCCATAAAAAAACTTAAATGCGATAATGATAACTATCATTTTTCAAATATGATCTATGACGTTCATCTGATTAAGAAACACATCATAACTACTATTTCATTAATATGCATATATTGGAAATGTGACTTATAGAGTAAATCCAGCAGGAATCATATAATTCTATCTTAAATGGTAAAGCGAGTTTCCTAAACAAATTCAGTAACCTAAATTCAATTTGTGCAAACACGTGATAGAGAAATTGGAAACAAAAATTACCAAAAAAGCATGCAATCTCATCAATGAAATTACAAGAAACACGTCGTATTTATATTAAGCAGAAACTAGAGTGAAGATGTGAAGTCAATATCTCCATGAACAAAGATCATGTACTCATTAACCAAATTAACTCTTAGAAGCTGATAACTGCACTCATGTTTATTTTTTGCACAAAGAGATGGTCTCAATAATCACATCCAAAGGAAGAAAATCTGAACTTGTGCAGAAACTTAATGCATAGAGGCTACACCAAGATATGAAATTAAGCTTCACTACTCTACTCCAACTCCCTTGAACGTAGTCTATTAACCGTGACTCAATTAAAACAATAAATTATTTCTGCGTTGCAAACACATTAATCATTGCTCAAATTTAAACTTCTCGCTAGTCCAAAGGTCTCTAATCGAGCAAAGTCTCAAGTCGACAAAACATCATCAGAATTAATTCAATATTCTTTGACTATCATAGTGGAATCAAGCAAGACCAAAACTCAGCATGGTTCACATAATCAAAACAAGTTGGCGTAAAAGCTTTAATACCATGTCATGTTACAAGTTATTTCAAATGTTAACAAATGATTGATTACATAATTGGAATCACAATTAAAGTACAATTGGAAAAACTGCATGAAATCAAAGCACAGTTGGAAAAACTACATAACAATTAAAGCTCAATTTCCTATTATGAATTGCAAGCTTACGTTGGTTGTCCCACAGACTATTGCCTCTTTTGTATCTCTGTTCTGTGCTTCTCGTATAGAGCATGTTTCTGAAGAGATTGATGACGATATAGTGTAGATTGATAAAGCGATTGAGAGCTATCTGCTGCAGATCGAGAACAAGGTATGGAGCTATACGTTGCAGAAAGCTTATCGAAATGCTCATTCTTACGAAACACATACAAACGAAACGCACGAATAGACATGGTCTGTTGATTTACACAAACACACGGGCATGATTTCTCTTAAAATGGATTTAATAGTTTCTTATTTGTTAAAACAAGATGTACACACATTCTTGTTATTCTTGTGCAAATTGGTTTGTAATATTAGCATCGCTTGTAAAAAAATGTTTTTTTGTTCTGAATAAAATTACGGAAAGAATAGTATATCTTTGAATTCCAAAAAATAAAAACTCAGAACTAAACAAATGTTCTAAAAAGGAAATTTAGAAAATTTGAGATTTTTTTTATTAATATGAGATTATATTACCAAAAGAGATAATAGGAGTATTACAGAGGGAGTATTCTTTATGCATGAATACTGAACAGATAACATTATTTTAAGGAAATAAAATGGTCACATAATGACTCAATTATACTCCTTTTATTTACTTGATAGCAGGCCTCACTTGCAAGGTGCTAAAGGAGCACCACAAAGGCATTTATTATGATCAAACGAACTCTTTGCAAACTTGCTCAACCCAGTAGGGATTTGACCACAGAGCTGGTTAAAGCTAACATTAAACTGTGAAAGAGACGATAGGGTGCCGAGCGACGCCGGAATAACACCGGATAGCTTGTTGTTAGACAAATCAACCTCTTGTAAGCGCTTCAACTGGCCTAGGAAGGTGGGGATCGGGCCACTAAGACTGTTGGAGCCAAGGTCGAGTATTTGTAGCCTTTTGAGTTTGCTGAAAGAGTTAGGTATTGGTCCAGTTACTTTCGGCATTTCGGCCAATGAGAGGAAGTTAAGATAAGGGAGGTCACCAAACTCCGCTGGAAGCGTACCGGAAAGACCCATCCCACGGCCGATGGTGACGTCGGTGATTCGGCCGGGATACGGTTTGCCACACCCGACGAAGTCCCAGAAGTTACAGCAATCTGTACTGTTGTCCCATTCGTCAAGGTGGCCGTTAGGGCCGCCAAAATGGTCTCTGATTTTGAGGAGGGTGGCTTTGTCATTGTCGTTGCAGAAGAAGTTAACAAAACCAGCGTTTGATGTGGAGAAGAAGATGGAAGAAAGGAAGAGAAGTGTTATGTGGAGTAGGAGAAACATGTTTGGAGGAGTCTTCATCTTAATTTTGGAGTTTTTTTCTTAAGTTGAAAAAATATGAAGAGGTGGTTTGAGACTGAGAGAGTACGCTTTGGGTGATAAGTATGATTTTAAGCTTTGCTATTTATAGAATTCGTAGCCGCCAGGATGCATAGCTGTTTTAGTGAACGTTGATCAAACAAAGGAGGCTTATGACCCTTTGAAGACATGTAATCAGGTGGCATTTACCATGGACCGAACACAAATTTGTGTTTGGTGCACAACTTAAAAATAAACATCTAATCCCCCGTTTCATTTTTTTGTTGACTGGTTGGAAAAAAAAAGCAATATCTTATTTTAATCAATTAAATGTACGGTTGGATTGCACTTGCTTTAACATTTCTTGTTTTATGTAAAATGTTAACGAGTGTCCCCGGATACCGGACACTCTTTAAGACCATTAAATGGTAACTTTTTTTAAAATATATGTAATTAATGCATTGAAAATTGAAATATTTGACTTTTTTTATGAAATAATTTCTTTTTTTGGAATACTTAAATAGTGTCCCGAAACACTCGTTAACGAGACTCTTTTTTTATTACACCCCAATCTTAAACAATCCGGTCATCCATAACACCCCATATTTCAGCTTCAATCCAATTTTTTGTTCTTCCCTTTTACTCACTTCTCATTCTCCATATTTCTTCTCATATTTCTCCTTCCCCATGACATTTTCTTCTTCCCTTCCTTTCACTTCAAATCAACTCCATATTTCTCTATCTTGAAACTTCATAAAATTTTTTTCCAGATCTTTTACCATACTTTGTTGTCCAGATCTAGATTCATAAAAATTGGTTGTTTTATTTGTGCATCCAGCTCAGAGGTATGCATTAGATTTATGATTTTAATTTTCTGGATCTTGTTTTTTCTATTCAAATATCATGTAGTTGTTGTTGGTGGTGATAATAATAGTGTTAAGTTTAGTTAATGTTTTATTTTGTGGTTGATGTCATTAGAAAATATTGTTGTATGAACAATGTTGAAGTTAAAAATTAACAGAACAGGAAAAAAATTGACAGAAAAAAACGCACGGTCTGAAGGAAAATAACGTGCACTTTTCAGTTTTTTTCAATTAAAATGCACGAACATTAAAAAGCACGGTCGTGTATTAAAAAGCACGGACCGTGCTTTATTTTTTTCTTTCTAGATTTTAATTGAAAAACCGTGCATTAAAAGCACGGACCTTGCAATAAAAGCACGGACCGTGCAAAAAAAGCACGGACCGTGCTTTTTTTGTTGTTTTGCTGTTTTGTAAACGCACGGACCGTGCTCTTCCTCCTAGAATCATCAAAGTTGATGCCTTTTTTGTGCATTTTCTCGCTCTAACTTGGACCAAATTTATTGCCTTTTCGATTTTAAAAACCGCAATTACATATATTAGTCATGAAGCATAAATTTAATTCTCAATTTGAATGAATGTATCTAATTGAATTTATGTCTGTTTATATATTAAATTTTAGGTGTTGGCAGCCGGTTAATGGATTATCACGAAATTCTAGATATTTTCTTAGAAGGTCATATAAGCGAAAATGATGGGGAAAGTTGTCAGGTCTGTTGGAGTGAAAAAGTTATTTAGAACTTTTGTAATTATGAAAGGTATAAGAAATGTTTATCCTGTGTACTAAATTATTTCGTATATTCCATTGTATAGGCTATGGAGAGTAGCTCTTGTTCGGAGAGTGTTGAAAATTCATCAGACGAAGACATGGAAGAAATCCCCAATCCGTACTTTGGCTGCAACTTTGATGATGAAACTGCCTTGGAATGTAAGGCAGATATTGAGAAATTGAATATAAAGGAAATCGGTTCAGATGAAATCATGAGTACCATTTTCCGGATCGCGATGTTGCATTTATGTTTTACAACTGCTATGGTAAAGTACATGGTTTTTCTGGTAGAAAATGTCGGGTTGTTAAGAACATGAAGGGTGAAGTTATACAACAAACATTTGTGTGCCATAGAGAAGGTAGTAGGTATTCTTTGGCTCGTAAAAGAGCGCTTAGACCTAATACTAGGTGTGGTTGTCTTGCAAAAATTAAAGTGCATTTGGACTATGGTAGTGGACGTTGGTACATAAAATTATTTGATGATGTACATAATCATTCCTTCTTGGATGACAAGTATGAAGGAATGTTACCAGCACACAGGAAGATGAGTGATTTTGACAAATACCAAATGAAAACAATGAGGAAAGCTGGGATTCCTACTTCACGCATTTATGGGTTTTTTGCTTCACAGGCTGGAGGGTACGAAAATCTAGGATATTCAAGAAGGGACATTTACAATGAGCAATTCAAGCACGGGGCAAGGAATAATTCAGATGCAGAGGAAGCAATTAATTTCCTTAAAGGAATGTGTGCTAGTGATGATATGATGTACTAGAGGCACACGGTGAACGAGGATGGATCACTTCAACATTTGTTTTGGTGTGATGAGGTTAGCCGTATGGACTTTTCTGTTTTTGGAGATGTGTTGGCGTTTGATGCGACGTATCGAAAAATTAAAAATAATACACCACTAGTTATTTTTTCAGGAGTTAACCACCATAACCAGAGTGTTATATTTGCCAGTGCAATTGTGAGCGATGAGACTGAAGAAACTTATGTGTGGCTTTTGAAGTGTTTTATGGAAGCAATGGAAGGCAAATTACCGGTTTCCGTTATAACAGACGGCGATTTATCTATGAGAAATTCTATTAGAAAAGTCTTTCCACATGCCCGTCATTGTTTGTGTGCATGACATCTGATAAGAAATGCTACCAGCAACATAAAAGATCCGAGTCAAAATGATAAAAAAACGGTGAAAAAGGGAAGAAAATTCAAAGTCATCAGAAAGTCAACTCTGCAAGGGTGCTGGTTAACAAAGCCATGACGAAAAAGCACCAAGCTTTTTAGAAAGAAATTATGCAATTTAGAAACAGCTTAGTGCTTTATTTGTAGTTTAAATAGTTTTCAGCTACTGTATAACTTTACAATTCCAGAACCCTTGTTACTTGCTTGCAATTTTGAATTCACTTATATTACAATTTCAATTCCATTACTGCAATTCCAATTCCATTTCCTCTAAACTTTACTGTTCATTGAATTCAATTCCCATCCATCTTAATTTAATGGCGACCCCTTTAATTTAATCCTTTTTACGCGCGAAAATATTTTCCTGTTATAATACTAAAATATAACTTAACAAGTATTCAAGGTCGACGCGAATTATATTATGCTCTCTTGTCATTAAAAATAATTAAAAGCAACTTATTTTTCCAAATTTGCAACCAAATTAATTAGCATCGCCTTAGATAAACATCGTCACAATAGATAACGGTACTTGACGTTGGTCTCTGTAGGATTCGACATCTTTTATACTAAAACCGATATTTCCGTGCACTTGCGGACCTATCAGTTCACTAACAAAATGTTTAAACAACATCATCATCTTCATAGCTTCAGGAAATAGACAAGAAATAAAAACCAACTTAATTCTTCTAGTAATACAACAATTACTTAATACAACAAGAAAGTAAACATACAAACACTAAAATTCATTAAACATAACATAAAATAACGCAACCTAATACAATATAAGATTAACTAATCTACTAATTGACCCTTTCACTTGTAACCAACAAATACAAAGGATCTCCTCCATTTGTTCTGGATCGAATCATTTCCTCCATATCAATGTCGCTTTCAAGAGTCTTACAATCATAGCTTGCCTTGTAGTCGTCACTGTCATCCGCCACTGAGTCGTATAGCGTTACATGACAAATTTGTTTCACCCTTCGAGTAGGATCGTTATCTACAATGAAAAAACGGTTGAAAACCCCTATTAAGTGTGACAACATATCATTTGGTGAAATCCACCAGGACTCAAACGGCTCGGTTATATGATGCAATTTAACATTGCAAGCTATTCCTATGGGTATAGGCATGGTGAGAATGAAAAAAGAATAGGGATAAACAAGATAAAATATCACAACCAAAGATGAAATGGTGTGAGTGATTCAAGAATGATGGTATGTATTTATAGTGCATGACAAATTATTATTTTTATTACAACTTTAAAAAAAACACTAATAATTCAGATTTTTACCTTCAAAGAAATAAAAAATCAGATTTTTAATACCTATACTTTTTGACACATCTACTTAAAAAACTTATTTAATCGTAAACAACTTATTTAATCATTAATATTTTTTTAACCAAAAAAACGTACATACAACAAAGGGAAAGAAATAATCTTTTTTTATGAGAAACAATTTATTTTAAGTTAATTTTGTCATAAATTATAAATTATATTGTTCATTATAATTTTACTAATGTACTATCAACTATATAATCTGAGTGCTCCTGGCTTATGGGCACTCAGATGAAAAACGCTCTGCTAGGGTCTTCCTAGCATGAGCGCCGTCTAACTTTCTTCCCTTGTTTATCCATAGATTCCAATTGCTAATTGCCTTCCATTCATTAGGTGATCACCGATTGGTTTTTCACGTTCATTGTGTATCCACCGATTGGTTTTCCACCGATTGATCAAATTACTTGCAATCGCCTTTTCACGTTTTTGCGTTTTGGATTTTGTGTTCACCAATTGGTTTTTCTTAATTGTCGTCATCGTAACCGTGTGCCTCCTTCATCAATTGTTTTATCATCACATCAGTTTGGTTCCAGCACCGACTGTCACGCCATGTTTGATTGGCACGCTGAACTTGCGACTCCGGTTCCTCCTTCACCCACAGCGCAAGCACGGATTTCCTCTTCTGCAGTGGCGGTTTCTTCAAAATCTTTCGCGCATGCAACACTTTCTTCATCTGCCATGGCTGCTCCTACAATACCATCCTTTGCACAGGCTGTCAGAGGACCTCAGGTACACTTCTCTGATCCGCTTCCCACACCGTTAATCCGTGGGGAAACTCTTTCCATTAAGATTACGAATGAGGCTTATGTTCGAGGGTTAGAAGTGTGTATGGTTAACCTTCGGGGCAGACTAGTTTTGAACAAGGGGGATAAACCATACTCTTCCACGGATATCATTGCAAAGCTGCAAAAACTATGGAAGACTAATGGACAGTGGCGTATGCTATCCCTGGGTCGGGGGTATTATGAATTCTCTTTTGCTTCTTTTGATGACTTACGATTAGTTTGGGCAGCAGGTACGGTCAATTTGAAACCGGGTGTGCTACGTTTATTTGAATGGACGAAGGACTTTAACGCTCACACACAACGACAGACACATACCCAGGTTTGGATAAGATTGTGGGAATTGCCGCAGGAATATTGGATGGAGCGAACTCTGTATGAGATAGCAGGGGCTGTCGGGACACCGTTGTTAATTGATAATGTTACTAAGAACAGGCTGTTTGGACACTATGCCAGGGTGTTGGTGGATTTAGATCTTTCCAAAGACATATTTTACGAAGTCATGGTAGAACGGGAAGGTTTTGCATTCCCGGTGGAGATTGAATACGAGGGGTTGCCGGATTTTTGTACTCATTGTAAAAGCATTGGCCATAATGTAACGTCTTGCCGATGGTTACATCCGAACAAAGCAGACAAACAAGAGAAGCACATTCCAGTTGAGAAAGGAAAGAAGCCGATAAATTCACAGAAACAGTACACGCAAGGGTGGAAGCCACGAGATAATTCAGATGGCATTGGATCATCTAAGGCTTTTGAAGCTGCGGCCCCTCAACAGCAGCAGGAGGCTCACGCCGCTAAGGCCCTTGCGATTGCAACCACTCAGCAAGAGAGCTTGGATGTCGCACCACACAGTGATCAAATACAAGAACAACCCGCTACAATGGTCTCGACCTCTCAAGTACAAGCTGTAGAACTTGCTGCTAAGCCGATGAATGCATCCTCCACCTCCTTCAGTTTTGCTCTGCAAAATGTGTCAGATGTTATTCCTCACATGCCTCTGCCTCATCCGACTAGCCCTGTGTTGGAATTGGTCCAAGTAGGGCACATTGACGTGCATTCAGGTGTAGTGGAGCAGACGAGTTCGGAATCGATGGAGGTGGTTGTTCCCAAGGTTCCTGATGCAACTGCTACGCTTTCACCCCCATTAGCGCACAACGACGTACATGAGATTTCTATTGAGATGGTTTCCTCCGCTTCTGATAGGGAGGTGTCACTGGTTCAACATGTTGTCGCGCACGCTGACGTGCAATCTAGCTCTCCGACAGGTCATGCTCGCTCCATTCCTTTTGAGACGGATGTGGTAACGGACGTCGCGGTTCCAGCTGATAGTAATATTGTTTTCGATGTGCTTGGAGAAATACACAGTAATTCGAACATTCAACATGACTTGGAACTCTGGCGTAGAATTCGTGAGTATGATCAGAAGTCAGCTGAAATGCCCTTCACACCGGTTTTATCTAAGAAACAGAAACAACAAGTCAAGAAACAATTTCATATTGGTAAACCGCCATATAGAATCCGTTCCAGGGGTGACTTATCTTAGATTGCAGTCTTTAGGGTTCGTTGTGCTATGCCTAGCTACCGGTTTCCTTAGGCTGTTGTTTTTCTTGCTTCCGTTTTTCTTTTTCTTCTTGGAGGGTTTTGGTCTAGCCCCCCCTCTTGTATTTACTTTTCTCTTTTTTAATAAATTTTTTGAGCTTGGCGGCATAGGATGGGGATTCATTGGGGTTCCATCCTAGTTGGGATGTCGTTGCTTCTCCTTGATGCCTGCTCTTGCTCCTGGCTTACCAAAAAAAATATAAATTTGTTTTTTTTAAAAGAGTATATAAATTTGTTTTATTATTACCGAAAAACAATTGTTGATAAATACAAAAAATCCAAATACTAAACAACAAAACAACTTTAGCTTTATCTGCTTTGCTGCCATGCCAGGGACACGTTTCGAATTTTAATTGCTCATTCTTCCAATCAAAACCTTCAGTGCATTTTCTTGACAATGAACAAAGCACAGTCCGTGCTTTTTCCACCAGACCGTGCATTTATCTATTTTAACATCTTAAATTTCACAGACCGTGCGGTTTTAAATAAACTTCCTTCAAAAAACGCACGATCCGTGCTTTTTTACCACCAGACCGTGCGTTTATCAACATAAACTGAATTTACCATCTTCAATTTCCCACACCGTGCTGCTTAAAAAAAAGTCTTGCAAAAAACGCACGGTCCGTGCTTTGTAACCACCAGACCGTGCTTAATTACAGTCTTTACAGTATTGATAAAATAATCTTTTGGTGGGGTCAAAATTTTTTTTCCCATAACCCAACAAAAAGTCATCAACAGCTTCCCCTTCTTTAATCCTAGCCATTCAAATTTATTAATAATATATCAATGGTTCACAATAATTGCCAACTATCTTCTATTACCATACACAAATTTGTGTTGTGTGTATAGTAAATGCTACCATGTAATCAGAGATGTATACTTCAACCATTTAATGCATCCAACCATAACGTACCCCCACGTCTACCTATCCAATCTAATCTAATTTTATATATGATCTCTCTCTATATAATTTTCATACTGTATACTCCCTCCGTCGGTGAGATTTTTTTTTCATTTCACACTTATTAAGAAAAATGTATTAGTGAAAGAGAGAGAAAAATGATTTAAGTGCTCTTGTTAAGTATTGGTGTGTTTACCATTATCATAAATGAAAAGTAGAATATATTAAATTGGGAGTGATGAAAATAATATTAATTAGAGTTATAATTAGAAAAAAAACAATTAATATTGCATTGAAAGTGAAATGCAACAGTTATTTTAGGACAATAATTTTTTTACAAAATGCTCACTTATTATAGGATGGAGGGAGTATGAAATACCGAATTGAAAAACTGTAAATGTATTTGTAGTTTTGTAAAATTTTAAAATTAATATTTTGGTCTACTCCTTTCCAACACCCTTCTTTTTTCTCTCTAGGTTCTCTCTTTCATCTCTTCATTGAGGGGTAGTTTTGGATCAATTTTTTTTTTATCCAAAATCACCTCTTTTAATTTTTTATCTATATTTCAATCTAAATAAATCATTTTCATATAGATCTAAGTTTTTTTTTTCTTCGTGATTTCATAGTATGAGTGCGTCACTATGTTGTTCGTTGTCTAGTGCGGTGTTGTCTTATTTCTTGTGTTGCGGTGTTCATTTGGTTCATATTAAAAAATCGATTATTCAGTCAATGATTTGGGCATCAACGTCGATGATCCGGAGGCATGTGTATTCCGGTGACTTTAATTTTATCATATTATTTGTAAGTATTTTGTCGTTATATACTATTAATTTAGATGTTGTGAGTTATTTGTAAATTTACCCTTTACATCTTTAGCGATGTAAAATTACATACTCTATCAATTTTAATGAATAAATGCCCTTTTGTTTTTGTCAACAATAAAAAATCAACGGTATAATATGTACTTTATTTTTATGCACTTTATTTTGGTTTCTATCTCAATCCAACAATGGACCCTCATATTTACTGAATATTATTTTTGTTATTTTTTGTTATTATTAAATTCAATTGTTACTAATAATGGTAAAGGTCAACCATTGAAATATTTTTGAGATTAGACAAACCCAAATTTTCTTTAATTTTTAGTCTTCATGATATCGTTTGTCAACAATTTTTGTAAGTTTGAGATTGAAACCTATGAGGGGGGTGAATTAGGTTTTTGACTTTTTTAGGATAGTTTTTCAGAGTTTTGCGTTCTTTATATTTTTCCGGAAAATAGTGTTGAAGATATGAACAAAAACGGAAAAATAAAGAGTATAGGAAAGAGAAAAGACACAAGAAACACGTCGTATTTATATTAAGCAGAAACTAGAGTGAAGATGTGAAGTCAATATCTCCATGAACAAAGATCATGTACTCATTAACCAAATTAACTCTTAGAAGCTGATAACTGCACTCTTGTTTATTTTTTGCACAAAGAGAAGGTCTCAATAATCACATCCAAAGGAAGAAAATCTGAACTTGTGCAGAAACTTAATGCATAGAGGCTACACCAAGATATCAAATTAAGCTTCACTACTCTACTCCAACTCCCTTGAACGTAGTCTATTAACCGTGACTCAATTAAAACTATAAATTATTTCTGCGTTGCAAACACATTAATCATTGCTCAAATTTAAACTTCTCGCTAGTCCAAAGGTCTCTAATCGAGCAAAGTCTCAAGTCGACAAAACATCATCAGAATTAATTCAATATTCTTTGAATATCATAGTGAAATCAAGCAAGACCAAAACTCAGCATGGTTCACATAATCAAAACAAGTTGGCGTAAAAGCTTTAATACCATGTCATGTTACAAGTTATTTCAAATGTTAACAAATGATTGATTACATAATTGGAATCACAATTAAAGTACAATTGGAAAAACTGCATGGAAATCAAAGCACAGTTGGAAAAACTACATAACAATTAAAGCTCAAGTTCCTATTATGAATTGCAAGCTTACTTTGGTTGTCCCACAGACTATTGCCTCTTTTGTATCTCTGTTCTGTGCTTCTCGTATAGAGCATGTTTCTGAAGAGATTGATGACGATATAGTGTAGATTGATAAAGCGATTGAGAGCTATCTGCTGCAGATCGAGAACAAGGTATGGAGCTATACGTTGCAGAAAGCTTATCGAAATGCTCATTCTTACGAAACACATACAAACGAAACGCACGAATAGACATGGTCTGTTGATTTACACAAACACACGGACATGATTTCTCTTAAAATGGATTTAATAGTTTCTTATTTGTTAAAACAAGATGTACTCACATTCTTGTTATTCTTGTGCAAATTGGTTTGTAATATTAGCATCGCTCGTAAAAAAATGTTTTTTTGTTCTGAATAAAATTACGGAAAGAATAGTATATCTTTGAATTCCAAAAAATAAAAACTCAGAACTAAACAAATGTTCTAAAAAGGAAATTTAGAAAATTTGAGATTTTTTTTTATTAATATGAGATTATATTACCAAAAGAGATAATAGGAGTATTACAGAGGGAGTATTCTTTATGCATGAATACTGAACACATTACATTATTTTAGGGAAATAAAATGGTCACATAATGACACAATTATACTCCTTTTATTTACTTGATAGCAATCCTCACTTGCAAGGTGCTAAAGGAGCACCACAAAGGCATTTATTATGATCAAACGAACTCTTTGCAAACTTGCTCAACCCAGTAGGGATCGCACCACACAGCTGGTTAAAGCTAACATTAAACTGTGAAAGAGACGATAGGGTGCCGAGCGACGCTGGAATAACACCGGATAGCTTGTTGTTAGACAAATCAACCTCCTGTAAGCCCTTCAACTGGCCTAGGAAGGTGGGGATCGGGCCACTAAGACTGTTGGAACCAAGGTCGAGTTTTTGTAGCCTTTTGAGTTTGCTGAAAGAGTTAGGTATTGGTCCAGTTACTTTCGGCATTTCGGCCAATGAGAGGAAGTTAAGATAAGGGAGGTCTCCAAACTCCGCTGGAAGCGTACCGGAAAGACCCCAGCCACGGCTGATGGTGACGACGGTGATTCGGCCAGGTGCGGGTTTACCGCATCCAACAAAGCTCCAGTCGTTACAGCAATCTGTACTGTTGTCCCAGTCGGAAAGGCGGCCGTTAGGGCCGCCAAAATGGTCTCTGATTTTGAGGAGAGTGGCTTTGTCATTGGCGTTGCAGAAGAAGTCATCATCAGCGTTTGATGCAGAGAAGAAGATGGAAGAAAGGAAGAGAAGTGTTATGTGGAATAGGAGAAACATGTTTGGAGGAGTCTTCATCTTAATTTTGGAGTTTTTTTTCTTAAGTTGAAAAAATAAGAAGTGGTGGTTTGAGGCTGAGAGAGTACGTTTGGGTGATAAGTATGATTTTAAGCTTTGCTATTTATAGAATTCGTAGCCGCCAGGATGCATAGCTGTTTTAGTGAACGTTGGTCAAACAAAGGAGGCTTAAAATAATGAGGTTATGAGTTAGGACCTTTTGAAGACATCGTAATCAGAGATGTATACTTCAACCATTGAATGCATCCAACCATAACGTACCCCCACGTCTACCTATCCAATCTAATCTAATCTAATTTTATATATGATCTCGCTCTATAATTTTCTTATACTCCATCATCCGTCCCAATTTAAGCGAGATTTTTTTTTTTTCATTTCACACTTATTAAGAAAAATGTATTAGTGAAAAAAAGAGAAAAATGATTTTAAGTGTTCTTGATAAGTATTAGTGTGTTTACCATTATCATAAATGAAAGGTAGAATATATTAAATTGGGAGTGATGAAAATAATATTTAGTTATAATTGGAAAAAAAAACAATTAATATTGCATTGAAAGTGAAATGCAACAGTTATTTTAGGACAATATTATTTTTACAAAAGGCTCACTTATTATAGGACGGATGGAGTATGAAATACCGAATTGAAAAACCGTAAATGTATTTGTAGTTTTGTAAAATTTTAAAATTAAGATTTTGGTCTACTCCTCCTTTCCAACACCCTTCTTTTTTCTCTCTAGGTTCTCTCTTTCATCTCTTCATTGAGGTGTAGTTATGGATCAACTTTTTTTTTTTTATCCAAAATCACCTCTTTTAATTTTTTATCTATATTTCAATCTAAATAAATCATTTTCATATAGATCTAAGTTTTTTTTTCTTCGTGATTTCATAGTATGAGTGCGTCACTATGTTGTTCGTTGTCTAGTGCGGTGTTGTTTTATTTCTTGTGTTGCGGTGTTCATTTGGTTCATATTAAAAAATCGGTTATTCAGTCAATGATTTGGGCATCAACGTCGATGATCCGGAGGCATATGTATTCCGGTGACTTTAATTTTATCATATTATTTGTAAGTATTTTGTCGTTATATACTATTAATTTGGATGTTGTGAGTTATTTGTAAATTTAGCCTTTACATCTTTAGCGATGTAAAATTACATACTCTATCAATTTTAATGAATAAATGCCCTTTTGTTTTTGTCAAAAAAAAAATCAATGGTATAATATGTACTTTATTTTGGTTTCTATCTCAATCCAACAATGGACCCTCATATTTACTGAATATTATTTTTGTTATTTTTTGTTATTATTAAATTCAATTGTTACTAATAATGGTAAAGGTCAACCATTGAAATATTTTTGAGATTAGACAAACCCAAGTTTTCTTTAATTTTTAGTCTTCATGATATCTTTTGTCAACAATTTTTGTAAGTTTTAGATTGAAACCTAAGAGGGGGTGAATTAGGTTTTTGACTTTTTAGGATAGTTTTTCAGAGTTTTGCGTTCTTATTATTTTTCCGGAAAATAGTGTTGAAGATATGAACAAAAGCTGAAAAATCAAGAGTATAGGAAAGAGAAAAGACACAAGAAATTATAGTGGTTCCCCTATAGGTACATCCACTCCCTTCACACCTCGTGAAGGAATTCACTATGTTAGAACCTTTGTTACAAGCAATCTCACCCCAAGACCCCCTAACAATCTTTCTAACATAAACACAAGAAAGAAACCCCCTTTCTTGATTACAACACAAACACCAAACACTTTTTGAGACATTTGAATCTCTCTGAATCAAAGAGCCTTTATAACAATCACAAGATAGCACCCCACTATCTTTAACAATAATTCCCACCAACAATTGATGAGAATGTTACAAATGAATGATGAAGAACAATTGTATGGTTGTATATCTTTATCAATATCACTTTAACAATATGGACTTAGTGCTCATAAAACTTTTTAATAAATGTTAAAGTGTGGGCAAAGTTTTCCAAACAATTTGAATGAAAGTTTGAAAGGAATTGATATTGAAAATAACATTCGTAAACATAAAAAATAATCATGATTGTAACTAATACAAAGATAAATCTATATTCTAATAAATAATATGAAAATACAACTTCAAAAGAATATCTTTATCAACCTTTCGGCTACTAACAACGAGTTATCGAATTAGCGGGCTTGCTAAAATATATAATTAAAACTATCTTTGGTTATTTAATCGGCTAAATACATCATGGGTCCTTTAAGTTTAAGGTTATTTATAACTGATAGGTCATTTAAGTTATTTTGGTCACACATAAGTCCTTTAAGTTTGTAAATGTTTTCAATTTAGTCATTTTGTTAACCAAACGTTACAAATACGATGTTGTGACAATTAAGTGTATGATGTGGCATGTATCATCATCAGGCATCTTAGAACGTAAAACAATCCAAGGGCATCCATCCTTGCAACCATCTCTAACCCTCTCATTTTCATTCGTTATGAACCTCAACTCGAAGCCATTATACACAGACTAATTGATAACAACTTCCTTGAACTCTTACTTTGATGAGATTTACATCCTAATGTCCATCATTTACATACTTAATTGTCACATCATACACTTAACTGTCGCATCATCGTTTTTGTAACGTTTGGTTAACAGAGCGACTAAATAGAAAACGTTTACAAACTTAAAGGACTTATATGTGACCAAAATAACTTAAAGGACCTATCTGTTACTAACCTCAAACTTCAAGGACCCCTGGTGTAATTTATCCTATTTAATATTATATACTTTGGTATTTTGACCATAAAGCACATAAGTGTCTATAGCCTAGTTTTAATTTGTGTTGTATACCAATGTTCTTTCCTGGCATTGGGTCATGTGTCGAATCTTTTTTTTAAATTAATATTACATTGAGGAAAAACTTATGACGAAAAAAGTAAAACCTGAGAGTTGGACCAGGGACCTAAGGCTTGCAACCATGCAGCACTGCCGCCAGGCTAATGTTTATAGAAAATTACTCTTCTCATTTATGAAATTTTTCATTCCCTTATATTAGCTGCAATTAACCACTGCTCGACATTTTTGGCATTTCTAAGATCAGTAGAACCGATTTAAAAAGTGATTGAACCGATTTTAAAAGTGTCAGTGATGTTGGTAGCAACAAAAGTAAGTATTTTTATATCGTCTCCACAGGGACTAGTGCGCTATCTTAAGCCGTTCAACAATCGTTATCGTTTTGAGTAAGGGTTTTAATCATTTGTTTGCATTTAAACTATTGGAATGTAAAAGCGGAAATAAAGACGACAAGTAATAGGGAATAAAAGCGTTGGGATCGTAGTTCGTCAATCGCGCATCGAAAATAATCTAATGATCAAGCATATGAATACTAGCATTTTAGCGAAATTATCACGTATCACTCGACAACACCATTCGTGTCCAAATGACGTCGTGAGATCGATCGTATCGTTTAATAGACGATTTCCCAATCTATCAAATGATCTGAAAGCTTTACGTTCCAATACTTTCTCTGATTATCAAAACCAAATTCCATGTCTAGAATTTCTTATTTTGATAGAAGATTATTCTCACCAAAGATTTAAAAGTATTCGTCAATAACATTTAAACCAAACATAATAATGAATAGCAAGAATAAACTCAATATCACAAAAGTTGCTACAATCATATATTTAAAGATCAAAGATTACATCTAAGCTAGATACAGTACCTCCAATCCCAACAAAGGGGAGTTAGTTGTTCATTTTCATGACAACTATACAAAAGTGTAAAGAAAGATGAAGATCCAAGCCTAAGTTCTTGATTTCCCAAAGAGTCTTAGTTGATTCCACACTTCAATCACTCTTGCTCCTTGAAGATCACCTCTCTTAGCCCTATGTTCTATCTAAAAACTATAACCTAATAATATTACACAAACTGTAATAATAATAATAATATTATCAAAAAAGTATGAAACAAAGCTTATATACTAAAAGCTGAAAGTGACATCTCGCTCAGCGAGATTCCATTCGCCCGACGAGTTAAGCTTTCTTTGCCAGTGGTTTTCAGCCACGTCTTCAAATAGCATTAAACTGCCTTGGATAACGCTGAGCGATGAAAATTTCGCTGGGAGAAATCATGCTTCCCCTGCTTCTGAAATTCCCTGCCTAAGCTCGCCATTCTCTCGCCTATAGTTCGCTGGGCGAGTTGCCATATTCCAATCTTCATGTTTCTTTGCTCAAATCATGTCCTGGCTTGCATTTTCTTGCACAAATGGATGGGGAAAGAAGTAAAAGCAATATTGGGCATTTGATCAGTGATTATGAGCTTTTCCCATGATAACTTGCAAAACAAGCTACTTAAGTGCTTAAATTAAATATGCTTTTTAACTCATTTCTGGCACTTATCACTCTCCCCAACTTAAATCTTTGTTTGTCCTCAAACAAAGGACTCAAAAGAAATGGAAAAAATCAAGGCTTTGGACATAAGTACAATACATGCAAAGAAATGAAAAGTTTTCAGATCGCAATATTCAAATGTGGATTGTGCGGGCAAGTATGAAGTTTCTCATTAATCTAGATATATACTATGAATATGACATAAGTCCTAAACACAAAATTCATATCATACAATCCAAGTTAATAACATAGTTAACAATGAACCACACCTAACACACTTCTTTGAAAGTAAATGAAACAAATTGAAATCATGAAGTGAGGGTTTTGAACACTCATCCGGCAATTCTGCTTACAACTTGATTAAGTTATGTGTCCATCCAAATATCATCTCAAAAAGCATAAAAGCATAGATCAAAAGGTCTTTGAGGGTTGTAACTTGGCTTGGTTTCCAAAAGAAATGTCATATGTGGGAAAAATTGAATTTAAATGGCCAAGCATAGAGGAACATTCTTTCTATTTACACAACTTCCTCCAAAATCTCATTATCAACCCTTGGTGATATACAAGTATTACTTTGATCTTGACAACTTTTTTGATTTATTAAATTTTTCTCTTTTTTCTTTTCTTTTTCTTTGTTCCTTTTCTTTCTTTTTTTTCTTTTCTTTTTCTTTTTCTTTTCTTTCTCTTTTTCTTGTTGTCAAGATCAATTTTCAAAGTTCACCACTACTTGACATACAATACCTCCCTTTTCTCCCCAACTTATTCAAAATAATAACCTAATTGAATTTTCCCTTATCATCAGGCAAGGGACAAATAAACATGATGGTTTAGGGTTCAAAATGAAGGTAAGAATATCAGAATCCATTAGTGAGTTAACTATGAACTGGATTTTGAAAAACTTGGGCAAATTCATTAAGCATTGTGCTTATGAATATTGACAGTTCATAGTTAAGGATTCTAATTCATTAGGCTCAAATGGGGTTATCAGATACTCACTTTCTCACAGGGTAGACTTTTTGTGGTCAAGTGTTTCTTCTCAATTTCAAAAGAATGCCTTGATCATTTCTGTGCTTTTATACAGTTCAAAACAATTATCAGATTTAACATAAAACAATCGAGTGAAACAATGAATGCCGGTCTCCTGCATATATGTAAAGCACTTGAGGATTCCTCACATTTAGGCTAGTTCTAAGTGGTTCACATATAAGCATGTTATCGCGTAAAACTGTATGAGATAAATTTTGTGCAAAGTACTCATTTCAAATTCAAGTACACACCTAGAAAAGCAAGAAACAAGTACCTTGGCTTTGCACTTTGTCATAAATTTTATAACATAATCACACACCTGACACTTTGCTTAGCGAGCTTATCAGTAAGCTTCGCTCAGCGAAGTAATATCTCGCTCTGCGAGAATGACAGATTTCAGAATTTTCAAAAATGCATCATTTCAAAAGACTTGTCATTTTTAGCTTCACCTATGGTTTCTAAAATGCATTAATAAAGCATAAATACTTACAAAATTGGGTTGCCTCCTAACAAGCGCTTGGTTTACGTCGTTAGCTCGACGCCTGTTCCGTTAGGTGACCAAAATGAGACGGAACACACATCAGCCTTTGTATTCCTTTTCTTTGGGAGGACTTCCATGAACTTGAAGTATAGCTGATGTGGAGTCCATATCCTCCCTAACCAGAGTTTGATGAACAAGGAACAAATGCTATCTTTTACAAACTCAAGTTCTGTCTTGCTCACTTTCATCCCATTCTTTTCAAATATTTCTTCCTTGTTAAGAAACTGTTCCTTTTTCTCTATAACTATCACTTCTTCACTATCAACAGTTTTGGCCTCTTCAGAATCTGATCACTCTTGAGGAAATTCTACTTTGTGTGGTATCTCCATTTCTTCCACTAATTTCCTTATACCACATCCTTCAAACATTATCTCTTCCTCACTTTCATCAACATCTTCTTCAACAATCTCTCCGAATTCAAGAGTGGATTGATTGTTGGTCTGAACATCCATGATTCTTAGTGAAAAATTTAGTTGAACTTGCAAAATTTCCAATTTAATTGATAAGGATCTCAATCTATGGTTGGTATTTTGCATGTTGATCATGGATTGTTGCATGAACATATTCAAAGTATTTTCCATTCTTGACATTTGTTCATCTTCAGAAGGATATTGTTGATACTGTTGATAGGATTCATACTCGAATGGAGTATAGAAGTTGAAATAATCATGATCAGCCATGATTTCCTTTATGTTGAGAATCTGAAACAAGTATAACTAACAAGAAAATTTTCTTTGTATAACAAAGAGGGTTAATGCAAACACAATTTAACAATGTACAAAAGAGAAGAAAAATATTAACAAGATATTTACAAATGCTCAAAACAATATACAAATTGTTGCGATGCTCAAAATATCTAAACACTAGTCCCCGGCAACTGCGCCATTTTGTTGGTAGCAACAAAAGTAAGTATTTATATATCGTCTCTACAGGGACTAGTGCGCTATCTCAAGCCGTTCAACAATCGTTATCGTTTTGAGTAAGGGTTTTAATCATTTGTTTGCATTTAAACTATTGGAATGTAAAAGCGGAAATAAAGACGACAAGTAATAGGGAATAAAAGCGTTGGGATCGTAGTTCGTCAATCGCGAATCGAAAATAATCTAATGATCAAGCATATGAATTCTAGCATTTTAGCGAAATTATCACGTATCACTCGACAACACCATTCGTGTCCAAATGACGTCGTGAGATCGATCGTATCGTTTAATAGACGATTTCCCAATCTATCAAATGATCCGAAAGCTTTACGTTCCAATACTTTCTCTGATTATCAAATCCAAATTCCATGTCTAGAATTTCTTATTTTGATAGAAGATTATTCTCACCAAAGATTTAAAAGTATTCGTCAATAACATTTAAACCAAACATAATAATGAATAGCAAGAATAAACTCAATATCACAAAAGTTGCTACAATCATATATTTAAAGATCAAAGATTACATCTAAGCTAGATACAGTACCTCCAATCCCAACAAAGGGGAGTTAGTTGTTCATTTTCATGACAACTATACAAAAGTGTAAAGAAAGATGAAGATCCAAGCCTAAGTTCTTGATTTCCCAAAGAGTCTTAATTGATTCCACACTTCAATCACTCTTGCTCTTTGAAGATCACATCTCTTAGCCTATGTTCTATCTAAAAATTATAACCTAATAATATTACACAAACTGTAATAATAATAATATCAAAAAAGTATGAAACAAAGCTTATATACTAAAAGCTGAAAGTGACATCTCGCTCAGCGAGATTCCATTCGCCCGGCGAGTTAAGCTTTCTTTGCCAGTGGTTTTCAGCCACGTCTTCAAATAGCATTAAACCGCCTTGGATATCACTGAGCGATGAAAATTTCGCTGGGTGAAATCATGCTTCCCCTGCTTCTGAAATTCCCTGCCTAAGCTCGCCATTCTCTCACCTTTAGTTCGCTGGGCGAGTTGCCATATTCCAATCTTCATGTTTCTTTGCTCAAATCATGTCCTGGCTTGCATTTTCCTGCATAAATGGATGGGGAAAGAAGTAAAAGCAATATTGGGCATTTGATCAGTGATTATGAGCTTTTCCCATGATAACTTGCAAAACAAGCTACTTAAGTGTTTAAATTAAATATGCTTTTTAACTCATTTGTGGCACTTATCAAGTGACAGTTAATTGGGGCTGAAAAATGCCGAGCGGCAGTTGGAATGAGCAATTTTAAAAGGGAGAAGAGCAATTTTCATGTTTACAAACGATGTAACACCTTAATTTTTCTATTTATTTAATTTAATAAAATTAAATTACGCTTCCTATTATTTATTATGGTGATGAGTCACTTTACTTGAAGTAAGAGATCATTGTGAGAAAATGTAGAATTATAGCGATTATTTGAATTTTATTGGAATTAAAATAATAGGAAGAGGAGTAATATAATAAATATTAGAGGTGGGAGGTGAGAAACAGAAATAATAAAATAAGTGGTGGAGAAAGGAGTAAATTGTGATAAGTGAAGGGAAGGAAAATAATAATAATAATAATAGGTAATCTAATTCCTTAATATAAAAGGAGAATAGAAAGTTAGAACAAAAAAAGAAGAAGAGAAAAGAACAGAACATGAAAACCTAGGAGAAAGGGAAGAAGAGGAGAGAAGAGCACTAGCTGAGGAAATCAAGCCAAAAACCTACAATCTTTGGAGAATTTGAGATAAGGGGGAGAATCCTTCGTCTTTGGGTTTTTAATTTTAAAAAAGGAGAAAAGGGTTCTCAAACCCTCATCTTGTTGTGTCTATTGATTCTAAAATTTAGAGTTGTTATGAGCCTTATGATGTATGTTATGGTCATAGAAAACTAGTAGATAGAAATGGTGAAGAATGGTGATGAGGAGTGGTGTTGGTAAGTATAGATTGAAAGGGAAAGATTGAAGTAATTAGGGTTTTGATTATTGGATTAAACATATAAGAAATTGTTGTAATTAGGTGAATTGTGTGGAAATTAGTGTTTGGATGTTAAGGTAACCTTAGGGTGATGTTTAGGGACGAATTGGGTGAGTTTGAGATTGAATACGAAGCTTGGGAAGGCTCCCATGAGTGAAATCGCATAACATCTGTGATTTCTGTATCATGTAGGTCGTGCACGGTTGTGCGCCTAGGCAGTACGGACCGTGCTGATCTTACTGCCAAAAACCCATTTTTCCACACTTAGCACGAGCATGGTCATGCTATGGGGGCACACGGTCGTCCCCCCTGTGCAGCATGGGAGAACTTTGTTTTTTTTTTTTTTTTTGCATTTTGAGTTTCGAAAGTGAAAATTAAGGTCCCGTAGCAATGTACATAGGCAATGGAAGTATTGTTTAGGTGTTTAGGAGTAATTCTCTTAAAGTAATGGTGAGTCTAAGATAGATTTTAGATGGAGGAGTATAAGACTAATATAAACGAGAACTATGGTGTCATTAATTATGATAATTGATAATATTAATTTGTATTGAAGTTATTGTTGTGATTATTTGATGATGTAAATGGTGTCATAAATTGGTGAGAATAATATTGTTGACGATGTTGAATTTGACGAGATAAATCTTATTAATGGTGTTGATATTGGTGAGACAAACCTTGTTTATGATGTTGAATTTGGCGAGATAAATCTTATTCATGGTGTTGATATTGGTGAGACAAATCTTGTTTATGGTGTTGATTACTGGTGATGATTTAACGTGTATCTGTATTGGTGAGTTTTCCTCATGCAGCATATCATTGTTAGGAAAATTGGTGGGATTGGTGAGTGTATGTCCAGTAACAAAACTCTGACATACAAAAATTGGTGAGTAGAATTGGTACCACATGCATATAGGCAATAGATATGAAGTGCATTTTGCATATAAATGTTGATGTTTTAAAATGGTGTGTGTTGTGAATGATGTGTGAATGTTGATGTTTAAAATAGTGAGTGTTATGAATGATGTACGTAAATGTTAATGACTAAAATACTAACATTATTCAATGTTATTTATGTGCACTAAATATATGTTATGAATTGTATTCTCACCCCTTTGTTGTTGTTGTGTGTTTGTGGTGTTTGTATTCGTGGGGTACAGATACTCTAGCTGCGGGATAATTGGAAAGTGACGATGGAAGTTTTCTTCCGTTTTATTTTATTTATGAAATACTATGTAGACGATTTACGTTGCTCTGATTCTGTAACACTAGAATTGAGGTGTATCGTCATTTGTTAAGTTCTAGGAGATGATTTTTAAAAACTTGACTTATTTTACTATGGTGTTGAGACCTTAATTTATTTTAATTGAAGTTGATGAACTATTTCACTGTTTTTAATTATGATTTTTGATCTATGAATTGGTGAATGTTGAGCATGTGTAGCACCTGTTAAACCGACAGGTGTTTTGTCCATGGAAAAACCACCCGGTTTGCCCCATTATGCTCGGTGGATGTTAGTGAGACATTAGGTCTTTGTCAAGCATTGCAATGGTTGGTTGGGTTAGGATTTGATAATAACGATTTTGATCTCCCTATTTCTAAAACTAGCTTTTTAGTCCCCTATTATGAAACTCTTTGGGATTTTTTGTTTTTGTACACTCTTTACCCATTCTACATCAAGAGATAGATAGATTCGTCTAGTTAGAAAATGAGCGTTGATATATGGACAACCAAAAAAGCTACAACTTACTAACACGGTAGAGCTATATGTGAAGGCAGACCAAGCTAGCACAAATCAAAAGGGCATTAAAAAATTATTAAAAAATGAATTGGTATATGTTGACCGTATTAATAGACGGTATGGTTGTCACTTTAGATGCTCACTCATCATTTCTGTCGGGAAATGAGTATTGATATTTGGACAACCAAAAAAGCCACACCTTACTAACATCGTATAGCATATTCTTCCTTCATAAAGTAAGTAGGGTCGCCAAATTAAATGCCTTGACTCACATTGATCCAAATAAATTGACCATTCAACAATGTAATGCAATCCATCTGTTATCCGAAACACCTCCACCATGTGGACGTATATATAACCAGGTAGTACCTGTCCTTAAATGGTTCACTAAAAACACATTATAGTGGCCGTGACCCAATTATAAGACTTTATTGAAGACATGTGAATGATCCTTTCCCTAGTTTCCAATTCATTCTTCAACAATATACATCAAATATTTAGATGTTCCCATCAGCAGCCTCCTAGTCCACTTATGCGGCAGGATAGGATAGGATTTCATGCATTGCATATACTATAGTCTATATGTTATATGTATGTAGTAACTATATATATTCTCCCATCTACACTTGCCATGAAACACAAAACTATCCACAAGTACTAGAAAGTAGCCAACCATGGAAATCCCTTACCAAAATACCTCTACTCTCTCTTTGATCTTCACTTTCTTTCAAAATCGGAAGGTGGCCACAAAATTGTTCTTCTCCCTTTCAAAATTGCTCATTCCCTTATATCATCGGCAGTTAATTGCCACTCGGCATTTTTCAACATCAGTTAACTGTCACTGACACTTTTAAAATCGGTTCAATCACTTTTTAAATCGGTTCTACCGACCTTAAAAATACCAAAAATCTCGAGCGGCAGTTACCTGCCGCTAATATAAGGGAATGAACAATTTCATAAGTGAGAAGAGTAATTTTATGTAAACATTAGCCTAGCGGCAGTGCTGCATGGTTGCAAGCCTTAGGTCCCTGGTTCAACTCTCAGGTTTTACTGTTTCATCATAAGTTTTTCCTCAATTTAATATTAATTTAAAAAAAGACTCGACATGACTCGAAGCCATGAAAGAACAATGGTATACAACACAAATTAAAACTAGGCTATAGCTACTTACTAGGTATATAACCCGTGCGTTGCACGGGTTTTATTAGGATGCGCTTATATAATTTAATTTTTTTGCACAATAGGTTATTTCAAAAAAAATATTGTACAATAGGTAAAAAAAATCAAATGGATACATGTCAAAAAGTCAAATTTATAGTGAATAAAACATGTCAATCAGATATAATGTGTTCAAATCATAATTTAAAAATTAAAATATGTTTAGAACTTTCTCTTCCCATGTAACCTTAAACAACCTTATCTTCTCGTTCAACATCTTTTTTCACCACTATACCAACACTAAGACTACCTTAACATGACAATGGTTCAATCTCAACTTCCTATGACAGATAATATATTTTACTTCTTTTTTTGTACAAACACTATTTTAAGAAACACAATTTTTCAACTTATAAACCGTATAATATTTTTTTTAATATTTTTTCCAGATAATAACAGAGATATTTTTATGTCATTAATTACTTAGATTACTTCATTAAAATGTATACAATTTATCACTTCTTTAACATATTGATTGATTAAAAAATCACCTATTTAACATTTATCATTAATCACTAAAATATAAATAATTATCCACTTATTAGAATAATTTCTTAAATCCTACTAAATTTTAATATTTTTGCTATTGTGTCGTTCTATCATTTTTTAGGATACATATCATTCTATAAAAAATAAAATAACATTGTGTTAACCCTCTGGTTTCTAGGGGAAGGGAACCTAATAATTTAGAGTTCTGCCAAAAGGTAAATAAAGTCTGTACAATAATTATTTCATCCAGAAATCGAAATTGAGTACTCCCAAATGATTCATCCTTTGTTGGATCTCATTAAACAATCACTTGGTTATACTAATTTTTAATTATAGAGTACATTTATCCTTTAATTTGATTCTTCTTATTCTCACCTCTCAAATGTTATATTAATCTTCATAACATCCAATTAGCATTACCATTATCTTTTGTTTTTTACACAATTATTAACATTTGTAACTTCAATTATCATTATTAAAATATTTTAAGAGTCACACATTTATTTTACTCATAAAAGTCATGCATTGAGGTCCAAAATTTTATTCTATTAATTAGGTACATGATTATAAATACACTATTACTTTTTGTACAAAAACAACATTGTTATTTGTAACAAGTGTTAGATTAGTGGTTGTAGCTTGATTTTGTAAGTTTAAGGGACGTAGTTCAAATCTCATCGGAGATAGTTGTAAAATAATCATCAGTATCATTGTCATTAATAATATTTTTTTCCTTATATGTCTTTTTAAAAAATAAACAATTATTTTGAATTGACTATCATTTTGAAAAAAGATACAAAAAAGTTATTCGGACACATTTATTGATATCGAATACCATCATTGTTGTGATGAAATAAATTTAACTACAAAATTAAATATGAAATTTATTAAATTCTACCAAATGAGATTTTGACTTAATATTTAACAATATATAAATAATTTTATCCGATAAGTTAAAGGTTTATCGAAATAGTTTTCAAGCATTTTTTTCTCAACCTATGATTGTTTAATTAAAGCCATGGCCATCAAGTAATTTGAATTTTTTTGTGCATATACAATTTAAATATAAGTTCGTTTTTTTAGGGTGCATAAATTGAACTATACTTTAAGATAAATTTCATTTTATAAATTTTATATTAAAATATAAAACACTGACCGATAGATTATCATAATTTTAGCTTTTATCAAAATTTGAGTTTTGAATTAATAGTTGCTTCAGAAATATTTTACCAATACATATATGACCAAACACAAAAGATAGTCACATATATTAGGACCGGTCTGTCTCCCTTGAAAAAAATAATAGTAGGACAGGTCTCATGAAATAAGTTTAGATTCACTTGTGACAAACTAAAACATTAGTTTCACAAATTTGTCAAATTTTTTTCTTCTTTCTCTCAGATTATTTAAACTACGCACATGACTGACTTTATGATTCAAAAACTTAACTTATAAGTAAATGTGGTTCAACATCTTTCTTTTTTATGATAGAATATGCGATTCACACCTGAAAATTTTAGAAATAAAAAAAAATTATAATTGTTCAATTACCTGTCATACAATTAAAATTAGGAATGTAAAAAACGTCAATATGTTCTCAGTCATCTGATAAACAATAAAAAGAAAGACTCAAAGAAAAACTTCAAAATAACATACCATTTTATTCCGCTAGGTTGTTTTTTTGTCGCCATACCAGCTCCCTATTTTGGTTGCATAGTAGCTTTCTTATTTTGGCTATATGACTTTTTGTTTTGGTTGTTGTTAAAGCTTTTCCTGCTAGAGTATCATTTTTGTATCTCTTCACCTCTTATTCGGGTATGTCTTGTGTTTGGATTTGAGTTCTTTTAAAATATCTTTGCTGATTAAAAAAACAACATGTGATTTCTCTTGTAGAAGTCGCAATATATATAGAGAAAGAAATCCACATGCAAATATTTATGTTAGCTTAATATAAGTTGTCATCACTATTATTCGGGTACATCTTGTGCTTGGATTTGAGTTCTTTTAATACACCTTTGCCAATTTAAAAAAAATACAAACTGTGATTCCTCTTATAGAAGGCATAATATATATAAATAAAGAAATCCGCATGTAACTATTTATGTTAGACTAATATAAGTTGCCATCACTCAATTCAGTTCAGAATAGTTAGAAAATTATATTACATGACAAATCGACATGCAACGATTTATGTTAAGACTAATATAAGTTGTCATCACCCAATTCAATTCAAAAGAAGTAGAAAATTACATTACTTGACCATGAGATTATTTTGGTACAAATCTAAATGCATTCTACTTTGATTTGCTTTTTATTTCCTTTGTGGCCTTCATGTGTATTGAGTTGGAATTCTTAGAGTCAGAGAAAAATATTAGAAACAAACACTTGAGAATAAATTAAGCAATGCAAATGAAAGAGAATAAGTACAAAAATACATTACCTAACCATAGGATTATTTTGGTACAAAACTAAACATATTTTACTTTAATTTCCTTTTTATTTCCTTCATATGTATTGAGTTTGAATTCTTAGAGTCATAGAATTCAAATTGGCCATAACAAAATAACAATAAAAAAAAATTGGCAATAAGATTGAAAGTATGCAATTAAAAGAGTTAATAATATAGTGGTTTCTTAATCTAATGATAATAATCATGACTTTTAACATGAGTGACCAGTACAAAAAAAAAACATGAGTAGTAAAAGGAACCTTAAAAATGAATACGAATACGGTAAAATGAGTTACGCAAATTAATAGGCAGTAAGAAGCTTATGAATGAATGACGAATTTATAATAATACGTATAAAAAAGAAAAAGGAGGAGCCTCATGGATGCTTAAGAAAATTAATTAAAAAAGGGAAAACTTTAGTTCAACTGAATATGGTAGTAGCAATAGTACTATGGAGGAAACACTCTAAGATGTAGTATAAATGCCAAAATGTGCATAAAAGAGTAGAAAATGAATGTGGGGTAAGTGTGGTTATAAAGGGTGAAAAGGAATGTGAAAAATCAAGCACTAAATTTGTTCAATTTGTAGGATATAAATGAAAAACAATGAGTAGTGGAAGGAGCTACATAACACAAATTAATTGAAAGTTACATAATAAAGAAGTCAAAAATGAAGAAAAAAAGAGAGCCATATAACATAAGTCTGAGAGATTAATTAGAAAGGGGAGGCTTTGTTGAGGTGACACATCATCAAAGTGCACCTTAGAATACATGTGTGTGTGTGTGTCTATATATATATATATGAAATTTCTGGCTTAGCAACTAGTTAGGAGTTAACTGGTTCTGATTAAACTGGTTCTGAACTTAAATAAGCAGATTCAAAATAAAACTTAGCACAATTAAATTACAGTCCACAAGCAGGAAATAAAAGTGCAGAAATAAAAAGAACACACAGGTTTGTTAACCCAGTTCGGAGTAAACACCTCCTACTCTGGGGAATACCAATCCAGGAAGGAAATCCACTATTGGAATTAATCCTTAAGACTCAGACACTGACCCCCAGTTCCTATCCTAAGCAATCAACTTCACCTAGCTTGATTTCTACCCAACACGTTGAGTATTTGTTGAGTATTTTGGTGTTGGCTGCATATTTTGGCAAAACCAATGTGTTGAATAGTAGCATCTCCATGTCTAGAACAAATCTTTAGTTGCAAGTTTTTCATTTTGAAGTCATTCAGAAGCTGAAATCACCATCAGAAGCTGAAAGTTACTTCAGAAGCATTGTAGCGCTTCAGAAGCTGAATTGAGAGTCTGAAGCAGAGTTGACTTTTGTTGACTTCATCAAAAGCTGGTTTTTCTGAATTGTTTTAGCGCGAATCTTGGCGAGATTTAACAAGGAATTATCTTTGCATATTGCTTCTAGAATGCTATTTGTTTTGGAGAAGATTTTATTGAAGATTTGGTTCAGTTATATGAAAACTCGTATTTTTCTGTTGCAATCTTATAAAGATATTTTCCTGGTTTCCTGGTTTATTTGTTTCACTCATAATTGAGAAACAAATCAATTTGGAAGATTGGATTGGGTTTTATGCTGCTTGCTGAAGGTTATAAAAGGAGGAGTGTTGCTGCTTTCAAGACATACGAAGAACAGAGTCTTATTCAGTATATTGAGTCTTTGTGTTTAAAACCTTAGGGTTATTTGTGCACCACTCAGTTTGAGTTGGTTTAGAGTTTTTATTGAGTTGTAAATTCATTCTAAGCCTGTAGGTACGAATGAAGGTTTGTTGTTGAAGTTTTATTCAAAACAGGGTAGTTTTGTTTAAGGGGTTCAGTAACAGGTTTGTTACTTGAATAGGAAGTTAGTGGTTTCTAATACTCAACGTGTTGGGTAGAATTCAAGACTAGGAGGAAGTTAATTTCTTAGGCTGGGAACTGGGAGTCAGTGTCTTGAGTCATAAGGATTAATTCCTATAGTGGAATTCCTTCCTGGATTGGTATCCCCCAGAGTAGGAGGTGTTTACTCCGAACTGGGTTAACAAACCTTGTGCCTTCTTTAGCTTTCCTGCACTTTTATTTTCTGCTGCTTATTTGCTTTTATACTGTGCTTAGACTTGTTCAGAACCTGTTGGTTCAGAACCTGTTAGTCTCTTATTGCCTGGCCAGAATTTCAATTGGCATCAGAGCAGGCACCCTGCTTGTGTTTTGGGTGAGATCCAAAGGAGTTAATTTCTGGCAAGCATGGATAGAGAAGGAGGCTATGTCAACAGACCACCCTACTTGATGGCACAAATTATGAGTACTGGAAATCCAGGATGTGGGCATTCCTGAAATCCATTGACAGTAGAACTTGGAAAGCTGTGCTTAAAGGCTGGGATCATCCTGTGGTTTTGGACAAAGATGGTAACAAAACTGAGATTTTGAAGCCTGAAGAGGAGTGGACCAAAGCTGAAGATGACTTGTCTCATGGGAATTCAAAAGCCTTGAATGCAATTTTCAATGGTGTGGACAAAAACATGTTCAGACTCATCAAGCAATGTATGTTGGAACAAAATGTGTTAAACAACTCTCTTCTGAATTAAGGGGGAGATTGTTGAAACATTATGTGTAAACATATCTCTCTTTATGGTTTTGATGATAACAAAAGTGTTAAATAGAAAATTGGTTATTTGCTAATGTTTTGTTCAAGTGATTTCAGAACCACGTGTTTAATGATCAGAACTTGATAATGGTTATGGAAGAACAAGCTTAGAAAGAAAGGAAAGCTTAGAAGCAAGTTGCAAAGCTGGAAGAAAACTGGGTCTGAAGAGTGCTTCTGAAAAGTGCTCCTGAAGTGGTGCTACTGAAGTCTGGGTGCGTCTGAAGAAGTCAACGAAAGTCAACGTCTGAAGACCAGCTTCTGATCCGTACAACTGAAGCCAGCTTCTGATGTTCAGCCAGCTTCTGATGAAGAGAAGCTTCTGAAGGCTGATGTGGCATGGAAAGCAACTGGTACTGTGCGCATTTAATAACTGGATGTGTCAGAGCAACCCAATGGAACAGTTGTCTCCCTGACTCAAACATTCCCCAGCTTTTAAGGTAGGCTAATTCAAAAATGGCTGCTGCTCTGTTTTCTGGAAAAAGTTCAGCACACATTTTCAGTCTATCCTAGCTCATATTGCAACGGCTCTTTCCTCAAATCCAGCAAGTCTTCAACAGCTCTAATTTCCTCTATAAAAGGAAGAAGAATTGAAGAAGAAATAGCTAAGACTCTTGAAACTAAATTGCTGAACCTGTGCTCTGTTTTGTTTGTCAAAAACTCATAAGTTCAAAAACTCTTAGAAATTCTTTTAGTCTTTGTAACTTAGAATTTCTTAAGGTTAAGAGTCTTAACCTGTGTTGTATTAAGAGAACACCTCTGATATTTTATCAAGTGTTCAACCCAAACTCATTTATTTGTAAACCAGTTTGGTCCTTAAGTCTCAGTCTGTATACTGAGCAATTGTAACCTCATTCCTTTGTGGTCTGAGCTGTTAGTCACATTCCTGGGTGGTCTGTGCAGGGAGTCTTATTCCTTTGTGGTCTAAGCAAGGTTGGTTCATTCCTTAGTGGTCTGAACATTAGAAGTCTTATTCCTTGGTGGTCTAAGCAACTGGAAGTCTCTTCCTTAGTGGTTGAGCAATTGTAATCTGCTGATTATAGTTAAAATCTCTTGTTGGAAAACAAGGGGACTGGACTACTTCTCTCATTGGGAAGGAACCAGTATAAAACATTGTGTGTCTCTCTTCCCTTCTCTATTTACTTGATAATCCGCTGCAAACACTCTTTGAAATTAGTTCAGAACCTGGTTCTGAACTAACCTTAAGTTTTGAGAAGAAAAGTACCAAGTTTTTGAGTCACACAATTCAAACCCCCCCTTCTTGTGTGTGTTTTTCTCACCTTCAGTTGGTATCAGAGCTCCGGTTCTGATATTAACACTTAACGGTGTGTCAGTTTTGATCCTGAGAAAAACATGACCTCAACTAGTGGTTCACCTCCACCTTCTCCCAGAAATCAAAGAACTGTATCTTATGATTATGGTACTGAAGAAAAGAAGTCTAGGTCACACAATAAACCCCCTATGTTTACTGGTGACCCAGAAAAATTCTCTTGGTGGAAGAGTAAAATGTACAGTCATATAATTGGTATTGATGATTCACTTTGGGATATTATTGAAGATGGAATTACAATCCCAGTTGATGAAGAAGGTGTTGCTGTCAACAGAAGAGCTCTAAGTGATGAACAAAGAAAAATCTATAGGAAGCATCACAATGTGAGAGGAATCATTGTGGAATCCCTACCTCACTCTGAGTACCAGAAGCTGAGTGACAATTCAACAGCCAAAGCTATATTCACATCCCTCTGCTCTAACTATGAAGGTAATAAAAAGGTTAGAGAAGCTAAGACAAACATTCTTGTTCAGCAATATGAATTGTTCAGAATGAAAGAGGATGAAAATATTGAGACTATGTTCTCAAGATTTCAGACTCTGGTTTTTGGACTTCAGATTCTGAAGAAGAGTTATACCACAGCTAATCATGTGAACAAACTCTTAAGAAGTCTGCCATCCAAATGGAGACCTAAAGTGACTGCTATTGAGGAAGCTAAGGATCTGAATACTTTAAGTATTGAGGATCTTATAAGCTCCCTCAAGGTGCATGAACTGGGACTCAATGAGGATGAGTCTGTTAGAGAACCAAAATCATTAGCTTTGAAATCTAAAAGAAAGCCTGCTAAAGCTTTGAAAGCTATTGAATCTGAAGAAGAGTTTCCTGAGAGAAATTCTGATGAAGATTCAGATGCTGATGAGCTTGCAATGCTTTCTAAAAGAATTCAGTATCTAATGAATAGAAAGAAAAAATTCTCTAACAGAAGCAGTAACTTTAGAGGATCTGGTTCAAAGAAGGAAAACCAGAAGGAATGTTACAACTGCAAGAAACCTGGCCACTTCATTGCTGAATGTCCTGATCTTCAGAAGGACAAATCAAAGGAAAAAGCAAAGAAGTCCAGCTCAAAGTCCAGCAGTTTCAGAAACAAGCTTAAAAAGAGTCTCATGGCAACATGGGATGATCTGGACAATGAGTCTGAATCTGATGAAGAAGAAGCAAACCTAGCCTTGATGGCAACTGCATTTTCTGATGCAGAATCCTGCTCAGATTCAGATGAAGAAGATGAGGTATATTCTGAACTCTCTAGATCTAAATTAATTGAAACAGTTAAAGATCTTATGAGTCATCTAAAAAGCAAGTTAGGAGAAATAAAATCCTTGAAAAATAGAACGAACTTGCTGTCTGAGGAAAATCTTAAACTTCAGAATCAAATATTTGAATATGATGAAGAAGTTGAAGAACTCAGAAAAGAGGCTCATAAGAAATCTGAAGAGATTCCCAATGAACATGAAATAGCTCTTCAAGATTTCATTTTAACAGGATTCAATAGAACTAAAATTGCCTCTATGATGTATAATATGATCAGAAACAAAGGTGAAGGCATTGGCTATGATTCATTCAAACCTTCAAATGAATCAAACTCACCTTCCTGTTCTGGAAATATTTTAAAAGGCAATGGTATATGCTTTGTGCCTGCTTCTGATAACTCTGAGAAGTTGAAAATGTCAGAAACTGAGACTAAGTCTGAAGCTCTGAACAGCTCAGACTCTGAAGCTTCTGAACCTAAGGGTAAGATGAAGGCAGATGTTAAAACCCTGCCTAAATCTAAGCCAAAAGGTCCTAAGCCTAAGAGTAAGAGAAAATCAGACTCTAAACTTGAAAATGTTCAGAGTTTGAAGAGTTCAGAACCTGGAACTAGTAAGTCTCAGAATGTGAATAATTCAAAATTTTCAAAGACTGAGTTTATTAAAACATCAAAATCTATTAAACCACTCAATACAAAACATTTTCAATCTCAGAATGTTAAGCAAAGCAAGCAAAAGCAAACCAATCAGTTGTCTGCTTGTAATCGTTTTAAGAAAGGTAAAATTGAAGCTTGCCTTGTGCCTGAAGCTAACAAGGTTAGAATTCTGAGGAAATCAGAACCAAAGCACTCAAAGGGTCAGACTTTAAACAACTCAGAACCAAAGACTCTCAAGTCTCAGGTTCTGAAGAAATCTGAGTCCAAACCCTTGAGAACTCAGGTTCTAAAACTCAGACTTATTCAAGATATAAGGATTCATATCCAAAGTATCAGAACAAGTCTGAATATCATAACTTCAGACACAAGATGAAAGAGCCAAAACCTTTCAGGACTAACCCCAAAGAACCCATGAAAATCTGGGTACCTAAGTCTGAGATCATTTCAATTGCAGATATGCTTGTCATCTAGAGAAAAGGAAAGGTCCTGGTACCTGGACAGTGGATGCTCGCATCATATGACAGGGGACAAGTCTATGTTCCAAACCCTGACTCTGAAAGAGGGAGGAACTGTGGGGTTTGGAGGAAGTCAGAAAGGAAAGATCATTGGTACTGGTAAGATAGGTAATTCTTCCCTGTACATTGATAATGTTTGGCTGGTAGATGGACTCAGACATAATTTACTTAGCATAAGTCAATTATGTGATAGTAATTATGAAGTCCTGTTCAATAAGAACACTTGCACTGTAATCAACAATGAAAATAAGTCTGTAGTGTTCAGAGGCAGTAGGAAAAACAATGTTTATAAAATAAATTTTTCTGAATTGGTTCAGCAGAAGGTAGTTTGCCTTCTGTCTGTGAGTGATGAGAAATGGGTCTGGCACAAAAGGCTGGGACATGCTAACTGGAGACTCATCTCTAAGCTTAGCAAGTTACAGCTGGTCAGAGGCCTACCCAGCATTGATTATCACTCAGATGCTCTATGTTCAGCATGCCAAATTGGAAAATTTTCTAAAACTTCTTTTAAATCTAAGAACATTGTTTCCACCTCAAAACCTTTAGAACTCCTTCACATTGATCTGTTTGGTCCTGTTGGAACAGCTTCAATCAATGGGAAGAAGTATGGACTTGTAATTGTTGATGATTATAATAGGTGGACTTGGGTTAAGTTCCTTAGAACCAAAAATGAAACATATGATGTGTTTTTCAAATTCTGCAAACAAGTACAAACTGAAACTGATTTGAAAATTTTAAAAATCAGAAGTGATCATGGTGGGGAATTTGAAAATGAACCATTTGAAAATTTTTGTGAAGATCATGGAATTATCCATGAGTTCTCATCTCCTAGAACTCCATAACAAAATGGAGTTGTAGAGAGAAAGAACAGGTCTTTACAAGAAATGGCCAGAACCATGATCCATGAATCCAAAATTGCTAAGTACTTTTGGGCAGAAGCTGTAAACACAGCATGTTATATTCAGAACAGGATCTATATCAGACCTATTCTGAATAAAACAGCATATGAACTGTTTAAAGGAAGAAAACCAAGTATTTCTTATTTTCATCAGTTTGGTTGTACATGATACATACTAAACAATAAAATCTACCTAAAGAAATTTGATGCCAAGGCTCAAAAGGGTACCTTTTTAGGATACTCAGTGAGATCTAAGGCATACAGAGTGTATAATTCTGAAACACATGTTGTTGAAGAAGCTATACATATTAGGTTTGATGATAAGAAGCCTGGTAATGAAATACCAGAGCTGGTTGAGAGTTTTGCAGATGTCAGAATCTCAGAAGAACCTTCAGAAGTTGAACCCAGTTCAGAGTCTGATGAAGGTTCAGAAGCTGAAAACAATGAAGAATCTGAGAAACTCTCTGATAATGACACTACTCCTGAAGCAAATCAAGACCAGCATGGTTCTGAACAAATCCCTGATGGTTCTTAAGAAGCTAATCCACTCAGAACCTCATTCAAGTACAAGTCTTCACACCCTGAGGAGTTGATCATTGGAAACAAGAACAGTCCAAGGAAGACAAGATCAACATTCACTCAGAATGAGTCTATGCTTGGCCTGCTATCCATGATTAAACCCACAACTGCTGATGAAGCACTTGCTGATGATGGCTGGATTGTAGCAATGCAGGAAGAACTGAACCAATTTCAAAGGAATGATGTCTGGGATCTAGTTGCAAGACCTGATCATAAGAACATCATTGGAACAAAATGGGTGTTCAGGAACAAGCTCAATGAACAAGGAAAAGTGATCAGAAACAAGGCTAGATTAGTAACTCAAGGGTACATCCAGCAAGAAGGAATTGATTACACAAAGACTTTTGCTCCAGTTGCAAGACTGGAAGCAATCAGGTTACTTCTTTCTTATGCTGTTAATCATGATATCATCTTATATCAAATGGATGTTAAGAGTGCTTTCTTAAATGGTGTAATTTCTGAAGAAGTGTATGTAAAACAACCTCCTGGTTTTGAAGATGTTAAATATCCAAATCATGTTTTTAAACTTAAGAAGTCTTTGTATGGTCTAAAACAAGCTCCTAGAGCTTGGTATGAAAGGCTAAGCAACTTCTTGATTAAAAATGGTTTTGTAAGAGGTCAAGTTGACAATACACTCTTTAGAAAAACTGTTAAGAAAGAAATCGTAATTGTGCAAATATATGTTGATGATATCATATTTGGTTCTACTAATGCCTCCCTTTGCAAGGAATTTTCTAAGTTAATGCAGGATGAATTTGAAATGATCATGATGGGTGAGCTGAAATTCTTCTTGGGAATTCAAATCAACCAATGCAAAGATGGTGTCTATGTTCATCAGTCCAAATACACTAAGGAGCTTCTGAAGAAGTTCCAGCTGGATGATTGCAAGCTGATGACAACACCAATGCATCCCACCTGCACCTTAAGCAAAGAGGACAATGGCTCTAAAGTAGATCAGAAGCTGTACAGAGGTATGATAGGTTCTCTTTTATACTTAACTGCTTCCAGGCCAGATATTTTATTTAGTGTATGTCTGTGTGCTAGATTCCAGTCAGATCCTAGAGAATCTCATATGACTGCTGTCAAGAGAATCTTTAGGTATCTGAAAGGAACAACTAATTTGGGACTTCTGTATAAGAAATCTCTAAATTACAAGCTAGTTGGATTCTGTGATGCTGACTATGCTGGGGACAGGATTGAAAGAAAATCCACCAGTGGAAACTGTCAGTTTCTTGGTGAGAATCTGATATCCTGGGCCAGCAAGAGACAAGCAACCATTGCTTTGTCAACAGCAGAAGCAGAATACATCTCAGCTGCAAGTTGTAGCACACAACTGCTCTGGATGAAACATCAATTATAGGATTATCAGATTCATGCAGATAATATTCCTATTTATTGTGACAATACTGCTGCAATATGTCTGTCTAAAAATCCAATTCTGCATTCTAGAGCCAAGCACATAGAAATAAAACATCATTTTATAAGAGATTATGTTCAGAAGGGTGTTTTCGATATTCAGTTCATTGATACTGATCATCAATGGGCTGACATATTCACAAAACCCCTCACAGAATAAAGATTCAATTTTATCAAAAAGAATCTGAACATTCACTTTATCTCTTGAAAATGTGCTTGAATCTGAATGAAATGCTTGATTCTAAGTTTATCATAAGCTAAGACTTATCAGACACTCATTTTCTGAGAGTCTGAAGAAAGTTAAGCCTGAAAAACTTCAGAGTCTGAAGGATCAGAACCTGGATTTTCTGACTTCTGAATCTGATAGGAATCTAATGTTTGGTCAGAATCTGATAAGTATAACCCTGGGCAATGATGATTAAAGCTTTGAAAGTTTATACTTTATCCCTCCCAAAAGTCATCAATTTAAAAATGTGAATTTCTGTTTTGGTATCAACTGCTATTTTCTTTAATTTCAAGTGGTATCAGTTGGTCATTAAAAACTGTTTAGCACAGACACATTTTTCAAATGCCCAAAATCTCTTAGAAATTCTTTAGTCTTTGTAACTTAGAATTTCTTAAGGTTAAGAGTCTTAACCTGTGTTGTATTAAGAGAACACCTCTGATATTTTATCAAGTGTTCAACCCAAACTCATTTATTTGTAAACCAGTTTGGTCCTTAAGTCTCAGTCTGTATACTGAGCAATTGTAACCTCATTCCTTTGTGGTCTGAGCTGTTAGTCACATTCCTGGGTGGTCTGTGCAGGGAGTCTTATTCCTTTGTGGTCTAAGCAAGGTTGGTTCATTCCTTAGTGGTCTGAACATTAGAAGTCTTATTCCTTGGTGGTCTAAGCAACTGGAAGTCTCTTCCTTAGTGGTTGAGCAATTGTAATCTGCTGATTATAGTTAAAATCTCTTGTTGGAAAACAAGGGGACTGGACTACTTCTCTCATTGGGAAGGAACCAGTATAAAACATTGTGTGTATCTCTTCCCTTCTCTATTTACTTGATAATCCGCTGCAAACACTCTTTGAAATTAGTTCAGAACCTGGTTCTGAACTAACCTTAAGTTTTGAGAAGAAAAGTACCAAGTTTTTGAGTCACACAATTCAACCCCCCCCTTCTTGTGTGTGTTTTTCTCACCTTCAATGTACAGTTGCAAAGGATGCCTGGGAAATCTTAAAAACAACTCATGAAGGAACTTCTAAAGTGAAGATGTCCAGACTCCAGTTGTTGACTACCAAATTTGAGAACCTGAAGATGATGGAAGATGAAACTATTCAGGATTTCTACATGAATATGTTGGACATGGCAAATTCCTTTGATTCTCTTGGGGAAAAGATGTCTGATGAAAAGATAGTAAGAAAAATCCTCAGGTCCCTGCCCAGAAAATTTGACATGAAGGTCACAACAATTGAGGAGGCTCATGATATTTCTGCTATGAAGGTTGAAGAGCTCATTGGTTCTTTGTTGAACTTTGAGACTGCTTTTTGTAAACAGCCTGAGAAGAAAGGAAAAGGTGTAGCTTTTACTGTGAATTCTGAAGATGATGATCAACAAGAGTCTGATGAGGATGACTTATCAGAAGCTCTAGTGTTGCTGGGAAAACAATTCAACAAGATTCTGAAGAAGGTTGACAGAAAATCCAAGACCAAAGGTCAGAATTTTAGATTCAACAATAAGAAGCAACAACCTGATGAGAAGAAGACCAAGTCTGAGGAGAAAAGTAACCAAGCCAAAGGTGTGAAGTGCTTTGAGTGTGAGGGGTATGGACATATCAAGTTTGAATGTCCTACTTTTCTTAAGAAGCAGAAGAAAAGCCTAGCAGTTTCATGGTCTGATGAAGATTCAGAAGAAGATTTTCAGAATGAATCTGCTAAGGGTGACACTAGTTTGATGGTAAGGTCAGGAGCTATATTAAAGAAGGAAGCTGTTATAGAGTCTGAGACTGACTCAGAGTCTGAAGCTTCATCTGTGTCTGAAGCTGCTAAAACCTCATATGATGAACTAGCTGACAACTACAGGAAGCTATATACCAGAAGTGCTGAGGTTTGCAAACAAGTTCTGGATCAGAAGGAGACTATTTTTCAACTGGAGGCTGAAAAAGGAGAACTTCTAGTGCAGAATTCAGAATTAAAAGAAGAAGTGAACCAGCTAAATTCCCAACTTGAGAACATGAAAAAGCAGGTCAGGATGATGAATACTGCTACTGATGTGTTGGAGGAAATTCTAGATGCTCAGAAACAAGGAAAAGCTGGTTTAGGTTTTGTTGATCAGACTCAGAACCCCAAACAGAAGATTCTAGTTAAAAAGTTTGTTCCTGCCACTAAATCTGATAATCCTATGATTGGGACAACTAAGATAAGACCTCAGAAGCAAAGCCAGAAGCATGTTCAGATGCAACCCCAGAAGTTCAACAGAAGAAGGAGGAATCATACCTGGATCTGTCATCATTGTGGAAAGAAAGGGCATATCAAACCATTCTGCTTCAAACTTTATGGCTATCCTGAACATTTTCAGTATAGAAGAGTGGAACCAGCTGCTATCAGACACAATGTTCAGAAGGTGTGGAACCCAATGTTCAGAATGTAGGCCTTATAGCTCATACTTCATTGAGAGCCACCTCAAAAAAAGACTGGTATTTTGATAGTGGGTGTTCAAGACACATGACTGGTGTTAAGAAGCTGCTGAGTAATATAAGACCTTATTCCAGAAGTTATGTGACATTTGGTGATGGTGCAAAAGGTGAGATTCTGGGTATTGGTGATTTAATCAGTGAAGGGTTGCCTAGATTGAATGATGTGCTGTTAGTGAAAGGTTTAACCTCTAATCTGATCAGTATTAGCCAACTTTGTGATCAAGACTTAAAGGTTAATTTCAACAAGCAAGAATGTTTTGTGACTGATCAAGATGGTAAAGTTCAGATGAGGGGATGCAGATCCAAAGATAACTGTTATTTATGGGTTTCTGAAGAAGAAAGAAGTCTGAGTTCTTGTCTTATGAGCTCAGAAGAGGAAGTCAAACTCTGGCACCAGAAACTGGGACATCTACATCTGAAAGGCATGAAGAAAATCCTAAGTACTGAAGCTATCAGAGGTGTACCTAATCTGAAGTTCAATGAGGACAATGTTTGTGGTGAATGTCAAATTGGGAAACAAACAAGAAAGTCTCATCCCAGATTAGTTCACCAAGTAACTACTAAAGTACCAGAACTTGTTCATATGGATTTAATGGGGCCTATGCAAGTAGAAAGTATTGGAGGAAAGAGGTATGCATTTGTTATGGTTGATGATTACTCAAGATTCACAAGGTCAATTTTGTTAGAGAGAAGTCTGATAATTTTGAAGTGTTTAAAGACTTATGCACACAATTACAAAGCGAGAAGGATTGTGGTATTGTCAGAATCAGAAGTGATCATGGCAAAGAATTTGAAAACAAGAGTTTCTCAGAATTCTGTGCTTCTGAAGGTATAAAACATGAGTTTTCTGCACCTATCACACCTCAGCAAAATGGTGTAGTTGAGAGGAAGAATAGGATATTAGCAGAATGTGCAAGAGTTATGCTGCATGCTAAGAAACTGCCTTATATGTTTTGGGCTGAAGCCATGAATACTGCCTGCTATATCCATAACAGAGTTACTTTGAAGAAGGGAACAACTTGTACCTTATATGAATTATGGAAAGGGAGAAAGCCAACTGTGAAATACTTTCATGTGTTTGGGAGCAGATGTTACATTTTGGCTGACAGAGAAAATAGGAGAAAACTGGATCCTAAGTCTGATGAAGGTATATTTTTGGGATATTCAGTAAACAGCAGAGCCTATAGGGTGTTTAACTCAAGAACTAAAGTTGTGATGGAGAGCATAAATGTTGTTATTGAAGATCTGTCTGCTGAGAATGAAAAGGAAAAGTCTGAAGTTATTCCAGAGTCTGAAGCCTCAGAAGAACAAACTTCAGAAGCAGAGAATCATCCAGATTCTGAAGAAGCAGAAGTGCATCCAGATCATGATCCTACCAATAAAGGGCCATCAATTAGAGTTCAGAAGGATCATCATAAGGAGCTTATCATTGGAAGTTTGGATCAAGGGGTCAGAACCAGGAGATCAGATTCAGCTACTACTGATTCTTGTTTTGTGTCTAAGTTTGAACCCAAAAATGTGAAAGAAGCCCTAACTGATGAATTTTGGATTGAAGCAATGCAAGATGAGTTGAATCAATTCAAAAGGAGTGAAGTGTGGGATCTAGTTCCAAGACCTGAAAGGCTGAATGTGATTGGCACTAAGTGGATATACAAGAATAAAACAGATGAAAATGGTACTGTGGTCAGAAACAAAGCAAGGTTGGTTGCTCAAGGCTATACTCAAGTTGAGGGACTTGATTTTGATGAGACCTTTGCACCTGTGGCCAGACTAGAGTCCATAAGATTACTGTTAGGTGTATCCTGCATTCTCAAGTTCAAACTATTCCAGATGGATGTAAAGAGTGCATTTTTGAATAGATATCTGCAAGAAGAGGTATATGTTGAACATCCTAAGGGTTTTATGGATCATCAGTTTCCAGATCATGTGTACAAATTGAAGAAAGCCTTGTACGGATTGAAGCAAGCACCAAGAGCTTGGTATGAAAGACTGACTCAATTTCTTTTTGCTCAAGGTTACAGAAAAGGAGGTTCTGATAAGACATTATTTGTGAAGAATGAACATGGAAGTCTGATGAGTGCTCAGATCTATGTTGATGACATAGTATTTGGTGGAATGTCTCAGAAGATGGTCAAATTGTTTGTTCAGCAAATGCAGTCAGAATTTGAAATGAGTTTGGTTGGTGAGCTGACTTATTTTCTTGGATTGCAAGTCAAGCAAATGGAAAACACTATCTTTATTTCTCAGAGTAAATATGCCAAGAACATTGTGAAAAAGTTTGGTATGGAATCTGCTGCTCATAAGAGAACACCAGCTACTACTCATCTGAAGTTAACCAAAGATGAACATGGAGTATCAGTTGATCAAAGTCAATATAGGAGCATGATAGGAAGCCTACTGTACTTGACTGCAAGCAGACCTGATATCACATTTGCTGTTAGAGTTTGTGCAAGATATCAAGCTGATCCTAAGATGAGTCATCTAACTCAAGTGAAGAGAATTCTGAAATATGTGAATAGCACAAGTGATTATGGGATCATGTATTCTCATAGTTCAAGTTCTGATTTAATGGGATTTTGTGATGCTGACTGGGCTGGAAGTGCTGATGACAGGAAGAGCACTTCAGGAGGTTGTTTCTTTTTGGGAAATAATCTAATTTCTTGGTTCAGCAAGAAACAAAACTGTGTTTCATTGTCAACTGCTGAAGCTGAGTATATTGCTGCTGGGAGTAGTTGCTCACAACTGGTGTGGATGAAACAAATGCTTGAAGAATATAATATTCATCAAGGTGTTATGACATTGTTTTGTGACAATTTAAGTGCAATTAATATCTCTAAGAACCCCATACAGCACAACAGAACTAAATATAAAGATATCAGACACCACTTTAGCAGAAATCTTGTGGAAGATAAAATCATTCAGCTGGAACATGTGGTTACTAAAGAACAAGTTGCTGACATTTTCACAAAGGCCTTGGATGCTAAACAGTTTGAGAATCTGAGAAGAAAGTTAGGTGTGTGTTTACATGAAGATTTATAGCAATTAATGCAAACTGGATGTGAGGAAGATAGAGTACCTACCAGTTGTGCCTATGCTGAGTTTGTTCCTAAGTCAGAGTCTGAGATTACTTTTTTCGGATATTTAGTTTTGATTCCCTATTTGAAGTCTGAAGTTTGTCATAATTTTGTGGCTAAAAAGGGGGAGAAAAACCTATGTTTAAGTTCAGACTGGAGTTGTTCAGAATCAGAATGTACTGTGTCTCAGAAGCAGCTAATTATTTTGCTCAGAGTTCAGAATCAATGTAACAAGAGCTGTTCAGAATCTGAAGATGTGTTTGAGGGGGAGTGTGTGTCTCAGGGGGAGTATATGGTTATTAAAATCCTGAGTGTTTGTGATCCTGAAATGTTACTGCAGATCATAATTAAGGGGGAGTTTTTAATATTGGATGTTGAGTTGCAGGGGGAGTGTTGTGGAGCTTCAGGAGTCTTTGTGAAAATCAGGAGTTGATCAGTAATTGGTTTATATGTGCTTCAGGAGTTCAGAAGTTGAAGCTGTTGTTTAACATAGCTCAGAAAATGTTTTGTCCGCTGCCTAATTTATGTGCTATGTTATATTGTTGTGAAGTTCTTCATTGATGAGCTAGTGTTATGGGAGATTGAAGAACTTGGATGTGTGAGCATTGGTTTTTAGCCAAAAATTTGCCAAAGGGGGAGATTGTTGAGTATTTTGGTGTTGGCTGTATATTTTGGCAAAACCAATGTGTTGAATAGTAGCATCTCCATGTCTAGAACAAATCTTTAGTTGCAAGTTTTTCATTTTGAAGTCATTCAGAAGATGAAATCACCATCAGAAGCTGAATTGAGAGTCTGAAGCAGAGTTGACTTTTGTTGACTTCATCAGAAGCTGGTTTTTCTGAATTGTTTTAGCGCGAATCTTGGCGAGATTTAACAAGGAATTATCTTTGCATATTGCATCTAGAATGCTGTTTGTTTTGGAGAAGATTTTATTGAAGATTTGGTTCAGTTATATGAAAACTCGTATTTTTCTGTTGCAATCTTATAAAGATATTTTCCTGGTTTATTTGTTTCACTCATAATTGAGAAACAAATCAATTTGGAAGATTGGATTGGATTTTATGCTGCTTGCTGAAGGTTATAAAAGGAGGAGTGTTGCTGCTTTCAATACATACGAAGAACAGAGTCTTATTCAGTATATTGAGTCTTTGTGTTTAAAACCTTAGGGTTATTTGTGCACCACTCAGTTTGAGTTGGTTTAGAGTTTTTATTGAGTTGTAAATTCATTCTAAGCCTGTAGGTACAAATGAAGGTTTGTTGTTGAAGTTTTATTCAAAACAGGGTAGTTTTGTTTAAGGGGTTCAGTAACAGGTTTGTTACTTGAATATGAAGTTAGTGGTTTCTAATACTCAACGTGTTGGGTAGAATTCAAGACTAGGAGGAAGTTAATTGCTTAGGCTGGGAACTGGGAGTCAGTGTCTTGAGTTATAAGGATTAATTCCTATAGTGGAATTCCTTCCTGGATTGGTATCCCCCAGAGTAGGAGGTGTTTACTCTGAACTGGGTTAACAAACCTTGTGCCTTCTTTAGCTTTCCTGCACTTTTATTTTCTGCTGCTTATTTGCTTTTATACTATGCTTAGACTTGTTCAGAACCTGTTGGCTCAGAACCTGTTAGTCTCTTATTGCCTGGCCAGAATTTCAGTATTAGAGTCCACTAACTTCCTATTCAAGTAACAGCCCAGTTACTTAAACAAACCTGAACTAACCCAGTTCTGAACAAATTACCCAGTTTTGAAGAACACTCTTCAATACATGACCTGCACTCGTACCTACAGGCTTAGAGTGATTACAACTCAAAACACCTAAACCAACTCAACAGAGTGGTGCACAAACAAAGCTAAAAAGCTTACACACTAAGACTCTATTTCTTAATAAAAACTCTCTAATTCCTTGTCCCTTGAATAGCTGCAAAGCCCTCCTTATATAGCCTTCAGCAATCAGCATAAAATTGGAATCAATCTTCTGAATTGATATGATTCTGAATTAAGAATGATCCAATAAGGAAACAAATAAACCAGCAATGTATCTTCTAAAAGATTCATTCAGAAAATATGAATAATCATAAAGCACGAGCCAATCTTCAAAAGATCTTCTCCAATTTAATCAGGCCTTCTAGAATCAACATGCTTGAATAAATCCTTGTTAAATCTCGCAAAGATTCGCGCCAAAACAATTCAGAAAAACCAGCTTCTGATGAAGTCAACAAAAGTCAACACTTGTGTTGAGTATTTTGGTGTTGGCTGCATATTTTGGCAAAACCAAAGTGTTGTTTAGAAGCATCTCCTTATTTAGAACATTTCTTCAGTTACAAGTTTTCTCATTTGAAGCTGTTCAGAAGCTGAATTTTACATCAGAAGCTGAATGCTCATCAGAAGCACTGTAGCACTTCAGAAGCTGATTCAGGTTCTGATGTCAGCATTGACTTATGTTGACTTCATCAGAAGCTGATGTTTTTCAAGTTATTTCTACGAGAATCTTTGCAAGATATGCTAAGGTTTTATTATGGATTAATGCTTCTAGAATGCTGCTTGATTTGGGGAAGATCTAATGAAGATTTGGCTCGTATTTATGAAGTTCATATTTTCAGAAGAAATCTTTGAAGAGATATATTGCAGAATTATATGTTTCCTAATTGAGCCTTGCATAAATTAGAAACATATCAATTCAGAAGATTTGATTCAGTTTAATTCTGATTACTGAAGATTATAAAAAGAGAGCTGCTGCCATTGTTGAAGACTTACGTTTTTAGTGATATAATTCAGAGATTGAGTCTGTGTTTTAAACTTAGTGTTTTTATTGTGCACCACTCATTGTTTGAGTTGGTTTAGTGTTTTTATTGAGTTGTAAATTCATTCAAAGCCTGTAGGTACGAATGAAGGTTTGTTATTGAAGTTTTGTTCAAAAACAGGGTATTGTTAAGGGTTGTTCAAGCGGCTGGGTTTAGTTACTTGAATAGGAAGTTAGAGGATTCTAATACTCAGAGTTGGGTAGAAGTCTGACTAGGTGGAGGTTGATTGCTTGGGATAGGAACTGGGAGTCAGTGTCTGAGTCTTGAGGATTAAATCCAATAGTGGATTTCCTTCCTGGATTGGTATCCCTCAGAGTAGGAGGTGTTTACTCCGAACTGGGTTAACAAACCTTGTGTGCTTTTTTACTTTCCTGCACTTTATTTTGCTACTTGTGTTGTGTTTGTGTGTGCTCTGTTTTAAGCAATTTATTGTGCCCTGTGTATTGTTCAGAATCTGTTGGTTCAGAACCTGGTTACTCTGTCACATTGCCTGGCCAGAATTTCAACTTGCTACAGTGCGTCTGATGCTTCAGACTCACGTTTTCAGCTTCTGAAGCGCTACAGTGCTTCTGAAGGAATTTTTTGCTTCTGAAGTCCAAAAGTGCTTCTGAACAGCTTCAAATGCAATTTCTTGTAACTAAAGACTTGTTCTAAACATGGAGATGCTTCTATTCAACACATTGGATTTGCCAAAATATGCAGCCAACTCCAAAATACTCAACAATCTCCCCCTTTGGCAAATTTTTGGCTAAAACCAATGTTCACACAACCAAGTTCTTCAAGCACACATAAGACAACCTCAGCAATGAAGAACTCCACAAATATATAACATAGCAAACAGATTAGTAGCGGATTCAGTTATGTTAAACATTAAAAACCAATCAGTTTTAGCTTCTGAACACTGATACACACAAAACAGCTTCTGATCAACTTGAAGCACACAAAACACAGTTACTGACCAACTTCTGATCATCACAAACACTCCTGAAGCTTCACAATACTCCCCATGCAACTCAGCATTCAACATTACTCCATAAAAACTCCCCCTTAATTCTGAACTGCAGTAACTTGTGAAACAAGTAACTTCTGAAAAATTCTGGAAAGCTTAAAACACTTCAGGACCACAAACACTCAGGAATATAATACCCTTGTACTCCCCCTGAGACACACATTCCCCTTTAATCACATGTGCACTGCATTGGTTTAGAACTCTGAACAAAACACTCAAAACTGCACAAACTACAAACTGACAGCTCACACTCTACACAGCTCATGTCTGATCTCAAACATAGGTTTTTCTCCCCCTTTTTAGCCACAAAATTATGACAAACTTCAGACTTAACATAGGGTTTAAAAAATGCACATACATCATCTGAATCAGTCCCAACATCAACTTCAGACCCAGGATCAGACACACACTCAGCATTAGCAAATCTGGCAGGTACTCTATCTTCCTCACATCTAGTTTGCAATAATTGCTATAAATCCTTATGCTGACAAACATTTGAAGAATCACAACCAAAGACTTTTCTCCCAGCAATTTGTTTCTCAAAATCAGCCACTCTTTTTTGAACACAAGTCATAGCATCTTCAGACTCACAAGAAAATAGAACCTTCTGATCAGGAACATGAACTTTGCTCCAGACTTTGGATGGTCCAGCACCAGAATTCTTCTGTGCTATGGAAATTGGCTTGCTGTCATCAGCAACAGCCTTTCCTTTTCCTTTGTTCAGACTCTGAGCAACACCTTGACACTTTTGTTTCCAGACTTTCTTGATTTTCCTTTTGTTCATAGCTGGTTCAACTTTTCTGTGTTGCAAATGCTTGGGATAACCATGCAACTTGTAACAAAAAGGTTTAATGTGACCCTTTTTACCACAATGATGACAAACCCATGTATGATTCCTCTTTTTGTTTCTGACACATTTCTGGGGTTGCACCTGAGCATGCTTCTGAGGCAGCATCTGAACTTGCTTCTGAGGCAGCATCTGAACTTGCTTCTGAGGTCTCATATGAGTTTGCTTCTAACCTTGCATCTGTGCTTGTTTCTGAGGTCTCATCTTTGATGTTCCAACCATAGAATCATGAGTCTGAGTAGCAGGAACAAACTGATTAACATGATTCATCTGTTTGGTATTCTGAGTCTGATCAACAAAACCTAAACCAATTTTTCCTTGTTTCTGATTCCCTAAAATTTCCTCTAACTTACCAGTAGCAGAGTTCATCATCCTAACTTGCTTTTTCATCTGATCAAGTTGTGAATTGAGTTGGATTACCTCATTACTGAGAACAGAAATCTTCTCTAAGTGTTCATGCCTCTCAATCTGAAGTTGAGTATTAATTTTCTTCTGCTCTTCCATCTGCTTGCACACTTCAACAAATTGACATTGCAACTTCCTGTAAAACTCAGCTGGATTTTTGTGACAGGGAGCCAGAACTTCAGAGGATGATTCTTCATCACTTGTTTCAGATTCCGACCAAGTTTCTGAACCCATAACTTGATCATCAGCCCAGAATTTACCAGTTAAAGCATTGACAAGTTTATTCTCTTCACCTTCCGAGTCATCATCAGACCAGGAATCAGTCAGACTCTTCTTCTGCTTCTTGAGAAAATTAGGACATTCTGACTTGACATGCCCATAGCCTTCACATTCAAAACACTGAACTTTCTTTGAATGATTGCTTTTGTCCTCAGTTCTTGTCTTCTTCTTCAGAAACTTCTTGAATTGTTTACTCAGCAGCACAAGAGCTTCTGATGAGCTATCATCATCCACACATTCAGAATCAGCAACAATTGCAACACCTTTACCCTTCTGATCAGTTCTGCTTAATTCAAAGTTCTGAAGAGAACCTATCAGTTCTTCAACCTTCATGCTGGATATATCATGTGCTTCTTCAATGGAAGTTACTTTCATATCAAACCTCTTGGGTAAGGATCTGAGGATTTTTCTAACAAGTTTCTCATCTGAAACTTTTTCTCCAAGGGATTCAAAGGAATTAGCCATGTCCAGAATGTTCATGTAAAAGCTCTGTATGTTCTCATCCTCCAACATTCTGAGATTTTCAAACTTTGTTGTCAGAAGCTGAAGTTTGGACAGCTTTACCTTTGAGGTGCCTTCATGAGCAATCTTGAGAATATCTCAGGCATCCTTAGCAATTGTGCACTGCTTGATCATCCTGAAAACATTCTTATCCACTCCATTGAAAATAGCATTCAGGGCTTTGGAATTTGCATGTGACAAGGCATCTTCATCATTAGTCCAGTCTTCTTCTGGTTTTAAAACTGATGTCTTCTTACCATCTTTATCAGTCACAACTGGGTGTTCCCAACCCTTCAGAACAGCCTTCCAGGTATTGCTATCCATGGATTTCAGGAATGCACACATCCTGGATTTCCAGTACTCATAATTTGTGCCATCAAGTAGGGGTGGTCTGTTGACATAGCCTCCTTCTCTATCCATACTTGCCAGAAATAAATACCCCTGGAACTCACCCAAAACACAGGCAGGGTGCCTGCTCTGATGCCAATTGAAATTTCTGGCTTAGCAACTAGTTAGGAGTTAACTGGTTCTGATTAAACTGGTTCTGAACTTAAATAAGCAGATTCAGAATAAAACTTAGCACAATTAAATCACAGTCCACAAGCAGGAAATAAAAGTGCAGAAATAAAAAGAACACACAGGTTTGTTAACCCAGTTCGGAGTAAACACCTCCTACTCTGGGGAATACCAATCCAGGAAGGAAATCCACTATTGGAATTAATCCTTAAGACTCAGACACTGACCCTCAGTTCCTATCCTAAGCAATCAACTTCACCTAGCTTGATTTCTACCCAACACGTTGAGTATTAGAGTCCACTAACTTCCTATTCAAGTAACAGCCCAGTTACTTAAACAAACCTGAACTAACCCAGTTCTGAACAAATTACCCAGTTTTGAAGAACACTCTTCAATACATGACATGCACTCGTACCTACAGGCTTAGAGTGATTACAACTCAAAACACCTAAACCAACTCAACAAAGTGGTGCACAAACAAAGCTAAAAAGCTTACACACTAAGACTCTATTTCTGAATAAAAACTCTCTAATTCCTTGTCCCTTGAATAGCTGCAAAGCCCTCCTTATATAGTTATGATTCTTAATTAAGTGTTGGATATTTGAGTGCTGGCTACATGTTTTGCAAAAATCAAATATACAAGCATTGTGTCTTCAGAAGCTAAAAATCTCATTTTGTTAATTCTCACAATATCTTTTGAAGATTTAATTGAAGATTTATCCAAAGCTTCATTTCTAGAAGGAAGTATTTTTTTGCGCAAGATTTGTTCTGAAGATTTGTTTCAGTTATTCGTAAATATATTTTCAAAGTAATCTTTTGGAAAATATATTTCTGAATAATATGAGAGCTTCTATTTTCTTCTAAAAGAATTCTAAGATCATATCTTTGAAGATTTGTTGAAGATTTATCATGGCTGAAGTTTCCAGAAGTATGATAATTTTATGTGAAGATCTATTGAAGATTGGCTTCGTGTTTATTGATGAATATATTTTCAAAATATCTTTGTAAAATATAATTCAGAAATATATGTTTCCTTTTTTAGCCTTTGCATATTTCAGAATCATATCAATTGAAGAAGATTTGATTCAATTATTTGTGAATATATTTTCAAGGAAATCTTTGGAAAATATATTGGTGAATTTTATGTGAGCTTCTATTTGCTTCTAAAATAATTTTGGGAGTATATCTTTGAAGATTGTGTTCAGAATTATGTTGCTGCTGAAGACTATTTAAAGAGGGCTTTGCTATTGGAAATTTCATGAGTCAAAAAACTAGAATTCAGAGTTTAGAGTTTTTAGAGTTTTTGTCTGTGTAAGCTTAGGCTTTGTTTTGTACACCACTCATATGTTTTGAGTTGGTTTAGTTTGTTTGAGTTGTAATTCATTCAAAGCTTTTAAGCACGAATGAAGTTTTTGTTTTGAAGAATGTCTTCATTGTTTTGAGTTGTTTGTTTCAGTGTTACTGATCACTGGGTTGTGATTGAGTAATTAGGAAGTTAGTAGTTTTCTAATACTTAGGTGGGTTCCTGAGTAGAAGTCTAGACTAAGTGGAGATTGATTGCTAAGGCTGGGAACAGGGGGGTCTGTGTCTGAGTCTTTGGGTTGATTCCTTTAGTAGATTTCCTTCCTGGATTGGTATCCCCCAGAGTAGGTGAAGTTTGCACCGAACTGGGTTAACAAACTCATTGTGTTCTTTATCTTTCTGCACTTTATTTTCTGCTTCTGAACTTCAATTTTTCATACTATATTTTACTGGTTCAGAACCAGAACTGCCAGAATTTCAATTGGTATCAAAGCAGGCACCCTGCTTGTTTGTGGGTGAGCTCCAGGGAGATATTTTCTGGCAGAATTGAAAAGAAAGTAAAAAGCATTGGCCTTGTTACCAATACTGATGTTAAGAAGTCACATGGAGAATTGTCTTATAAAGATCCTGTTGTTGTTTGCAAGAAGTGGCATGTTAAATTTGAAGAAGTGTGCAAGCAGCTGGTAAATTAGAAAAAAAACTATCAGTCAATTGTATGCTGAAAGAAGTGATCATCTAGCACAGATTTCTGATCTCAAAGATGAGGTAACCCAGCTGAACTCTCAACTTGAACATGTAAAGAAACAAGTCAGAATGTTGAACACTGGTACTGATGTGCTGGAAGAAATTTTGGAGAAACAGAGTCAGGGAAAACCAAATGGCATTGGATTTGTTGATCAGAACCTGAACATCAAACAACAAAAACCTGCTAAGAGGTTTCTACCTGCTGCTAATACTCATGTTCTACTGATGAGGAAACCTAAGAACAAACCTCAGGAATCTAAAGACAAGAAGGCATCTCATCCTTGGGTATGTCATCATTGTGGTAAAAAGGGACACATTAAACCTTTTTGTTACAAACTGCATGGATATCCCAAGCATTTTCACCACAGAAAAATGGAACCTGCTGTGAACAAAAGCAAGATCAAGAAAGAATGGAGACCAAAGTGTGCAAGTGTTGCTCAGAGGCTGAACAAAGGGAAAGGAAAGGCTGTTGCTGATGACAGCAAGCCCATTCCTGTAGCACAGAAGACTTCTGGTGCTGGACCATCCAAAGTCTGGAGTAAAGTGTTGGTTCCTGTTCCTGTTCAGAAGGCACTAGTTCCTAGTAAGTCTGAAGATGTTATTAAGCATGATACCATGTCCTGTGTTCAGAAGAGAATTGATGTTCTTCAGAAACAGTTTGCTGGGAAGAAGGTTCTGAATGTGCCTGAGGCACACATCAACTGAGCAGCATCTGGTGTTGTGTCTAATGAAGACAAAGCAACTTCTGATGTTGAGTCTGAAGACTGTCAAGTTTGTGAATGAAGTCCTGGATTTTCTGTTTGTGTTTCTGGTCTGCATTTGTGTTGTTCTCTACAGTTGTGGTTGTTCTTTTGTGTATGGACTCTGAGTGGTTCTGATCCTTGCTGGTGTTGTGCTGAGTTGTGAGCTGTTAGTTTTGTGTTGGTCTGTGTTGTGTTTCTTGCTCCTGGTGTTTGCTGGTGTTTTGTCAAACTTGTTTGGCTAAAAAGGGGGAGAAATATGTGTGTGCTGATCTGTTCAGAAGTATGTGTGCTGATCTGTCAGGAGCTGAGCTGTTCAGGGGGAGTTCCTGAGTGTTGTGTTTCAGGGGGAGTTCCTGAATGTGTGTTTCAGGGGGAGAAGTTGTACCTCAGAAACTGCTGTTGTATGTTGCAGGGGGAGTTTTTGTGTGTTAACATAGCATTTCATCCGCTGCTGACTCTATTGCTACATTTGTGTTTTGTTCTTCATGGTTGCGTACCTTGATGTTTGAAGAATTTGCTTGTTGTTGTGCTCAATTTGATTTTAGCCAAAAATTTGCCAAAGGGGGAGATTGTTGGATATTTGAGTGCTGGCTACATGTTTTGCAAAAATCAAATATACAAGCATTGTGTCTTCAGAAGCTAAAAATCTCATTTTGTTAATTCTCACAATATCTTTTGAAGATTTAATTGAAGATTTATCCAAAGCTTCATTTCTAGAAGGAAGTATTTTTTTGCGCAAGATTTGTTCTGAAGATTTGTTTCAGTTATTCGTAAATATATTTTCAAAGTAATCTTTTGGAAAATATATTTCTGAATAATATGAGAGCTTCTATTTTCTTCTAAAAGAATTCTAAGATCATATCTTTGAAGATTTGTTGAAGATTTATCATGGCTGAAGTTTCCAGAAGTATGATAATTTTATGTGAAGATCTATTGAAGATTGGCTTCGTGTTTATTGATGAATATATTTTCAAAATATCTTTGTAAAATATAATTCAGAAATATATGTTTCCTTTTTTAGCCTTTGCATATTTCAGAATCATATCAATTGAAGAAGATTTGATTCAATTATTTGTGAATATATTTTCAAGGAAATCTTTGGAAAATATATTGGTGAATTTTATGTGAGCTTCTATTTGCTTCTAAAATAATTTTGGGAGTATATCTTTGAAGATTGTGTTCAGAATTATGTTGCTGCTGAAGACTATTTAAAGAGGGCTTTGCTATTGGAAATTTCATGAGTCAAAAAACTAGAATTCAGAGTTTAGAGTTTTTAGAGTTTTTGTCTGTGTAAGCTTAGGCTTTGTTTTGTACACCACTCATATGTTTTGAGTTGGTTTAGTTTGTTTGAGTTGTAATTCATTCAAAGCTTTTAAGCACGAATGAAGTTTTTGTTTTGAAGAATGTCTTCATTGTTTTGAGTTGTTTGTTTCAGTGTTACTGATCACTGGGTTGTGATTGAGTAATTAGGAAGTTAGTAGTTTTCTAATACTTAGGTGGGTTCCTGAGTAGAAGTCTAGACTAAGTGGAGATTGATTGCTAAGGCTGGGAACAGGGGGGTCTGTGTCTGAGTCTTTGGGTTGATTCCTTTAGTAGATTTCCTTCCTGGATTGGTATCCCCCAGAGTAGGTGAAGTTTGCACCGAACTGGGTTAACAAACTCATTGTGTTCTTTATCTTTCTGCACTTTATTTTCTGCTTCTGAACTTCAATTTTTCATACTATATTTTACTGGTTCAGAACCAGAACTGCCAGAATTTCAATTGGTATCAAAGCAGGCACCCTGCTTGTTTGTGGGTGAGCTCCAGGGAGATATTTTCTGGCAGAATGGAAAAGAAAGTAAAAAGCATTGGCCTTGTTACCAATACTGATGTTAAGAAGTCACATGGAGAATTGTCTTATAAAGATCCTGTTGTTGTTTGCAAGAAGTGGCATGTTAAATTTGAAGAAGTGTGCAAGCAGCTGGTAAATCAGAAAAAGACTATCAGTCAATTGTATGCTGAAAGAAGTGATCATCTAGCACAGATTTCTGATCTCAAAGATGAGGTAACCCAGCTGAACTCTCAACTTGAACATGTAAAGAAACAAGTCAGAATGTTGAACACTGGTACTGATGTGCTGGAAGAAATTTTGGAGAAACAGAGTCAGGGAAAACCAAATGGCATTGGATTTGTTGATCAGAACCTGAACATCAAACAACAAAAACCTGCTAAGAGGTTTCTACCTGCTGCTAATACTCATGTTCTACTGATGAGGAAACCTAAGAACAAACCTCAGGAATCTAAAGACAAGAAGGCATCTCATCCTTGGGTATGTCATCATTGTGGTAAAAAGGGACACATTAAACCTTTTTGTTACAAACTGCATGGATATCCCAAGCATTTTCACCACAGAAAAATGGAACCTGCTGTGAACAAAAGCAAGATCAAGAAAGAATGGAGACCAAAGTGTGCAAGTGTTGCTCAGAGGCTGAACAAAGGGAAAGGAAAGGCTGTTGCTGATGACAGCAAGCCCATTCCTGTAGCACAGAAGACTTCTGGTGCTGGACCATCCAAAGTCTGGAGTAAAGTGTTGGTTCCTGTTCCTGTTCAGAAGGCACTAGTTCCTAGTAAGTCTGAAGATGTTATTAAGCATGATACCATGTCCTGTGTTCAGAAGAGAATTGATGTTCTTCAGAAACAGTTTGCTGGGAAGAAGGTTCTGAATGTGCCTGAGGCACACATCAACTGAGCAGCATCTGGTGTTGTGTCTAATGAAGACAAAGCAACTTCTGATGTTGAGTCTGAAGACTGTCAAGTTTGTGAATGAAGTCCTGGATTTTCTGTTTGTGTTTCTGGTCTGCATTTGTGTTGTTCTCTACAGTTGTGGTTGTTCTTTTGTGTATGGACTCTGAGTGGTTCTGATCCTTGCTGGTGTTGTGCTGAGTTGTGAGCTGTTAGTTTTGTGTTGGTCTGTGTTGTGTTTCTTGCTCCTGGTGTTTGCTGGTGTTTTGTCAAACTTGTTTGGCTAAAAAGGGGGAGAAATATGTGTGTGCTGATCTGTTCAGAAGTATGTGTGCTGATCTGTCAGGAGCTGAGCTGTTCAGGGGGAGTTCCTGAGTGTTGTGTTTCAGGGGGAGTTCCTGAATGTGTGTTTCAGGGGGAGAAGTTGTACCTCAGAAACTGCTGCTGTATGTTGCAGGGGGAGTTTTTGTGTGTTAACATAGCATTTCATCCGCTGCTGACTCTATTGCTACATTTGTGTTTTGTTCTTCATGGTTGCGTACCTTGATGTTTGAAGAATTTGCTTGTTGTTGTGCTCAATTTGATTTTAGCCAAAAATTTGCCAAAGGGGGAGATTGTTGGATATTTGAGTGCTGGCTACATGTTTTGCAAAAATCAAATATACAAGCATTGTGTCTTCAGAAGCTAAAAATCTCATTTTGTTAATTCTCACAATATCTTTTGAAGATTTAATTGAAGATTTATCCAAAGCTTCATTTCTAGAAGGAAGTATTTTTTTGCGCAAGATTTGTTCTGAAGATTTGTTTCAGTTATTCGTAAATATATTTTCAAAGTAATCTTTTGGAAAATATATTTCTGAATAATATGAGAGCTTCTATTTTCTTCTAAAAGAATTCTAAGATCATATCTTTGAAGATTTGTTGAAGATTTATCATGGCTGAAGATTCCAGAAGTATGATAATTTTATGTGAAGATCTATTGAAGATTGGCTTCGTGTTTATTGATGAATATATTTTCAAAGTATCTTTGCAAAATATAATTCAGAAATATATGTTTCCTTTTTTAGCCTTTGCATATTTCAGAATCATATCAATTGAAGAAGATTTGATTCAATTATTTGTGAATATATTTTCAAGGAAATCTTTGGAAAATATATTTGTGAATTTTATGTGAGCTTCTATTTGCTTCTAAAATAATTCTGGGAGTATATCTTTGAAGATTGTGTTCAGAATTATGTTGCTGCTGAAGACTATTTAAAGAGGGCTTTGCTATTGGAAATTTCATGAGTCAAAAAACCAGAATTCAGAGTTTAGAGTTTTTAAAGTTTTTGTCTGTGTAAGCTTAGGCTTTGTTTTGTACACCACTCATATGTTTTGAGTTGGTTTAGTTTGTTTGAGTTGTAATTCATTCAAAGCTTTTAAGCACGAATGAAGTTTTTGTTTTGAAGAATGTCTTCATTGTTTTGAGTTGTTTGTTTCAGTGTTACTGATCACTGGGTTGTGATTGAGTAATTAGGAAGTTAGTAGTTTTCTAATACTTAGGTGGGTTCCTGAGTAGAAGTCTAGACTAAGTGGAGATTGATTGCTAAGGCTGGGAACAGGGGGGTCTGTGTCTGAGTCTTTGGGTTGATTCCTTTAGTAGATTTCCTTCCTGGATTGGTATCCCCCAGAGTAGGTGAAGTTTGCACCGAACTGGGTTAACAAACTCATTGTGTTCTTTATCTTTCTGCACTTTATTTTCTGCTTCTGAACTTCAATTTTTCATACTCTGTTTTACTGGTTCAGAACCAGAACTGCCAGAATTTCATTAAGAATGATCCAATAAGGAAACAAATAAACCAGCAATGTATCTTCTAAAAGATTCATTCAGAAAATATGAATAATCATAAAACACGAGCCAATCTTCAAAAGATCTTCTCCAATTTAATCAGGCCTTCTAGAATCAACATGCTTGAATAAATCCTTGTTAAATCTCCCAAAGATTCGCGCCAAAACAATTCAGAAAAACCAGCTTCTGATGAAGTCAACAAAAGTCAACACTTGCTACAGTGCGTCTGATGCTTCAGACTCACGTTTTCAGCTTCTGAAGCGCTACAGTGCTTCTGAAGGAATTTTCTGCTTCTGAAGGCCAAAAGTGCTTCTGAACAGCTTCAAATGCAATTTCTTGTAACTGAAGACTTGTTCTAAACATGGAGATGCTTCTATTCAACACATTGGATTTGCCAAAATATGCAGCCAACTCCAAAATACTCAACAATATATATATATATAGAGAGAGAGAGAGAGAGAGAGATTTTTTTTCCTTCCATATTTGGTTCCTTTCTTTGAGGAAGAAAAAAAGTAGTTTAAAGATGAGTTTGTTCTTGAGGAAGGGATAGTGGGTGACTATTTTAGAGTTGATCTAAAATAAACAATCAATCTCATAAGCTTATACATTTAAATACATAAAATACACACCTTTTTGTAGAAAAGCCCCCGCATACATGTTTGTCGATATCTAGTTCCTGAGCATGCATTATTTCTACTGCATAATTATGAGGCTATAGAACAAAAAGACTAAAGGAAAAATATAGAACATAAAGACAATACAAACTTTATCATATCGTGTAAGGAGCAACAAAATAATATAGAATATATATACCACAAACCATGAATATAAACAAAAGTAATGATAGAACGACAAAACATAGATATAATTCTAGTGGAGTGATTCCACAAAAAATTAATGACACAAATAACATTCACCATATTACAAAATCGGAGGAAATGATTGACATCAAAATCAAAAGAGCTTTGATATATCCAGCGAAGAAAATCATAGTGAAAGGACCGCGAAAGAGAATTTAGCCAATCACAAATCAGAGTTTAGCGATATTTACAGTTTGTTGGTGGAAAAAAGGCGGAAGTCAAACTAAAGATGGGATGGAATACACATTCGGGATGCTTTCGTGGGTATTGAATTCGTTGGAAATAGCATTTTTCAAATACAAAAGCAATGGATCCACTGCATCTGAATCTCAATCTCGAAAAATTTGTAACATGGATTCACCTTATGCTTTGATATGTGATCATCATTTTCCTTCTCATCGTCAAGACCAATGGAAGAAGCCTATTTGTTGATAAAATTAAACAATTATGTAACTTTGAAACAAGGAATAAACTATGGAAGTTGTTAAAAAAAAGAACCGAATAAGAAGAAATGGAAGGAAAAGAATAAATAAAATGGTAAAGAAGGATAAATAAACGTTACTAATTGAGGGAAAATGAAAGAGTAAGTGGTTGGTAATTAAGGGTTACCACTAATTGAGAAAATGAAAGAGTGAGTGATGGCTAGTTATTAAGAGAATAATAATAATAATAATAATAATAATAATAATAATAATAATAATAATAATAATAATAATAGTTAAAAGTATAGTTGAAAAGGTGTGGTTATTTAATTATATGGTACATATGGTACTTTTTTTCTTACAAATGTTTTTTGATTAATATTTCTTTTTTCCTTTAGGAGTTAGTTCCATTAGATATTAAATTCATATAGAGGAGGTTATGTAACTCATATAGTGAATATGAAAAATTATACACTAAACTTTTCCAATTTTTAGGCACTAATAAAAACTCTTGAGTAGTTGAAGGAGTTACACAAATTGATTGACAATTACATAGAAAAGAAGTCAATAAAGAAGAATTTGAAGTGACATATTAAAGAACTATGTAAATGAATATATAAGTAAATATTTATTTAGTAGATAGATGAAGGGAAAAAGAGAGAGCCGCATGGAATATATATGAGAGATTAGTTAAAAATGAGGAACATTGGTGAGGTGACATGTAAGCAAAATGTAGCTTAGAATACATGTATATAGAGATAGAGATAGAGATCGAGATGTGCTTTATGGTCAAAATACCAAAGTATATAATATTAAATAGGCTAAATTACACCAGGGGTCCTTGAAGTTTGAGGTTTGTAACAGATAGGTCCTTTAAGTTATTTTGGTCACATATAAGTCCTTTAAATTTGTAAACGTTTTCTATTTAGTCGTTCTGTTAACCAAACGTTACAAAAATGATGATGTGACAGTTAAGTGTATGATGTGACAATTAAGTATGTAAATGATGGACATTAGGATGTAAATCTCATCAAAGTAAGAGTTCAAGGAAGTTGTTATCAATTAGTCTGTGTATAATGGCTTCGAGTAGGTTCATAACGAATGAAAATGAGAGGGTTAGAGATGGTTGCAAGGATGGATGCCCTTGGATTGTTTTATGTTCTAAGATGTCTGATGATGATACATGCCACATCATACGTTTAACTGTCACATCATCGTTTTTGTAACGTTTGGTTAATAGAAGAACTAAATTGAAAACATTTACAAACTTAAAGGACTTATGTGTGACCAAAATTAATTAAAGGACCTATTTGTTATAAACCTCAAACTTAAAGGACCCCTGATGTAATTTAGCCTATTAAATAACCCAAGATAGTTTTAATTATATATTTTAGCAAACCCGTTAATTCAATAACTCGTTTTTAGTAGCCGAAAGGTTGATAAAGATATTTGTTAGAAGTTGTATTTTTATATTATTGATTAGAATATGGATTTATCTTTGTATTAGTTACGATCATGATTATTTTTTATGTTTATGAATGTTATTTTCAATTTAAATAGAAGATTATTCTTAAAAAAAAAAAATTGTGTTTTTATTCTGTTAGAGACTTATTTTTACTATGCGAGCCGAACCTGGGAGGCCCACATAATACGAAAAGCCACAAAATCATAATCTTAAATCCTTATAGTATAACAATATTGTGAAGCAAACGTATGCCCTCATATCATGCTAAACATGTGTTATATATATATATATATATATATATATATATATATATATATATATATATATATATATATATATATATATATATATATATATATATATATAGCCCGTATTTGCTTATTGTGAGGTGATATTGTCATTGATATGTTTCACACTCATTTATAGAAATATGTTTTCTAAAACTCTTCTGAACTTATAAGAGCAGTGTGAATCTTTTAATGAATGTTGTGTCAATATCAACACGCTAGCTTTCATTGTATACAAACAATAATAGAAACAAACATCAGATCTTTCAACTTGAATGCATTAAGCCTTAACTGCAAGGTGATAAAGGAGCACCACAAAGGCATTTATTATGATCAAAGACATGTGAATCAAAATTGAACCACCTTTTGGGAATTGGGCCACAAAGCCTATTGAAACTAACATCAAGGTTTGTTAGGCTCTTGGGGAATTTGGGTATTGAACCAGTGAGCTTGTTATGGGAGACATCAAGAAGAGAGAGAGTCGGGAGATTTCCGAGAGAGGCTGGAATTGGGTCAGACAAACGGTTATTTGCAAGGACAATTGGAAAAGGAAAGGGAGAACATGGGATTTTGGTGATGAAGATTGCATGGGTTGGCTAATTTTTTATAGGATAAATAAGTTTAATTAGTTTTTTTGTGTTTGATGAGAAGATGCAAGAAAAGTTGGGAACATGGTTACTATATATAGAGTATATATAAATGTATAATGCTGGCATTATTGATCAAGTGGGATTATTTGAGGCACAAGTGGACTATAGATGAGGTGGCTGGGGGGCATGTTATTTCTTTTGTTAATGGATATGACATTAAAATGTTGCTTATCCCTAATCTTCAGTTTGGAATTTGGATACGTGTTTTTTTTTTTGCCTTCGTGATTGCCGATTATTACAGTTCTCAAAACAGCCTTTCTGGAAGATATGTTGACGAAAAATTGTGAAGAATTAATGGATATAAGTTTTTGGTGTAAGAACTTTTAACCGAAACTTATCTGCTGCAGTGAATAAGTATCTGATAAAGACCTTGAACTAGTATGAACTTTAACCGAAAAATTGTGAAGAGTTGATGGATATATGTTTTTGGCTTAAATGCACATCATATAATTAATTTAAGCAACTTTTTTATCTCCTATTTTGAGTACGTATTCCCTATTTTGACAAAAGTTTATTTTTAATCTCCATATTTCTAAAACCAGCTTTTTAGTCTCCTATAATTTTTATACACTCTTTACCATCGTTGTCAAAATCATGACTAAAATCCATAAATTCAGGATTTTGTGACTATACTCACAAAACCGCACAATTAAAATCGCATCGAAGTCGCACAAAATCGTGAAATCCATGCAAAATCGCAAAATTTTAAATGATTTTAAAGGATTCTAACTAGTTTTTTTTTATATGGGTCAATTTTGACATTCTAATTAGGAAATATAGCATATTAGAATGTCAAAAATGTAATGCATATTCTACATAAAGAGAGAGATAGGTTCATCTAATTAGGAAATATAGCATATTTTTTCCCCTCATCAAATACTTAGAGTCGCCAAATTAAATGCCTTGACCCAAATAAATTGACCATTCAACAATGTAATGCAATCCATCTGTTATCCGAAACACCTCCACCATGTGGACCTATATATAACCAGGTAGTACCTGTCCTTAAATGGTTCACTAAAAACACATTATAATGAGCGTGACCCAATTATAAGACTTTATTGAAGACATGTGAATGATCCTTTCCCTAATTTCCAATTCATTCTTCAACAATGTACATCAAATATTTAGATGTTCCCATCAGCAGCCTCCTAGTCCACTTATGCGGCAGGATAGGATAGGATTTCATGCATTGCATATACTATAGTCTATAGTATATGTATGTAGTTACTATATATATTCTCCCATCTACATATCACCATGAAACACAAAACTATCCACAAGTACTAGAAAGTAGCCAACCATGGAAATCCCTTACCAAAATACCTCTACTCTCTCTTTGATCTTCACTTTCTTTCTCTTTATTTCCTCTCTCAACCTCTCTTTCTCCACCAATATATGCAACACAAATGACAAAAATGTCCTACTTGGGATTAAATCTCAATTCAACAATGCCTCAGTCTTCACAACCTGGGATCCTAACACTGACTGCTGCAAGAATTGGTCAGGCATAGAATGCAATTCAAATGGCCGTGTGACCATGCTTGCTGTTAGTGACACCAATGACGTCGTTGGCGAGATCCCAACCTCGGTAGTAAACCTCCCATTCCTCCAATTTTTCACATTCGCTGTCTTTCCCGGTGTCTCTGGTACGATCCCTCCAGCCATCGCAACGCTCACCAACCTTGTCCACCTCGACTTCAGCTTGGACAATCTCACTGGCCCAATCCCTGATTTCTTAGCTCAACTCAAGGACCTCGATGACATTGACCTCTCCGGCAACAGGTTTACCGGCCAAATCCCTGCATCACTAGGTCGACTCACTAAGCTTAGAACCATTAGCCTTGGCTCGAACCAACTCTCCGGCCCAATCCCAGCCTCCATAGGCATGATCAAGAGCCTAGATCAACTCTACCTGTCCATCAACAACTTATCTGGCCCAATTCCACCTTCTCTAGCTCAACTCCCTAGACTCAATGAGCTTTCCCTATTTCAAAACCAGCTAACCGGCTCAATCCCTGAGAGTTTCGGCTCATTCAAGAACCCGGCTCTAAACATCGACCTTTCCTTCAACCAGTTAGCCGGGCCAATCCCAAGCTCTTTTGGCAAGGCCGAAATCACGGCATTGGTACTCTCGAACAACAAGTTCTCTGGAGACGCGTCGTTTTTGTTTGGGAAAGATAAGACTGTTTTGACAACCATGGATTTGAGTAACAATATTTTCAAGTTCGATTTTTCCAATGTAGATCTTCCCCCTGGCTTGAAGAACCTTGACATAAGTCACAACATGATATTTGGGTCCCTTCCCAAAAAGCTTGGACAACTGCCGTTGCAAAAGCTTGATGTAAGCTTTAACCAGCTTTGTGGGCAGATTCCTACGGGACGACGACTTAAGCAGTTTAGTGCAACAAAGTTTGCGAACAATAAGTGTTTATGTGGTCTACCATTACCAGCTTGCACTTGATTAAGATAAAAATTAATTAGAGAGAGGGGCGATTTATTTGGTTATTCGATTTCCAAAAACTGAAATAAGGAAATGAGTTGATGTTAATTATGTCAATGTACTATAGTTGTGTCAGTAACACAAAGTTACCGTTATGTTTGTTAATTGGCTAAAATGCACTTTTGGCCCCTCAAGTTTCTAAAACTAGCGATTTTGGCCCCCTTAGTTTGAAAATCGCACTTTTAGTCCCCCAAGTTTCACCCCCTTTGCAAAAGCTAGGCCCCCGCTCAATTTTGACCAGTCAACGCTGACGTGGACACTATTTAAAAAAAAAATTAATTGCCACCTATGATTATTATAATCAACTTGGATTTTTTTGGGTGTAACCTGGATTTAAAATAATTATCATTATTTTAAAATCAAAAGCTTAAATAAAAAATAAAAGAAAAACAAATTAAAAATACAAAAAGTAATCAATCTTCAATAAACAACAAAAATTTAGAAAATCGTCAATCTTCAACACCAAAACTAAAATAATGGTACACAAACAACAAATGCAGCATCCTTTAATCTTCAAAAATAAACTTTACATCCATAAAATCCTTCTAAACTGTGTCACTACTTAGAAAGCAGAAAACAACAAAAATTGAAACCAAAAAGCAACAGATTTGAAACATATCCGAAACACCAACAAACATAAATTGAAATCAACAACCAGAAAAACCCAGTCAAAGGAAAGATTTCATGAACACAGATCGAAACAAAACGTAGCCAAAGATGGAAGAGTGAGCGTCGTGGAGAGAGAGAGAGAGGAAGAACCAAATAGAGAAACAACGAGAGAGAAACATAGAAGAGAAATTTGATTTCACCAAAAAATTGTAGCAAGAAGAAGAAGAGGATGAGGGATTTTAATTTCACCAATGATCAGATCCGCCACCGTCGTTCGCCGCTCTGGTCACCGTCGTCCGCCGCTCCGGTCACCACCCATCTCTCACGTCGTACGCAAACAAGCACCACCACGCCACCATCCCTCACACCGTCACCGCCGTTGCATTTTCGGTGACCCCTGATCTCTCCCTTTCTCTCTCTCTCTCTCTCTCACGACAACACTTTCTCTTCCCTCTTTCTGGCTCTCTCCCTACTCTATATTGCTCTTCCCTCTTTCTGGCTCTCTCCCTCTTCTATATTTCTCTCTCTCTTTTTGATTTTTTTGTTTTATCATTTATTAAAACTCAACAATTTTTTAGTTAAATGATAAATGAATTTTTATTAATAATTAAATAATTAAAAAATGTACAATAATCTATTTAAACAGTCAGCATGTGACATGTCATCCATATCAGCGTTGACTGGTCAAAATTAAGGGAGGGCCTAACTTTTGCAAAGGGGGTAAAAGTTGAGGGGCTAAAAATGCGATTTTCAAACTAGGGGGGCCAAAATCGCTAGTTTTAAAAACTTGGGGTGCCAAAAGTGCATTTTTTACATATTATCCGTTACTAGCTGTAATCCTATAACAAAAGTGACTTTGAGAAGATTGATACGACTTGCAAAATATAATAATAATAATAAGGGAATGCTTTAATAATATTATGGTTTACGACTTCCAGATTTGTATGGCATTGAGAAAATTGATATTTGGTCACTGTTTTTATATAGTTGTGTAAGTAAAAGTTTTGTTAAAGAGTCTTACATCGGATAAATGTGTTTATATCTAGGGCAATTTTTACCTCCAAAAACGGTTTTGTGGGGTTGTGTGAAGTCCAACCACGATTTTTAAGATGATATCAAAGCTTCCTCCAATATTTGTTGGGTCACCTGTCAAGTTTCCGCTATCGGGTCACCCACCATTTATATTCACGCTCTAAATGTGCAGTCCTGAGCGTAAGAGCGTGTTAAAGAGTTTCACATCAGATAAAAGATAGATAAATAATATATTTATAAATGGGGGCTACCATCACCTCACAAGACTTATGTTAAGTTCAACCACAGTTTCTAAGAGGTTTTGTTTGAAAATTGGTTGTTGGGTTTTAGCTGTTAGATAGTTTATTTGGCTTGTTTGATCAGCTGATAAAACTAGCTGTTTGTGTTAGTTGTTTTTATTGGTTGTTAGTATTAATCGTTAGAAAAGTGTTTGATAAAATTAGTTGTTCCTGCTAGCTTTATATGTGCAAAATGACGTTTAAAGACACTATTATTGCTAGCAATTATTAACAAACGCATGCGTCAAAAAAAGTGCAATGTAACCATTGAGTTGCCTTCTCTATGATAGTCAAGTGAAGTCTATTTGGAACCTGTTTGTTTATGACATGCCCACACTCGGTTTCAATATCATCTATAAGATATATGATACTAGAGACCAAAACAATTTATAAAAAATAAAAATAAAACTTTGGTTTAGATATAACTTGAATCATGTTCAAACCTTTGATACAACAATTACATAAATCATAAATGCAATCAAATTGTACAATATAAAAAAAAAAAAAAAACTTGTAATCCATGACCCTGAATGTGATTCGGTAACAAAGAAATTCTACATTAAACTCTTGTAAGTAGTCTGAACATACTTCTCAACTTTCAAATGTCAGACTAAACCTGAAAAACATCACCCAAACATAGCAAGGACGAAAACTAAGTAACATAGAATATAAAATGTATTATGATTTTCTCAGACGTGCCTTGTGTACTAGGCATGGAGGAAATCCTCTCATCAATATTACTAAATAATAAATTCTTATACCTATTAGCCATATTACCAATTAAATAAAGGTTTCTATACATAGTGAAGTAGCAATAAACGTCGCAAGAAAGGGGGGTTTGAATTGTGACCCTTTTAAAATTATTCCTGAAAACTAAACAAGTTTGTATACTCAAGAAAGTTCTTGGTAAATGTTAGTATAAAAAGATTATGGGTTTTAAGTTTGTTTTATCTTGACCAGAATGCTCTGGATTAAATATAATTCAAATATTTAAGTTGCTTTAGTGAGGACCAGTATGTTCTGGAGAATGATTAATATATATAAGCAGAATGAGAAAAATGATATTGAAATGTAAAGCAAGGGCCAGAATGTTCTGGAGAATGTTTAATATAAAAGCAGAATGATAAAACAGTAAGGACCAGAATGTTCTGGAGAATGATTAATATAGGAGCAGAATGATAAAACAATATTTTAAGTTGATTTTAAATGTGAGTTTATTTTAGGCAGATTGTTTTATCTTGGACCAGAATGTTCTGGAAGCAGATATATGAATTAATAAAACAATATAAGTGATTAATTTAGGAGCAGAGAACTCTGGATTAATTTGATTGTAATTAATTAGGACCAGAATATTCTGGAGAGATTAATAAGTAATATTATGATAGTGATAGTGTGTGAACTTTGTGTAACGAAAATAATAGAGAGAAGGAAGAGAGAAAAACAAAGGAGATTTATCCGGGTTCACCAAACCCGACTACTTCCAGTCCCCACACCTCGTGTGAGATTATCCACTATAGTATCCTGCTAACAGAAACTTCTGACTAGCACTATAAGTTCTTGAAATTCTGGCAAGTCTGATTCTGAACCGTAAAACAGAGCTGAACAGAGTACGCAAAAACAGCAGTTCAAAAGCAGAAATAAAAAGACAGAAAGTAAAGAACACAGGTGATTTGTTAACCCAGTTCGGTGACAACCACACCTACATCTGGAGGCTACCAAGCCAGGAAGGAAATCCACTATGATAGTATCAATTTGAAGTCCTATGACAACAGCCCCTGTTTCACAGCCCCTTCTCACTTAATCACTACCAGTGGTATTGCTACCTAGGAACTCCTAGATATAAGACCCCTCTTACTTCCCTCAGTCAATCACTGCCCCAGTGATTATCAGACTCTAAACAGACAATCAAAGATGGAGACACTCTCCTAAAAAACTCAATACGTCACTTTTGCTTAAAAGCTTCAAGTGGTTACAACTCAATAAAAACAACCAACTCTAAACACTTGAGTGGTGTACAAAAACAAAGCACAAAGCTTACAGACTCAAAACCTAAGTATAACTCTATATATCTTCTGTTTTGAATTCCTTTCTTCAATAGCAGCGTCCTCTATTTATAGCTTCAGCAGCAACATAATTCTTGAACCAAATCCTTCAAAGATATATTTCCAGAATTCTTTTAGAAGCAAACAGAAGCACTTATATTCCAGAAATATATTTTCCAAAGATTACTTTGAAAATATATTCATAAATAAAAGAATCCAATCTTCAATAAAAATCTTCACGCAAAATAATCTTCCTTCTAGAAACAAAGCTTGGAGAATTCTTCAATTAAATCTTCACATAAAAGATAATGTTCTGAAAATACACAGCTCCAAGGAACACAAAATAGAACGCAGAAAACAAGCTTTTGAAGTTACTTCTGAAGTCTACGTCTGAAGTTCTGCGTCTGAACAATTCAGCTTCTGAAGGTCAGCTCTGAAGTACTGTTCAGCTTCTGAAATTCCCAGTTTTTGAAGTATTGTTCACAAATGAGGATCAGCTTCTGAAGACGCACATATTGCTTGCATATTTGATTTTAGCAAACATGAAGCCAACAACCAAATATCCAACAATCTCCCCCTTTGCCAAATTTTTGGCTAAAATCAAACTGAGATACACATCAACAAATTCTGAAAAGATCAAGAGGAACACAAACGTAGCAACAGAGTCAGCAGCGGCATAAATACTAAAAACTCCCCCTGAAACATACAGCAGCAGCTTCTGAAACAACCAAACTTTTTATTCTCCCTCTTTCTAGCCAAACAATTTTGACAAAAATAACCAGGAATCACCAGGAGCAGAAAAAAATAAGAAACAAAATATACAGACCAGATGCACTCAAACATAGCAGAAATAAAGGATATAAACATCCAATACAGACCAGCATACCACAGAACCACACACAGAAGCCATCACAGCACCATCATCAAGGAACATTATCAGGATCAGAAACACACAACCAGTACCCACACACAATCTTCACATAAGAACAAAAACAAGAACACAACTACAGCGTATGACACAAACTTGCAGACCAGAAACACAAAATGAAATCCAGGACATCAGTCAAAAACTTGACAGTCTTCAGACTCAGCATCAGAAGCTGCTTAGTCTTCCTTAGACACGGCATCAGATGCTGCTTAGTTAATGTGTGCTTCAGGCACATTCAAAATCTTCTTCCCAGCAATCTGCTTTTGAAGTACAGCAATCCTTTTCTGAACATAGGGCATGATGTCTTGCTCAACATCATCCTTTGACTCACTAGGATCCACTTCCTTTCCTTTTAGTGCCTTCTTCTTAGGGACAGGGACCACCACCTTACTCTAGACTTTAGATGGTCCAACAACAGCACTCTTCTTAGGAGTAGGCCTGCTGGCAGCAGCAACAGCCTTTCCTTTCCTATTTTTCAGACTTTGGGCAACACTTGCACATTTTGGTCTCTATTCCTTCTTGACCTTGATTTTGTTTACAACTGGTTCCACTTTTCTTTGTTGAAAGTGCTTAGGGTATCCATGCAACTTGTAACAGAATGGCTTTATGTGCCCCTTTTTACCACAGTGATGACATACCCAAGGATGAGATGCCTTTTTGTTCTTAGATCCCTGAGGTTGATTCTGGTGTTCCAACTTAGTTTTACTCATTATTGGATCACATGTTTTAACAGCAGCAATGAACCTTTTAGCTGGATTTTGCTGTTTATTGTTCAAGGTCCTATCATCAAATCCAATACCACTTGGTTTCCCTTGGGTCTGACTCTCCAATATCTCTTCAAGCACATCAGTAGCAGAGTTCATCATTCTGATTTGCTTCTTCATGTGATCAAGTTGAGAGTTCAGCTGGGTTACCTCATCATTGAGATCATAAATTTTTGCTAAGTGGTCACTTCTTTCAGCAAGCAGTTGACTGATAGTCTTCTTCTGATTTTCTAATAACTTGCAAACTTCTTCATAGGTAGCCAGTTCTTCACAAGACAGTTCTCCATCACTTGACACAGTATCAGATGATGTTTCAAAACCTGATGGTGCTTCTGAAACCTTAACTTCATCATCAGACATGCATTTACCAGTTAAAGCAAGAACATGCTTGGCTCATTCATTCCCCACTTCTCCTTCTGAGTTATCATCAGACCAAGTAGCTGCCAAACTCCTCTTCTGGTTCTTGAGGTATGTTGCACATTCTGTCCTAATGTGACCATATCCTTCACACACATGACACTGAACACCTTTGGATTGATCAGTTCTTGTCTTCTGCTTTAGAATCTTCTTAAATTGTTTACTCAGCATCACAAGATCCTCTGATAAGCTTTCATCATTTGCTACAAAAGCAACACCTTTCCCCTTCTTATCAGTTCTGGCTATTTTAAAATTTTGAAGAGATCCTATAAATTCCTCAACCTTCATGCTGGAGATGTCTTGTGCTTCCTCAATTGCAGTCACCTTCATATCAAATCTCTTAGGTAGGGATCTAAGGATCTTTCTCACAAGTTTCTCATCAGATATTCTTTCTCCAAGAGACTCAAATGAGTTGGCCATGTCCAAGACATTCATGTAAAAATCTTGTATGTTCTCATCCTCCAACATTTTGAGATTTTCAAATTTGGTGGTGAGAAGTTGAAGTCTGGACAGTTTTACCTTAGATGTGCCTTCATGATTAGTCTTGAGAATTTCCCAGGCATCCTTAGTTACAGTGCACTGCTTGATCAGTCTGAACATATTCTTGTCCACTCCATTGAATATAGCATTCAAGGCTTTGGAGTTTCCAAGAGCCAATTCATCTTCATCCTTGGAACATTCTTCCTCTGGTTTCAACACAGTTGTCTTCTTCCCATCTTTGTCAAGCACAACAAGATGTTCCCAACCCTTCAGAACTGCTTTCCAGGTCTTACTATCTATAGATTTCAGGAAAGCACTCATACGAGATTTCCAATAATCATAGTTGGAACCATCCAACAGAGGTGGTCTGTTCACACATCCTCCTTCTTTCTCCATAATGCCAGAAAATATCTTCCCTGGAGCTCACCCTAAAACAGGCAGGGTGCCTGCTCTGATGCCAATTGAAATTCTGGCAAGTCTGATTCTGAACCGTAAAACAGAGCTGAATAGAGTAAGCAAAAACAGCAGTTCCGAAGCAGAAATAAAAAGACAGAAAGTAAATAACATATGTGATTTGTTAACCCAGTTCGGTGACAACCACACCTACATCTGGAGGCTACCAAGCCAGGAAGGAAATCCACTATGATAGTATCAATTTGAAGTCTTATGACAACAGCCCCTGTTTCACAGCCCCTTCTCACTTAATCACTACCCGTGGTATTTCTACCTAGGAACTCCTAGATAAGACCCCTCTTACTTCCCTCAGTCAATCACTGCCCCCAGTGATTATCAGACTCTAAACAGACAATCACAGTAAACCGAACCAGAATCATCAACCACAAAACCAACATCAAAAAATGATCTCAGCCACATAGCCAACATCAAACCCAAATCCGGCCTAAAACCGAACCAAAAGCACAAATCCAAGCCTGAATCCGAACCAAAACCAAAGCTCAAACAAGGTGATATTCGAAAACTTAAATGTAGATCTAGCTCTTTTCAAAAGATTTTGAAAAAACTAGGTTCGGATTCGGAGAGAGGAAGAAAATGGATATTTAAAAATGTAAAAAAAAATTGAAAAGGAGTTTTTTTCTTACTCTGGCATGGTGGCGCCGCCGGCGGCCGCCGCGCCGGAGAAGCTTTCTGGCCGGACCAATCAAGAGAGAAGGCAGAGACTTTTCTTTTGTTTTAGAGAGAGGGAGAAGAAAGGAAGTGGGGAAAATCTGAAGAGAAGTTGTTTTATACCCGCAGGCCCAAACCGGTCCAACATTCGGCCCAGCTTCTCCTTCTTGCCTTCCTCTCTTCTGGTTTCTCTTCATACCCTCTATTCTGCTTCTGCACCCCCCACCCCCCCCCCCCCCTCCTCTTCTCTTTTCTTTTTATTTTATTTTCTATTCTTGCATTTTATTCTTTAGTTTTTATTCTTTTTGCATGCATTTTATTTTGTTGCCTTTAATTTCCAGCACCTCATGTATTTTTATTTTCTTTATTTATTTTATGCAACATATTTATTTATTGTCTTGCATTTCATGCATTTTTTTTCTTTATTTATTTTACGCAACATATTTATTTATTGTCTTGCATTTCATGCATTTTTATTTTCTTTATTTATTTTATGCAACATATTTATTTCTTGTCTTGCATTTCATGCATTTTTATTTTCTTTATTTATTTTATGCAACATATTTATTTATTGTCTTGCATTTCATGCATTTTTATTTTATTTATTTATTTTATGCAACATATTTATTTCTTGTCTTGCATTTCATGCATTTTTATTTTCTTTATTTATTTTATGCAACATCACTTATATATAAATGTTAAGTAGTCTGATTACATGAATCCCTAACCCTAATGCAACCCTAACACCCAAAATGACACATTTCTCCCTAACTTTTCTTTTGAAAGAAATTTATGAAAAAAAATCCTTGCTGAGAGTTGAACCTGAGAGTTGAACCACAGACCAACTTCTAATAGGTCACAGCTGTAACCACTGGATCACTAATGGTTTTTGTGACTTATAATTGCTTTTATTTTATATATATCTACGGCAATTATAAAAAGGGGGTTTGAATGAAGGAATTAAGTAGTGTTTTAATTAAATCTAAAATATTTTTATGCACAATCTAATATATTGATATATTTTGGTACTCAATTTGAGATATTTTTGAATTAAATCTAATATACTATTTTTATATTGAATATGTTAGAAAGTGATTTCTTAGTCCCCAAGTTTTGCTAAAATATTTTTATGCACAATCTAATATATTTTGGTTTGTGATATGAAATATATTTTAATACTCAATAATATATTTTTATACTGAATATGATATATTTTGGTACTCAATTTGAGATATTTTTGAATTAAATCTAATATACTATTTTTATATTGAATATGATATATTTTGGTACTCAATTTGAGATATTTTTGAATTAAATCTAATATACTATTTTTATATTGAATATGATATATATGATATATTTTGGTACTCAATTTGAGATATTTTTGTACTAAATCTAATATATTTTTGTACTTAATAATATATTTTAAAATTGAAGAGTAAACCCGTTAAATAGTTATGAGAGAAACCTAGCTCAGTTAAAAGGTTATAAATAGAGGAGAGCATTAGAGAATTAGGGTTACAACAAACAAGAAAAGATTAGAGATCAAAGGAAAACTAGGGTTGTGGAGAGAAGAAGCAAGGAGACAAGTGAGAAGAACCTGGAGAGAGATTTTACCGTAGGAATATCAAATTCTGCAAACCAAAGGTAAGGGGGAGTCTCTATTCACCATAAGGGGGAGTCTCTATTCTCATGTCTTTTATTTTGGCCTAAAAAATAGGAAATTTCTATCTACAAATTTGTTGCTCACAACTCATTGTTGTGTGTGTTTTTTTACAGCAAAGTAGTAATGTCCATTATTTAAGAGACTCAACACGCCAAAATTGGAATGAAGGTAGTCAATGGATTCTATATTATGTATTCTTTTCGTTAATCGTATTCTACTTTTTTTTTGAAGAATTTAATCTTATTCTAACTGATAACTAATAAAATTAATCCCCTTAAATGCTAATTCTTGGAGCAGAAAGTATGAACATGAACAAAAAACCATAAGTTCAACGAAGTAGCAATTTATGTTAATTCTTCTTTTCCAATTTTCTATTCCATTTTATTTTTGAACCATGTATTTGCTTTTTGTTTTGCTAATTTGTTCTTTGTTTTAATTAATTTTTCCTGCATTCTTTTTGTAGACTGTGCACTTTTGAAAGATGCTCACATTGGGTAACATCCATGACTAGGGAAACTAGACTTTAACCCGTGCGATGCACGGGTTTTGTATAGCTTCATATATAACTATCAAATTTGCTATATTATTGCTATCAAAAGAAAAAATATATACAAAAGCTTGCACCAAGAAATTGGTGCTAACCGCAAAAGCTGTTAAATCTATAAAAATTAAAAGGAAAAGAAATTGTTATGTGATAATCAAAAGAAAAAAATAATGAAAAGGAATTGATATTTGGTAACCGAAAGAAAAAAATAAAAAGGAACGTTATGTGGTAATTGAAAGAAAAAATAATAATGAAAAGGAACCGCTAATAATGAAAAGGAACTATCAAAATTAAATTCTGTGAAAGTAATCAAACGTGGAAATAAACATATTAAACATATTACCTTTTCATCCACAAAAAGCATCTGGAGGCTTCCTTCTTCAGTAGAGTTGTTTCGGTCTGGAATTGACCAGAGATAAATGACCCGAACCATGACATTAAAATCAGTCTTACCGCACACGACTCCCGCAGAATTTGATATTCCTACGGATGCTCTCCTCTATTTATAACCTTTTAACTGAGCTAGGTTTCTCTCATAACTATTTAACGGGTTTACTCTTCAATTTTAAAATATATTATTAAGTACAAAAATATATTAGATTTAGTACAAAAATATCTCAAATTGAGTACCAAAATATATCATATTCAATATAAAAATAGTATATTAGATTTAATTCAAAAATATCTCAAATTGAGTACCAAAATATATCATATTCAGTATAAAAATATATTATTGAGTATTAAAATATATTTCATATCACAAACCAAAATAGGATTTTTTAAAATATATTATTAAGTACAAAAATATATTAGATTTAGTACAAAAATATCTCAAATTGAGTACCAAAATATATCATATTCAATATAAAAATAGTATATTAGATTTAATTCAAAAATATCTCAAATCGAGTACCAAAATATATCATATTCAGTATAAAAATATATTATTGAGTATTAAAATATATTTCATATCACAAACCAAAATAGGATTTTTTTTCATAAATTTCTTTCAAAAGAAAAGTTAGGGTTAGTCATTAGGGTTGTCAAGACTACCTAACATTTATATATCAATATATATATATTAGATTGTGCATAAAAATATTTTAGATTTTTTTTCATAAATTTCTTTCAAAAGAAAAGTTAGGGAGAAATGTGTCATTTTGGGTGTTAGGGTTGCATTAGGGTTAGGGATTCATGTAATCAGACTACTTAACATTTATATATAAGTGATATGACGATAAACTTTATATTGGACTGCAAAGACATAATTTACTGATATAAGAGATACCATCAAAGACATAATATTTGTGTAGAGATGTTATGAGGGAGCCATTTTTACTTGGTGTTTTGAAGTTAAGGTGTAGTCTATGTTACATTTTTTAGATGTGCAGTGTGTTTTAATTATGACTTTCTAAAACAACCCGTGCATCGCACGGGTCAAAGTCTAGTATTTATTTATTGTCTTGCATTTCATGCATTTTTACTTTCTTTATTTATTTTTATGCAACATATTTATTTATTGCCTTGCATTTCATGCATTTTTATTTTCTTTATTTATTTTTATGCAACATATTTATTTATTGTTTTGCATTTCATGCATTTTTAGTTTCTTTATTTATTTTAGCATATTTATTTTAGTTCATTTGCAATTTTATTTTATTTATTATTTTGTCATTTTTTTATTGATTAGAATGTATTTAGGGACAATGTAAATATAAATGAGAATATGCACCGACACTCACATTTATTTATTCTGCTTTATGTTGAAAACGTTGTAAATAATGACCGTATCCGAGGAAAAGGACCCTCACTTGATCCAACGTCATTTTGAGGGATCCGGCGCGCTTCAGATTATCTCAGCTTACTCTAGTCTTGGACCATAGGAATTAACCAAAACTTTCTCAAAAAAAAGTCAAATAGTCAAAATCAAAAACATTTCATATAATCAAAAATCTCAAAAACATTCAATCTTGGATTTTAAACCAAGTGTCTTTTCTTTTTTTAAATCAAACTTTAATCGATCTTTAATTACTTAAACTTTTTCTTCAAATTAAAATCAATCAAACTCACATTTTATTTCTTCTATGCCTTTTCGGCCTCTTATCTTTCTCAAAACCTTTTTTTAAACTTTAAAATCAATCAAAACCAATCACTCGGCTTTTTACCCCGAACTACATGATTTTGATCCCGCTCGGGTACGTAGGCAAAAGACTTTGTCTTTCCAAATCAACAAAATAACAAAAATATTTTCCTTTCTTTTACTCTCATCATTTTAGTCTTGTCACACTTAGGCATTTATTTACAAACAAATAATCAATTTAGCATAAAGATAAATAAAAACAAGAGGTTCCTATAGAGTACTATAGACGTTTAGGGTGCTAATATCTTCCCTTTGCGTAACCAACCCCCGGACCTTGATCTCTCAAAAAATAGGGTTTTTTCGAACTTTCTCCCTTTTCCTCGGAAAAATAAAAGATCGGTGGTGAATCTTAAAACTGTGAATCAACGCTAATTAATAGCTTGATATCCAAAAATCACCGCGACAAAAATCTTACATTTAACCTTCAAAGCCTCTTGTATTTATAGGTGAGGAGTGACTTGGTGACCAAGGGTGAAAGTAGAGCTGTTAGACATGTTTTGCACAGCTGTCCAAAGCTTCATTTGATTTCACGCTTTTTCTTCAATTCGGCCAGAATGTTCTTATACATATCCAGAACGTTCTGGTTGATTCAGCTGGCTTTGTGTTGCTTTTTGCGTGAAAGGATACAGCTGTAATGAGCTGTTACTTGCTAAGATGATGTGACCTTGATTATGTCACTCATTTGTACTTTGATGATGTCAAGTTCTTTTCACATGTGCTTTAATTCATTTCATGAGATATTTATCCTTTAATGGGCTTTTCATTCAAATGGATCGATTTGCTTAAGTCCCAGGATAACTTCTCAAAAGCTTCCTCATGTCATGCTTCTTTTTGCTGACTTTGGTCTTTGGATGTAATTGCTTTGTGAATCCAGAATGTTCTCAGAACGTTCTCATGAAACAATTCTCACAAAACAAATTAGTAGATAACAAGATAAAATAAAATTAATATGTTTGTAATCTTTAAAACTTCAAATAAGGATTTTGTCTCAACACATAGGAGTATATATTTCTAATTTAAATATAATTATTATTCACTTTAGCTGGACACTCAGGATTTGCCTTTCGACTGGATTTCCATTGTTGCCCAGATTTGCCTTGCAATGTCATACATTTTAACTAAACATTCATGATTTGCCTTTCTAATGGATTTCCATTGTTGCCCAGATTTGCCCTGCAATGTCATCTTTCATATAATCTCAGAGTACTCTGTTTATCGGTTAGCATAATCAACTACCGGTATCTATAAATACATTGGTAACTTATAGCAACATTTTGCTATATTTTTCTTGTCTACTTATCGCTTCCAAATAAGTCACTTCCTGCTAAAAGTGGAGCTCCTGACGCAAGGTGAAGCTGCTCCTAGGCTCGCAGGCAAGGGCGGATGATAACTAAATTGCCTTATCTTTTCTTTCCCGAGGTCTTTCTGCCCAAAGCAAGCTAGCTAGAAGCAGAAACTCCTATTTAACTTCTACTTCTATTCTTGATCTAGATTCTTAAACCTTTATTCTAAGATCTCAACCTTCTGACCACGAACAACTAAGACTGATAAATAGAGGACTTGAACCTGTAATGTGTACTTAAGGGCTAGATAGACAGATGCCTTCCTATCTTCCTTCTTTACTTAACCGAAAGATGGATAGATCTAATACGTTAATTGTTTTGATCACAGCTAAGATGTTTCAGTTCGCTAAGTTTGAAAAGTCCAAAGAGCGTAGACTAGCCGCGGAGCTTGGATACGGTTTCCCGATCGGAGATCCATGGATCACAGCTGTGATTTCCCGGGGGCAGGACACGAAGAAGGAGGACTGGTTGGACTCTTTCTTCGGGGCTATATGTTATATTGAAGGTGGCACCTGACTGTTCCCAGTTCAGTTGGAACAGAAGTCACCAGCTTTCATTGGCGGGAAGCTGACTGATGTCTTCCTAGTTGACGACAATGCTAAACCTGTCACGACCGTAGTGGGTCAAATAGAATGATTCCTATATTACCTTGCATAAAGAAAGCAGCTCGGTCTATGAGTCCAATATATCCGTACCTTTTGGATCATTCAAAATTACAATAAAAATACACACATAATCAATATATATCCAATACCTCATATTTTACTGGGTCCTCTAGGGTTAGTTTTCCAGAACTTGTCCTTTTTCATTATCTTAAGCTTAAAAGCTTTTAACATTTAACAAACTCTTTTCATGTCCTTTATTCATGCAGTAGTAGCAAACAACATGTTTTTGTTTATCTAGAATATGAACCTTTGGTTTTTGTTCATCACCTGTATATCCCATACCTTTTAGTTTGCTCATGCTTACACCATAAATCATAGATGCAATTTTACTTCTTTTTATACCATTACAGAGAATTTCTTGAAAGGCATGTTCATACTTTTCAGAATTAAAATTGATAAGTACAATAGATTGAGCAGTTTTTAAATCATCATTTTTCTTTTTCAAATTCTCAATCTCTTCGTTCAAGGTAACTTCCTTTTCACGAAGTTCTTTAAAAAGTTTGTGTAAAATATTTTATTTTATGGTTTTACCTTGAACATTCTTTAGCAAATCTTTAATGGTAGAAATAAGCTCAACATGAGAAAGTTCAGCAAATACCTTATCATCATTGTCACAGTCTGAATCGAAGTCAGGTCCAGGGGATGTTGCCATGAGTGCCAGAACTGCTTCTTCATCATTCTCTGATTCTTCATCAAGATCTTCCCATGTAGTCATGAGATTTTTCTTAACCTTATTTTTAAAGTTGTCCTTCTTGGACTTATCATTCTGGAGATCAGGACAATCATCTTTGAAGTGGCACGACCTCTTGCAGTTAAAACAGTTAGTTGGTTCTTCCATCTTCTTTCTATAGCTTGAACCTTTGGAAGGAAAAACACCTTTTATGGGGGCTTTACCTCTCTGCTTCCATAGTTGTTGATCTCTCTTGGTTAGGAACGTCAGTTTATCATCATCAGAGACCTTAGCAACTTCATCAGCTTCCTTTGGAGCTTCTTCTTTAGCCTGAAGAGCTTTCACCATTTCGCCTTTAGATTTGAGCGTTATAAACTTGGCTATTGTTTTAGGCTCATCATGATTCAGCTCCATCTAGTGACTCATCAGGTTACTAATAAGGAACTCGGATTCCAATTTGTTTAGATCTTTAGCTTCCTAAATGGTTGTAACCTTGGGTCTCCACTTGACTGGAAGACTCTAAGAATATTGTTAACATGATTCTTAGTGGTGTAGATTTTATCAAGTACTTGCATACCATATACCAAAACTTGAAACCTAGAGAACATGGTTTCAATATCTTCATTATCCTTCATCTTGAAGGTTTTTTACTGTTGTACCAGTAGATTGGCCTTCGCGCTCTTTGATTTGTTGATTTCCTTCATACGTAGCACAGAGAGCATAAAAAATACTCTTGGGAGTAGATTTATCAGCGATCTTGTTAAACTCCAAAAACTCATAAAAAAATGGCTTTGTGATGGTTTTTATATTCTTTCTTCTCATCAACAATCAAATCTTTCATGATTATTGTTTTTCCATCTTTATCAACAGCCACAAAAATGCCATATTTAATGACATCACACATGTCTTCATCTTGAGTAATACAGAAATTGTATAGCTTGTTTTTCACTAAGCAAACTATTCTACATCACCGTTGAACATATGTGGTCTAGAAAAATAGGAATCCTTCCTAGAATCACTTTTGGAAGTGGAGGAAGAGGACATATATAGAGGAAGACATGTGTTTTCTCAAGATCTTTTCTCTGACACGGTTAAGTGAAACTTCAGAGACCTAGCTCTGATGCCAGCAAAAAGTAAAGGGGTATGAGAAAGAGACAACACAGAGAAATTATCGTAGCTCACCCCAAAACCCGGGATTACTTCCAGTCCCCTTGCACTTCCAAGGGATTTTTTCACTATAATTAAATCTGAATTATAACAACAATACTAAGACAACCGTGTCCTAGATTTCCTTGCCTCAACCCAGAAGACTTCTTAATCTCAATCCAGAGATATACAACAACTGGTTGTTTTATAAATTACAGTGTTTACACAAACTCTAGGATTAATAAACATATATTAAGCACAGTACACTTAGAGTGTATCTCTTACAAATGTTTCTTTTAACTTTTGCTAGACAAGGTATATACTATAAACAAGTATGTATGTAATTACAATAATATATATGAACATGTTAGACTTAGTATATATGTGACTATGTTGGTAGGTGTCGTAACCTTCTTCAATCAAACTTGGTCCTTTATATAGAGATCAAGTAGATGACTATTTATGAAGAAATCCTTGTCTTTGAATGCATGCATGAATGTTAAGACATCTTGGAGATTTGAGGTCAACGCTTCACTCATTCAATTCAATCAATGATGATATTTAAGGAGTTTTTATTCCCTTTCTTAGGTCAGAATAAATTGTCCTTCTATTAGATAAAATAGTCATTGCATACATCAATGATAATTATTTAAGTCAAATGGTTGGTACAGAGGATCTCACTACAGAGAATTATACATCGGCATTGATTACCACAATTGACCTTAATATTGGTGCATAAATTTTCCTTTTTTTATGACACACAGCTCATCAGTGTCTAGAACTTGACTTGGTTCAGATCTTTGACTTGTTATAGTGGGAGTAATTCACCTGTACTTATAATTTCGTGCTCACTTAAACACACACTTAGAGAATCCTAATTGTTCTCAATTATGCTTCGTACATTACTTTGTTATCATCAAAACTTAAGGGCTTTGTTCTTTTAACCAATTTTAGTCTAACAAAGAGTTGTCATCCTACAATGACTTGTATCACATAGATAGAAACCCAACCCCAAATTGTAACTCTGCATAGTAGTGGCAACTGGTGAAAGTCAGGAGTGACTATAAACACTTGGAATAGTTTGCGAAAACTTTAAATATTGATCATCATTGGATGTGAGTAAACGAGGTATATTTCGAAGTCAAGATCATCATTATGTAAACTCATCATGGTTATGCAACTGGGTAAGTGAGAGAGATTGTCATGGTTGATAAGTAGTATTTTATAGTTTTTTTAAGGGTTTCTTTTTATGCAATTTTAATCGTTTTTCTTTATTTTCTTGAACTATTTTACTTCAAAACATTTGTTTTTCTTTCTAGGTAAAAATAATGAAGAACAAGCACTTTGGAGCAAAATCATAAAGAGCCAAGCAAGAAAAGTTAAGTTTCAAGGCAAAACTTAGGTGGCACGGGTCGTGCCACCTTTTGAACTGATTGTGCGCCCCATACTGAGCAGACCGTGCCATCTGAGGCAGTTTGATCATGCATGGCCGTGCGTCCATATGGCACGTTCGTGCGCCTTTCCAATTTTTTAGATTCTTCAGTTTTGAAACTTGGCACGACCGTGAGCACATATGGCACGGCCGTGCGCGTTATGCAGTCAGTTTTAATGATTGAAAACTCTTGGGAAATGACCATTATTGCTATGTAATCCGTAGTTAACACCTTGTATGAGGTTTTTAGCTATAAATAGGGCTACAATCAGCTTTGTAAAGGAGCTTAGACTTGGTGTATTGTTACTATAGTAAATTCCAATTGTTACTTTGCTTTAAGTTCATTTCTCTTTACATTTTCTGCACTTTTAGTTTCTGCACTTTATGTTTCATGTCATTTACAATTTCTGCACTTTATATTCTTGCCATTTACCTTTATGCAATTCAAATTCATGTTATTTATATTTCGTCAAGTGTCTACGATGAAATATCATGAGTAGACTCGTCTAGTCTTGGGATTGTTGGAAAAGTCTAATGACTAGATCCTAATCAAACCAAGCCTAGACTCTATTTTATTCAAAACTATTTTCCTATCTAATCTCATCGTTTTTAAACTCAATAGCAAGTGTTGAATGAAGTACCGAACGAAGAAGTTCAACAACTACTACTTCATCATTTCAAATATCAAGTGAAGTATCGAACGAAGAAGCTTGATATTGGAACAAATGAGATTCGACAAGGCATCTCAAAGCTTGATGGGAACACCCCAAATGAGTAGCTTTGCAATGTCTTGAGGCCATAAGATTCGTGCTTAATGGGTCTCATATAGCAATCAACCATGAGAATAGGCGTGATTGTTATTGGGATACATTCATGTATTTCGAAAGGAAACATGAATTACCTTAGTGAATCTTGTCTTTGGAAAATGGATTCAACATAGAATAGAGATATAGGCTTGACTATTTAAGATTCTGTCATTAGATATACCAATAATCCCAAGATGCCTTTTATTTTATAAAACTTAATCAAAGATATTTTCCAACTCTAAAACTTAATCTGTTCAGCTAACGTATTCTGAAAATTTAGTCGGTACTTACAAAACTTCCTGTGGATAGATATTTATACTACTCGATAATAACCGTGAACTTACGGTGACGTATCAATGGTTGGGCAACCAGAAAGTGACGAGGTAATCATAATTGTGCCACCGAATAAGTGATGTGAATGTGATGGTATGGTAATCAGATAGTAATGGGGGTAATGGGCTTACTAAGATTGATGATTCACCAAATCTTGGGGTGGATACCTTGAGTACTGTAATCGGAGATTATAGTGAAAGAAGCTCGTCTCGATTGAGATCGCAAAATCACTATGCATATGGTGGAATGGACTAGCTATCAGGTTGATAGTGCACCAAGATAAATTTGTTCACCATCTCTCTCTCTCTCTCTCTCTCTCTCTCTGAGTATGTGTGTGTATGTGTTTATCGTTAAGTCGAGTTCTTTAACTTCACGTTGTTTTTTCTGTTTATAATGAACTTAATTATCAAAAGAGGAAATTTATTAGCTAAATGACGCTCGCTAAGCAAATTAAAGATTCTTCACAGGTGGGTTTCTGCCATCTCATCTCAGGATCCTTAGATCGCCTTAAGATGCGCTTAGAAAATTTGGCAGCTCGCTAAGCGAATGTGTTTCTATTTCTCTTCTTTGTTCTTTTAATCTCAAGCAACTAGGCATGGCAACAGACCCCGCCCCCGCCCAGACCCGACCGCCTTCACCCCGAATTTAACGGGAAAAAGCCAATTTAATTGGGTGCAGGTGCGGGGGAAACACGGGTTTTTAGTACAGGGGTGGGGCCGGGGGTCGCTGGATGCTTATACCCGCCCCGCACCCACTTATTAGAATTTACCTTATAAAATTTAATAGTCTTATTCCCATTTTCTATCAAATAAGTACCAAACTATTTTAATATATTGTTACCCTTTACAAATATGTTTATTAAAATTATCTTGCTCTTTTGAAAGAGGTTTATTATATCTTTTATTATTAATATAATTATTGTTTTTGTTGCTATGAAAAAAATGAAAAAACATGCATTTTTTTTATTTTTTTAAAAAAATACAATTTCTGCGGATGGGGTGGGGGTGGGGCCGGGAAACCCATCACCATTGAGAGTGTGGTTGGATGTTCAATTCTTACCCTCGATAGAATTTGGAAGCGGGGGCGGGGAGGTAATGCTTAAACCCGCCCCCGACCCGCCTCGTTGCCATGCCTTCAAGCATCTCTTGACCTTTTAAAACCTACAAAATCATGGGAAATATGTCATAGTATTGATTCACATGAAATACAACTATCTAATGTTTACAATGAATTAGGGAATTTTCATTAGATTACTTATGAAACAACAAGTTAACAAGTGTCCTAATATATATGTGAAAACTAGGGTATTTGACACTTATCAATATTCATTTTTTACTGGCTACTTATTGAAATGTCAAAACTAAAGCATTGAGATTATTGCCATGAAAATGATTATTAGATAACTATAGCCAAAATCTTGCCCAAAAATTAAATAGTCAAATTTTAAAACATGAAAATATAATTTAACTTTTCCTCCAAAAAATAAAATTATATTGACTATTGCTTCACTTTCTTCATTTGTTCTTATCTTATTTCTTGCTTACTCTTGGTTTGTCTTTATCATAGTTGAAATTTAATCACAGTTTCCATGGAAACAAGCACAACATCTAAATGGTTAGAGATATGGCTCAAGCACCCATAAATTGTTATTGAATCTTATCAAAGAATATATGCAAGTTCTTCAGGGGCGGTCCAAGGGTAAGGCCATTAAAACCCTCGTTTTAGGTCTACCAGCAAAAAGAATATTTTTTATTATAAACAGCCTCGTGTGGAGACAAAAAAGACCTCATATAACCAAACTTGCTTTATACCTCACTTAATTTTAAAGATTATTGGGTCGGCACTGAAGCTCTTCATTTTGTTACTCTCAAGCTTGATTATTTTGGGATTAAAGTTCCTCGCTTTGTTTGGTGAAACCACATTCCTAGTTTTAATTGAGTATTTCTTTAAAAATATATTTAGATTGCCTAGTTATAGATTCAAATTACCTTAAAATAAATTTTTGGAGTAATGCAGATGACTGGTAGTAATTTTACTGTCAACCTAGTTGAAATCAGTTTTACTGTGGTGATCCTCCTCGCTTATGCACCTCATGCCAAATAGCTTTTCAAGGTTTCACCTTAATTTCACTCTATCACCTTAAAAAACTAACACCCTGAATGTAACTAAAATACTTCGATATTAGAAACAATGCAAAGTGAAATAAGTGATTTTAAAGGTAAAGATGAGATAACCACCAAGTAAAAGTCAATTTCAACTTATACATTTTTACTCTCCACTTATATAAACACAAATAAATATAAAATTAATCCAACCATGAACACAACTTACTCTCAAGATTAAAAACCTTAAAATGATTATGCCGGTTATTCCAATTTCATATGCTTATAATCTTTCATGGCATAGTAAGTGTGTGTTAGAAAATGTTCACTTCTAAAGATTGTGTGACAGTTCAAAGGTATGTCATAATTTTTTAAGGTTTTATGACTTCACTCTCTCATCTTAAAAACACACACTTAATGGAACTACATTTTTTTATTTAGAAACAATGGAGCGCAAAATAACTTATTCAAAAGGTAATGAGGAGATATTCACTAAATAGAAGTCAATTTCAAATTATTCCTTTTATACTCACTTCTATAAAACATTAAATTACTTATTCAAATATAAAATTACTCCAACCATAAACATTAAATTACTTCCACCGCCCAACGCACTTGTCACAATCTACTTGCTATAAAGTAGGCTCACATAAGTTAATTTAAGATCCGGCTCATCTAAAGTCTAAAGTGAACAATTTATTTTTGAATGTAAAGTGGACAAAATCAACTGTTAATTAACAAATTAAATGTAAATATTGTGGATACGTAATAATAAATCAGGATTTTGTTACAATAATAATCATTGATTTCCTCATTTTATACTTTACTCACTTTAGATGGTCTTTGCCCGCTAAATTATGCCTATAAAACTTGAAAACCTCCATGTTAGTGTGATTTAGATAATGAGTTAATTTACTATTGATACTATATATTGGCTTAATTGCATGTTTGATCTCTTATATTTATTTTAGGTTTCAAGTTAATCTCTTATGTTTTAAACGTTTCAAGTTGGTCTCTTACGTTTTAAAGTTTTAAAGTTGGTCCAAAACGTTATTCACGGTAGAATAAGTTAATCTCTTGCGCGACATGATATTGAGTTTAATAAAACAAAAAGATTTAAAAAATGTTTTAAACTATATAAAGTTAAATTTCATCACCCATATTGCCAACTCAAATCTTTAAACGGACAAGTCACGGAAGGGACTAACTTATTCTAATGTGAGTAACGTTTTGAACCAACTTGAAATTGTTAAAACATAAGGGACCAACTTAAAACTTTTAAAACATAAGGGATCAACTTAAAACCTAAAATAAACATAAGGGACAAAACATACAATTATGTCATATATATTTAAGGGTCTTGTTAACGAGTGTCCCCGGGGCACTCTTTAAGCATTCCTAATAAAGAAATTATTCTTTAAAAATATTAAAGACTTCAATTTCCAATGCAATAAATGCACACACTTTTATAAAATCTTACCACTTTGGGTGCTTAAAGAGTGCCCCGGGGGCACTCGTTAACATTTCCCTATATTTAATGGAAGTTTACTTGTAATATTAAATAACATTTTTAGTAGTTTTTTTTATAAGCAAAATGTATTAATGAGAGTATAAGGGGTACTTACTATAGTCTAAACCCATTAGTGAATTATTTCTCATACACTTTAAAAAACAAGTTAAAGGACTATTCCACCAATCGGAAAATAAAAGATTTTTACTCCTAACTTCTCTACTCATAAACCAACTTCTCCTTTTCAAAAAAATAAATAAATAAACCAACTTCTCTACTAATAAACCAAGACCATAAAAATCTTTAGATGTTTTTATCAATCACCTCCAAAAGATTTGTCACCTTCTCATTGAAGAGTATATCATTTCTCTCCAACAAAATGCACTAAATAATGATAACCAAACTATGTAAGACAACTTTTTTGGGATCCTACCTTTAACAAGCAAATTGAAAGCCAAAAAGTTTTCAACCACATCGCAATTCCACTCTTTAGGATGCCATTCCAACCACTTGAAGATACAGTGCCTAACTGCCAATGACAAAGGACTCGAAAAAAACATAAGTGTCCTTGGGTTTTCACATCATGAAAGCACATCACACCATGTTGTTTTGTGATATACTTGTGTTATTCCGGAATTTGAGTAGAGAGAGATCTAACTTCATGGTAGGAGTTGTCCGCCGCTCATTCAAACACACGCTTAGTATCGTTTGATACTAGGTTTTGTTCAACATAACGAATGGGATGAGTTGATTATTGATTACTCATCATTTTTATATTAATTTTTGTTAGTTTTAGACTTAGTTTTTAATTAGTTTTAGTCTTTTTATAGTAAAAATCATCATCATATGATATTTAGAGAAAAAAAATTGATTTGTGTTGATTTTTCTCTAACCAGACAATCTTTAGAGCATTTGGTTTATTTGTGTGTTTTAACTGGTTTACATTAAGTTTTAGAAGTGGTAAGATGTCTAAGGAGTTTTGGAAAGTCAACCATGAAAGTCATTTCACAAGTATGCAAATTTGGAAGAAGAAATGTCAATGTTGTCATTTTACACATGGGTGCAATCAGAATTCAGAAAACCAGTGTTGCTGCCATTTTGCGCCTGGGCGCAGTCAATTAAGTTCAAGACCATTTCGCTGCTGCCAGTTTGCATATGGGCGCAATTTCACGTTTCAGGTTGCTTATTTAAGCCCAAACATCAGATTTTGAAAGGGATTGGAGAATTTTACATAGAAATTTGAGAGAAATACTTAGAAAAGGCTCCGAGAAGGTGTTGTTCAACCTAGAGGACTGGAATTGAAGCTTCTCATCCTCCACCTTTTTGTGTAATTCTTTCAATCCTTTTTTATTCTTTGTAATCAAGCCATGATCGGCTAATTTTTCTATTGTTAAGGATGAGATTATCTAGATGACAACTTTTGTTCTATGACTATACTTTGATTATTGAAGAAATTTATTGAATCATTTTTCTTATATCTGTTCTTAATGCTTTTATTGCTTGGCTGCCTTTAAATTGATTTACGGTTTATATTGTGAAACGGAAGTTGAATTTATAAACGCTTGAGATAAGAAATTCTTGCCTTTGTAATCTAGGAATAGATGCAAACCCTTGAAACCAATTAAGAATTCTTGTTCAATCATGTTTAATTCTAATCTTAAATTCACTAAAGAATTAGGTGTTATTTTAGGATTAATGATTTTGTCACTAAGGAATTAGGGCAAGAATAAATTAGAAAATTCGGTAATGATTCGAAAAGTCGATTCAATAGTCATATTCAAGTTGATAACTCAAGATAGTCATCTAGTGAAACTCATCCCTGACAATTTTATTATAAAGTTCAATCTAGTTTTACTTTGCTTAATTTTCATTATTGCAATCAAACAAATTCAGTACCTTTCTGTTCAATTAAGTTATAAATATTATTCAACAGTATAACGCGATCCTCGAGTTCGACACTCGGTCTTACCGTTTTAATTTTACTACTTGCACGATTTCGTACACTTGCGAAATCGCTATCAATTGCCGCTAGAAAAATTGACATTTTTGGCATAATATTGAATAGATCTTCTCGAATATTCACAAAGGAAGGTGGTTTGGGAGAAATTCAACAAAGAACACAATATACCAGCAAATTATGAGAGAAAGAATGACACTGAACCACAAAATAGACATCTTTATTTCCATAAATAAAACATTCAAGTTGTTACAAGAAAAACAAAATAAAATTTTCAATTACAAAGTCAAACTTTTAAGCTGCCACTCATACACAGAAGAAGTTACATATCTACGACTGTTCTGAATTTTCAAGAACATAACCGAACTTATGATGGTATTGCCTCATCATCCTTTCCATAGATGCGCTGAAGCTCACGAGTAGCAGCTTGGTATGATGCTGAAAAGGGGGAAAAACATATTAAAATAAGTAGAACAGATTAAATGATCTATGTTGACTTTAATATCTGAGGCAAGGGTTTGCTTGGGCATGCAAACTGAAAATTCCTTACCTTTCCAACTACGAAAGTTCCTTTGGTTGATGGTGGTTCCTGTCACTGTTTCAATAGCATCAAAAAGCATCTCCTGAGGACTGTTTTTCAGCTCTTGAACAACAGCATAGACGGACTTTCCATTCTCAAAGAATATGTGACTGTTGGGATGTTTTGACTTGGCCCCGGCGTGACGCTCAAATTCATATGCATTAAGAGCCTTCATGACAGAATTTATGCAGATCATTGCTAGGATTTATGCAAATTCATATGCATGAGCACTATTGCTAGGATTTATGCAGATTATTAGAATGTAAGTGATGTAATATGCTAACCTTTTGCCCCTTGCAGATATCACATGAACACAAGTACCCAGTTCCTTTTATGACTCCTTGAAGATTTTTCTGCCAATGAGAACATCAAAAGTTTTAAAATGTTAGTAGAAACAACTACAGTAGCTCGAAAGTAACGCAAGTAAAATTGAAACACAGTTTACCTCCCTTGACCATGTACAATATTTTACCGGAATGCCATCAAAAATACCAGTTGACAACAAACTTTTGACATTTGAAGGGAAGTTGTTAGTAGAAGTTTTCTTTGCTGTCTTTGGTTCTTTGTTTTTAACAACAGTATCATTTTTAGCATTAGATTTTGGAGTGCTATTTACAGGCGTATTAGGGTTTGATTCAGTCAGATCCTTCTGGCTATCTACACCATGAGCTGAGTTCTGGTTGCCCATTAACGGATCAGAACTATTAATGATTCCGATGGAGTGACTCGGTTGAGGATTAACATGAAAATCTCCAAAAGATATGGTACTGCTGTGACGATTACTCAGGTTTTGACTCACAGGTAAAGAACTAGAATTGCCGCTGTCAAACGATGAAATTGTTGAAGCAATGTTTGAATCCGCCTTATCATAGGAAGGAGCTGTAGTTGTGAAATTTTCTCCTGATTTCCCATAGGTTGGACCCATTGATGTAATGCTCTCATGCCCCATGGAATATGAGGTTCCCAGAGATATCAAATTGTCATATTCCTTTCCATATGTCTGACCCATTGTTATGAAATTTCCATCCCCCCTCTCAAAGGGCTGACCCATTGATAAAATATGTTCATCTCCCTTGCCATAATTGTGACCCGTCAACAAAAAACTTCCGTCCCCTTTATTGAAGATGTGACCCATAACAATGGTGTTGTCGCTTCCATTGTCATAAGTTGGGCCTGATGTAATATTGTCATCATTCTTATTGTAAACAGAACCTATTGAAAATGTATTGTTATCAGCTTGCATGCAATGGTCAGAATCTCTCACTTGATTAACTTTAACTTTCCTTATACCACCAAAATTTAGAGATGGTGAAGGGGCTCCTGTGGAATGAGACATTGACAGACCGATAGATGAATCATTACCATACTGATTCCCAAAATCATTCCTTCCCATGTTTAGATTTCCACTTCCAATTGACGGCGTGTTTTTATCAACTGAATTGTTAGACCGTACAAGACCAGATCCAAAAAGTCGGTCAGATAATACGCCAGTCACTGGGTGGAATCCCGAACTGCTTTCCCAGTGAGAAACATTCATTGCTGAAACTGGCCTATCACTAACATCTTCAACTGCTTGTTTCTTATTGCTGAATATTTGAGGTTCACTTGTATCCACAAACCACTGATGACTTCTCTTTGGTTCGACTCTCGAAGAATTATCATATCCAACATTTTCTTCAGCTATGCGGCCAACATCTCGGGGACTCCAGAAGCCTTTATTCTGAAATGACTAACCATAGCTTAGAATGCTTATCTTACATGATTTATCACAAAAAGAGCATAGATTCACCGATGCATTTTTAAAGGAGACATAATATTCCGTGTATGGAGTTTGAAATCAAATATTACTGGTTACAAGCCATAAATTAGTTAAAAAATAGGATAATGCTAGACATCACAGAATTGACACATCACGACGGTGTCACGAGCGTGCAAATTCAAACTACCAGGTTGAATGCTTAATAAAAAAATCACCCATAACCAGCCGTGATTTATGGAAGCAGTGAGATGCAATTGGTCAATAAGTGATTTGCTAGGTATTCGTGATAAAATCTGTCACTGCAAATAGCAGTGCTCTAAAAAAGAACATGCCGAATCAACATAAATCACAAATCCCCCATCAAGTAAGAAATTAAAAGAATTTAGAACAAGAATGAGACACATTTATTGAAGCATCTGTTTTGTGAATCTTCAGCCAAATTTCCTAAATTAAACACAAATCACAAAGCCCCCATCAAGTAAGAAATCTACCTTCCAATTTAAATAACTACATAGAAATAACAAAGTGAAGAATCTTCGTCAAAATGAAATCCAGAATCCATTTCAAGCATGCACACAAGTCATATTATTATTACCTCCGTGTTAACATCACACATTCACAATAAAAAATTATTAATCACTATGAAAATTAGCCCATGTTTAACCTCGCAAAACAATACCAGAGTTATGCATTTATAAACTTCATAATACTTCTTTACTCTGATCAGTTAGTGAAAAAATTATAATTCATCAAAATTCAGTTCCATAGAGCTACTTAAAAATCAACAACGTCCACTCACAATTCAGTAAATAACTAACAAATCATTAAGATCAACTAAAAATGAATGTATCAAATTCAAAGCATGCTTAAAAAAAGGATTAAAAAAATAAAATATTTTAGATGAAACTCATCCGATCACTATTATAAGTAAAAAATGAATGAAAAATCATTTTAAGGTTCATTGCATAACTTCATTTTAAGGTGCATTGCATAACTGATGTATTCAGTTTAAAATATAGAACATATACATCTGTTATTCAATTAATTTAAAAATAATGACTAGAGCTATGAAGCACCGATACAGACACTACACACGACACGGACACTGATACACCGACAGCGCTAATAATTTGAGAAAATCACATAATTCGATGTAATTATGTGTGTCGGTGTCGTGTCAGTGTCGGACATGACGTGTGTCTGACACCAGGACACGTCTAACTCGAGGAGTGTATCTGCTTCATAGGACCAGAGTTAGTATATGCAGTTCATCAAGCAAATCCATGCACCAACAAAATCAAACATCAAACAACATTTGAATGAAACAAAAACCTTTCTCTAAACTTAGAAACATACCATATCTCTCTCTTTGAAGATTACGATTTCACAAACTCACTAGTATAATGCATAAACCTTCAAACTCGATCAACTACACCATCAAATCAAAATCTGCATTAATGATCAAAACAATATTAACATAAACACAAAAGAAAAATAAATAAAAGTATTAACAAATAGAAGGGAAAAAAATGAAACCTAGAAATGAGGAAATGGAATCAAGAAATTGAAGCTACGATTGCTTTATTGAATTGAACAAGTTCGAAGCACCAAACCGGAACTAACGCCGGCGAATTTCCCGATGGTGGCGCTCCGCCGTTGATAGTGACACTTGAAAAAAACGAAGTGTTTTTGTGATTGTTGCAAATGGGTTTTTGTGGATGGATCAAAGATATAGTACGGTGCTTTCTAGAGTAATTAATTCTAAGTCTTATCTAACCGTACACGTGTCATAGTTCGATGTAATCTGCATGAAAGTTCGTGTCAAGAGGTTAATCTGGACCGTTGAAATTGTGTGTCTTTGCATTTGCATGAAACTGAGTTCTTAGCGCATAGTGGAAACACACGTGGGGTGTATAGTTTGTTTATTTATGATGACGTGGCGTGTTGTGATTGGTGGAATGAGAAACACTTGCAAGTATGTTACTAACTAGTACTAGAATTATTTCTAACATTAACATTGCCTTTTGAAGTACTTTTAACTTGTGAGGATAAGTTGTTTGAATATTAATTGGATTAAAATTTTAATGGACAATTTTTGTTTAAAAAAGTCTTAAAGATTTTAAAAGACTTTGTAGGACTTTAATGAATTTGATGATTTTAAAAGACTATCAAGATTTACAATTTGGATTTAAGTCGTAAGATTTTAAAGGATTTCAAATGATTTTATGGATTTCAAAAGATTTTATGAATTTTTAAAGACTTATTGAAAAAAAAAATTATCATAACACACTCTCTTTTTTATGAGAGAAATAGAGAGAGGAGAGAGAGAGAGATAAAGAGAGAGAGGGAAGAGAGAGAAGGAAGGAGAGAGGAGGGAAAAGAGAGTGAGAGGGAGAGAGAGAGGGGGGAAAGAGAGAAAGCGTGAGAGAGAGAGAGAGAGATGAGGGAAGAGAGAGAGTGAGAGAGAATGGAGAAGAGAGAGAGAGAATGGAGAAGAGAGAGAGGAGAGAGATACTAAAATCTTAAAAAGAAAAAACAATCCTAAGAAATCTCATGTTTTCATGAAAGATTTTTTCATGCTAAAATTTCACTAGAAAATCCCACAAAATCGATCAAAATCCAATTTATTAAACAATCTTTCGAAATTTGAAAAATTTTGAATACCACAAGACTTTTTTTAAGTGATGAAGAGTCTTGATTGAATATCAAAAGACTTTTTTTAAGTTGCAAAGAGTCTTGATTGAATACCACAAGATTTTTTCATGATAAAAAACTCTTTTAAAATCTCTTATAATCTTAATTCAATACATGTTTCTTACAACAAATATAGTATTTGATTATATTGAAGTACTATATTTGCAGGGTTTTAATTGTCCTGCCCAGTGCAAGGTTAAGTTTTGTGATTAAGAAGTATAACGACAATTAGGGAATCCTTGAATACTGTAACACCCATACTAACTTTATCTAGAATATTAGCATGTGTATTAGACTGATACTGGATACATTAAATTTTTCAATAATAACAATAAATGATACAACTGAATGAGTACAATTTTCTCGTTATACAACTGTTCAAGTACCAAAATAATTACTTATACAAAGACTGATAAACTCCTGAGCTGGTACTTGACGAGCAACTGCACTCCATCTAGCGTCTTCCTAAAGAACTTCTTCACGAACATCCTGCTAACCTGTAAGCCTGCACCAGAAGGATTGGGATGAGGCATAATGTCTCAGTGAGCTCCACCCAACCTACTGTTGGCAACCTCGGGGAACCTAGGGTTGCCATGCCTACTTTTGGCAATCTCGGGGATTCCTATGATCGCCAAGCTCTAACCTTTCCCATATAGGGTATACATGTCTGCTCCTGTTATCCTGTGTAGTCATAACAATTAAACTACATCCTGCTAAACTAGTGATCGAGGGGAAACCTAGGATCACTGCCTGAGCCTGATATCTGATGCCTGCCTGATAACTATTTCCTGCCTGATAACATAATAAAGTATAAACTGATACATATTATTATGTTAGATGTTAGCGTTTAACAAACATTATTATCTGAGTTGATTTTACAGAATGCCCCCGAGTGGAGTAACCCCGGAGTACATTCCCCTGATAACCGGTGAAAATTCCTATCTGAGGCTAATCACCGGACTCCTCTTGCCTGAGTGTGTGGTTATCCTCGCGGAAGATTCCTGCTCGTTCCAGCTGTATCTGGAACCCCCTGTGCTCTAACTGGCAAGAACACAGAAGACACACTATAAACTTATGCGTGGTTATCCTCACGGAAAGTTCATGCATGTTCCAGCAATGCTGAAACCCCCTGTGCTCTCTAACTGGTCGAGAACACAGAAGACACAAAGTTTATCCTAATAATTAATATTATTCCTGGTATATTAAATATAATTATCCTGATAATTCCTGAACATCTATATATATATAAGAGTCGTCATGTAGGCTCCCTAACGGGCTGACCTATCCAGAATAAATCTGAAGCGTACCTGTGCCATGACTTGTCAACATATATATACATGTTTATACATAATCTGTATAGACCCTGATAATTAACCTTGTACCACTACCTAGGGTACATCCTATCCTGAACTGTTGCGTATATCCACAGTGTCACTCTGACGTGAACAACTGGGACACGCCTTGATGTACATCTAAATGTACCTGAACCTGAGGAACTTGGTACCACTGACTAAGGTACTCTCTAATCTGCCTGATTAAGGGTATCCTGAAAAACAACCCTTAACATACCTGAATATACTTCTCTTCCTGTTAACCTATTAAAGGTTCTAGACATATCGTTATCATATGTCATACTTATGGGGTTACTATCCCATCTATAATTATTCTTGTTCCTCTTCCTGAAATCCTGTGGGAAACTACCCATCACTCTATATGATACATATCTTTATTCTAGGTTAATCCTTGAAGGTTCTTGTATATCACTACCCGAAAGCATATCAAAGATCATTGACAAGGTACAGCTGTTTATAATAAAAATGCCATCCTGGGCAGGTTCGCTTTGCGACCCTGAGCGTCGCTCTGCGATCCCTGCGTCTGAACCTTCAGACTCTGAAGTCAGCTTCTGAAGGTTCAGAGTCTGAAGCTTTTGCAGAGCGTCCAAAACTTCGCTCTGAGACTCAGCTTCTGATCACTTCGCAAAGCAAAGTCTGGGCGATGGTTAGACAGTAGCAAAACCCTGCTACTTCGCAGAGCAAACTCTTGGTCGCTCTGCGACCGTAGCAGAACATAGAATTTTCTGAAAAACATGTTTTAATCTTGAAAACCTTGGTACCCAACTGTCCAGTGATCTTTGAAAACATGCCAGAGACTCATTTGAACGATAAAAACTTACTGTGAACCAGGATTAAGCAAGGATCAAGCATATCTATCAAAAAAGGGGGAAAAACTATCCTTTACTTAAATCTTTAGAAATTGTTGTGATTCTCACACAATTATTACCCAAAAAGATGAGGGTTACTCTAAGGAACTCACCAAGTACTTGCTGATCTTGCCCAGCTTCCTTTCACCAAAACCCTAGCTTTGGAATTCCTCTTCTTAACTTGTTTTCCTTAGCTTCTCTTGCTTCCATCTTTCCCAACAGCTTGCTTACTTAATATACCAAGAGTTTTGGGAAGAAATCTGATGGATTGGAGCATGCTGGGGTGAGGGCCGAATTCTAGAGAGAGAGGGAGAGGCTTTTCCAACTTTGTAGAGAGAAGGGAAATGAGGAAATGAAGAAAGTCTTAACTTTCCCCTATATAAAGCCCTTCCAACTGATAATTACGATTTTGTCATTACTCACTCATAATTCCTCTGATACTGATAAATGCTACGCCTGAGCGGGATGTTACACTCTACCCCCCTTAAAGAAATTTCGTCCTCGAAATTTAGTGTCCTCCTGAGATTATGAATGAATAAACTCGTCATACCTCTGACTTAGTTGTTCCAGACATCCTCTACTAATTTAATTCTTCCATTCAACTGGATTATTGGGATTCCATGGCTACCCTGGGGTCTGACATGTAGATTACTCATGCATCTCGATTAATACCTGGATGATTAGAATTGTTCCTTAGTCATGGTTTCCAACTCTGTAAGTCAAAATATTTGACAATCTCTCCTCTAACTGAAAAGTCTGAAGCACATTTCACAAAAGGCGTGCGGTTATCTGAACCAATACTCGACTCACTTGACTATGCCTTTTGTTCACACACTTCGTGTGAATCCATCTTAAGATTTTTAAACATTAATTACTCTTACTGAAACCATAAGTTTTCCTCATTGTCCGTATGGTTTTACCCTGACGACATCGGTCAATCTTATTATCCCCAAATAATTCCATTGAATTATTTTCTTTGACTTTTGCCTCGTATGACGACATCTCACATATATAATTATACCATAATTATACCGTTTTTCACATAGGACCGTTCTTACTCTAAAACATCTGATATTGAGTATCCTCAATAGAATCAAAGACTGCTGTAACCACTCCCACCATCCATATACAAGTAGGAGGCATCACTTCTAGTTCTTGTCCCTTTCTTTCTGTCACCCTGGTGTAACACTTATCACAACCATAAATATTGCTTCCATTAAGAAATTCTCAAGGGTTCGCGGAATTCTTATCGTAGCGTTAACATTTCTTTACCGAGTTATCCAAAGCTTACAGGAATTTAGTCCAAGTGATAAGTGGTATACATCGTCTCCCATATCATCATATGATACAATTCATAGAGTATAATTTACATACATGATTGAGTACGTGTACACTATTAACGGGTACACAATACATCACATCATTTCCTGTCCAACTAACGGGACAGCATTCTTACTCAAAATATCCTTGAGACAATACCACAACAACTGGAGACTCTCTTCTCATTCTTAATTCATGTTTATTCCCTGAGCATACATTATCACATAGCATAGATCATGGTTACACTTGTCGATATTGTGAACTCATTTCTCATTTCTGAACATCGAGTTCAAGATCTTTGTTTTCAAAAGAAAGCTCTACTCTGATTGCTACCTGTCATACCCCAATTTTTGACCTAAAATTTCTTTTTTACTCGTCTTTTGGTTTGGAATTTTTTTCATCGTTCCAGACGAAATTTCGACAGGGAGGTATTTTAAAATACCTCATTTTTTTGGTTCCGAAGGCGACGTTTTTTTTATTATTATCTTTATTTGTCATTTTTACTTTTAGCTTTATTATTTTCCTTTTTATTATCATTTTTATTTTATTTTTATTTTATTTTTCGTTTTTTTAATTTAATTTTAAAAAAAAGTCTGACTTTTGATCTTAATGTTTTTTAATAACCATTTTAATGGTTTCTTTTTTTAGTCTTTTGCTGATTAATTGTGTTTATTGTCCATCATTGGCCTTTAAGTCACATTAATTGGCATTGCTTAATAAAAAGGAACACAGAGTCAGAACACAGGGGGGGCCAATTTCAGTCAAATCAAAATCAGAACCACACCATAATCCTAATCACACATACAGCAAAAACACGGCCACAACCCAAAACACACGTCCCAGCCACTACACAGTCACACACACAACAACAATCCTACACACCAACATAAAACCACAACACTTCCTCCCCACACCCAACCTCACTCGTACGGCCAAACCACCCAACATCAGTCGCAAAACACACACGCCCCATCAACCATAAAACACCATCAGCCGCAAACCACCACTCACATCTCCTCCTCTACAGCCCTCTCACGGCAAACCACCATCCAAACCACCCAACACAAACACATTCGAACACGCACCCACTGCCAAACAGCCGCCTCCATCTTCCTTCAACCCCCTCACGTACGGCCAACACCTCTCCCCCAAACCACCGTAACACGGCCGTAGACCCACAAAGCCACCACCAAACCCAAAATCGCGCCTCTCCCTCACCCACGCACATAGACCCAAAACCGAAAAGACAACAACCTTCCAAAACCAGCGACGGCGACAACATCGAAAACATAACAGCTTGCGTTTTAGTGGATTTGTGTTTTTTTTTTTTTTCAGATTTGCTGTGTGAGAGGAAAAGAGAGGAAGAGAGAGCGCTGAGAGAAAAAGAGAGGAAGAGAGAGCGCTGAGAGATGAGAGAGAGAAAGCTGTGTTGAAAATGAGATAAAAACCGGCCTTTTCATGTTATAAAACACCGAACCGGTTCGGTTCACTCGAACCGAACCGGTCTGATCTTCTCTTCTTCCCTTCTTCAGCCCATACACGGCCCAGCTTCTTTCATTTTCATTTCTGCATTCTTTCTACTCTTCACAACCCCCCTTCTGCTGACAGCACCCCCCCTTTCCTTTCCTATTTATTTATTTTTATTTCTTTTTATCTTTCCTTGCATTTTATTTTTTAGACCTTTTTGTTATTTAAGTTCATGCATTTTATTTTAATGCCTTTATTTTTAACACATCATGCATTTTTTATTTTTATTTTTATTTTCCTTTTATTTCATGCATTTTTCATTTTATTTTTATTTTTAGCATGTTTACTTATTGCATTTGCAATTTTTATTTTTTATTTATTATTTTGCCATCTTTTAGAATGTATTTAGTTACAATGTAAATATAAATGAGAACTTGCACTGACACTCGCACTTTATTTATTCCGCTTTATGTCTTTTATTTTTATTTTTATTTTATTTCGGCTTATAAAAGAAAAAATACAAAAACTATTAGTTTAGTTTAATTTCAAAAGGGTTTCGTGGTGATCCAACGTCATCACGGAATTTCCCCGCGTTTAGTTTTTAGTTACATTTTTTAGTCTTAGTTAATTAAAAAAAAAAACAAAAAAACATGCAGACAATATTGAAAAAAACTCAAAAAAAATCTTTTCTTAATAAACCTTGATTTTCAATCAAGTGTCCGTTTTTTCTTTTTATTTTCTTTAAATAACCATTAATCGGCTTTAATTACACTTTAATCATTTTCAAAAATAAAAAACACAAACCAATTCCATTTTGCCACTTGGCTTTTATTTTTAAAACCTTTTTTAAAACTAATAAAAAACACCAAACAAATCAACCGTTATTTCTACCCCGAACTACGAGGTTTTGATCCCTCACGGGTACGTAGGCAGAGGACCTTGTCCTTCCAAATCATTAAAAACAAAAAAACATTTTCTTCTCACTATTCTAATTCCTTTTTTCCTTTTAAAAAATAATAAGCAAGTTATAGTCAAAATAAATAAATAAAATCAAGAGGTTCTCGTAGAGTACTACGAACGTTTAGGGTGCTAACACCTTCCTTAAACGTAACTAACCCCCGAACCTTAATCTTTAAAAATGTGGTAATTTAGAACTTTTTTCCACCTTTCTTTAAAAAAAATTAAAAGTTCAGTCGTGAAATAATATTAGTGAGTCAACGCTAATCAAATAGCTTGATCTCCGAAAATCACCGCGACAGAAATGGCGACTTCACTGGGGATTACACTTGAGGGTTGAGCCTAACTTGAATTTATTTAATTATTTTGTGCTATAACTTGCTTAAAATAAAAATAAAGTGTAAATATGTGCATATGTGTTTTTTTTTCCTTTTACGTGAGTGGTGAGATAAGTCCTACACTCGGGCTTGAGGGAAACATAAGATAGGATGGTGGTATAATCAAAGTGCCATACCAGGAGTAGTCTTGGGTTTTGGTACATGTGATATAACCCCACTCAATGGAGGTCTCTTAAAGGTAATACCATGTCAACATGAGTAGTCGTGTTTGACATTGTTATTTTTAAGTGGCCTATGAAGTTGAGGACCTTTAGTTACCTTTAACCCATCTTGGCCTTTTAGGACGTAGTGCGGTGGCTAATCAAGAGTAGTCTTGAATTGGTTGATACGCGATACTACACTCAAACGAGACTTTCCTACGAACGTCGTTGGACCGGGAGTAGTCCCGTAATCCGACAATATTCGGAAGTGGTCGATGACTTTGGGAACTTGGTAGAACCCGTGATACAGGTACATTTGAAACCATAGTCCTTACCAAATGGCGTGTTTACCCTTGACTCCAACATTTTGGACTTAACCTCATCATGTTTTCTCCGATTCTTTAGCATAATCATGCATACATGCATCCATGCATAAACTCATTTTTTCATCCAATTACCGAAGGACTTAAACAAGTTTTTTAAACATCATAGAGGAGCACTAGGAAGTACGCCTTCAAGAGCCCTGATTTGTTAAATTTAAGGAAGCTAGGAGTCTTTAAATTTTTCCTGTTAAAATCTAGCTTCCACTAAAGGACTTTTGAATTGGTCCCTAAAAAGGGAACTGTTTGTAATGCTCAAAAGAATGTTCAACTATGATGTTTACAATTACTTCAACAAAGTTCTCCGATAACAAATCTTTCTTTTTGCATAAGCATAATCATGCATCATATCGCATCCATAGTTTCCCAAACCGAGTCCCACATTTTGTCTTTCCAAAGGTCCATCTGCCTAGTCCAAGAAAGTGGTCCGACGCATACCTTACAAACCTACTCGCATTTACAACACTAGGGCATATCAGAGAAAAAGAATGGAACATTTGGAGCAAGAAAACCAGAACCTCCGGGAAAAGGTGGCCAATCTCCGGGAAGGGATGGAGAAGTTGACCTCCATGATGAATGCTCTGTTGGCTTCCCAAGCCCAGACGTCAGTTCCTCAGCCTGCTGTTACTACTCTTGAGCAGCCAATCTTATTTGCTTTACCAACTTCTACCATACTTGCTCCACCGCCCGGCATGTCTAGAGCTTACCCATGGGGGATGCCATTTCTATCAGACGAAGGTTTTCATCCCACTTCTTTTGGAACCCCAACTCCGGCTATCCAGAAATCAGCTCCAGCCCCAACAAAGGCCTCGGCAGCAGTATCAACAACAACCTCGACAACAGGCTCCCCAGCAGTTCGACAACAGAATCGGGTTCAGCGGATATCCCATTTTGATCCAATCCCCATGGCGTATGCAGAGTTGCTTCTCGCTTTGCTTGATAAAAATCTTGTTCAAACTAGGGCACCTCCTAAGGTACCTGAAAGATTGCCAAGGGGGTATAGACCTCATCTTTCTTGCGCTTTCCATCAAGGGGCACCCGGTCATGACGTTGAGCATTGTTATGCCTTGAAAGCCGAGGTCCAGAAGCTGATCCAGGCCAACATCCTATCCTTCAAAGGGTCGAGTCCCGATGTGCAAGCTAATCTACTACATGACCATGGGACCCCATCTGTTAATTTGGTGCAAGATTGCTCAGAAGCTCACCCTGGTGAAGAAGGTGGCAGTGAATTTTGTAACACATGGCAAAAGTTACTGCAATTGGATCGTTGTTGACATTCCCTCAATTACTCATGGGTCCAAGGAATGTGTTTTAGTTGTCTTATCTTTTCAAAAATCCTTTCGTTTCGCCCGATACGAAAGTGAAATCATGTAGGGCTCTACTTTTGTCTTCAAGTTACCACTATCAATGAAAAATTGTCGTTTCTTTCGCGACTTTTTATTTTTATTTTACTGTTTTTTCTGGAAAAATGGTAACACAAAAAACCCAAAAAAAAATATTTTATTTTATTTTATTTTAAATCAATTTCAAAAGGTCTGCATTTTTCACTCATTTTCTAAAATCAATCATCAATCATATGCAGACTAAGCATCAATAAGCCCGTTGAACACTGTAACCCTATGCTATCTCCCGACTTTGAGTTCCCTGTTCACGAAGCTGAAGAGGAGGAGGATGAACAGATTCCCGAAAAGATCTCTCTGTTACTAGAATATAAAAGAACATCATTCAGCCTCATGAAGAAGCACTCAAAATGATTAACTTGGGTTCCAAAGAACTGCCATTACAGTATTCCTGGTCAAATCCCAGATGAATGGTGCCATCGAGGCTGCAAAAAAAACAAAAACAAAAAAAAACAACAAACAAAAGCAAAAAAGAACAAAAAGAAAGAAAATACACCAAAAAGATGGTGCAGAAGATGGTAACCACTTACAAGGACCTGCATGGGATGTTACCGTATGCTTTACATGGACATCGCACTTCAGTACGTACCTCAACAGGGGCAACCCCCTTCTCTTTAGTGTATGGCATGGAAGCAGTACTCCCTGTGGAGATTGAGATTCCATCAATGAGAGTTTTAATGGAACCTAAGTTATCAGAGGTTGAATGATGTCAAAACAAATATGATCAGAGAAACGCATGAATGCTTTGTGTCACGGGCAATACCCGTGTGTTCCAAGAAGGAGGTCTTGTGCTCAAGAAGATCTTATCTTTTCAACCCGATTCCAGGGGCAAATGGACGCCTAATCATGAAGGTCCATATGTCGTCAAGAGAACTCTCTCCGGTGGTGCAATGACTCTTACGACTATGGATGGTGACGAGCTTCCCCGTCCTGTGAACGCCGATGCAGTCAAGAAATACTTTGTCTAAAAATAAAAGAACAGCTCGGTAAGTCGAAAACCCGAAAGGGCGGCTTAGGTAAAAATGAGCGTCTCGGTGGACTGAAAACCCGGAAGGGCGGTCCAGGCAAAAATTAGAGACATGAAACAGAAAATAATCATCCTGATAGGTTGAAAACCCGAAAGGGCGATCTATGCAAAAATTAAGGATCAAAAGACAAAGTAACTGCATCAGGTTGGCCATGACTCACTTGGGGCATAGTAGCTGTCAAAGAGACTCTAAATCTGAAGCATCCAAACAGTGGAATTCAAAGTTTTTAGGGAGAATAGCGGTTATTGTGTTCAATGTACCTTCCCCTTATATTTACCATTTTCCAAACTTTGTGAAATCCGTGGAGCCACGCCATTGGCAGGCCACCACTCTGTTAAATAAATTTGAGCCCGTGCCTTTTATTTGGAATTCCCATTTATTCTGTTTATAAAATTTCTTCTATTTTTTGATGGTAGTACTTGAAGCGAAATATTTTTCAAAAAAATCATAAATCTTTTTATATTTTTGGAAAGCATAAACAACAAACACATTCTCTCGGAACTCATGAATAAGTGGAGTGTGCGTCAACATCTGTCCCAAGAACGGGTAGACTCTGCAAGTTAAACATGGTCGATTGCTTGAAAAAAGAGAAAAGAAAAGCTCGGTAAGTCGAAAACCCGAAAGGGCGGCTTAGGCAAAAATGAGCGTCCCGGTGGATCGAAAACCCGAAAGGGCGGTCCAGGCAAAAATTAGGGGCATATAAAAAGAATATATTCCCGGTGGACTGAAAACCCGAAAGGGCGGTCCAGGCAAAAGTTAGGGATTCAAGAAAGAAAAAAAGAACAAAAAGCATGGCCACAGAAACACCAGTTCTTCTGTCAGGTCTATGGATTAACACGTCTCCCCCAGGAAGTGTTTGCTCCCCACCGGTTGTTGCATACATCGGGCTTTACCCCGTCAATGTTTTGATATATTCCCAATGGCATCATTCCCAATGAAGATTGCAGAGTGTTCGTACTGCGCCGTCGATCCACTTTCCATCTTACCTGTCCAGTCTTGTCTCATCAAGTTCATCGGTCATACCATCATACAAGTCAATCCTCCATACAGTCATACAAGTCGTATTGTCATACATACATTCATACATTCATGCATATACACATTCATGCATATACAACATGCACATAACATCATTCAATACATGGTTGCATTAACCACCCTGAGTCTTGTTTTTCATGTCAATCAATCATGAACAATTTGTGACTCTTTTTCCCCAAGTGTCATCCCCAGTATGTCTGGTCCAGAGATGTCACCCTCTTTATGCCAAGCGGCAGTTCTTTAACGAACAGCTTGTGCGTACCTTTATTTCTTGTCGTCAATGGCAGTTCGGCAACAACCCGAACAGTTGACATCTACCTTTATCTCTTGGTCGTCAATGGCAGTTCGGCAACAACCCGAACAGTTGACATCTACATTTACTTCTTGTCGTCAATGGCAGTTCGGCAACAACCCGAACAGTTGACATCTACATTTACTTCTTGTCGTCAATGGCAGTTCGGCTACAACCCGAACAGTTGGCATCTACATTTACTTCTTTGTCGTCAATGGCAGTTCGGCAACAACCCGAACAGTTGACATGTACCTTTATTTCTTGTCGTCAATGGCAGTTTGGCAACAACCCGAACAGTTGGCATTTACCTTTATTTCTTGTCGTCAATGGCAGTTCGGCAACAACCCGAACAGTTGGCATTTACCCTTTATTTCTTGTCGTCAGTGGCATGTTACTTTTATTTCCGTCTTTACCTCAAGTGGCGAGCTCTACAAACGGGCAGCTTGTGGTCGGTGTCTTTCCCATATCCTACTTCCTTTTTTCAGCTGTCAATACGATAGTTGATCCATTCCCCAGTGAAACTGTGTTATCCCCCAGTGGAGTCGGATCCCTTTCTTTAACGAACTCGGGTATCCTTTTGTTTTGTTTTATCCCCAGTCAGGTCATCTTCGCCGTCTTGCACTTGCATTTGCATCACGAGCATTTCATACTCTTTTTGTTAGGTCCAAAATTGGCGTACTCTGTATTTAAGTCCCTTCGACCCGTCGAATCCAAGATTTTCTCTTCAAATCTCCGGACGAAGAGACTTAAATAGGGGCATCTGTCATACCCCAATTTTTGACCTAAAATTTCTTTTTTACTCGTCTTTTGGTTCGGAATTTTTTTCATCTTTCCAGACGAAATTTCGACAGGGAGGTATTTTAAAATACCTCATTTTTTTGGTTCCGAAGGCGACGTTTTTTTTTATTATTATCTTTATTTGTCATTTTTACTTTTAGCTTTATTATTTTCCTTTTTATTATCATTTTTATTTTATTTTTATTTTATTTTTCCTTTTTTTAATTTAATTTTAAAAAAAAGTCTGACTTTTGATCTTAATGTTTTTTAATAACCATTTTAATGGTTTCTTTTTTTAGTCTTTTGCTGATTAATTGTGTTTATTGTCCATCATTGGCCTTTAAGTCACATTAATTGGCATTGCTTAATAAAAAGGAACACAGAGTCAGAACACAGGGGGGGCCAATTTCAGTCAAATCAAAATCAGAACCACACCATAATCCTAATCACACATACAGCAAAAACACGGCCACAACCCAAAACACACGTCCCAGCCACTACACAGTCACACACACAACAACAATCCTACACACCAACATAAAACCACAACACTTCCTCCCCACACCCAACCTCACTCGTACGGCCAAACCACCCAACATCAGTCGCAAAACACACACGCCCCATCAACCATAAAACACCATCAGCCGCAAACCACCACTCACATCTCCTCCTCTACAGCCCTCTCACGGCAAACCACCATCCAAACCACCCAACACAAACACATTCGAACACGCACCCACTGCCAAACAGCCGCCTCCATCTTCCTTCAACCCCCTCACGTACGGCCAACACCTCTCCTCCACCACCAAACTCACGGCCCTCTCCCCCAAACCACCGTAACACGGCCGTAGACCCACAAAGCCACCACCAAACCCAAAATCGCGCCTCTCCCTCACCCACGCACATAGACCCAAAACCGAAAAGACAACAACCTTCCAAAACCAGCGACGGCGACAACATCGAAAACATAACAGCTTGCGTTTTAGTGGATTTGTGTTTTTTTTTTTTTTCAGATTTGCTGTGTGAGAGGAAAAGAGAGGAAGAGAGAGCGCTGAGAGAAAAAGAGAGGAAGAGAGAGTGCTGAGAGATGAGAGAGAGAAAGCTGTGTTGAAAATGAGATAAAAACCGGCCTTTTCATGTTATAAAACACCGAACCGGTTCGGTTCACTCGAACCGAACCGGTCTGATCTTCTCTTCTTCCCTTCTTCAGCCCATACACGGCCCAGCTTCTTTCATTTTCATTTCTGCATTCTTTCTACTCTTCACAACCCCCCTTCTGCTGACAGCACCCCCCCTTTCCTTTCCTATTTATTTTTTTTTTTATTTCTTTTTATCTTTCCTTGCATTTTATTTTTTAGACCTTTTTGTTATTTAAGTTCATGCATTTTATTTTAATGCCTTTATTTTTAACACATCATGCATTTTTTATTTTTATTTTTATTTTCCTTTTATTTCATGCATTTTTCATTTTATTTTTATTTTTAGCATGTTTACTTATTGCATTTGCAATTTTTATTTTTTATTTATTATTTTGCCATCTTTTAGAATGTATTTAGTTACAATGTAAATATAAATGAGAACTTGCACTGACACTCGCACTTTATTTATTCCGCTTTATGTCTTTTATTTTTATTTTTATTTTATTTCGGCTTATAAAAGAAAAAATACAAAAACTATTAGTTTAGTTTAATTTCAAAAGGGTTTCGTGGTGATCCAACGTCATCACGGAATTTCCCCGCGTTTAGTTTTTAGTTACATTTTTTAGTCTTAGTTAATTAAAAACAAAAACAAAAAAACATGCAGACAATATTGAAAAAAACTCAAAAAAATCTTTTCTTAATAAACCTTGATTTTCAATCAAGTGTCCGTTTTTTCTTTTTATTTTCTTTAAATAACCATTAATCGGTTTTAATTACACTTTAATCATTTTCAAAAATAAAAAATACAAACCAATTCCATTTTGCCACTTGGCTTTTATTTTTAAAACCTTTTTTAAAACTAATAAAAAACACCAAACAAATCAACCGTTATTTCTACCCCGAACTACGAGGTTTTGATCCCTCACGGGTACGTAGGCAGAGGATCTTGTCCTTCCAAATCATAAAAAACAAAAAAACATTTTCTTCTCACTATTCTAATTCCTTTTTTCCTTTTAAAAAATAATAAGCAAGTTATAGTCAAAATAAATAAATAAAATCAAGAGGTTCTCGTAGAGTACTACGAACGTTTAGGGTGCTAACACCTTCCTTAAACGTAACTAACCCCCGAACCCTAATCTTTAAAAATGTGGTAATTTAGAACTTTTTTCCACCTTTCTTTAAAAAAAATTAAAAGTTCAGTCGTGAAATAATATTAGTAGGTCAACGCTAATCAAATAGCTTGATCTCCGAAAATCACCGCGACACTACCAAAAATAGCACACTTAATCTTTAATCCTTTAATAATAACCTGAACTTACGTAGCCCTTTACTGTAGACTACAAGTGACTTTTAATCTGTATAAAAGTTCTTCTTCCTTTACTGGTGAACATTAAGTTCAAGAATTTCCGAACTCTTCAGCTAAGATACGTTTGATATCAACAAACCTGCTCGGTCAGAACCCTCCTACTTTAACATTCCTGACTGCGTACCACGGTTACTAATACATGTCACATAACTGAAAATCTGTTACACTACTATCTAAGTAGTATAAACTTTCCCTGATAAGTATACACAATACTAAACATAACCTGATACATGCAACATGTTATCATAACGTGGGCACAATGTGGATTAAACTCACATGCCACTGCATTATCGTTTCTGATCAATTCTTCAAATTCAAAAATATCATCTTGCAAGTGCAACCTTTACTAATGTTGCCTTATGCTTAATCCTTTTGACTAAACTTACTCTTCAAGTCCACTTGAAGTTACTGAGCTAAAATAGCTAAATTACTATTAGCGGTGACTTCCCTTGCTCTAGACTTATGGTGCTAGAAACACATCCTTCTTATTCTTATCACAAAATCTTAAACTGCTTCGATTTCCATTCCTTATGAGTTTCAAAGTTCATAGTATTCCTCAGCTTAACTTTTAAAATTTCCTATTAGAACTTATGATAAGTTTGAGACGTCACTGCTTACTCATATTATGTGGTTCAATAATTGGGCACTTATTGCCTTTCCTGCGGTACATCTGATAAGGACTTCACAAGCATCCTTGTTCCCTAAGCTTCAGCTTAGAACTGTTCGTTAACCCATCCTTGGATTACTTTTCCGCTGCGCGACTCTGATTAACAATACACCTTGGAATAGGGGTAATACACCACTATTAAATTCCCTAGTTAACCTCGTTCCTTAATGACTTGTAGCTATCATTGCAGAACCATCTTACGTTTGTTGATTCTCTTGTGGCTTAAACCACATGTTTAACTTACTGATTGATCGTCATCTGACTTTGTGTTTCCTTTCGGACATAAATCATATACTTACTTTCACGGAAATACGCCAAAACCTGTAAACAGTTTTCAGCAATTGTTACGAGCCCAACAATGCTCCCGACAAAACAGCTTATACACTGGTTCTAACTTTACTTTCCATATTCTTAATTCTGTAACCATCTCATGGTCAGCTCAACATGTATAATCATTAAAACATTGCAGAAACCCTACTAAAAGCATACCTGAAACAACTGAAGGTCACACATTAACCACTTGTGGCAACTTCTAAAAACAATTTATGGCTTCTGGAGATCCACATCTTGCATATACCGAATCCATTGATGGATCGAGTCTCGTTCTATAATTATCCGTAAGGATTTCATATCCATTACCTTCTCCAAGACAACTTAGGTCAACATAACTTTACCATATCTCTCAGGTTACTCCTCGGGTTTCTTCGGAAACAATCCAAGGTCTGTATATTCTACCACCTTGAAAGCATACAAACATAAGGTGATCCCTGTCGGCTTTCCAGAATACCTGTGTAAGGAACCCATCACAAGAAAACATAGAACTCCTTACATTAACCATAACCTTAACTTTAACTCGTGCGTTAGCGACGATCTTTCTGATGTTAGAGCTTCACAATAGTCCTTGGATGATTCCTGATTATTTCTCAAAACCGGTTTACTATAATCCGACAACATGTGATTCAATCTTTGCTCCATGCCCTTACCAGGGGGTCTCCTTCACTTATCGCTACACTTGCGTTTCTCTTACAAAGCATCTTGATGACTCATAGTAAAGAAAGGTAATTTGTTTCTTCTGTCCAATAATTCGCTTAATCCATAAATAAGTCTCTTAACTACTGGATATTAAATTCTCATCTGGTTCGAGTGCGCGAGTCCTCCGATTCTTACACACTCTATCCTTGCTGGCAGTCTAGAGGTTCCAGTAATCAACTGATAATTCTCATTCTGAGTTTTTGGGTCTGAAGGGTGAACCTGTAGCCTGTTTCTAGGTTTGAAGCTTCGCAGAGCAAAGTCCTGGTCGCTCTGCGATCGTAGCAGAACTTAGAATCCAGAAACTTACGTTTTAACCTCAAAATCTTAGTTCCTAGGTTGCAAATCATTCCTCAGAGTATTCCATAAGGAGTCATACTCATAGTCTTTCCGAGTTAACTTCGGTCTCTAAAATCTCACCATAATTCCTTACTTCTTATGTCTCCTCAGACGAGACATTTCTCTATGACGCGTCCATCTGTTTTAAGGTACTCCACCTTATTCTTAAATATCTTTAATATTCCTGAAACTCGGCCATTAACAGGCTCCGTTACTTTACGGTTTGAAAACCACTACTTGGCATTGAATACTTCTTCGCCAATTCTTGTCTTAAAAATATGACACCTTAAACATGCTCCTCATGCGTTTCATTCCTCCACGGTATCATTCAGCTCTCAGATATTTATTCTAACTGTCATATACTAGAATGAGTTGATCAGGCTCAACTAGATGTGACCCTTAGAACAATATCCGAAACCCAATGGTCCCACTACTTTTATTGAATCTTTAATGACCCAAGGCACGATCTGAACGACCTGCTCTGATACCAATTGTAACACCCATACAAATTTTATCTAGAATATTAGCATGTGTATTAGACTGATACTGGATACATTAAATTTTTCAATAATAACAATAAATTATACAACTGAATGAGTACAATTTTCTCGTTATACAACTGTTCAAGTACCAAAATAAATACTTATACAAAGACTGATAAACTCCTGAGCTGGTACTTGACGAGCAACTGCACTCCATCCAGCGTCTTCCTGAAGAACTTCATCACGAACATCCTGCTAACCTGTAAGCCTACACCAGAAGGATTGGGATGAGACATAATGTCTCAGTGAGCTCCACCCAACCTACTGTTAGCAACCTCGGGGAACCTAGGGTTGCCATGCCTTCTTTGGGCAATCTCGGGGATTCCTATGATCGCCAAGCTCTAACCTTTCCCATATAGGGTATACCTGCCTGCTCCTGTTATCCTGTGTACTCATAACAACTAAACTACATCCTGCTAAACTAGTGATCGAGGGGAAACCTAGGATCACTGCCTGAGCCTGACACCTGATGCCTGCCTGATAACTATTTCCTGCCTGATAACATAATAAAGTATAAACTGATACATATTATTATGTTAGATGTTAGCGTTGAACAAACATTATTATCTGAGTTGATTTTACGGAATGCCCCTGAGTGGAGTAACCCCGGAGTACATTCCCCTGATAACCGGTGAAAATTCCTATCTGAGGCTAATCACCGGACTCCTCTTGCCTGAGTGTGTGGTTATCCTCGCGGAAGATTCCTGCCCGTTCGAGGTGTATCTAGAACCCCCTGTGCTCTAACTGGCGAGAACACAGAAGACACACCATAAACTTCTGTGTGGTTATCCTCACGGAAAGTTCCTGCCCGTTCCAGCAATGATGAAACCCCCTGTGCTCTCTAACTGGTCGAGAACACAGAAGACACAAAGTTTATCCTGATAATTAATATTATTCCTGGTATATTAAATATACTTATCCTGATAATTCCTGAACATCTATATATATAAGAGTCGTCATGTAGGCTCCCAAACGGGCTGGCCTATCCAGAATAAATCTGAAGCGTACCTGTGCCATGACTTGTCAACACATATATACATGTTTATACATAATCTGTATAAATCCTGATAATTAACCTTGTACCACTGCCTAGGGTACATCCTATCCTGAACTGTTGCGTATATCCACAGTGTCACTCTGACGTGAACAACTGGGACACGCCCTGATGTACATATAAATGTACCTGAACCAGAGGAACTTGGTACCACTGACTAAGGTACTCTATAATCTGTCTGATTAAGGGTATCCTGAAAAGCAACCCTTAACATACCTGAATATACTTCTTTTCTTGTTAACCTATTAAAGGTTCTAGACATATCATTATCATATGTCATACTTATGGGCTTACTATCCCATCTATAATTATCCATGTTCCTCTTCCTGAAATCCTGTGGGCAACTGCCCATCACTCTATATGATACATATCTTTATTCTAGGTTAATCCTTGAAGGTTCTTGTATATCACTACCCCAAAGCATATCAAAGATCATTGGCAAGGTACAATTGTTTATAATAAAAATGCCATCCTGGGCAGGTTCGCTTTGCGACCCTGAGCGTCGCTCTGCGATCCCTGCGTCTGAACCTTCAGACTCTGAAGTCAGCTTCTGAAGGTTCAGAGTCTGAAGCTTTCGCAGAGCATCCAAAACTTCGCTCTGCGACTCAGCTTCTGATCACTTCGCAAAGCAAAGTCTGGGCGATGGTTAGACATTAGCAAAACCCTGCTACTTCGCAGAGCAAACATTGGTCGCTCTGCGACTGTAGCAGAACATAGAATTTTCTGAAAAACATGTTTTAATCTTGAAAACCTTGGTACCCAGCTGTCCAGTGATCTTTGAAAACATGCCAGGGACTCATTTGAACTATAAAAACTTACTGTGAACCAGGATTAAGCAAGCATCAAGCATATGTATCAAAAAAAGGGGGAAAAACTATCCTTTACTTAAATCTTTAGAAAATGTTGTGATTCTCACACAATTATTACCCAAAAAGATGAGGGTTACTCTAAGGAACTCACCAAGTACTTGCTGATCTTGCCCAGTTTCCTTTCACCAAAACCCTAGCTTTGGAATTCCTCTTTTTAACTTGTTTTCCTTAGCTTCTCTTGCTTCCATCTTTCCAACAGCTTGCTTACTTAATATACCAAGAGTTTTGGGAAGAAATCTGACTGATTAGAGCATGCTGGGGTGAGGGCCGAATTCTAGAGAGAGAGGGAGAGGCTTTTCCAACTTTGTAGAGAGAGAAGGGAAATGAGGAAATGAAGAAAGTCTTAACTTTCCCAATAAAAGCCCTTCCAACTCATAATTACAATTTTGCCATTACTCACTCGTAATTTCTCTGATACTGATAAATGTTACGCCTGAGCGGGATGTTACAAATACTCATTCAGTCTTTGTTGGAATTAACTCTGTTGATTATTAGTTTATGACTTGTCTATGGATTTAAGAAGGCTTAATTAGACATTTTGTCCCTTAATCAATTTTCAAGTTTCGTTTTTGTCCCCTAACTAATAAGTTATGTTTTGGTCCTTAAATATGCTTCCGTCAGCCAATTTGGTCCCTCTCTGTTAATTTTAAGCTAAAATGTCTTAGGTGAACCAACATTGTAGGTGGTCCACGTAGACCTTATTAATTTATTTAATTTTAGCCCTTTAATTATTTTTAAACAAAATAAACCTTTGAATCATGCAAGACCATTGGATCAAATAATGAAACACCACCACATGATTTTTCTTTCATTTTCTTCATCTTCTTCCTTCTATTTCTTCATCATCTTCATCCATATATTCAGACAAATGCAAACCAGAAAACATAAAAAATCCTTAAAACCAGAAAGCATAACACCATCATCATCATCATCATAATCCATTTCATATTCTCATATCAAACTATATACACTACTATATAAAGCTACATGAAACAAAAAGGGAAAGGGAAAGTGAAGAACAAGCACTACAAGAAAACTGCAATTTAGCGTCGGCCAAAAACCCACTCTAACAGGGCTAAAACCGACGCTAACACAGATTTAGCGTCGGATTAGCGTCGGGGTCGGGGGCAGGCTAAAAAATTCGAAGTTACTGGGTAGAGTCGGCTATTTGCCCTCCGAGGCTAACATAGCGTCGGTTAATCCGACTCTAAAACCGACTCTCCTTAAAGCCGACGCTATTAAATTCAAAATAAAAAAGTCAACAAATTAATTTAGAGTTTGCCAGGCCGACGCTAACTTTAAAATGTAGAGTCGGCTACACTAACGCTAAAGTCAACTTCGAAACCAGTCAACTAAATCTTTTAGAGTCGGCCAGCCCACTCTACAGTCAAACAAGTCAACTAAATATTAGAGTCGGTTAGGCCGACGCTAATTTTTTTTGTTTTTTTTTGCTAATTTTTACTGTATACAAATAATCAAATGATTGTTTGACTTTGTTGGCCAGATAACTTAAGGAAGAAGAAAGAACCAATACTAGGAGTTACAATGAATACAAGATGATGATTGTTAAATTGAAAGTAAAAAACAAAACTTCAAACACAATAAGAAATACAAAACAAATTCAGTTCAGAATTCAAGGCACTACTTATTCTATCAATTCATGTCCTTCATACAACAGAGAAACATGAAAACCAAACCCCTAATAGGATATCTTATTTATAATTCAACAGTTGAGTCATTCACCCAACAAAATAAATAAATAAAAATTCACCTAAAAAATTCAACTGTTGAGTGTGATCCATTTACAGAAGGACATTCTCAAAAAGTGTTGCATTGTTTTGTATAAATGAAGCAAATGCATTCCATGGAAAAAAACTCCAGAAATGAATTCAAAATAAATACTCAGAAAATAATCTAACATTGGTCCTGCATATAATACAAGTGATTTATCTTATATACTTCTATTTCTAATAATAATCATTGCGGTGCTAATTGGTTCATATACAATACAACAAGAAAGTAGAACAGAAAATAAATGATTTTAGATACTAAAATATTCAATCAGAAAATAAATGGAACTTCCTCTTTCACACTAAATCCAGTCCAAATTATTCAAAATATATAATAATCATTTATGATAAACTGCAAACTAATTTCCTGACGAATCATCATCTTCATAAACAAAATATTTGATAAATACTCCAAAGAGTTTTGAATATGATAATAAACTAAATGATGGAAAAAAGGGATCAAAATCCAACCAAAACAGTTAGTTGCATTGATGCTAGACCTCAAAAGTCAAATCTCAAATGACTTTCCTGAGCTCTCCGGTATTCAGGGCGTATTGGCGGTGCTGGGACAAGACTGGCGCCACCTGAACTGCCACTAATATTGAATCTAAGTCATCAGAAGTGGGTTCCTTATGTTTCTTAGCTGCATGCAGAATTGTTTGCAAGATTTGCAGGGGATCCCCATGGCTGACAACCAAAATTGCACATCTGCAAGATGTGGAACGGAATGAGATTGATTGATACTAGAATATGAATAAAAATACCAAAACATACTTAAAGAAATAAGAACAATCTTGATGTTTAATAACCATAGATGAAAAACCCCGTGCACTAGATCACAAGCCAAAATAAAATGTTCACTATCTGAAATTTTGAATAGTATTTGCATGTCACATTGATGTGGCACAAATTGTGTGAGTGACATTGGCAATTATAATGTGTTGAGTGTGAGTTACCTTATCATGAGATAAAAGCTCAAAGGAAGGACCAAAGTAGCGCTCTCGAAGATCTTGGATGACCTGCAAGCATAGTAACAACAGTTTTGAAAAGAAAAGTAGTGTATGAATGAAACAAAACAAAGTATTGATCGAGTAGACTCACTAACTAACCTTACATTGAGGGCCATGAAAAGGAATATTCAATGAAGTTGCAACAAGATTAGCAGTGTGGGTTGTTCTTGAAAAAGGGGAGTAGCAAATGCGCACATTAGCAAGTGGTATATTGTTAGACTCTAGTTCCTTTTGAAATAAATTTCCAGCGAGTTGTGCTTGATTAACGCCGTCTGGGGCCAATTGGAATTCAGGGAGAATACCATTTCACTGTTATCGCAGGATAGAGAATGGGTTCTTTTACAAATTAGAAAATAACACACAAATTAAGAGATAGTCTACTGCAGCAAGCAATTCCTATCCCGGAAATTCGAAAGTTTTGGTCTATTCCAATCAATATTCAATTTCCCTATTTATTCAATAATTGTCTAATAACATAGCTGCTGCATAATACGTATCTGCAGCCTAATAACATAAAACTGTCTAACTGGTTCAGACCGTTCACTTTGAACCTCTAGGCTGCCTCTCACAATCTTTACTAATAAGAGGTCTAAAAATTCTTAGTCGGCTTTGTGACATGTGAACCAGTTCATCAGCATGCCTGTTTTAATAAATTGAACGGACCAGCTATGCGTCCAGCTCCCAGTCAAACTGGCCCATGATGGTTTTTATAACATTGGGCAAAAGGTCTCAGATTTAAGTTGGACCACATCCCACTCAAGCAATTAGATTGTAACAGTACCACGTAGAAATAGTTACTGTTCATAAATACAAATACCTGAATTTGTTCCCTTAAGCTTAAAAAATACAGGACAGAATCGGACAGCTACAACAGCTTTGCTTTGCTACTAAATGATAAAAAGTATGCTTTTGGGATTGTATAATGTCTAAGCTGATAGACATACCGAGAAAGATCTTTTCTAGAAAATATGTAAGCTGCATTTACAGATTCAGACGCTGTACCGATTTTGTAAGAACCTGAAATGGGTAAAGACGTGAATTTTTCAATTAGAAGCAGACCATGTAGCAAAGCTAAGCAGGAATCCATCCTTAAAGGAAGAAAATAGTATATATCATTCAGCAGTTCAGCCTATAAGTTGCATCTAAACTATACCGCAGTTCACTAAACAACAAAGGGGTAAATTAAAAGCTGTCTGGACATCAGTATGCAACTAACAATACATAAATTTTGGAATTCAGTTTTTGATCTGACCACTTCATCCACTTTCCTGTGAATGAAACATAATGGACTATGAAAGATTCAAGAACTAACTTGATTGTAAAATAACCTCTATGCAATTATGATAGGATACTGAGTTTAGGCTTTGGCCCAATTGATGTGGTGACTGTGCAATTATGTCGCTACGTACATTATGAAATGTCAATATAATAGCATTAGAAAAATGTTGCTATAATGTAATCAAATGGTTATACTTGTTCAACAACCTATTAATTTATTTATTTCACACCCGATAATTTTCTAACCAATGGCTATATGCGTTGAAAGTTAATTATCACTTCAGAGGAGCCAAATCTGTAGGATATCAAGAGACAAGTGAGAATTAAGTTGATTTTGGATGCTTGTTTCTGAACCAAAGAGGAATCTGAAAGAACTTTCAATCTATTATTCAGACCCCTACTTTTATTGATACCAAATCAAAGTCAGTAGTAAAGTTGAGGAATTTGTATTTGTAAATCAATGATATAGATCACGTTTTTTCAACCACCTAAGTTTAGCATAAAAAGTTGTAAATCAATGACAATGGAAGGAAGGCAAGAAATATGGAAACCTACAACAAGATTTAAGTTTTGATAATGACAATCAGAACATCAACAATACGTTTGGAAGGAAAAACTAAATTGTTAAAATTTTATGAAACTAAAAATCAAGATAAATTCACTTGCTTGTCCCAAAAGGAATCCTTTGGAAATAGATTTGGGTATTTAACAGTTGGCTGCAATATTATATTTTTCACACAAACTATTAGAGAAACAAGTAAAAGTGTGTTAAACAAAATAGACATATGTTTGAATATACAACAAGGGTTCCTAAGTAACGCCCAATTCATTAAGCTTATAAAATAGGACCAGCCTTATCCTTAATAATCTCAGCAACTTATAAAATTTTAAAACAAAAAAGAAGAACAAACAAATACATGAGCAAAAGAGACGAGTTTACCCATGAAGCAAAGGGAAAGCCCAAACGAAAGATGCAGAGGGAGATGAGTGATTTCGTTTGGTCTGATCTGATCTACAAACCTTTGGTCTGATCTGATCTACCACCAGGGCAATTGGCACGTAAATCGCAAGAAGGGTATTGAACTCCTTCTTAGTTAGTTTCAGAGTTAAGATATGATATCATTCCTTTTTTTGTAGGAACTGGACCGTGTGCAGGAGGGTTAGCATTGCTTGTAAGCACCTGAAAACTTCTAGTCCTATATCCTTTATCTGCATCTGCAGGAAAAAAATAGACACACAGAGTAACATTAATGCAATGGAACTTCTAGTGCTATATCCTTTATGTAATACATATACCACTATTGTCTGAAGTATCCTAATAGTAAAAAACAATGAAAACTAATGTGCAAGCAAATAAGACACTTTATTTAACTGAAAATCCATTTTAGGTACCTCATATGTTTCCACAAAAAAGTTAAAGAACCTTTTGGAGGAATTTGTGTTTCTGTATTTGTTGTTATCAACCTCAGGTTTATAGATGAAACCTCCTTTAATTTTCTCTAGCAATTGCATCTCTTTTTCATTATTTTTCCCACACTACTTCCATGGACTTGGGTAGTGTATCAACTTTCATGAGCATCTGAAAGAGCAAAACATTATAATCATTAGTTAATGTGAGAATGGATATGGTGAAAAGTGGAGTAGGGATCATGACTATTTGTTAAAAGAAATGGAGCACTTAATTATTATGATTTTGGGAATACAAAGTCTGTTACATCACAAGTTTATGAAATATGTGTTTTGCATCTAAAACTATATAGTATTGGAGTCTTTTATTTTTTTAAAATAGAGAGGATCCCTTGTAGACTACGAAACGCTAACACATACACTAACACTCTAGACACAACACATATACTAACACGAGACACTAGAAATAATTTTAGAATATAATAGGTAATTGAATGTCATTGTGATAACGTCGTGTTGGTTTCAGACACATTCCGGTCACGCCATCGATCTGAATTGTTTATGCTGCATAGCTCATAGAAGTGGGTAACCATTGTTACTAATACCTTATTTTCATCATCTTTAGCTTTCAAACTACAGTCTTTGGTTCCACAAGGCTTCCTCAATTTGATGACCTCTTTTTGAAGCCTATCATATAGAAAAACTATCCGTCACGGCAATATTCATAAAATAGTTAGGATAACAGTTACAAAAATCATAAGCCTTAAAATAAACAAGAGATTTACCATTGGTTTTTTTTCTTTCCAGCACGTAACCTTTCCCATTGAAGCTACTGGTGTTTATAAACGTAAGCACGCCTTGTTTCATGTCCAAATGGAGGAGGCTTTGCTTATAAATGTCTGCATTTTGTTATATTTTGTTAATTATCATGTAACAAAAAAAAAATGATTGTTACTTATCTTAATTCTGCATGTTTAATGAATTTATATTGACTAACCAAAATACACTGAAATGATTTGATGTGTACAATATTACCCATCAAAGGGAAAATTATGAAAGTGCATTTAGACATTATTAAGCAGAAAGTGTAGATTAGATTTCATCAGCAATTCTGCTAAGTTATTTAAACAAGAATGAATATCCTCTGATGCTAAGATCGAATTGGAACATATTAATGAGAAGTATACACTCATTAAAGGAAATCTATTAACCTTAGTTGATTTGGAAAGAAAGCAGATTTCCATTTAATATTTGGCTCTAATTAGTTGATGCCCCAGGATGCACTCATTGAAGGAAATCTATTAATCTTTTGTCGGTGTTATCCGTATGGTTAGACAGTGGCACTGCTGGGTGGTGTGTAGAAGCTGCAACTGGGGGTTTTTTCTGTTGTTTTGGGTGTGACAGCAGCTGCGTGAGCAGCTGTGTGTTGTTCCAGTATATATTATGCACAGCAACATATATTATGCTGTGTGTTTTTCTTAAATTTCCTTTGACACTTCATAAAATGCACAGCAACAAGAAAACACAATTCCATCAAATAAAAATCACCCATTTTATCATAAAACAATAATCCCAAAAAACAATTAATTCTACAACTACCCAAAAACAAAAAATTCAAAACAAAATCACTAATTAACGCCCAATTCATTAAGCTTATAAAATAGGACCAGCCTTATCCTTAATAATCTCAGCAACTTATAAAATTTTAAAACAAAAAAGAAGAACAAACAAATACATGAGCAAAAGAGACGAGTTTACCCATGAAGCAAAGGGAAAGCCCAAACGAAAGATGCAGAGGGAGATGAGTGATTTCGTACCGGCGGTCAAAGATAATGACTGAGTTGAGAGCGATGGCGGTGAGAGGGAGAGAGTGAGATAGATTAATGGAGAAAGAAATTTGGAGATTTAGGTTTTCATAGATGAAAGAGAAAGCTATTGACTTGAATGACAATCGACGGTGGTGATGGAGTGATGGCACTGCTGGAAAGGGAGAGAAGTGAGTAAGTCGTAGCCGTTGGAGAAGAAACGGGTGCCGGTGCCGGTGCCGGTGGTGAGGACAGAGCCGGGAGTGGATTGATGAGAAGAGAGAGTCGTGAGAGTTGAGAGGGATGAGATTAGATCTGAAGTTCAGAAGAAGTGGATAGGGAGATGTGTGGGTGTGATTGAATTTTTAGAGTAATTTTTTTGTTGATTTGAGTAAAAAGAGGTAATAATAATTTTATAAAATTAAATTTTTATTAGTAAAAACAATAGAGTCGGATAGGCCGACTCTATATCTGGTATGCAAAGTCATATGTAGGTCCCACTAACATGTAGCCTCGGCTAGGCCGACTCTATTATTTTCCAAAAAAAAATAAAAATTCGAAATAGATCTAGCGTGACATAAGCCGACTCTAAGGGGACGCTATTAGCGTCGGTGTCGGTGGCCGACGCTAAAATTGGAGGCTAAAATGCTGTTTTCTTGTAGTGAAGTTTTTAGAGTTTAATCTCTTAATTGATTTGAACATAATGCATCAGAAAATATTATAAATTCAGATCAGAAAAAAAAAACTTTGTTATCTCTTCCATCACAATAAGATTTTCAATTCAAATTCAATTCACCACAAAGAACACCAAAATTTAATTTCTTCACCAATTCATAATAAAATCAACCCTAATTTCAAAATTAAACCCTCCAAATCCTTAACCCCTTTCCCCAATTTCAATTTCGGTTTCCCCCAAATTTCTTAAACCCATAAAATGAAAACAATTAGAGGTAAGGATTTTAATTAAACCCGTATTTGTGAGTTTTAAGAAGAGAACCAAAAGAGAGAGGTGGAAACCGAAAATTAAAAAAAAAGTGAGGTAGAACAATTTCAATTTCATAGCAACCACCAACCACCACTGCCAACCACACACTCTCTCTCTCTCCACGAGCCTCTCTCTCTAGATTCTCTTTCTTTCTTTTCTTTTTCCTCTCTTATTGACTGTGCATAAAACATAAAGAAGCTTCTGTGTTTAAAAATAAGAGTTGTTGTTGTTGGTTATAAGGGTGGTGTATTGATTTGATTGTCTGTTGTTGTTGTTGTTGTTGTTTTTGAGTTGATGAATTTATGAATTTGTAAGTTAAAGATTAAGTAATTTGATAATTTATGGGTTTTGGGATAAGAAGAGATGAAGATTGAAAAATGAATTTGAGTTTTTTTTGTTTGAATATGTATTTTTTTTTTGAAAGAAAGTTTGAATATGTATGAATATGGATGAAGAAGAAGAAGAAATAGAAGGAAGAAGATGAAGAAAAGGAAAGAAAATTCGTGTGTTGGTGGTTCATTATTAGGTCTAATAGTCTTGCATGATTCAAAGTTTTATTTTGTGTTAAAATGATCGAAGGGGTAAAATTAAATTAATTAATAAGGTCTACGGTGAACCACCTATAATGTTGATCCACATAAGACATTTTATGTTAAAATTAATAGAGAGGGGCCACATTGGCTGACGGAACCATATTTAAGGGACCAAAACGTAACTTTTATTAATTAGGGGACCTAAACGAAAATTGAAAATTAATTAAGGGACCAAATGTCCAATTAAGTCATTCAAGAAAGTAGAACACGACCTGTGATGAATCAGTGGAAGTTTTATTTTAATATCGCCACAATTCCCTTCCGTTTTTGTTGGAATTAACTCAGTTGATTATTAGTTTATGACCTGTCTTTGGATTTAAGAAAGTAGAACATGACCTTGTGATGAATCAGTGGAAATTTTATTTTAAATATCGCCGCAATTCAACCAGTTACAATTTCGGCGTTCCCTTAAGATGAGTCATAGCCCTAAATTCATACTTAGATTCGATTAAAAGAATTTAATTTAGAAAATAAGCAATTTACTATTGTTTGGTTCTGACGGAATTAAGGTTGTCAATCCTAATCTGCTCCATCTAAGATATGGTATAGAAACTGACATATACAAATTAAATCAGACACATGAATCATTAATTGAATAAAAATTTCATTAATTGAATCCAACAAATAAGAAGAGATTCATCGTGGAAGAACAAATTGATTATATTGAATTACTATATTTGAAAAAACAATATTAATACTAAAATTGTTTCCTAAAAAAATTAATATCTAAGTTAATTATGCTGAAAGTACTGCATTAGATATATATTTTCTTATGTATGTATTAGATATATTTTTCATTATCTTTCCTCGAAGAAACATATTTTTCATTACAAAAAATTAATATTAAAGCACTTGGACTTTTAATGAAATAGTTTTTCTATTTATCTTCGGTTGATATGTTATTGAAATAAAACTTTTATTTGTAGTTTCTTTTGTGTTTACCCTTCAGCTTTTAGGGAGAAAATGGTTTATTAATCAAGAATTCGGTTGGAAGATAGATAAAGTATGGTCAATAATAGTTTTCATCAAAACTAGCATGGTCAAGTAGACCAGAAAAGAAGAAAAAGTGTGCAGAATCTAAGAGGATATCTCATACACTAGGTTGGAAAATCTAATAGTCAGTGGGGATTGGACTAGCTCAGTTGAGTGAAGCAGGATAAATTGTTTTGTGTGATCTTCTCTATCTCTTAACTCTTTAATTTGATAGTTCAGAAGAAAACACATTCAATCAATCTCTTCTTGTATCAAATTTACTCTAATACATACTTCAGATACTTAGATCTGAATATCTTCTTGAGGTTTAAGACGCAACTAAAATATTCAAATGGTCACAATTCAAACCTTCTTCCTTGTGACCATTATTTTTACTTTAATTAGCATCAGAGCTCTTCCTCTAATAATCTAAACACCTAACAAGTGTTAGAGGAAAGATTCAGGAAGAAGTAAATGGTTGATCAAAGAATCTCACTAGCATGCTTCATTATAAAGGAGGCTCTCAATCAAGACCACCTTTGTTCAATGTGCTAAACTACATCTTCTGTAAAGGAAAGATGCAACACTACATCAAATATTAGGATACAAGGATGTTGAGGGTAGTTACCGATGATATGTTCCTATGATTGCTCAAGAGAATGAAACTTGAATTGAGAAACCAGAGGAAACATTGACAAGAGCATATATAACAACAAAGGAGTGCTCTTGAATGCAAAAGCTCATCTAACATTATCACTTGGCTTGGGTATGAAATAAAGTGAAAGAGTGTCACGCTGCTTTCAAACATGGACATGAGCTTAGAATTAGAAAGAGAAAACCAAGTTTGATAAACCATGTGATCCACCTCAAGAAGGTAGGGAGAGGCACCATCGTTGGTCTTCTGGTTGCTGAATGCATTAACAACTATCAGACAAGATAAATTTGTTGAAACAAAGACGAAGTTCCTATTCATCTTTTATTGTTATAATATTTTTCTCCTAGGATGTGCTTTTACCTACTACTCAGGAGAATTGATCATGTACACCGAGGTTTGATGGGATATTTTTAGATTCCAAGTTTTTGACCCTTTTAGATGTTATATTAAACAAGATTTGATTTAAGTTTTTTTATAAAAAATGTTTGATTTAATTTTATGGATTCATCTAATTTTTATGTGGTGAAAAGATTTGTCTACTTTTATATGTTGATCAATAATGAATTAATTTTGTCGAAACAAAAACAATATGATATTAATAGAATAATATTAACACCTAAATATGTTTCTCATATCAGAGCTAACGAGGTGGTGGATGAAGCTCGCAAGTGTAACAAAGAACTACTGTTATTTAAAGTTGATTTCGAAAAAGCCTATGATTCTGTCGATTGGGGTTATCTAGACTTGGTAATGGATAAAATGTATTTTCCTGTGTTGTGGAGGAAGTGGATGAAAGCTTGTGTATGTACTGCTACGACGTCTGTGTTAGTTAATGGTAGTCCTACGGAGGAATTTCCTCTTGAACGGGGTTTACGTCAGGGTGATCCTTTGTCTCCGTTTCTTTTTCTGCTGGCGGCTGAGGGATTGAATGTTCTTATGAAAGCTATGGTTGAGTCGAGTATCTTCACGGGGTACAATATTGGTTCGGGTAATCCTATTTTAATCTCCCATCTTCAATTTGTTGATGATACCCTTCTTTTGGGGGTTAAGAGTTGGGCGAATGTGCGAGCCCTTCGGGCGGTTGTGGTTCTTTTTGAATTGATGTCGGGCCTGAAGGTGAATTTTCACAAGAGTATGTTGGTTGGGGTCAATGTTTCTGCATCTTGGCTGTAGGCCGCGGCTATGGCTTTAAATTGTCGCGTTGGTAAAATTCCATTTGTGTATTTGGGCTTGCCTATTGGCGGTGATCCTCGTCGTTTGTTGTTTTGGGAGCCTGTGTTGACTCGAATCCGTGATCGTTTGTCTGGGTGGCGCAGTAGATTCCTTTCTTTTGGTGGTCGCTTGGTACTCCTTAAGTCTGTCTTGTCCTCTCTGCCTGTCTATGCTCTTTCCTTCTTCAAAGCTCCATCAGATATTATCTCTTCTATTGAATCATTATTGTTAAACTTCTTTTTTTTTGGGGGGGGGGGGGGGGGGAGTGGGACCTAGGAAATTATCTTGGATTGCTTGGAGTAATATTTGTAAAAGTAAGGAGGATGGCGGTTTGGGGGTGAGGCGGATGAGGGAGTTTAACATTGCTTTGTTAGGTAAGTGGTGTTGGAGGCTATTGGTGGATAAAGGGGGTTTGTGGTATAGGGTTTTGGTAGCTAGGTATGGTGAGGTGAACGGGAGGTTGGAGGTAGGGGGCCGGAGTGCTTCTTCTTGGTGGCGAGAGGTTGTGAAAATCCGCGACGGGGATGGAGGGGCGGACGGTGGGTGGTTTGCAGGGTGCGTCGATAGGTTTGTTGGGTGTGGTTCTACGTCGTTTTTTTGGACTGACTCGTGGTTTGGTGGGGTTCCGTTATGTGAGAGGTTTGGCCGTCTTTTTGACTTAGCTGTTAACAAGTCGATATCGGTGGAAGATATGTGTGAACTAGGGTGGGGGGTAGCAGGGGAGGCATGGCAGTGGCGTAGACGGTTGTGGGCGTGGGAGGAGGAGTTGTTAGCAGAGCTTAGGGTTTTATTGCTTGACATTTCTCTGCAGCATAATGTTCCAGATCATTGGAGGTGGAAGCTTGACTCTAGTGGGGGTTATTCCGTTCGTGGTGTGTACCAGATGCTCTCTAAACAGGAGTCTCCTCCGGTTGACGATTGTTTGGATCTCACTTGGCACAAACAGGTACCCTTGAAGGTGTCTATCTTGGCTTGGCGACTGGTTCAAAATCGCTTGCCATCTAAAGATAATTTGTTGGCTCGTGGTATAATTTCTTTTGAAGATCAATCTTGTGTGTCTGGGTGTGGGGGCTTCGAATCGGCTGAGCACTTATTTCTCAATTGTTCGTGTTTTGGCCCTTTATGGAGTCTGGTCCGGGGCTGGCTCGGTGTTTCATCGGTTGATCCGTCCAATGTTAAGGATCATTTTATTCAGTTTGTTTCATTAGCCGGTGGTTTGCGCTCTAGCCGTTCTTTCTTGCAGCTCGTGTGGCTTTGTACCGTGTGGGTCATTTGGACTGAAAGGAACAACCGACTTTTCAACAATAAGGAGAGCACCATCTACCAACTATTAGATAAAGTAAAAGTTCATACTTTTTGGTGGGTGAAAACTTGTAATATTAATGTTCGTAATAATTCTCATTGTTGGTGGTCGAGCCCCTTTGTTTGTATGGGCATTGGCTAACCGACTCTTGGATGCTTTGGTGAACCGTGTATTTGATTTTTGGTGGAGCTCTGAGTTGGCACACCTTGTGCTAATTTAGAGGCTCTTCTTCTAGTTATATATATCTCATTTTTGCTTGTTCAAAAAAAAATGTTTCTCATATCAGTTTTGAAAAATATATTTTGGTGAAAATCTCCTTACGCCGTTTCTAATACCCCGCCCATTAATTAAATACAATGATTTAACAACAAATATAGTTTTTTTTATCAAAATAAACAAAAAAAAACATAAAATATAGTCAATGAAAAAAGTGTAATTACCTTTAAAAACAAGATAATTTTTTAATTTGTAACTAAAATCTATTTTTAATTATTATTCATTCATTCCATTGACCAATTTTAATTTAGCTTTATAGGCATCATATGGGATTTTCTCCCTGAGTATTGTCGTTTACGGCATCAAATACAAATAAAATGGTGTTTTTGACAAATTATAATAAAAATTTAGTTTGGACAAGTTTTTTTTCCTAAAAATATTTTTTTCTTTTTTTATATTGTTATATTTAATTAGTGGGAGGGATATGAGAAAAGGTGTAAGGAGGTTTGCATCAGAAAAAAATTCTTCAAAACTAATACGAGAAACATATTTAGCTCACGATATTATTGCCTTAATTGCATATTGTTTTTCTTTTGACAAAATTCAATCATGATTGATCAACGTATAAAAGTAGACAAATCTTTTTCATGAAATACAAATTTTAAAAATGACTTGTAAAATGGTAAAAAAACTTGGAATCTATAATTATCTCAGAATACCCCCAGTGTGCTTTATCAATTCTCCTCAGTAGTAGGTAAAAGCACTTCTTCGGAGAATCGTATTATAACAACAAAAGATGAATAGAAACTTTGGTTTTGTTTCAACAATTTCTTAATGCCTTCAGCAACCATAAATCCAACGATGCAGCCTCTCCTTACCCCCTTGACATGGATCACAAGGGATATCCAACTTGGTTTTTTATTTCTATTCGTAAGCTCTTGTCCATGTTAGAAAGTGGAGTGAAACCCGATTCAATCATGGTTAAGGACGACATTGACCAATTTAAGACTGTTAATGATGCTATTAACTCATACTCGAAGAAAAATCAAGATAGATTCATCATCTATGTCAACACCGATAATTCACTTGTTATAGATATCGACCTTGACATAGATGATGAATCTATATTGATTTTTCTTCGAGTATGAGTTAATAGCATCAGTAACGGTCTTAAATTTGCCACTACCGTCCTCAACCATTGAATCGGGTTTCACTCCGCTTTCTAACATGGTCAAAAGCTTAGAAAAAGAAAGAGAAAGCCAAGTTGGATAAACCATGTGATCCACCTCAAGAAGGTAGGGAGAGGCTGTAACAGCCCGATTTTTATTATTAATTTATTAATATTATTTTATTTAATTATTGTTTTTATTATGTGGGTGAATTGATGAGTTAGTAGATTTTTAGAGGATAAGAGTATTTTGGTAATTTAGTAGTGAAGGGTATTTTTGTGAAGTTAGTAGAAATAAGAGTTTTTAGAAAATTATGAAATAGAGATGTGTGAGTAAATAAGAGGTTTAAAAAGAGTAATTGAGTAGTGTTTTATTTGTGAAGAATGAATAGAGACTAAACTCATTTAGTGTGAGAGAACTAAAGCCCAAAACAAAAAAATATAAATAGTTAGTAGTGTTGGTGAAATTAGGGTTAGAATTCATTTGTCAAAATTGAGAAAGAGGCAAGAGTAAAGGCAAAGAGGAAAAGGAGGAGAGCTAAAGAAAAAGAAGAGAAATCTAAGGAAATCAAAGAGAAGAGGAGAACCCAAGCTAGGGGAGGCTAATTTGTGAAGATTAAGAGATAAGAGAGGGGGGGGGGGGGGGGGGGGGGGGTTATTCACCATTGGGAATTATTGAACAAATGGGTAGAATCTTGGTTTTGTATGATTATTTGAATTAATGATGAATTAATGTTGAATTTGTGATTTAGTATGTTATTATGTTTATTTGAAAATCCATGAAGTTATGATGTTAAATCCATGATTTATTTGTGTTGTTTATGAGTTTTTGAGTTTTTTTATTAATTGAGTGAAAAACCATGATAATCCAAGTTGAATTGATGTTTTGTTGTGTAATAATTGTTCAATCAAAGTTTAAGAACTATGGGTACTATTTGTACAACGATTTTGGGATGAATGAGATCCAAAATAGGATTTTTGGGGAGTTTTGGAGGTGTTCCCGAGAGGGAAAACCCATTTTCTGGGTGATCAGAAATCAGGAGCTCGTTGAGCCAACTCAGTAGCTCGCTGAGCAGGTTGTGCAGGAATAACATCAGCTGTTCTATGCGTTTTGGTCCTTTGGGGGTGTTTCTGGACATCCAGAGGCCTTCCATTAGTGTTGTTTTGTTGTTGTTTTGATAATTTAATGATGAGTAATGATTGTTGCAATGAAATAATTATAGTGAGTTGTTTTGAGACGAAATTGGTGGATTGTGAAACTTGGAAATGGACATGATTTGTTTAAATGAACTTGATCTGTCCGGTGAGGAACCGATGAAGGCAACGGTGGCAGAAAGTGCTCCGGTACGGGCGGCGAGTCTTCGCGGTGGAACAAAAGGTGCCTGCAGGCACGTTAGCACTCCGACGATCAAGTCAATACTGGAACTGAGAAATAGTACGTGAAAAGTGTGTGTAAAGTGAATCATACCTTGAGGGTGAAGCTATCTCACCCTTATATAGGCGCTCCACGGGAAAATCTGCCTCTGGGATACGCGGTGTGTGATTAGGAACGGTTAGAGGACACGTGTACGGTGCCAGATGCACGGAGGCGCGCTAAGGTGCGATGTCGTGCACGATCGTTGGTATGCGCCTCCAGGTGACGCGTCTTGAAGTGGCGGACGTTTGGTCCACGTGTCGCTGTCTGGTTGGCCTTTTGGCTGATCCAGAACAGTTGCCCCCCAAGTCGTTGATGCCTTTATGGCGCAATGGCTTAACCATATGTGGCGCTCTACAGGATGTCTTCGAACATCGGGCACCCTTGAAGTCTTTGATGAGGTTCCGCTATCGTCCGATGTTAGTGGGTTCAACTCCTTGGATAGGTGAGTGGGGGTAGTTACATTAACTGCCCCGAACTGAAACGTTTCAGCCACGATGGCTGTTCAATTTTGTCTCCCACGTGTCAGCTTCATGGCCCTCATGCGCCACGAAGATTAGGCTTCATGCGCGCACCACCCGAGTATTTTTCATGGCTCAAAGTTGTTTCCTATCCGTTGGATCGGGGTCTTTTGAGTTCATCTTAACCTGAGTCGTTGATCTAATTATTTCAGAGCCTATAAGAGGAGGGAAACTCTCCCTCTCTCAGTCTTTATGCATTCGAATTTGCTGTCCCAAGGATCTCTTTTTGTTATCATCTACAAATTCTCCTAAATCGCTTTTTTATTTCTTTCCGCTTCTCTCGAGTGAGGAATCCTTCTCCTTCACTTTATATACTCGTAACTCTTGCATTTTCTTAGGGCCTCTCCTTCCTTTTCTTATAAAATCGTCAGACCTCCAAGGTACTCTCATCCTCCCCTTACTCTTGTTTGTTTCTCATCATTTTCATGTTTTCCCTTTTCGAATTTTGGAGGTGGAAGATGAGTGCTCGTTCTGGGAGTTCGGTAGATCCTTCATCTAGTAGCTATGGGGGCGAAGCTCGTGAGCAATTTAGGGTAGGAGTTGGTTTTTTGTTTCCCCATATAGGCTTAGAGAATCCAGTTGTGGTGACCGATTTTGAGGGGGATGACCTGTATTGTGAGATGAGGGAATCCCTTACCGCACATTTGGAGCCCCCCTTCTCATTGAGAAATTATTTGGTGGTTAGAGGAGTGTTCTAGAGCCCGCGTTCACGGTTTCCACTATCTTTTCAGGAGAGACAGAGTCGGGCGAATGGAAAATGATCGAGGAGCTTGACTGGTGTTTCAGACGGATGTCAGGCAAGTGGCAGCTCGAAGCCCCAAATTGCAAGAGAAGGGCGAGCGGTCAGTTCAAGGGGTGTTGTTTCACTACTTATGATATTCTGCACCGGGAGCTTGGCGTTTCCGTCCCCTTTAGTAGCTTCGATTTATGGGTGCTCCATCACCTGAATGTGGCGCCCTCCCAGCTTCATCCTCTCTCCTGGGCTCTGGTAAAGGTCTTCCAGTATTGGTGCGAATATAAAGGTCGACAGCCCTCTTTGCGCCTTTTCTTCACGTTGGTTGGGGTCCAAAGAACAGGTAGGGCGAAGGTACATGGCTGGGTGAAACTTTACCAAGAGACAAATCTGTTTGAGGATTATGCGGACTCCCTTGAGCCTTGAAGGTACAAATTCTTGGTACTCCATTCTGTGAGTCGCCGTGCACATGAATGCATTTGCCGCGTCTCTTCTACTCATCCGGAAAAAGTGGTTGACTCTGATGACATGGCTTCCGCCCCTAGTGGTCCGTCTTCTGTGCCGACGTCCTCTGAGGAAGTTGTTCACCCCCCTTTTTCCCCATTTTTGGTCCCGGGGCCACTTCAACAAGCTTGTCAGCGCCCACTCTTTTGAAGAAACGGCTCTTAACCCTGCGGGGAGGCTCTTGAAGTCCGACTTAGAGTGCTTTATCACCTCTTTTTGAGAAAGAGCAAGTTCCTGACGTTAGGGATCCTTCAAAAATGATTTCTAAGCTAAGGTTTATGGACACTAGGCTAGTCATCCGTGGAAGGGATGCCGCCCATCGCCGGGAGATTTTTGGTGAGTGAGAGGGGATCCACGAGTTTTCACTTGTTTACTTTTGTGGTATTTTTTTCTCTGAATATTTGCTTATCCCTTCACTCTCTTTCTTTTGCAGATTCCATGGCTAGACGGGAAGCACTGAAAGCTTTGCAACAAAGTGGCGCTCCTTCTACTGCTACGGGCGTCACCCCTCAAGCCCAAGTCGTGGAGTGGGTTATCCCTCCTAAGGTTGCTGTGACAGGGGAGGAGTCCTCTTCCCAGTCTAAGTCTAAGGGCAACGTGAGGGACGCTCTGAAGTCTTTAAGGAAACCTGACCCTCCAAGGGATTCTCGGACGGAATCTCATACACACTCAAAAAGCTGCTCCAAGAGCGCCTCCGGCCATCATGGGAGAGGTTCAAAAAGGGACGTCTCCCACGATGATGGGGGGTCAGTTGACAGCCAGGAGCGAACCAAAAAACTTCAGTCTGAAGACAAGGGGCCCTCTTGTACCGAGCGCCAGATTACTGCCGGGAGCGGTCCCAATGCTAGCCTCCCAGTGGTTACTTCGGCGTCCACCGTTCCAACCGGCCCAGAGCCCTTATTCCAGCTTCCCAGCATTTACACTATCTCCCTTCCCCGCTCTTGGGAAGATTTTGTGTGCGCTTTGACACCCAGAGACCGGGGTTACCTTAATCGTCTGGATACTCATGATCGGCAGAAGTTGATTGTGGATGGCGCCATCAGTGCCCATAAATCGGGAGCGTACCTGAGCCACAACTCCTCAACATGTATACATACACATACATATATCTTTATAAATCTTGTAGTATTATTCTCTAACATGATTCTAGTATTATCTGTTCTGTCTATTCATGAGTTATCTAAATTCTAATCCCATGACTAGCATAATTTCTTTAACAAAAACCATCACTCAATGTTAATGCTCGTTGCCAAGTGTGTTAGTCCTTGTTTTCAAGTGTTAAAACTAGTTTAAAACATTTAAAATTCATTGGTGCGTTACACAGAAGGTTTGAGAAAAAGTGGTTCATTATGGACAACTTCGCTTAGCGAAACCTAACCCAGAAATTGAGCAAGGCTGGCTCAGCGAGCTTAAACTTTGCTCAACGAAGTAAGTCAGAAGCAAATGCTTTGTTCCTCGCTCAGCGAAGTCTTGCTTCACTCAGTGAGCGTAGCAGAACACAGCTTCTGCAGAAAACGTATTTTTGTTCAAATCATAAAATCGAGTCCAGAGCAACCGTGTAACTTATCCAATTCATAGAATATCAATAAAATAGGTCAAAACAAGGATCTTACACAACTTGGAGCATGCTTTAACAAAAAAGGGGAAAAATTAAGCTATTTAAACATATTGAGATTATCTCACTCAAAACCCAAAGGGGAGGTCTAAGCTACAAGGAACTCACCTAAACACTCTGGTTACTCTAAAGCAGCTCCTGCTCCGATAGCCAACAGCTTCACCACCATAATCGCTTTTCCAAAACAGCTTAACTGTAAGTTACGGCTTTTGCAAGTTCCAATTTCGATCCAAACTCCAGCCCATACAACCACACACACATAATCAGTCTTTATGTCATTCATATAGCAAATCAAACATAGAAATTCTTTGATAATCACTTACAACACTTAACTTCCACTTCTACATCTTCTCGCTAGGCGAGGCTTCATGCTCGCTTAGCGAGCTACCACAGCAATCACTTACAGCACTTAACTTCCACTTCTGCATCTTCTCGCTAGGCGAGGCTTCATGCTCGCTTAGCGAGCTACCACAGCTTAATCCAAGACCAATTCCAATTCTGTCAAGGCTTTCCATTCTTTCTCTTACTCATCCAACATGCATACCCATTACTTCCATCATACGAGTAGAAATCCAAGACATTCCTTTTTGCTTCCTTTACAGCTTAAGCTTAAATCTCTACTTCAATTCTTGATCATAAAAACCAAACAACATAAGAGTAGTTCCAAACCCCATACACAAACTGTTCATGCTTCAGTTCCTGATTCCTTCTCAAACTCTTGCTTCTAGACACCAAAATCATTCATATTTAACACCATAACTCCACATGCAGCCACCAAAAGAGCTTAAATTTGCAAACTTATGAATATGTTGAAAATGGAGGTGATGATTCGGCCAAGAGGAAGAAGGGAGGAGATTATGCTTGCTTTAGGTTCAGAATGTTATCTAGATCATGTTTTTAGGCTTGCATGTGGGTTGGATTGAGCTTAGGGTGAGTTTAATGGAGTTTCGTGAGAAAAAGAGGGAAGGGCGTGAGAGAGGAAAAGAGAATGGAGGGAGAAAGTTCTGATAGGTGAGAGAGAGAGGAAAATAATGAGGAGAATGAAGGTGTTTTCCTTATATAGTCCTTATCGCCAATTACTAAAATGTCCTTTACTCGCTTCGTATTCTCACTTCCCCGTTCGTTCTCAATTCTTAGTCGATGAATACTGCATCCTGGTGAAAATAATACGTGGGATATTACAGTTATAATATTTTTCTCCTATAGGATGTGATTTTACCTACTTCTCAGGAGAATTGATCATGCACAGCAAGGTTTGATGGGATACTTTAAGTTTTTGACCCTTTTACATGTTATATTAAACAAGATTTGATTTAATTTTTTTGTCAAAAAGATTTGATTTAATTTTATGGATTCATCTAATGTTTATGTGATGAAAATATTTGTCTACTTTTATGCGTTGATCAATAATGAATTATTTATGTCAAAAGAAAAACCATATGAAATTAATAGAATATTATCATCACCTAAATATGTTTCTCGTATCAGTTTTGAAAAATATATTTTGGGGAAAATCTCCTTACGCCATTTCTCATATCCTGCCAATTAATTAAATATTACTCCCTCCGTCCCAAATTATATGTCGTTTTGGAAAAAAAATTGTCCCAAATTTTATGTCGGTTTACAATACCAATGAAACGTTAATGTTATTTTTCATATTATATCATTAACTATTTATTACTCTATCTTCTTTAAATTTTTTATTTATCTTTTTCATACCATTTATTAAGGATAATTTTGTAAAACAATTCATAATATTTCTTTCTCATACAAAATTAATTACATTTCATAATAAGTGTAAAATGGTCAAAACGTCATATAATTTGGAACAAAGAGAGTGTGATTTAACATCAAATATAGTTTTTTTTTTTCAAAAAAAACAAGAAAAAACATAAAATATAGCAAATAAAAAGTGTAATTTCCTTTAAAAAAAAGACAATTTTTTAATTTATAACAAAAATCTATTTCCTATTATTATTCATTCATTCCATCGACTAGTATTAATTTAACGTTAAGATAATAGGCATCATATGAGATTTTCTCCCTGAGTATTGTCGTTTACGGCATCAAACATAATTAAAATGTTTTTGACAATTATAATAAAATTTCGTTTAGACAAGTTTTTTTTATATTTTTTTTTCCTGAAACAATTTTTTTTCTTTTTTTTTTATATTGTTATTTTTAATTAGTGGGAAGGATATGAGAAAAGGGCTAAGGTGGTTTGTATAAAAAAAAAATCTTCAAAACTAATACGAGAAACATATTTAACTTATGAGATTATTCTCATAATTGCAAAAAAAAAAAATTCGTTTGACAATTTTACCTACTACTCAAGAGAATAGATCAAGTACACCGAAGCTTGATGGATATTTTTAGATTCCAAGTTTTTGACCCTTTTAGATGTTATATTAAACAAGATTTGATTTAATTTTTTTATCAAAAAGTTTTAATTTAATTTTATGGATTCATCTAATTTTTATGTGGCGAAAAGATTTGTCTACTTTTATACGTTGATCAATAATAAAATATTTATTGAAAAGAAAAATCATATGAAATTAATAGAATAATATCATCACCTAAATATGTTTCTCGTATCAGTTTTAAAAATTTTGGTAAAAATCTCATTACGTCATTTCTCATATCCCGCCAATTAATTAAATATTATGATTTAACATCAAATATATTTTTAAAAAAAACATAAAATATAGACAACAAAAAAGTGTAATTTCCTTTAAAATTTTTTTATTTATAACTAAAATCTATTTCCTATTATATATTATTCATTCATTCCATCGACCAATCTTAATTTAACGTTAAGGTAATAGACATCATAAGATATTTTCTCCCCGAGTATTGTCGTTTACAGCATCAAACATAACTAAAATGTTGTTTATGCCAATTATAATAAAATTTCGGTTAGAAATTTTTTTTTTCTGAAACAATTTTTTTCTTTTTTGATATTGTTATTTTTAATTAGTGGGACTGGGAGGGATATGAGAAAAGGGTTAAGATGCTCACTTGTGCCCTTAAAGTATAAGTTAATGAGTCATATGTAGAAATATTTTCTTGAAATTTATGCGTTAAATTTAATTTTTTAACTTTTAACTAATTGAATGCACAAAATTTTAAAAAATATTTTTACTTTCGAATTGCTAAACATGTGTTCTTAAGACACAAGTTAGCATGACCCAATTCATTTTATGCAATCAAGATACATGCATGATAGAGTAAAGCTTTAATATGAATGCTGACACATTATTTAACAAATTTTCATACTCCACATGATGAAAACCATTAAACCCGATAGTAGTATTCTCTAAAAACAGACTTCAATCACTTGAGTGATAATGGCAAAACTTATTCATGTGTAGCAGTTTGGCAGGGCCAAAACAATCGAGCAGAGATTATTCACAATGATCAAGGATATGGAATTGAATATCAAGGGTTTTCAGAAGTTTGTTGAAGACAATACAAAGTAAAGAAAATTCATTTCAAGTACCTAAGAGTTTTCAGAAGGAAGAACGATAAAAAACGGGACGATAACGAAAGAAATCGCACCTGAGGGGCTGCCTCAGGCGCCCCGGCGCCTGTACCATGCGCCCTGGCGCCTGGGACAGCGTTCCTTGCTGCCTCAGGTGCCCCTGCGTGTGCCCCAGGCGCCTAGATGCGGGTAAAAACCACTTTTTGCTTGTTTTCTAAGCTGGATCAGTGCAAAAAGCCCAATTTTCTTCTCTTAAACACTAAGTAACCTCATGCTATAAATAGAGACCCTTGCACACTATTTTATTCATTCAGAAACATTTGACGATGAAGGCAAGGGTCAAACATCAGAGTTCCAAGGCAGGATTCATCCTTCTTTTGTTCTCTCTAGGGTATGTTTTTCTATTGTTTTCTTATGATGTATGTTTGCAGGAGCAACTAAACCTTTTTTATTAGGGTTCCACGATGAACCCCTTCTTATTTGTTGGAATTCATTAATAAAGTTTTTCATTCAGTTTATGATGTGATTGTGCTCGATTTAAATCAGATTATGACGGTTCATAATGCTTCGTCAATTGGTTAACTCCGTGTGTAACCTTGAGGACTGAACCATAGGATTAAAGTAGGCCCTGACACCCGGAAATTTTACCAGTTCCATTGACTTTTCTAATTACCACTTCTTATAAAGGTTAGGAAGTTTCAGGTTTGAATTCCTTTCGTTATTACTCTTTTCTTTAGACAACGTAGTACACGACTCCGGTTGGTCCTACAATAGTTATTTAAAGAAACTTCGTACGAGTTTTACCGTTGGATATATTAAATCAAAGTAAGCACCACATAAGTTGTTTGGTTTCTTAAAATATAATTCCAATAAAGATGAAGTGGGGATTCAAGGATACCCTAATTGCCGTTAATCATCTGAATCACAAAGACCTAATCTTGCATTGGCTAGGGCAATTTAACCCTGTAATTCTTCTCACTTTTATTTACTTTTGTCTTTTGAAATAATTTTTATTAATTACTAAGTTGAACGACAATCCATGTGGAGAACTATAAACTTACAACTTTATTACTTGTTACGATTTGGTGCACTTGCCAATTTCGTCCATCATAAACCTCAAGACAGCAAAGTAAACAAAAGGAACCTCTTTTCATTAAGATGGTCAAATCATTACAAGAGGGGCCTCCACAACGGAATTACACAAATAGTAAAAAGGGAAAGCTAAATCACTGAACGTCTTCTTCGAAATTAGGAGGTTGATCCCCTCGAGGAGGAAGCAGGTGGGCGCGCTAGTCGAGGCCCTCAATTCCAAGGTCAACCGCTCGTTGAACGCCTTTCTTTTCCTTAGAGGTATCTACGTCGAATACTTTTGGGCTTATCTTTCTCGAGAATATTTGGATACAGGCATGGTCCTGGCGGTCTAGGCACAATCGAGCTTGTTCGAGAATTAAAGCAATTTCCTCAGTTTTTGCCATGACACCCAGAGGTTTCACCTCAATTTCTTGCATCAAATCAACAACCTTGGCTATAGGCCCATGTTCTTCCTTAATCTTGGCAAGCTTCTTGACCAACCTAGTTCTCTCAGCCCCAATGTATATCTCCCCACCATATACACATGATCAAGCTTTCGCGATAAGGAACTTGGTGAAGGATTTCCTCATCTCGAGGTATGAAGCATCCCCCTCAAAATCAGTAATCACAATCTAATTCTCTAAACCAACACTAAGGTGACAACAGTATACACCAGACTCAGTACTTTCATAACCACTAGAAGGCAAATAACCACTTGATGATGAACCCATCCGACTCTCAGAATCACCAGAACAAACACTCATCTTTCCCCTCGAACCTAGAAAAAGAAAAAAGAGGATGAACATAAATACAGAGAAAAGGAGTAAAGCAAGATGTGAAAACACCTCAGATAAAGTTTAGAGGAAGAAGAAAAAATGGGGTGAATTCCTCAGACATATTGAAAGTCTAGGAAACGCAATGAGTAGAAGGAAGAGGTTTCCCTCCTTTTATAGGTTCAAGAATTTCAAACGAACGCTCTAGATAGAAGGTCGTGATCCAACGGCTGAGAAAAAACCTCGAGCGACGTAATGTACTTGAGTGAAACGCGTGTGAAGCATTTTCCCCAATATGCGTGCACCCCACGAAGCTGACATGTGGAAAGCGAAACTGAATAACCAACACATCTTAAACGTTTCAATTCAAGCTATTAAATGCCAACTACTCCCACTTATTGCTTCAGGACACCGCTATACCCAACATGGAGCATCAAAGAAATGTTTTCAAGACTTTTGAGGAAGCCAAATATTCAAGGGCGCCTCGTTAGAACGCCTCACATGACTAAGCCATTGCGCCATAAAGGCAACAACGGCTTGGGGGCAACTGTTCTGGTGCACGTCACCCCACCTAGGCACGCCCCCGTGCATTAGACACCGTACACGTGTCTTCTAACGGCCTCCTTATGAGACGCTGCGCTTCACGGATACAATTGTTCTCACACACGCCTATATAAGGGTGACTTAGCTTCACCCCCAAGGTATGATTCACTTTTCCCACACTTTTCACACATTCCATCTCATTTCCTACACTGACTTGAGCGTTGGAGTGCTAACGTGCCTGCAGACACCCTCCATTCCACCGTGAAGAATTCATCGCCACCGCACCAGAGCACTCTCCACCACCGTTGCCTCCATAAGTTTCTCACCGGACAAATCAATAATTAAGTAATATTTTAAATTATTGTCCAATTGACCAAATTATATATTAAAAATTGTGCCACTTTATTTCTCAAAATGTTAAAAATTAATTTTCTTCAATAAATGTTTGTTACTTGTGGAATCTTTGACACATGTTAGCCTAAGCCAAAGAGAAAATGACGTTTATTTTAAAACAAATTTTTTTTGCTAAAGTAACACATTTTTTAAACAGGAGTAACATATTTACTCCCTCCGATCCTTATTATAAGAAACAAAACCAAAAAACATTAGAACCAATGCAATTATTAATTAGTGTAACTTTTTGAATATTTTTACAAATATATCCCTCGTAAAAAATTGTGAAACATTAAATACACCTACTAATATTAAAAAAAGAAGTATTAAATGAAGGGTATAAAAGTCTTTTAAACAATAAATACACCTTAAAAGTTGTGACATTTTCTTATAAATAGGACCAATTTTTTTTTTGAAAATTTTCTTATAATAAGGACCGGAGTAAGAATAATTTTTATCATAGGTTAAAGTAATACACATTTTTTAAACAGGAGTAGCATATTTATTAATTTTTATCATAGGAATGCACTAAACGATTCTTCTGCCAAAAGCCAAACTGATGTGAGTACATAATTTATCGTGGACGATTTTTTGTTATGTGTGCCAATTATTATGGTGTATGAGAATAATAGAGAAGAGAGTAACGAGAAGTCAAGAAGTAAACACCGTTGATAAACTTGTAAACTTGACGGATAATGAAAAGTCATTAAACTCATTTTATGCAATCAATTCAAGATACATGCATGCATAGAGTAAAGCTTTAATATTAATGCTGACACATTATTTAACAAATTTTAATACTCCACATGATGAAAACCATTCAACCCGACAGTAGTATTCTCTAAAAACAGACTTCAATCACTTGAGTGAGAATGGCAAAAAATTACAAGGGTCCAGCGATTGGAATTGACCTTGGAACAACTTATTCATGTGTAGCAGTTTGGCAGAGCCAAAATAATAGAGCAGAGATTATTCACAATGATCAAGGAAACAAAACTACTCCTTCTTGTGTCGCTTTCACTAACTCGCAACGATTGATTGGTGAAGCTGCCAAAAATCAGGCTGCAACTAATCCAACCAACACTGTTTTTGGTAACTGATCTTGATCTTTTTATCTTCCACCATCGTTTATGGATTAGTCATTTATATTAATTATTATTACTATTTTTCACTACAAAATACAATCGTACATGGAATCCCTCTCTAATCCTTCACTAAAATTTGTAATGAGGGAATTGCTGCGGGATTTCATATTTTTGCTAATTTTGATTTTTCATGTAGTGTTTGATATGCTTTCATGAGAACAAAACAATTTATGTCAACAATACTTTCATTATGCAGATGCTAAGAGGTTGATTGGTTGGAAATATAGTGATTCTGTTGTACAGAATGACATACAGTTATGGCCATTTAAGGTTGTCGCTGGTGCTAATGACAAACCGGAAATCATTGTTAAGTATAAGGGCGAGGAAAAGAGCCTTTGTGCTGAGGAAATATCATCTATGGTCCTCATTGATAGAATAAATAATAATCAATAGGATTAATATATTATTTATTAGAATTAATAGAATAGAATATTTTGTCATAATTGGCTATAATTAGCCTCCTGTAATTATGTTGTACAGTTGACTATAGGTTACAAAACTCTGTATATATTCTGTTCAGATGAATGAGAAAATCATCGATTCCATTACACTTCCATTATCTTACATGGTATCATTCCTAACCGATCCCTCTCTCTAAATTACAAAAAAAAAAAAAGCAAGCCAAAAGCAGATTATTTTGAAACACGTGCAAACACTGTTTTTCCTTCTTCTTCTTCCTTCACGTGTTTCGTCTTTCCAGTCGCGCCTTCATCTTCTTCTTGCGCCGCCGTCTGCAAACCCAAACAGGTTCGATCCTTACCTGTTCCTTGCTTGCATCCCTCTCCTCCGTTCGTGAGCCAGCAAGCCGCCATCGCCGCTGCTACTATTCACTCCGTTTCCGATTCCGGCCGCCTCTCCCCATCCGGTTTCTGCCTTTCCTTCTCACTTCCGCACCATCCTACCTCTGTACTCACCAACCATGTCCACTTTCGACGTGACTGATGCCCAGCAAGCCGCTGCCGCCGCCGCCGCCGCTGCCGCCGCCGACAAATCTGTCACATTCAACGGCTCCAAAAGTGGTTTTCATCCTGCCCTCGCTGTCTCCAATATTAGGAACCACATCCCTATTATTCTTGAGATGGAAAAGGACCAATATGGCACCTGGGCCGAGCTCTTCCGCATCCATGCTCGCTCTCATCGAGTCTTGCATCACATTGTTCCTTCTAAGGACAAAGCACCGCCACTACCTACAGACGCTGAATATGAGCAATGGACCACCCTTGATGCCACAGTCCTTCAGTGGATATATTCCACCATTTCCACTGATTTACTGACTACCATTCTGGAACCCAACTCAACTGCAGTGGAAGCATGGCATCGTTTGGCAGATATTTTTCAGGACAATCAAAACGCTCGTGCTGTCACACTTGAGCAAGAGTTCTCCAACACTCGCATGGAAGATTTTCCCAATGTCTCTGCTTACTGCCAGCGTCTGAAGCAACTCTCTGATCAGTTGAGAAATGTCGGCTCTCCCGTCAACAATCACCGATTGGTTCTGCAACTAATATCCGGTCTTCCTGAAGCTTACCGCAGTGTTGCCACCCTGATTCGCCAGAGTAATCCTCTTCCTGCATTCTATCAGGCTCGCTCCATGCTAACATTGGAAGAAGCTGGTATGGCTAAAATGGCTAGCACCGGCTCTCATGCTGCTTTACACACCACTCCGCAGCGATCTTCTGAGGACACATCTCACCGTGGCAACCGCCGCCCCAGCAACCGGTCTCGTTCTCGTGGCAACCAGGGTCGCGGCAGCGGACGTGGTAACCGTAATGGACCTCAGTCTGGAGCTCCTACCACTCCTCCATCATGGTCATCTACTCCTTGGCAGCAACAACAACAGTACCCTGCCTGGCAATCATGGGGTTGGACTCCACCACCATGGGCTATGCCTCCGTGTCCGTCTCCCACATCTCAGTGGACCCGTCCCCCCGGTCCTCCTAAAGGTTCAGGCATCCTAGGACAACGCCCTCAGGCGTATGCAGCTTCTACATCCTCTCAGACACCGACCGACATTGAGGCAGCTATGCACACCATGTCTCTCCACCCACCTGACACTCAGTGGTACATGGATACTGGCGCCACATCTCACACGACAGCATCACGAGGTAATCTCTCGTCTTATTTTCCTTTAAGTCATTTAAATCAGAAAGTTATTGTTGGCAGTGGCCATGGAATTCCAATTCACGGCACCGGACACACACAAATTACAACCCCTCACCAACCCATCAACCTAAACCATGTCCTGCATGCCCCGAAAATTATTAAAAATTTAATTTCTGTAAGGCGACTCACTACTGACAACAATGTTTCTGTTTCTTTTGACCCTTTTGGTTTTACTGTATCTGATTTTCAGACGGGGATCCCTCTTATGAGATGTGACAGTCGTGGCGACCTATATCCAGTCACCTCTCCCAACAGTTTTGTCGGTCTCACGTCAAGTCTATGGCACGATCGCCTTGGTCACCCTGGCGCGTCTATTTTAAATTCTCTTCGCAATAATAAATTCATATGTTGTGAACCTTTTAATCATTCTGTTGTTTGTGACTCCTGTGTTTTGGGTAAACAAGTTAAATTGCCATTTTTTAATTCTCACACTACTACTTTGATGCCGTTTGATATTTTACATAGTGACTTATGGACATCTCCCGTTTTAAGTTCTGCTGGCCATAAATATTATGTCCTATTTTTAGATGACTTCACAAACTTCTTGTGGACTTTCCCTCTTAGTAGAAAATCCCAGGTATTTGAAATGTTTAAGTCACTTACAGATCTTATTCACACACAATTTTTACAAAAAATTAAAACCTTTCAATGTGACAATGGAGGCGAATATAATAATGAGCTCTTTCAAAAATATTGTACTACTAATGGCCTTGTTTTTCGCTTCTCTTGCCCTCACACATCCTCACAAAATGGGAAGGCGGAAAGAAAAATAAGAACCATTAATAATATGATTCGCACTATGCTCGCTCATTCTTCTGTTCCCCCGTCATTCTGGCATCATGCCCTTCACATGGCAACTTATCTGTTAAACATTCTTCCCTGTAAAACACTTCAAAATCAATCACCAACACAGCTCCTCTACCACCGAGATCCCAACTACACACATTTACGAGTCTTCGGTTGTCTGTGTTATCCGTTATTCCCGTCACCTACCATTCATAAATTACAACCTCGTTCTACTCCGTGTGTCTTCCTGGGTTATCCACAAAATCATAGAGGTTACCGGTGTTTTGACTTGTCAAACAAAAAATTAATAATTTCGAGGCATGTTATCTTTGATGAAACTCAGTTCCCCTTCACCAAGATACACTCCCCTTCACCTCATTCTTATAACTTCCTAGATGATGACCTACATCCCTACCTTCGACATCATTGGCAAACCCAACTGCCACCACCGGTTACAGAAACACAAAACCAACCAACATCAACAACCACAGTTGATCAGCCAATCAATCTCACCAACCCCCAATCATCATCTCTCACCCCTCCACTCAACTCTTCCACTACAATTTCACATAATTCAACCACACCAACCCAGCCACTTCCTCCTCCACCTACTCGTACCATCACCACCCGCAGCATGAAAGGCATCACCAAACCTCGCACAATGTTTAACTTATCCCTTTCACACGCAAACCAAACCATCTCCCCCATACCTAAAAATCACAAAATGGCCTTATCCGACCTGAATTGGAAATCCGCAATGCAATCTGAATTTGATGCTCTTATTCGAAATAAGACGTGGGATTTAGTTCCTCGTCCTCATGATGCTAATCTTATTCGATGTATGTGGATTTTTAAACATAAGAAAAAGTCTAATGGGTCTTTTGAGCGCTATAAGGCTCGTCTTGTAGGTGATGGCAGGTCACAGGTTGCAGGTGTGGATTGTGATGAAACTTTCAGCCCAGTGGTCAAACCAGCTACCATTCGAACAGTACTCACCATTGCTCTCTCTAAATCCTGGATCATTCATCAACTGGATGTACAGAATGCCTTTCTGCATGGTGATCTACATGAGACTGTTTACATGCATCAACCTTTGGGTTTTCGCGACCGCCATCATCCAGATTATGTTTGTCGCTTGAAGAAGTCTCTTTATGGTCTCAAGCAAGCACCTAGAGCATGGTACCAACGCTTTGCTGACTATGTAACTACCATTGGTTTTCGACATAGCACATCAGACCACTCTCTCTTCATCTACCGACAACAATCTGACATGGCCTACATTCTCCTTTATGTTGATGACATCATCCTTATTACATCTACTCACGACCTTCGCAAATCAATTATGTCGCTCTTAGCATCCGAGTTTGCAATGAAGGATTTGGGTCCCCTGAGCTATTTTTTGGGCATTAGTGTTTCTCGCCATCCTGGTGGCATCTTTCTAAGTCAAAGCACCTATGCTTCTGAAATCATTGAACGAGCTGGGATGACGTCTTGCAAATCCTCCGCCACCCCTGTTGACACTAAACAGAAACTCAGCACTTCATCTGACACTCCTTATGAGGATCCCTCTCTATATCGCAGTCTTGCAGGAGCTTTACAATACCTCACATTCACTAGACCTGACATCTCTTATGCAGTTCAGCAGGTCTGTCTCAACATGCATGCACCCAGTACAGAACACATGCTCGCTTTCAAACGTATTCTTCGTTATGTTCAGGGTACCATACACTTTGGTTTACATTTATCACCATCTCCGATCACCAAGCTTATTTCCTTCACTGACGCTGATTGGGGTGGTTGCCCTGACACCCGACGTTCCACCTCTGGATACTGTGTTTTTCTTGGGGATAACCTCATCGCTTGGTCTTCCAAAAGGCAGCCCACTCTCTCTCGCTCTAGTGCTGAAGCCGAATATAGAGGTGTTGCTAATGTGGTGTCTGAGTCATGTTGGATTCGCAATCTCTTACTGGAACTTCATTTCCCTATTCCTCAGGCGACTTTGGTGTATTGTGACAATGTCAGTGCCATTTATCTCTCTGGTAATCTTGTACAACATCAGCGTACCAAGCATATTGAAATGGACATACACTTTGTACGGGAAAAAGTAGCTCGTGGTCAGGCACGCGTACTTCATGTTCCCTCTCGGCATCAGATTGCAGATATCTTCACCAAAGGGCTCCCTCGCATTCTCTTTGATGACTTTCGGAACAGTCTAAGTGTCCGTGAACCTCCCGCTTCGACTGCGGGGGTGTGATAGAATAAATAATAATCAATAGGATTAATATATTATTTATTAGAATTAATAGAATAGAATATTTTGTCATAATTGGCTATAATTAGCCTCCTGTAATTATGTTGTACAGTTGACTATAGGTTACAAAACTCTGTATATATTATGTTCAGATGAATGAGAAAATCATCGATTCCATTACACTTCCATTATCTTACACTCATGAAGATGCGCGAGATTGCAGAGAAGTTTTTGGAGTCACCTGTCAAGAATGCAGTTGTTACTGTTCCTGCTTATTTCAATGATTCTCAACGAAAAGCCACTAAAGATGCTGGTGCCATTGCTGGCCTCAATGTAATAAGAATAATCAATGAGCCAACTGCTGCTGCTCTTGCATATGGCCTTCAGAAGAGAGCTAATTGTGTTGATCAGAGAAATATTTTTGTCTTTGATCTCGGTGGTGGAACTTTTGATGTGTCACTCCTCACAATTAAGAATAATGTCTTTGATGTCAAAGCCACTGCCGGAGACACTCACCTTGGAGGTGAGGACTTTGATAACAGAATTGTGAACTACTTTGTTAAAGAGTTAAAGAGGAAGCATAATAAGGACATTAGTGGAAACCCAAAGGCTCTTAGGAGGTTAAAAACTGCTTGTGAGAGGGCAAAGAGGACACTTTCATTTGATACTGAAGCCACAATTGACATAGATGCCTTATATGAGGGTAATGACTTCCATTCATCGCTCACTCGGGCTAAGTTTGAGCAACTTAATGAAGATCTCTTTGAAAAATGCATGAAGACTGTTGAGAGTTGTCTTAGTGACGCTAAGATGAACAAAAGTAGTGTGGATGATGTAGTTCTTGTTGGTGGTTCTTCTAGGATTCTCAAAGTGCAACATCTGTTGCAAGACTTTTTCAAATGGAAGGAACTTTGCGTGAGCATCAATCCTGATGAGGCTGTTGCTTATGGTGCAGCCGTTCAAGCTGCTTTGCTTTGTGAAGGCACTAAGAATTCTCTAAACTTGGTTTTGCGAGATGTCACCCCATTGTCTCTTGGCAGCTCAGTAAAAGGTGATATCATGGATGTTTTGATACCCAGGAACTCGACCATTCCTGTCAAGAAAACAAATACTTATTTCACAGTTGAAGATGACCAATCAAGAGTCATAATTCATGTTTATGAGGGTGAGAGGCTAAAAGCCAGTGAGAACAACTTGTTGGGTTTGTTTTATTTATCAATTCCTCCTGCTCCTCGTGGCCATATTCCCATCGAAGTATGCTTTTCTATAGATGTTGATGGTATTTTAAACGTCTCTGCTAAGGAAGAAACCTCTGGGAATAAGAAATATATTACAATAACCAATGAACATGGAAGACTCTCAACGGAAGAAATTCAAAGAATGATCAAGGAGGCTGAGAATTTCAAGGTCGAAGACATGAAGTTCATGAAGAAAGTTAAAGCAATGAATGCTTTGGATGATTACCTTTACAATATGAGAAAAGTAATGAAGGATGTTAGTGTTACTTCCATGCTTGACCCATTAGACCAAATGAAAATCAATTCGGCAATATTAAAGGGTAAAGGTTTGATTGATGGCCACCATCATAGAGAAACATCTGAGTTTGTGCACATTCTGAGGGAACTTGAGAGCATCTTTGAGTCTGCTTTGAACAAGATCAACAAAGCTTACTCTGATGAGGAAAGTGATTCTGATTCTTATTGATAATCTTTTAGTTATTTCATTTGCTTTTATGAATTTCAGCTTATTCATGTATAATGTTGGATCTGTTTGTTTTGCTTCTTGGATTACATATTTTGATGAAATATGATATTTTGGGCTTGTTTCTTTTAAACTTATTTGTTTCATAGTGTCAACAGATTTGAGGTTGAGCATGAAATACACTGAAATCTTTATAAAATAGTTGTAATACTTCAATTTTAATAAAAACTGCAATATAATCATAGCAATTCAACTCTCTGAATCTTATTTGGACCAGAAAGGTTTTATTATATCTACAATGAAATGTGATGTTACATACCAAGTAATAATAGGATTTGGATTAAAATAAAATAATTTACAAGCAATTTATACATTAAGCATGAGCAAAACCAATTTCTAGGATTAAACAATAAAATTACAGAAATGGACGTATCAAATAAGTAAGATCCTTGACCATTCTATGTTTGATATTGGAGTTCATCTTTAGAGCTATGGAAAGTCTCACTAAATTTACTGAAAGAGGGTGGAATCTTTGCCAAATTATTTATCACTGCCTTCAGTCTAAATTTACTTATGAAGAAGATACTGCTATTACTCATATATAGATACCACTTTTCCATAACTTTTTATGACGAATAATCACCGTCAGTTCTACAGTTTGATGTGTAATGTAGTTGGAAACATTACGTTCACCAATCTAACCACCACCGATAACAAATCAAACCAACTCTAATCATCAATTTGACCACCACCAACTACCATTGTGAGCACCATCCTCATCAATCCGACCACCACTTGACCACCCTGATCACCACTCCAACCACTGCCAACCACCATGTTGGTTTTGGATTTCCAAACTGTTGTATTTGGATTTCCAAATTCCACCAATGTTCCAACACACCATTTCGACCACCTCCACCACCACTTCAACCACTGATAATTACCACTCTGAGCAACGTTTATACCTTGTCTATCACTACTCCATCCACCTTTGATCACCACTCTCAACACTACCAATCACCACCACAGACTACCATTCTAATCACTATCGGACCACCGAAAACCACTACTCTCACAACCACCAATCACCACCTCCCACTATCAGTCTGACCACTACTACTATAATCATCATTGATCACCACTTCATCACGCGTCTGCCAAGAATTGCCACTTTAACGACTATTATTAAAAGAGAAATGTTAACAGGTGCCCCTGGGGCACTAGTTAAGAACTTTAAATGGTAACTTTTTACAAAAGTTTGTGTAATAAAGTGCATTGGAAATTGAAAACATTGACATTTTTAAAGAATAATTACTTAATTTAAAATGCTTAAAGAGTGCCCCGGAATTACTACTCCCTCCGTTTCAAAACGAGTGTCATTTTAGCCAAAAAAAATTGTTTTAAAATGAATGTCACTTGCACTTTTCAATGTAAAATTATTATTTTACTTTCATTTGTACCCTCTAATTAATTGAGTGTACACTTCTTCCAAAGCATTACACCAATAGTAAATAAAGTTAGTAAAATTTTCATGTCTTTTGACATCATTATTACATTTCTTAATTTGTGTGTAAAAACCTTAAACGACACAAATTTTGAAACGGAGGGAGTAATAAATAATTTATATATTTATAATTTTAATTATTTTGCAAACATAATTATTTGAATTGTTTGGATTAAGATATATTTATGATGAATATTTATTTATTGATTTGTGTTTGAAATTGATTTTGGTTTTTGAAAAAATTTGTAACTTAAAATTGAAACTGATTATGGTTTTAATTTATATAAATTAAAAAAAAAACTTGATTTTGATTTGTGAAAATTTCAAAAGAGAAAACCATCCTGAATGAACTCTTGAGTATGAAGATTTGATAGGTTTACAAGATTTTTGTTTGAGAATTTATTATCTCACCCTCCATTTTTCTCGCGCATCTTCGAAATTTCCTATTTTACCCTCATTTGAATTATACAATCTGAAGTGTATTTTGAAATTTTTGAATTATAGAAACTGAATGCAGTATATTTACCCGTCAAAGTCTTTCTCCGTCAATTCACCATTTTTTTTTACCAAATTACAAACTTCCTTCTTTGATTTTTATGTGTTTACGTTTCAATAAAGTTAACATGTTTGTATTGGCGCCGTTCGGATTGTATAATATGAAATTTCAAATAAAGTTAATGGTCTTTATTGAAACATACATGTTTTCTGAAATTGTTTACACTATTTCATATATGGATGCTCATGTTGATCCCCCTATGTTGATTTGACATTTGACATTATAACTATAGTTGTTAATCCTCCTTCTAATAAGAAGTCCGACGTTGCACCTCCAGTTGTATATCATCCCAACATTGCTCCCGACAAATGTGGATTCTCCCAGCAAAGCTAAGGTTCCACATGTAGTTGAGGATGCTCTCGACAATTCTAAAGTCGAGGTTCCACCTGTACATGAGGATTCTCCCGACAATGCCAAAGTCGATGTTGCACCTTCAAGTGTCTTGTATATTTTTGTCGCGTACATCTCACGACTGAAAGAAAATTTACTTCACGAAACGAGTTGTTGACATGAGTTCGAGGTGAAGTAGAGAAGTTAAGTTGTCATTATATAATCGTATAGATAATGATATTTTGATATAATGTAATAACATTTCGATGTAACTATTTATGTTTTTGTTGGTCCTGTATTTTATGAATGTTTGTTAAAGCTGCATAGATATACATATATTATAGTTGCATATTATGTTGTGGTATGCGGTTTGAGATATTTCAAATTCTATAATTTGAAAATTCCAAAACATGTTTCGGACAGTGTAATTTGAACAGGGACACAATAAGAAATTTGGAGGGCACGTGAGAAAGATGGAGTGAGTGATAAAAAAAAATCTTTTTGTATAACATTAACAACACTTTTTTTTAGTTAAACTAGTAAAAGACCCTTGCATTAGCGGGGGTCACATAGCATTGCATAATTATAATCACATTGACAATATTATGAATTGTTTAAAGATATTAAATAAAAATTATCAGCATTAATGTTATATTTCTATTAAATATTTTTTTTTATATGCAAAAATCCGTTAAAAATTTGGACCGCGCCCGTTTCCCATTTTATTTGATTGTATTGCAGAATCAAATTTTTATTTTATGTACTAATATAAGAAAGTTGAAATGATAAAGTTTTGAAAATTCATGACTATTTCCAAAATATCAACATTAATGTTGTGGTTTGATTAAATATTTTTTTATTTTCAATGAAAACATTGTTAAATATTTGCACTGCACTCGTTGTGGCACAAGAGATTAAAAAACATGAGAATAAACTATTTTTCTATATTTATGGCATAAGAGATGAAAATAAACTATTTTCATATATTTATGCTATAATATTTTTTTTCTTATTATTTAGTAATAACAAATTGACAACAAAGCCCACAAAATTAGTGATATTAAGTGGAAATTCAAGGGCTCTTCAGAGGTTGAGAACTGCTTGTGAGAGGGCTAAAAGGACTCTCTCGTTTGATATTGAGGCTACAATTGACATAGATGCTATATACGAGGGAATTGACTTCCATTTGTTAAAGCAATGAATGCTTTGGATGATTACCTTTACAACATGAGGAAAGTAATGAAGGATGATAGTGTTACTTCCAAGCTTTCCCCATTAGACCATTTGAATATCAATTCTGCAATCATAAAGGGAAAAGGTTTGATTGATAACCACCAGCACAAGGAAACATTTGAGTTTGTTGACTTTCAGAGAGAGCTTGAGAGCATCTTTGGATCTGCTTTGGACAAGATCAACAAAGGTTACTCTGATGAGTAAAGTGATTTAGATTCTTATTCATATTAATAATCTTTTAGTTATTTCTTTTCTTTTATGAATTTCAGCTACTTTATGTATAATATTGGAATTCTTTGTTTTGCTTCTTTGATTGCATATTTTGATGAAATGTGATATTTTGGGCTTGTTTCTTTTAATCTTGTTTGTTTCTACTGTCAACAGATTTGAGGTTGAGCATGAAATAAGATTTTGGAGCACTAGAGGATTGTTTGTCACTAGCACTTTGAAAGGGTGACCCTTTTAATATAAGGGTTTGTCTAACATGTGCAACATTGCACATGTTAAAGCAACTAAAAGTGGAAACTTTTTATTGAAAAACAACAATTATTTATTAAAAAGATATATAGTTAATATTAAATGCACAAGTTCCAATGCAAACTTACCTTTTTGAACTTCTTAACATGTGCAATGTTGCACATGATAGAAAAACCCTTAATATAATAAGCAATAAAGAATTTTTAAGTGATGAATAAAGTGAATTGCTACTAAAATGGCTCACTTTGTATTAATCTCTAATGGAACAGTACCAAGGGCCTTAGAGTCAAAGTAATAAATATATGGAATGAAATTCCATTTTTGTGGGAAGCAATAAAGGTACTGCAGAAAGATACAATATAGCAGATAGCAGAGAATCACAGATGAGGAAAGAGAGCTAGAGGAGAGGGGACTATGAGTTGTCAATTATTCCACACCCTTCTCATTTAGTCAGATTCCTTTATATTTCTCTATTGAGCATATCTTTTGTTGGGCCACTTAATCCTTACACTCCTCCTAATTTCCTTGGGTTCAGGATCACCCTCCAGCTGTCCATCATCAGCCTTGTGTTCAGTTACAGATGGCCTTGGCATACTAGTCTCATTGTCATCATGCTTAACACTAGTTAGTCTTTCATTACCATTCCTAACAATACTTCCCCCATTAAAGCTAACCTTGTCCTCAAGGTTAAGGGAAGGATATTGAAGTTGTAAGGGAGCCCAGTCCTCCCAAGTAGACTCATCAGCGGATGACAAATCCCATTGGACTAAAACTTGCAGCACTTGCACATTGTTACGAAGTAATGTTCTTGTTTTCAGAATAGCTCGAGGAAGCAGTTGAGATCCCTCTTCGGTAGTCAACAATGGTAAGGGACAATATTGAGTGGCATGGTCCCCGACACACGGCTTCAAAATTGAGACATGAAAAACTGGATGTAATCTAGCTGATGGTGGCAGCAACAGTTTGTATGCCACTGAGCCAATCTTTTCAATGACCGGAAAAGGCCCAAAGTATCTTAAACTTAACTTCTGATTTCGATGCAGAGCAAGAGAGTGTTGTCGGTAAGGTTGAAGCTTGACAAGCACCATGTCCCCAATTTGAAACTGCAAGAATCTACATTTTTTGTCTGCATACTTTTTCATGAAAGCTTGTGCCTTAGATAAGTTAGTCTTAAGCTGAGATAAGACAAAATCTCTTTCCCTCAATAAGTCTTGCAATGAAGGAGGGTCATTATCAGATGATGCATATTTGATCAACATGGGAGCCTCACGTCCATATACTGCCTTAAAAGGAGTCATTCCAATGCTACTGTGAAAAGCAGTGTTATACCAAAATTCTGCCCAAGACAACATTTTGGACCAAGCCTTAGGTTGATCCATAGTAAAACAACGTAGGTATTGTTGTAAGCATTTGTTTAAGACTTCTGATTGACCATCAGTTTGGGGATGATATGCTGAGCTCATAGCAAGAGTAGTGCCACTCAACTTAAACAATTGTTGCCAAAAGTTACTAGTAAAAACCTTATCTCTATCCGAGACAATGGACTTCGGAAAACCATGCAGCTTAACAATGTTGTGAAAGAATGTCTCTGCAACTTTGGAGCTTGAAAAATCAGATTTCAAGGGAAAGAAATGAGCATATTTTGATAGTCGGTCCACCACCACATATATCACCGTGAAACCATTAGAGGTTGGGAGTCCGGTGATAAAGTCCATTGCAATATCCTCCCAAATCTGTGTCGGAATTGGCAACGGCTGCAACAGACCAGCAGGAACAGTTGTGGCATGTTTAGTCTGTTGACATATCAGACATTTGGAAACAAAATCCTGCACATCTTTGTGAAGTGTAGGCCAAAAAAATTGACTAGCAATTCTGGCTTTGGTCCTTTTAATACCTGCATGACCTCCAATGACAGAAGAATGATACTCCTCGAGTATAGTTTTGATTAAATCAGGTTCGTTAGGAATCACCAACTTCGATTTCCAAAATAATTGACCATTGCGAACCTGATAATTTGGATCTAATTTATCCCCTTGCTGACACTGATCAGTGATTTGCTTTATGTTTGGGTCTGTCAAGGCGTATGCCATGATTTCATCCATTAAACTGGTCTGATGTGAAGACACAGCCACAAAAAATGAGCGAGACAGGGCATCAGCGGCTAAGTTCTCCTTTCCCGGTTTATATTCGATAGAGAAATTGTAACCAAGAAATTTATGCAACCAGAGTTGTTGTTCCGGAGTTTGGATAGTTTGGTTTGTGAGAGATTTCAAACTCTTTTGGTCGGTACGAATGATGAACTTGTGACCAATCAAATAATGTCTAAACTTGGAAATAGCTTCAGAAATTGCATACAATTCTCTGACATACGCAGATTGCCTTTGCATCCTAGGACTCAATTTCCGCGAAAAATAAGCAATGGGGTGGTTACCTTGACTTAAGACAGCTCCAATACCTGATTCGGAAGCATCAGTCTCCAATATAAATGGTTGGTTGAAATCAGGTAAAGTGAGGACAGGGGCTTGTGTGATAGCTAACTTGAGCGCTGTAAAAGCTGTTGACGTTGTACTATCCCATTGGAAAGAATCTTTCTTTAACAAGGCAGTAAGCGGAAGAGCAATCGAAGCATAGCCCTTAATAAAGCGCCGGTAATACCCAGTCAGACCCAGAACCTCTCAACTGCTTAATGGTTGTAGGACAAGGCCACTCTAACACTGCTTTAACCTTGGATTGGTCCATCGCCACACCAGCACCCGACACAATATGCCCTAAGTAATCCACCTGCTGTAGGCCAAATCTACATTTCGATAACTTGGCGTACAGGCAGTGTTGTCGCAGAAGTTGTAACACTTCCTCTAAGTGTAGGAGATGTGAGGACCATGAAGGGCTAAACACCAATATATCATCAAAGAAAACGAGTACTGTTCTGCGAAGTTGATGTTTAAACACTTCTCATTAAACTTTGAAAGGAAGCGGGTGCGTTAGTGAGCCCAAAGGGCATCACAAGCCATTCATACAATCCTTGATGTGTTCGAAAGGCTGTTTTGTGAACATCCTCGTGTTTCACACGAATTTGGTGGTACCCGGAACGCAAGTCCAACTTGGAAAAATGTGTGGCCCCAAACAATTCATCCAACAACTCATCCACAGTTGGAATAGGGAAACTATCCTTAATGGTGATGGCATTTAAGGCATGATAATCGGTGCAAAAACACCATGAGCCATCTTTCTTGCGAATCAACAAAACCGGTGAGGAAAAAGGACTACTGCTGGGTTGTATGATACCCTCTTGCAACATCTCTTGTACCATACATTCGATTTGAGATTTTTGACTATGAGGATATCGATAGGGTCTCACCTTGACTGGGTTACTACCTTCTATCAGAGGGATAGAGTGATCTTGAAACCTTGGCGGAGGCAAGCCTTTAGGTGTGTCAAACACATCAGCAAACTGTGATAATAGAGACTGCAATTCTTGTGGCAATTCTGAAGGTACAACCAAGGAAGGTTGAGGGCTAGTTGGTTGTATGTGAATAGCATAATATTCAGGAATTGAACCTGTGTGAGATAGCCTTCAGATGTGATGGAATTGAGCAGGACTAGGTAATGAGGGTTTGTCACCATGAAGAGTTACAAATTTATCTCCCAAGTAAAATTTTAAGGAGAGTGCACTAAAATCAGCAATATGGGGACCAAGTGTTGCTAGCCAAGGAGCGCCTAAGACCAAATCAGCACCGGTAACCGGAAGCAAATATACAGGTAGTTGCAATGTATGGCCCTGGACTTGAACTTGCAACTTTTCAATAAAGCCTTCAGCAGTGAGGCTATTTCCATTACTGACCAAGACCTTGAAATTTTCAGCAGCTTCAATTGGCAATTTGAGACAATTAGCAATTCTCGGTTGTAAAAAATTATCTGAACTACCACTATCCAAGAGAATTTGGACTTGCACACCTTGAATAGAACCCTGGAAACGTAAAGTACCCAATCCTTTTGATCCTTTCAAAGCATTAAAGGATAAATGGTGCTCTAAATCTTGTAGCAACCCAGAATCAGATTCTTCTTCAACCACAGACTCACTTGAGTTTTCCCCTTCGTCACTGGTGAACAATAGGTAAGTGCGGTTTGGGCATTTGTGGGTAATTGAAAATTTTTCATCACACGTATAACAAAGTCCTTTAGCACGGCGGAGCTGTGCCTCTGCCGGAGACATATGTTTAATCGGGGTTGAACGATTTGGCAATGATAAGGGTTTCTGGTTCGGTGTTGGTAATAAAGCTGGGAGGTTTGATTTCTGGGTTATACTGGTTGTGGGTGATGGTGGGTGTTTAGAGCTTGCAGTAGGAAACAAGGTTTTGGGTTGAGGGTTATATTTCTCTTCAAACAATTTGGCGAGAGAGACAGCTTTGGTGATGGAAATAGGGCTCTGGGCTATGACATCACGGCGGATATCGGTATTTAAACCACCGATGAAGCAATCTAAGAGAGCATCAGAGCTCAATCCAGGAGAACGGTTGGCGAGGGCTGTGAATTCTAGGTAATAGTTATTTACTGTGGTGGATTGTTGAAGTTTGAAGAGGTTAGAACGTGAGGATTCAAAAGGGGAAGGACCAAATTCAAGTTCTAAGGATCTAGTGAAAGCTAACCAGGACTGAAACGGGTGATTTCGAGTGAGCATTTGGAACCATGGAACTACCTCTTTCTCCATGTGAACCGCCGCGATGGTTAACCGGTGAGCGTCGAGAGTGTTATAGTACTCGAAGAACTGCTCCGCTTTGAATATCCATTGTAGCACATCTGAACCATCAAACCTGGGGAAATCGAGTTTGATGTTACGAACCTGAAATGGTTGTGGCTGCGGCGGTGGCGACAGCGGCGGGGGCGTGCCGGAGTTGGAGTCGGTGAGAGAAGAGGTGAGTTGCAGCGACCCAACAGTAGCCTCCAAACGATCCATGCGATTACTCTCATCGTCTCGATGCTTCAAGTATTCCGCATGTCGAAGCTCCATTAGATCTAGTAATTTTTTTAAGTCACTTTGAACATCTTTGAGACGCGTGGCTTCAGCCATATGGAGTAAGATATGAAAGCACCAATGAAAGGGTGACCCTTTTAATATAATAAGCAATAAAGAATTTTTAAGTGATGAATAAAGTGAATTGCTACTAAAATGGCTCACTTTGTATTAATCTCTAATGGAACAGTACCAAGGGCCTAAGAGTCAAAGTAATAAATATATGGAATGAAATTCCATTTTTGTGGGAAGCAATAAAGGCACTCCAGAAAGATACAATATAGCAGATAGCAGAGAATCACAGATGAGGAAAGAGAGCTAGAGGAGAGGGGACTATGAGCTGTCAATTATTCCACACCCTTCTCATTTAGTCAGATTCCTTTATATTTCTCTATTGAGCATATCTTTTGTTGGGCCACTTAATCCTTACACTCCTCCTAATTTCCTTGGGTTCAGGATCACCCTCCAGCTGTCCATCATCAGCCTTGTGTTCAGTTACAGATGGCCTTGGCATACTAGTCTCATTGTCATCATGATTAACACTAGTTAGTCTTTCATTACCATTCCTAACACACTTGGATAACTTTATTGAAGGATCGTTCAGAATTATTCGTTTTTCACACGTTTAGTTCAAAGATAAAGACCCATTTTAGAAAAACAATTTGTATTTTGGTTAATGACAATGCAAAAGAATATTTTTCTACATCATTTAACTGCTTGATGGCTTCTCAAAGTATCATGCAAAAGAAACCCTTTTTTTAAGTGTGTGACAAAAACCCAAGAAAGAGTGAGTGAAGGAAGGAAGAGTGGATATTTTGTGTGGGGTGCAGCACACAACAATGATAAATCTTTAATGCAGGACCAAAGTATTTATAGATTATCAATATTTAAGTTAGGGTTTATAAAAAGATTTTGTTTAGGTAACAAAGTAGCAGATAATGAAAAGTCACGATTTAAAAAGTTGTATTGGAATCAAGTTTCATTAGTTAATCCTACAATGTCTTTCCTTTGATTAATTATATACTTGTAGTGTTTCGGTTATACTTTCCCCTATCGTTCACCATACATCTAGATGTCTCGCATATAGTGAGAGATCTATTTTATCCTGTAGCTTTTGATTTCTCACTTAGTTAACTAATAAAAAATTATTACATTTCTATAGTGTGTGTGATTGTAAACTTAACTCAATGTCTCGCAACTAACATCTACAAATGTTTATATTCCATGTCCCTTAAATAAAAAGAATATATCTAGCACTTTAATGATCATATTTGGAGTTTAACGTCGGAAAAGCATTAAATATGCATATAGAAATTACATCGATATAATGAAACAAAATTTATATATAACCATCTAAATCAAGTACTACCTCCGTTCCTTTTTAATTGTCACATTTTGACATTTTACACAAACCAAGACAAAATATACATGTCACTACTTTTGATACAATAATTTATATTTTTACTATAATAACCTTATTCATTTAATATATCATCTCATATATTTCTCTCTCCGTAATAAATAACTAAGGATAATATTGGTAAAACAATATTTAAAGTTGCATTGAACTTTGAAAGTGACAGTTAAAAAGGAACAAAAAATTTCTTCAAAAGTGACAATTAAAAAGGAACGGAGGGAGTATTTATTTACAATAAAATCATTATTAAATATGTCTAATCCCAACATAATGAGAGATTTAGTTAAACATATTCATTGAATCAAACATATGAATCTTCAAGTTCCAAGGAAGTTTTACCCCACATCCCTACATTTATACTTTTACCCATACATTTGTTTTAAAATTCCAGTTTTCTCCTCATATACAAACTAAATCCTCCCCATCTTTTTTCACTTTTCTCTGAATTTTTTTTACTTTCCGGGAACAAGATACGATGAGTGATAAAATCATACACCTTTTATAAAGTCACCACAGTTCTTGTGGATCATCACCGTTGTCGCAGTCTTGTTTGCGGTCTTGCAATTTCTTTTCCTTTTCTTTCTAAAATTATTCTTCAATCCCTGCCTCCGATATACTCTACGATTTTCACTTAGTTTGTTCCTCTTTTTGGATCTTGGATCTGATAATGCCTACTTTCTATCCACTTCTATTTCTCAATTTGATTGTAGATTTTAATTTTGAAGTTTATGGTTTGTTTTATTATTCAAATCCATTGGAAATTGCCTTATTCTTCTATTCTGGAATTTCCTAGCTTTTATTTAATTTGTTGTTTATGCCGATTGCTAATTTCAATAAAAAAAAGTGGAGAAACTATGATTCCGTAACAATAACATAGAAAACATTGCCAAACCCATAAAACCTTAATCAATGATTTCGGTAAACAATTAAGAGAACAAAAGTAACCGTATGAAGAAACGATTCCGATAAGATAACAATAACATTCCGGTTGCAAGAGTCGACGTCGGTAAAAGAAAAATCAAATTGAATTGTTTTTGACAAAGAAGGGTTCCGATAATGCTGACTGTTTGTTGGGAGCTTTTTCCAGAAAAAGTTGGGGTGAACAAGTGAAAGAGTGATTGAGTTTTATTTTATATCAAAGGGTAAATTTGATACTCCCTCCGTTTCAAAATACATGTTCATTTTGGAGAAATTACGGTAACCAAGGACAAGCTAGTTTGACACAAAAGTTCCTATTATACCCTTGTCTTTGATTTTCTCCATTTTATATTTATTTATCACATCTCATAATTACTCCCAATACCAAAATTAATTAAAGTTAATCAAATGACAATACCAATACATACCGGCAATACCAATACTAAATGGCATTATTTTTGCTTCTCCACAATCTCCATGTTTCTTCTTCTTCTTCTTCTACCGGATATTCATTCAAATCAAATCCACAACCTGCCTTTATATTTAAGTCAAAATCCTTTGTTGCTTTTGAAGATGCTTCTCCACAATCTCCATGTTTTTGCATTTTATCCACTTGCAAGGCTATGTTTGTGTCACTTTGTAACCCATCAAAAGAGTCTTCAACTCTTTCATATTGTATGCTGTCGAAAGAGTCTTCAACTCTTTCATTTTGCAAATCTTCAACTTTCACAGACTTTCCTTTGTTTTCCATTTTTTTTTGTAGTTGTAATTACGTATAAATTTACCATTTTTATAAGTAGTCCATCATTTAAACAACCTTGGTTCACACAAAGAATTAGAGAGTCTAGTAGTTCTTGGGAGAGTGCATGAGTAATTATTGTGGAGAAAAACTAGAATCCAATCAATTGGTAGGCAAGGGTAAAATAGACAAAATGTATCCTTAAACTATCAAATGGACATGTATTTTGAAACAAAAAATTTCTCCAAAATGGACATGTATTTTGAAACGGAGGGAGTACTTTTGTGTCAAATGTTGGGGTCAAGGTATAAATGTAGCGGGTGTGGGGTATAACTTCCTTTCTTCTAGTAACAAAGACTTAAGATAATCCATAAGTCCTAGCCCAATTGGTAAAAAATATCGAAATTACTTGATCAGACGTAGTGACCTGTGTTTAAACTTCGGCTCCCCTCCTTGTGTGTGTGAGTTTCCAATGGTTATTTTTGTTTGGTCTATCTACCAAAAAAAATAACTTAAGATATAATTTATTGTGGATTATTTTAAGAGTAAATTATATTGACCTCCCTTAAGATATATTAAAATATCATTCACCACTCTTCTATTTTTGTAAAAGCATTGACCTCCCCTAAATTTAACACTCTTATAACTTCGTTTGCAAATGAAAATATCATTCACCTCCCTTCTATTTTTATAAAGGCATTGACCCCTCCTGAATTTAACACTCTTGTAACTCGCGTTTAAAAATTAAAATATCACTCACCTGCCTTCGATTTTTCTAAAAGCATTGACCTCCTCTAAATTTAACACTCTTGTAACTCCGTTTAAAAAACCTCCAAAAATACAATTCTGTTGTCATTTTTTTAAATTGCTACCATCTTCTTGTTCCTTCAAATAAAAGTGTTTATTAAACCCTCTTCTCATTTTACCGTGTACATCACATGGTGTCTCATTCATGAAGCTCGTTTTCTATAATCCCACAATAATTTATCAAATCATTTCATATTTTTTTCAATTGTATTGCAATATAGATTAGTTAAAAATGGCTAAACACAAATTACATTGCTTTAACGTATGAAATCATAAAGGAAGTTGTAGATTCAAATGTTAGACTGAAGCTTACGATTGCATATCAATATCACTTCAGATTCAAATTTGAAATTGCAAAAGTAAGGGTTTAAAAAACGGAAGAATAGTAAAATGAAAGGGTCTAAGATCGAAGATGAATAAGTAAGTGGAAGTCAGGGGTGTTCATAGTGCATAAACTGCACTGAACTGGACCACATTAATGGTTCAGTTCAGTTTTTAAAAATCACTTTAAAAAAAATTGGTTTATTTTTAAAAACAATTCAGTTCAGTTTAAAAACTGGTTTGAAACCAGTTTAATATTTTTGAACCGTATTTTTTTTATTAAAACAAGTTTTTGTGAGTTTTTTTATTGAGAGATTTTTATATTTTTTTTCTTCAAATTTTTAAATTAATTTATAAATGTTTAAATATACTTTTATTTATATAATTTAATATTATAATTATAAATAAATTAAATGAATAAGTTAATATTTATGAAAGAGAGGGTGGTAGGTGGCCGCCGGTGGTGGTTCACGGCGGAGCTCCGGCGACGTCGCGGTGGTGGCGGGTGGCGGCGCCGGTAGGGTGATGTGGTGGCTGGTGGTGGCACCGGTAGGGTGATGTGGTGGTTGGCAACAATTAATTTAAATTATCTTTTAACTAAAAGTTTATCTAACTTGAGAGTTGAATCTTTGACCTTTATCTCTTTACAAGATTTATTTACCACTACACCAATATAACTTATGTGACAGTATTTTATTGTTATATATATAAATCTGTTTTGTTTTTAAATTTGTATTTTTTTCTCAAAAATAAATTTTGGTTAAACATTGGTAAAAGAAAATAATAAAGAGTTCAAAACAAGTTAAAACTGGTTTTTAAATTAAGTTTGGTTAACTGAATTGGTTCAAATTTGTGGTTCAGTTTATGAACCATTTAATAAGGTTCAGTTTTTTTGTGGTTCAGTTTGGTTCGGTTTGGTGATATGGTTCAGTTAACCACATTTTTGCACACCCCTAGTGGAAGTAGCTGAGGGATTTGAATTTAAGCATAGTAAAATGAGGTTAAGAATTGTCAATGTAATTTGTTCTTATTTTACTATTCTTCGGACACACTTGATGTTGATTCAGTCATAAAACTCAAACAAATATTGAGCTAAGTTCAAGTCAAGTTAGTTAATATTGGCAAACTTATACTCTATCCGTCACATTATAAGTATCGTTTAACATTTTTTTTATGTTTCAAAATAATTATTACTTTATAATATTAATATAATATTTATTGTTTTTCTTATTAATATACCTTTATTTATTGAAACTCTACTTCATCTAATTATTTCACTGACTACAATTAATAAAAATGTTTTAATAAATTATACTAATTTTACTATTAAAATCAACTGAACTAATCATTTTTTTAAGAATTGCGTATAACTCTAAAACGACCATTAAAACAAGACGGAGTGAATATAATGTTAAATCCAGAATAATGATACATCAACAAGAAAATATAATTAAAAAAAGAGTTATGTTATATAGTGCGAATTAAAACAAACGAAAAGTGACGAATGTACACATGTTGGCTTTTTTAAAAGAGTAAGCAATAGATAACTTAGTTTTTAGTGGAAATCATGGGTGGTGGGCGGAAATCATGGGTGGTTGGCAAATAAAAATCATTCGTTTATTCTCGTATTTGATTTTTTCGCACCATTAATCATTTCTCTTAAAAAAAACAACCCGCTTTCAAGGCACATAAAAAGAGGTCACATTTGATCGATCACTAAGACCATGTACAATGGTAAACAACATTCAACACCCTTCAACACACACTTTTTCAATTCCCAACACTCCACATCATTTTCTCTCTCTTCCACATAATAATTCAACACATCATTCAACACATACCCTCTCCAATGGTAAATTACCTTCAACACTCTACCCCACCACTCACTCTACCCCACCACTTTTTATTTCATATTCTTAATTAATTTTATATTTTGTTTTTATAATTACATAAAATTACAAACTAATTTAATTATAATTAAATTAAAATAATAAAAACTTAACAATTTATTTTTTAGTGTTTTTGTAAAAACAAAATTTATTTAAATAATTAATATTTATTTTCTTAAATTAAAATGCAATACAATACATTAAACACGCGGCACACAAATAACTTAAAATGCAAGACAACAAATTAAGCACACGACACAAGTAACTTAATTAGTACGATACAAATCATCTTTAATCATGAAACATTCCAAACTTTTCCCATATGTGCTTCACTAGATCTGCTTGCAATTCGCGATGAACATTTGGATCACGCAATTCGGATCTAGCACGCACATGATTTGCAAAAGCGGGTAACACCTCGGTCGAGTATGGTTGCGGTGTACTAGATCCACTTGCCTCAGATTGCTCAAAATCGGTCCAACGTTGAGCATATGTATCTCGTTCATCCTCAACAATCATATTATGTAATATGATGCATGACCTCATGATGATACTCAAATCGTCTATGTCCCACAAGCGAGCTGGTTCACGGATGATTTTAAATCGAGCTTGAAGCACTCCAAATGCACGTTCGATGTCCTTCCGACATCCCTCCTGAACTTTTGCAAATAACTTATCGGGTTCACTTTGAGGAAGTCTGATCGATTTGACGAAAGTTGGATAAGAAGGGTAGATACCATCAGCTAGATAGTATGCCATGTTATAGGGACGTTGATTCACAAAAAAATTCACACTTGGAGCCTTTCCTTGTTCCACATCATCAAACACTGGTGACCGGTCTAGAACGTTTATATCGTTCAACGTTCCCGGACATCCAAAAAAGGCATGCCAAATCCATAGATCATGAGATGCAACTGCTTCAAGAATAACTGTGGTGGTTCCCTTATCCCCCCTAGCAAATTGACCTTCCCATGCTTTAGGACAATTTTTCCACTCCCAGTGCATGCAATCAATACTCCCGATCATCCCTGGGAACCCCCGCATTTCACTTACATGTAGTATTCTTTGCAGATCATCTTGGGTTGGTGCTCTCAGGTACTCTTGCTCATACAATCGTATGATTCCTTTACAGAATCTACGTACGCACTCCAATGCTGTAGTACCTCCTATTTTGATGTATTCATCGACCGCATCTGCTGCCACACCATATGCTAGCATTCGCATTGCTGTGGTACATTTTGCTAACGGTGATATACCTTCTTTATTGGTTGCATCAACTCGTTGGGTGAAGTAGTTATCACTACTTGAAAGGTCCCCAACGATTCGAAGGAAAACATGTTTTTGCATCCGGTACCGACGACGAAACATTGCATCGTCATATGTAGGCTCATCGGCAAAGTAGTCGTCAATTAGTCTTTGGTTTGCCGCTGCATGATCTCTATTGAGATATTTTCTACTACGAGGTGCACTATCTTCCAATATTTTGTTTCGACGCTCTCTGAATCGGCTGGCCATATAAGTTTCTTCCATTTCACATTTTCGTTTGTAGGCTGCGATATCAAAAGGATATTCTGATGGATCCATTAATAGTTTTTTGTGATATTTTGAAGTAGATTGAATGAGATTTGGGATATTGGTGATTCAATGTATGTATCTATGAGTCCTTATATACAAGTACATTAAGTGGTGGACATTGACGGATTCGAAATAAGTTATTGTATTGAGTTAATACTTAGATAAGGATTGGGTGAAAAGCAAACAGTGGGGACTTGATTGAAAGTAAATTATGAAAGCCAAAAGTCACGGACAGATAAGGATTTGGATTCGGATTCCAGACAGATAAGGATTCGGATTCCAAACAGATAAGCCAAAAGTCACAGACAATTATTAAAGCAAACAGTGGGGACTTGATTGAAAGTAAATTATGAAAGCCAAAAGTCACGGACAGATAAGGATTTGGATTCGAATTCCAGACAGATAAGGATTCGGATTCCAAACAGATAAGCCAAAAGTCACAGACAATTATTAAAGCAAACAGTGGGGACTTGATTGAAAGTAAATTATGAAAGCCAAAAGTCACGGACAGATAAGGATTTGGATTCGGATTCCAGACAGATAAGGATTCGGATTCCAAACAGATAAGCCAAAAGTCACGGACAATTATTAAAGCAAACAGTGGGGACTTGATTGAAATTTGATTGAAATTACTTGATTGAAATTAATCAACGGACAATTTCATTACAGCCACAATTTGATTGAAATTACACAATAACTCATACATTACAGCCAAAAGCCACATACAATTTGATTGAAATTAATTATCAAACAGCTCTTGGCTCAACATATCCAACAACTTTTGCTTCCGATCATCGAGATTCTCCTCGGAACTTAGTTTTAGATACATTTTCATTTTTTTAGCATGAGTCTTTTCTTTCATCAATTTATTAGCCTCCTGTTGCACCGACGCTATCTTGTCCAATTGTTCAAGCTCTTTCTCCTTGAATTGTTTGAATTCAGCCCACTCTTTATCCACCACCTCCAAGGCAGCTTCCTTACTTTTCTTTTTACCTTTTTTCTTAGCTGCCTCCCTACCCATTGGACGAACAGTAGATCCTACAGAGTTTGAGCCACATGCATCACTGTCGTGAGATCTCTTGGATCCACTACTGCCTGATCCAATATTTCCTACTTGACTACCATAACGTGGTTGATCACGGAGAGCGTGCCATTCTGCCATTAAAGTAAAGTGAATATTCTTCCCACTCGCGTATAATTCCTGCGCTTTTGCCAAAATATCATTCTCCGACCAACCGCTTCGTTGCATACGCTTAGCGCTTTCATAAGCGCCAATCCATTTATTCAGTATTTTGTTCATATAATTAAAACGGTTTCGGCATGCAACACCATCTCGCGGATGATCGAATGAGCAATGCTCATTACAATACTCAGCAATTTTACCCCAATATGTTTCACCTTTCTGATTTCTCCCAACAACACTGCTTGTTCCATATTTAATCCACCCACTAATTAGCACCAAATTTTGTTCAGTGCTCCATGCTGGTTGCTGGGCTTTCTTGCTCTTAGGAGTTGAATCCTCTGGAATTGGAGTGACTTCGTTACCACTTGTCATGCCACCAAGAGTCATTTGTGTTGAAAATTCAGGAAATTCAGGTGCACCAACACTCGGAAAGTTTTCATTTCCCATTGGCATATAACCACCAAACGGGGGTGTTTGAGATGGATATCCCATCATAGATCCATAATATGGATTAAAGTTTGGAACAGAGGATGGGTGGTTGAAATTTGGTGCAAATCCAAAATTATGCATGTTTTGAGGACGTTGGTTTGGAAATTGATTTGGATTTTGATAATTGTTGGGATTTTGGTAGCTAAATGGGTAACTAGAAGAATTCTGGGTGTTGAAATTGTTATTATTTGGATCCATTTCACTAACAACAAGTTTAAAACTTCAAAAGGATAGGTAATAGAAGGATAGTAACAAGATTAGGATACTGAAAAACTTGGTTTTTTTTGTGTCCAAATCAAATGAACCAAGTCTCTATTTATAGAGGAAAAAAAATCATGAATTTTGGTAATTTTTTTTTTTTTTAAATTAATTTACAATGAAATAATTGAGTTTAAATTATTAAGATAATAAAAATCCAGCGAACCAATCAGCAAAAGCCACGCGTCCTGCTTTAATAAAAAAGCAGTCTTCTCTCTCTTCCATTCTGACAGCCACGCCCCTTGTCCCCGCGTGTTGCACACGCGCCTGATGTTGGCCAGTGGCAAGCGGCCACGTGTCCTGGGCGAGGCAATTAATCAGTGTTGAATGGTTTCAACACTTCAATGCTCCATGTCATCATTCAACACTTGATTCAACACCATTGCAAGGCATTCAACAGCTTAATGAAGCATTCAACACCACCATTGTAGGTGGTCTAAATAATCTTCTGACCAATTTGACTTTTTCCCGTAATATCCTTTTATTCTTTTAGATTGCAGTAGCATATTCAGTTTGATTTTCCTGTTAAGTGTTAAGGATTCAACTATTGCAACCTCGGCACACCATGTGGAAATAGCTTCGGCATCAAGAGTGGAGATATAGGTACAAGGTTCATTGATCAGAATCTAAAGGATCTGATTTTAGTCACACAAGTGATTAAGAATTTACAAATCTTGGTGGTAAATTTATCCTTGAAATAGAGGTATCTTGCTGTCTGAGTTTTTGGTGTTAAACCTTGCAGCTCTTGGAATTTAGCTAGAGTTGTATCATTGGGTTTTTTAATGGTACATAACTCCTCAAATTTGTTGGTCGAAGGAATCTTGTGCTATTATGTTGCAGATTGGTGTTTTAGTCCTTGCAGATTGGTACATAACTCCTCAAATCTGTTTGGGGTCCTTGATGTTTGTCGATTTAATTTTAATTGGCTCAAGTGTTTAGGCATGTTAGTGGATCGCGTTTGTATCTTAAAATCCTCGTATGTTTGGCTTCGGATTAGTAGTTGTTTTTCACATAGTCCATGGTTATTCAGCAGCTCGTTAGTGGCATGGAGCGAGATCCTAAGGTGCCTCTTTTAATTTGATCCCCGCGTTGTCATAAACTACAACGCCATTTCTATTCCAGTTTTTTAGAGTGGAAAAAAATCTAGTTTTCAAATATAATTCTTTATTTTTTCAATGTCATAAACTAAAACGCTGAATATAAGATAAATGTGAAAAATTAAAAGAGAAGATGAAATGGCGATGAATGACTGATGGATAATTAAGAAGAAAATGGAGAAATTGATGTCTTTGAGAAGTAGGTGTAGGGATAAGTTTTCAATCGGTTGAAAGACATCACATGATTTTTTTAATTATATTCATAAATTAATTTCCAAGTCACTAGGTCAAAATATGAGTGGGGTTTGTAAATAATAAAGGGGGTAAACTTGAGGGGCTTTTAAACTTGGAGAGCCATAATCGCACAATTGTAAAATTTGAGAGGTCAAAAGTGCAATTAAGGCTTAATTCTTTTATTTTTTTTTGAAAAGGCAATTCAGCCTTAATTCTATTTCCTTGTGATAAAATCTCTACAGAATTAAAGTGGTAACAGAATAATTCAATCTCGAGAGAAAAATGATTTATTGGATAAACACCAATGCATTTCAAGATTACAAGGATAAGGAAAACAAAAAAGTGAAAACATCAAACGAACAAGTTCACACGCCTTTACGTGTTACCTCTTAGCAACGATACAAAACTATCTCAGTAAGTGTATGTATGAACTTCAGATTTGCATGAGAAAGGTCAAAACTCAAGCTATATTATTTCCTTATGTAAATTTAAACAAATCAAGTGAACTATAATCCTCAAAAGGGATGAATTTGTAAAGCTTTTCAGAATGGGAAGTTGACTGGCTCGCGTTGAAGGGCTTTCTCGGCAATCTCAGCTTGCTCCTTCTGGTGAACCTTGAGGAAACCGGTGGCTGTAGCAGCAGATGGAGCACGACCGACATATTTAACATCATCAAAACCACCCCTACCTACAGCTTTCATGGAAGATACAAGTCGGGGTAAAATGTAAGTGTATCCACCCATGTTCATTGGCTCTTCTTGACACCAAACAACCTCTGCATCTATAAGAAACAAAACAGGAAAAATAAATGTAAGACATGAAGTTAAAAGTATTAAAATAAGATCTTACCATCTTTAATCCTTACAAGTTAAAACAATTTATTGAAAAACTATTGGCAGAACTATTTTCTATTGTTATGATTAGTTAAAAGATGCACCAGGAAAGAGAGAATTTAAATCTTACTGCCCTAACAGAAAGGACAAAGCTCTAAAAATACATGGATATCTTCTAAAGCTAAAAGATACATGGATATCTTCTAAAACTAAAAGATACATACTTGGATATCGTTTAAGCTCTCGTTGGACAAGGTCATACGGGAAAGGACAAAGCTGTTCCACCCTACATATTGCAACATCTGATGCATCAACCTTAGATCGATGATCATCAAGTTCGTAGTAAACCTGCAGGAGATAGTTGGTTTTTATAGTCAGAAACAGCATGCTTAGAAAATATTGACACCCTAGTATAAAAACTACTTAATATGAAGACAGCTGGTTCTATGGCCATCACACACCTTTCCAGAGCAGAGTACTAAACGTCTAATACCCTCCTCAACAGTGGAGTGGTCATTTCGGTCTTTTATGAGGCGCTTAAATCTGGTCCCCTGTTTGTCAAAACCCGGGTGCCCTTGGACATCATCGAACTCTGATAGGTTTGATCTGCAAGCCTTGCTACGGAGCAGGTTCTTAGGGGACATTACAATGAGAGGTTTTCGAAATTCTCTATGTATCTGCAAGAACAAAAACAAGAGGATAAGATAAAAAATAAGGAACGTTAATTAAAAAAACCAACATCAAACCCATTAATTGTACCCACCTGCCTCCTTAGAACATGGAAAAAGTTGGCAGGAGTTGTGACATTCACAATCTGCAAATTACACTCCTGAATCTGTTTCCGAAGAGTTGGATCCATCTCAGGGATAATATAAGGATTGTCATCAGCCATCTGCCATAAAATTAGAGAGAATGAGTCATTTGACCACCAACTAATTGCAAAATAATAAAATTATTGAACATCTGTTACTTAAATACCATACAAATAAATTTTAAAGATGGACAAAGCAGTGCGACAAGCTTAAAAAGTAGTTCCAGAGTAAGCATCAGGATGGCATCGCTTAAGTTAATTATTTTCTTGAATGCACAAGTAAAAATTATAAACTACCAATCTAAATTTCAGAGAAGTCTGGTTTCAGGTTCAGTGTTGTTCCATTGACATTATTACTCTTAGTATCCCAAGCTATTGCACTTATGCATAAATCAGTATTCAGTGTTTACTTGTAATACAATGAAACATATATACATCTCAGGAGTCAGGACAAAACAGACGAAATATTTGATCACCAAGTTTTTTCTTCTATGATTGCGCCATTTAGTTCAAATTGGTACATCAATTTCGAAGTAGCCAGATATAAATAGAATTCAGAGACTACCAATTTGTTTGTCCTCAATATCATCAATCAACAAATTCAACATAGATAAAAATGAGGTCAACTAACAATAGCCAAATTCGGCAAATTGATTCAGCCAGAAGGGGGGAAAATTCAAAAGAGAACCTGAAGAAAGCGTTCCAATCTTGCACTTGAATGCTCAGGGCCCTGGCCATCATAACCATGAGGAAGCAACACAACTAGCCCAGTCTGACGGAGCCACTTGGCCTCACCAGAAGCCAAGAAATTGTCAAATATCACATGAGCCCCATTAGCAAAATCTCCAAATTGTGCTTCCCAAATTATCAATGAATTGGGGTTTTCCATTGAGTAACCCAATTCAAATCCAAGAACAGCAAACTCTGAAAGTGAGCTGCATATATGTTCAAAGACTTATTAGAGAAGATGCTACAAATAGAAAATAATCCATCATTTGTTCAATACAAGTATCAAATGTATTACACTTCAATTTTTATAATATTTAAGACTAATCTTGTCATGCAAAAGAAGGCACATAACAAACCAAGACCTTGTAACACTTAAAGAACACAGTCACTAACATGTATAACAAAGAACACAGTCATTAGCATGTATAACAAAGGGCACGCTGGAAGCATAGAACAGGAATTATCTTATCTTAATAAAAAAATGCATACCCAACAAGAATAGTTGATGGTATACAGAAAGGCTCGACAAAACCAGAGAAAGCAAGAAAAAACCAAAAAAAGTCAGTTGCTATTAATTTCTACCATTACTGATTTCTTTAGACAAAATGGCATGGCTTTTTCAATCAAGTGCAATGAACAAGATGACCCGTTCCAAATGCAAATCATATTAACGATGCAATTTATTAAGTTATGGAGGAGAAACAATGTTATTAGCCAATTATTATTAAGTGATCAAGATCTAATTCCTATAAAACTACCTTTCGCTGCAAACACAGTCCAAGATCTGTTCCGATATTATTCCAATTTCCTAACTAATATTATGAAATGTAACCCAATAATTTTCTACACTAATAAAATTTCACTATAAAAATTTAATTGGCAAATACAGTTTTAGCAAAGAATTACAAAACAGCTAAAACCAAATAACAATGATATATACAAAACAAATTTCTTTTGAAAAATAGTAATTAAAAATAAAGGAATGCATAATAACTGTTTAGGGAAACAACATATAGCTGTAAATTGGTTATATGTTTGTAGCTTGAACAAGTCAAACCCAAAGACAAGCAAAGACAGGATAGAGTTTATATCTAAGGAAATCAGGATACCGGTCAATAGAATAGTAAGAAACCTGACATAGACAAGATAGATATGTATGCATACCTGTTGCTAACAGTAAACATCTCTTCATCTTGGTTCAATATAACATTGTCAAGGGGGCAATATTTCTCCCCAGTTGTCTGATCATGAACTACTGAATGACGGTGACTAAAAGTTCCTCTTTCAACATCCTGACCACTCAATCGAACATGGTTACCTTCAACAAGCAAGGTAGCAAAAGCAAGTGCCTCTCCAAATCCCCAGTCAATATCTTCCCCAGTCTCAATCATTTGCGCACGCTGTTCATAAATCCTCTTCACTGCTTTATGAGGTGTGAAATTTTCAGGGATAGTTGTGATTGCTTTCCCAACAGTTTTCAAGATCTCTGGTTTCACACTGAATGGGGAGTTCCAAGTATTTCAGACATACTATACAAATAATAATAATGAAGAATCAAGCAAAAAATAATATTTAAATTTACCATACCCAGTGTTTCGGACACGGGAAAGCTGTTCAGGTGACTTGAACCCAAGCCAGTATGCTGATAGCCAATCTCTTCTTTTTGGAATGTAATCTTTGCTAGCTTGAAATTCTTCATTTAGAATTGAGGTGACCTTCTTGTGTATCTTGTCAATGTCATCTTGTGTCAGCTCCCCTGTTTTCAAAAGCTTCTTCTGATAGATTTCAAGAGTTGAAGGATGGCTTCTGATGACCTATATTAATCCAGCAAAGTTGCAAATCGAATTAATTGACTTATCGAAAAGCAATATGAATACAAAAATAAGAAAAGCATAATAAACAAAACGGCTAACCTTGTACATTTTAGGCTGTGTGAAAGATGGTTCGTCAATCTCATTGTGGCCAAATCGACGATAACACACCAAGTCCACAACCACGTCTGAATGGAAAGTTTGGCGCCACTCAGCAGCAAGTTCACAGGCATGTACAACTGCTTCCACATCATCACCGTTAACATGAAAGATGGGAGCATCTAAAGCTTTAGCAACGTCTGTGCAATACTGTGAAGACCTGCCAGACATTGGATCAGTTGTAAACGCAACTTGATTGTTTAACACAATATGAATAGTTCCACCCGTAGTGTAATTTGGAAGAGCACTTAAATGCAGGGTTTCATAGACAACACCCTGTCCAGCAAAACTACCATCTCCATGAAGCAAAACACCCATGTTTTTGGTCCTGTCCACGTCATTCGAGTAATACTGCTTAGCTCGAGTTTTCCCAACAACAACGGGGTCGACAGCTTCCAAGTGACTAGGATTTGCCACCAAAGACAAATGTATCCTCTTGCCACCTCTAGTAGGGCGATCATAAGATGTTCCCAAGTGATACTTAACATCACCAGTTCCCGTGTAAAGCCCAACTTCATCCTCAGGCGAGAGACCACCACTGAACTCACAAAAGATCTGACGCAACGGCTTCCGGACCACATTACCCAAAACATTCAATCTTCCCCTGTGTGCCATTCCAATAACTATGCTCTCAACCCCAAGATCAGATGCTCGATCAAACATTTCTTTCATACCTGGAATAAGAGTCTCTCCTCCTTCAAGCCCAAACCTCTTCGCCGAAGTCCACTTGGTAGCCAAGAAATTCTCAAACAACGAACTCCAAGCAAGCCTATCAAATATAGCCTCACGACGCTCCCTGTTAAACTGCACCGACGTAGGCGTCTCAATTTTATCCCTAAGCCAATTACACTTCTCACGATCCGAAATATGCATATACTCAAACCCAATACTCCCACAATAAGCCTGCTCAAGCCTCGTCAAAATCGACCTAAGCGTCTGAACAGGCCGATTCTCAGACAAAAAACCCGCCATCCTCCAAACACCCAAAAAAAACTCCCGATCAAGATCCGCCTCACTAAACCCATAAAGCGCCGGATCCAAATCATCCGGTATCTGCCTCGCTTCCAAATTCAACGGATCCAACTTCGCCTTCATATGCCCATTAACCTGATAAGCCCTAACCATCAACAACAACCTCATACTCTCCTGAATCGTTTGCCCCGATATCCCAGGCGACGTACTCGCTTGCCCAACAAAATTCCTAAAGAAATTATCCCACGACTCGTCAACACTATTCGGGTCAGCCTCCCATGCCCTCTGCAGCTCCTCCAAATACACACTACTAGTCCCATCTAAAAAACTGTCTGTCAACCGCGATAACGGAACCGCACGCGGAACCGGTGCAGCTTGCTGCTTAAAAACAGTTGTATGAAACTTTCTACCATTTGTTGAAGGTAAAACTCTTGACCTAGATACAAGATATGATGAAGATCTGTTTTGTGAAAGGGTTCGTTTTATAGCATTTTTTGCTATACTAGCACCAGCTCTAAACCATGCCATCACTAAATTCTTTCTTACTTCAACAAAATTTCAACGATCTTATAGCTTTAATGTTGTTAAGCATCTATAATAATCAAATACAGAATCAAATCAATTACCGTAAAAATTATTATTAACATGAAAATGCAAAAATACCAAAAATTGAAAAAAAAAATGAAATCGATTATGTAAATGATTAAATAATAATGAAAATTAAGGGATTTAATCGATGGATTTGAAGAGCGAACCTGAGAGGAAGAAAATGGGAGAAAGATGGAACGAACCCTAATCGCGTGGAAGCGAAGCGGTTTGTGTGAGAAAATGAGTGAGAGAAAATAGAGAGAGATTTATGATTGTCGAAAATGGAAAAATCAACGCTTTAATTTGATAATTGATTTTTGGGTTAAAGGAATTTGTGACCCTTAACTTTTTAAAAGTTGCGATTTTGATCTTCTAACAAAAAAAAATAACAATTTTACCCCTTAATTTTACAAAACGTTGCAAAGTTGTTGAAAAGACGCCACGTGTCCCAAAATAAGGGGCCAAAATCGCAACTTTTTTTGTAAAGATAAAAGGTCAAAATATCTTATTTTCCTAAAGATAGAGGATCAAAAAAGCATATTTTCCTAAAATTAGAGGGTCAAAAGAACATATTTCTCTAAAAATAGAAGGCAAAAATTTTATTTTTTTATTAGGAGACCAAAATCGCAGTGTTTTGAAAGAAAAAACTACATTTAAGCCTTGATTTTTCACTATTACTATTATATTCTCATATTATGTTCACAACGTAGAAACGTGTTTTTTTTTTTTTACATTTATTTACTTTACCTTTTTTTACATGTGTCTCGGCTAATATTTTTTTTTTGACAAGTAATATTATTTTTTTTGACAAGTAATATTATTTTATTTGTTATTATTAATATTATTGGATAAAAATATAAAATAAAGGGGAATAACAATTTTAGTTTTGGAATATCCACCTCGTTAGGAAAAAATACAAAACCGTCCTTGACTCCAACTTCAGTTCATCACTTTTGTCTTCCGTTAAAAGTTGAGTTAGTAATTATTTTGACTGACAAGGATGTATGACATGACATAGAGATTAAAGTGACAAAAAACAATTCAAAATTATCATTTTAAATCACAATTCATCTCTCCCTTGTTTAATATCTAATCCTACTCATTCTTCCTCCTCATTGTATCTAATATTCTATTACAGACTAAAATCAAACCACATGATGATGGGTGGTGGTGGAAATGCGTCCCAAAGAAACTCATTTGTTTAGAACAAGGTGGTGGTGGAAATCGAATCACGTGAATGTTTTACTTTTCCATTAAGAACTATGTGATGAGAATAAACATAAGTGTGAAAGCATTCTGTTTTTCAATTTAATGAAACACAAAATTAATCATAAATGCATAGATATTGCACTCATAATGTAATGAAGTTTAAATAGATGCTTGTTGTTCATCATAATAAACAAGCAAATGAGCTGATAGGCATACCATAAACATACAGAATTTAAACAATATAAGTTGTTGAACAATTCAGTATATGGTCATTAGCAGAATTCACTTAGGTCCCTGATCGTGTTCACTTACTGTCACTGACCTTGTGGGTTCGAATGACACAAGCTAATGGCCAGGTGACGGCGCGGCGACGAGGGTATGACCAGTTGAGAAACGACTATTGTTTTGTGTTTTCAAGCGGAATGGGTGAAGAGAGATGACAAGTTTTGGTTTGAAGGGAGAATGGGGCATTATTAACCTTTGGTTACTAATAAAGTGACATTTGATTTTTATCACTTTAGTCCCGTCATACATCCTTGTCAGCAAAAGAAATTCCAACTCAGCTTTTAACAGTCAAATTTAACATTAAGAACTAAAGTGACTAACAAAAGTTGGAGTCAGGTACTATTTTGTATTTTTTTTCCTAAGTCAGGAACCATTATGACAGCGAGGTGCACATCCAAGGACCAAAATGATTGTTTCCCCATAAAATAAAATAACTAAACAATTGAGCTCAATTGATTAAAAAGTTCACCAAGATAAATTGTTGGCTTAAATGCAGTTTTGGTCCCCCTATTTTCACTATTTTGCAAAATTGGTCCCCCTATTTTAAAATTTGACAGTTTTGGTCCCTCTATCTAATATTTTGTCTAAAATATGGTGACATAACATGTGCAGAATCATAGAAAGATCTATCATTAAAGGATGAACATATGAAGAGCATCAGAAGGACAAAGAGAAGCTAAGAAGACTATGGTAGGAGATCTGAAGGAAGGTCAACCAGAAGTCTACGTCCTAAGAAGAAGGATAACACACAAAAGCTGGAGAGTTACCTTAACAGACTCTGTGAAGGTCATCAGACTCAGAAGCAGACTATAAACTTGGATGACCCCTCATATTTGAGAAAATCCTGAGGGACCCAAAATCCACGTAGGTTTTGTCTTATTCTGTGAATTGCCCCTATCAAGGTTCTGATGAGTACAATTCTTTTGTCTTATTCTGTCTACGTGCACAAACAGACAAAGGACCTCAAGAATAAAAAGAATGCAACGGATTATTCAATGGAAGTATCCATATCAGGCAAAGGGTCAACGTTCTTAATTGAAGCTTCTCAATGACTCTATTTGCGCTGGCACTCTTCTTTCAAATCCCTACCTATAAAAGGAGTTGAAGACCATGAAGAAGATTAACAAGACTCTGCTATTTTACTGTGTCATTACTCTGTCAAATCTAATAGCGCAAAACACTTAGGATTTTTGTATCAAAGTTTATATCTTAGAAATCCTAGAGTTGTAAAGAGTCTATTCATTTGTTCATTATACACTACCATTGTTAAATCAAGTGTAAGAACAAATTAGAAGTCTCTCGCTTGTGAAGCTTGAGGGTATAAGTCGGTGAAACCTTGAGCATTAGAAGTCTCTTAGGAGTGTCCTTAGAGCATTGGAAGTCTCTTGCCTGCGTGCTTGAGCATTTGTAAGTCTCTTGGAGTTGTCCTTGAGCAAGGAAGTCTTTAGGAAGAGTCCTAGAGCAAGGAAGTTTTTAGGTAATGTCCTAGAACAAGGAAGTTTTGAGCATGTGTGCTTGAGCATAAGAAGTATCTTGGAAGGTTCCTTAAGCAATTTGTAATCTAGAGTGATTATAGTGAAATCCCTTGGAAGTGCAAGGGGACTGAACTACTCCTGTGTTCTGGGAGGAACCAATATAAAAATTGATTTGTGTATGCCTTCTCTTTCTGCCTTTATCTTTGTGTTTATGTACTTTATCCGCTCTCTGTATCAGAATATGTATACCTCAGATTCTGATCAGCTTTTTAACACCCACAAAAGGAACCAGAAAAATCCAACACAATTCAACCCCCCCTCTTGTGTTTTTCTCACATTCAGTGTCTGCTCTTTCTCTTTCTCTCTCTTTTATCTCCGTGTTCTGTTTTATCCGCTGCACTCAGACTCTGAGTTAGACTCTGAACCATCAGATTCTGACCAATTTTTAACACTTAGAAAAAGAACTAGAAAAGACAACACAATTCAACCCCTCCTTCTTGTGTTTTTCTCACCTTCAATTTTTACCATTTTAGCTTTCCTTGTTAATAAAAATAGAAAAACAAACTCTAATATATTGTCTTTATGCTAGTAAAATAACAATGAGTAAACAAAAATTTAAAAATAATAGTGATCCGTCCAGTGACGATCGTGGAATGGAACAATTGTTCATGGTGTTCCGGTGTGGCGCAGGTTGAGTCTTCACGGTAGAGGAGAAAAGTGTTTGCAGGCACGTTAGCACTTCAACGCTTAAGTTAGTGTCTGAAAGAGGTGGTTATGTGCGAAGAGTGGTAAAAGTAAAGTGTATCTTGAGGGTGACGCTGAGTCACCCTTATATAGGCGTAGAGGACGCTAACGGTCTCCGTGAAGTGCGGCGCCATCTTAAGAGGCAGTTAATGGTGACGTGGACGGTGGAGATGGAGTCAAGGTTTACTCATGTGTGGTGATCCGCATAGGACTTCGCCTGCTCCGTCACCGTGTTTTGCCTTGTTTATCTTGGGCTTTGGCTTAATGGGCCTCACTTTGTTGGACTTCTAGCCGGTTCGGAACAAATAGTAATTGATACTAGTAGACCTTAGTGATGGCTGAGGTATGGAGCATACTGCAGAGAGCATGCGGCAAAATTAAGATGTAGTGAGAGTAATGTTTAAACTAGATTGGTGCTACCTCTAATTACTTAGACATGCAAACTAGTAAGTAATGTGTTTTTTTATGGAAACAAATATAGTATGAATATCTTGGAACTTGTGTAGTTAAAGTTTTAAAAGTATAAAAAATGATGTTTTTAATGTAAATTTTTCTTTTTTGTGTTTCCTTAACTAGTGCCCATTGAGAACTAGTTAACATGACCCTTTTTTTATTAAATAAAGGGGCTAGTCTCGAGAAAAAACACATAAAAGATCTTTTGTCAGTCAACATGGTGATGGAGGAAAAATTAGTAATAATATCAAAAAAGTTTAAGTCTTATAGACATATACAACTCATACTTAGTTTAATTATTTGTAACTTGATTAGCTTTACGGAAAATATGCTTCAAGTGATAGTTAGACAATTAAGCAAACATCTTCAGAATTTGGAAGATCATTAAGTGGCAGGGATGTTTGGTGCCGCATACATCTAAAATCAACAAAACTGCAACTTTTGAAAGTGACATGCAACAAAACTAATGTGTTCCTTTTTTCGATGCGTATATCTACATCTGTAGGGGCAATTGTTTGGATTCTTTTGAAAGAAACTATTATGAGATCAAATGCAAGGTAGAAAAGAGAGAAAACCAAATCAATAGAATGAATTGATCTGAATACAAAGCAGTTACAAGTAGATTATTTATAGCATTATCATTCTACATGGTTAACTTGTCTAGCAAGTTACCAGTTATAACTAACTAGTTTCTAGTGTAATAGTGGCTCGATGAAGTTGATGAGCTAGTAGTGAAACTTGGTATAATCAGTTGTGAGTTTCTTGAGCTTGTATCTTCTATTATTTAGCTTGTATCCTCTATTACCCCCTCACAAGTTGAAGATTGGTAAATGTTTACCAATTTCAGCTTGGACAAAAGATTGGAAAAGGGTTTGGGCAAGAGAGATTTTGTAAAAAAAATCTGCTAATTGTTCTTGAGAAGTCACAGGGAGAAGTCTCAAAACACCAACTTGGACTTTATCACGCACAATGTGGCAATCTATTTCCAAATGTTTGGTACGTTTGTGAAAAAACTAGGTTAGCAGCAATGTGAAGAGCGCTTTGGCTATGACAATACAAAACATGAGATTTGGATGGAGTGATGTGAAGATCCTTCAATAAGAATAACAACCATTGAATTTCACAAGTTGCTGCAGTAAGTGCACGACACTCATCTTCACTAGAGGACCTAGAAACAGTAGTTTGTTTCTTTATTTTTCTGGAAATGAGAGAGGAGCCAATAAAGAAGCACATGCTAGTAATAGATTGTCTAGTATCAGGGCAACCGGCCCAATCAACATCAGAGAAACCTAGGAGTTGCAAAGATGAAGAAGTAGGGAAAAATATGCCTCATGAGCTTGCTTGAGGTATCTAAGAACTTTGCAAGCAGCCTTCAAATGAACTTATGTTGGAGCAACAAGAAACTAACTGAGTTGTTGAACAATAAAGGTGATATATGGACGAGTGGTGGTAAGATATAACAATCTTCCAATGAGCCTTCTATAAGATGGAATGTTAGAAAAAAAAATTGGGCCATTATCTTTATGGAGTTTGATAAAGGGATAAGAAGGAGTATTGATAGGTTTGTAATTCAAATGCTCATTATCTGTTAGCAAATCAAGACAATACTTGTGTTGATTAAGAGAAATGTCTTGCTTAGATCTTGCAACTTCTAGACTTAAATCTTTCCACAAAGCCATCAACCTTATGTTTTACTGTATACACCCATTTATTGCCAATAGATTTGACATTGGGAGGAAGATAAACCAACACTCAAGTGCCATTGTTTTTCAAATTAGTTAATTCAGTCTCCATAGCTTTAACCCAACATTCAAATTTAGAAGCTTCAGAATAGCATTTTGTCTTAGTGTAGGTGGAGACAAGCAATGCAAAACAACAATGGAAAGGTGAGAGATTAGAATAAGACACAAAATCAATTATAGGATAATGATTACCTGAAAAAGAGTGTGATGGTTGCTGAGCAATAGACTAACAAACATAAGCATCAAGTTTTGCTGGTGGATGCCTGAGACGAGTAGATTTTCTTAAAATTGGAGTTTCTTGAGTAGAAATATGAGGTGAAGGAGTAAAAGATGAACAAAAATCAGTAGCATCCTTAAGTGGTGAAAAATCAAGAGTAATAGGCATAACATAATAAGATGTAGGAGAAAAACTTGCCTGAGTAAACGAAGAGGAAGAAACCTTATAAGGTAAAATACGATCATAAAATGTGACATTTCTGGAAATAAAATCTCTTTAGAGTGAATATCAAACAAAATAAAACCTTTCACTCCCAACTTATGACCAAGAAAAAGACATTTTCTTGCTCTAGGGTGTAACTTAGTTATATGAACATTGAGAGGGGAAACATAACACAGAGATCCAAAACCTTTAAATTTTGGAGATAAGGAACATTCTTGTATAACAATTGATAATGTGACTAGTTATCAAGTAAAGGGGTGGAAACTTTGTTGATAAGATAGGTAGCATGGGAAACTGCATAAGACCAAATGGATGGAGGAAGTTTAAAGTGGAAAAGCAAAGTTCTACCAACATTAAGTAAGTGTTGATGCTTTCTTTCAATTCATTTTTGTTTTGGAGACTCAACACATGAAGTTTGGTGAATGATACCTTTTGACTGATAAAACTGAGTAAGAAATAATTAAGGGCCATTATTTGTTCTAATGATTTTAACTTTAGAATCAAACTGCATTTTATCATTCTGATAAAATTTTGAACATGAGAAGAAACTCCTGATTTGTGTTTTAAAAGTATAATCCTTACAAATATGGAATGATCATCTAACACACTGGGAAAATATCTGTGACCATGAATAGATGTTGTAGATAAAGAACCCCATATATCAAAATGAACCAACTCAAAAATAAAACTAGCTTTATTATTACTTGCAACATAAGGAAGCTTCTTTTGTTTAGTAAAATGACAGGTATCAAAAACAAGCTTGTGATCCTGATGAGATGTACTAACCTATAGTGCCAAATGACTATCTTAGGAATAGAAAAGGTATTATTACTGTAAACACTGTGAATTTGAGTGTGTATGGCATCCACTAGCAACTTGTATAAGCCATGTCTTTGCTCGGCCAAACCAATCATCTTCATGGGCTTGGAATCATGAATGATGCATTGAGAATCAGAAAAGGAAACTATGCAAATAGAACGCTGGCAAAGTTTGAAGACAGAGATAAAATTCAAAGAAAAATTAGGTAAAAACAAAACATTGATGAGAGTAATTTGTGGAGTTAAAGTGATTGTACCAGCAATATTTACATAGACACATGAACCATTTGGCAACTGAACATTTACAGGATTAATATGATAAAAAGTACTAAAATAAGTAAGAGAAGAATATACATGATCATTAGCACATGAATCTAACAATCATGGAGTAAAATTATCAATGATTGGACTAGAGACATTATGATTGACATACAGCTAGAAATAGTGGTAAATTGATGAAATGAAACTTCACCAGAGCCAGAAGCTTCATTTGATGAATGACCAAATGTTGCTTGAGAACTGATCTGATTAGCCTGATGCTTTGGTTCCATATCTGAATGTGGAGGAATAAAAGCTAGGAGTCTGTCAAACTGCTCTTGAGTAAACATTGGTCCTTAAGTTGCTTGAGAAGAAGATGGCTTTTCAACATTAGCAGCCATGTTTGTACCAGTAGGTGAAGCTTCTACATTGTTTACAGAGAAATTCTTGCCAAAATTGGGTGGAAATCCATGTTTCTTGTAGCAGGTATTCACAATGTGACCTTGGCGTCCACAGTGAGTGCATAATCTGCTCTTATAACCAAAAGAGAAAGATTTTCCTTTACTAGGAAACTTCTTGGAATTAGCAGAATTGAGGAGAACTTTAGATTCATAAACAACATTAGTGTCCACAAGCTTACTCCCCTCTTGCAAAACCAAGGAGTAAACACGATTTAAACATGGCAAAGGTTCCATTAAGAGAACTTGAGTTTAAACAATAGAAAATTGATCATTAAGTCCAATCAAAAACTAAAAAACATGATCTTTTAAACAAAATTCTTTGCCATTACACATAGCTAAACATTGGTAGTGATAATGACAAGTGCAAGAAGGAAGAGGACGATAACTCTCTAATTAATCCCAAAGAGTTTTCAATTCAGTAAAGTAATCAGTGAGGGAAAGTGAACCTTGTTTCAAGCCATTAATGTTGAAACAAAGCTTAGCAACAGAAATGCGATCATATTTCAAAAAACGCTCCTTCAATTCTTTCTAAACATCAAGAACATATTCAATGAAGACAATGGATTGAGCAATTTGAGGACTCACCGAGTTTGTGATCAATGAATGAATAAGATTGTTGCACTGTTCCCATGCATGATAGTTAGGATCAATTAAGAAGTGCAGGAACAAGAATGGTTCCATAAAAAATTGGAACTTGTTCTTCGCACCTAAAGCTTTGCGCATTGCTCGAGTCCATGCCAAGTAGTTTTATCCATCAAGTTTTGGAGAAACGATAACCGAATTTGGTCCTTCACTAGGGTGCACATAGTATTCAAAAGCTTGATTTAACACAAGATCAGTAGTTGTGTTATTCTGCACAGTGCTGGTTGAAGCATTCATGTCACTTTCCATGGAAGCGAGAAGAAATCTAAGATCCAAGAAAAATAAAGTATAGAGGAAAACATAAGAAAAAGGGAATAAATTTCACCAAAATTCGATGAAATGCAAAAGAAACGATGAAGTTCTTCAAGAAAACAAAGATTCAACCAGAATCTAGAAGAAAATCAAAGAAAATTCATGAAGAAATCGAATGCGGAAACATGAGTTCGAAAGGCTCATGATTCCATATTATGAGATTAAATGCAAGGTAGAAAAGAGAGAAAACTGAATCAATAAAATGAAGTTCCATTAAAATATAAATTATACTTGCACTGTTGCACTTGTTAAGAAGTTCCATTAAAAAACGAATAGGAGTCCTCTCCATTTCTCAAAATAAATGACAAATTTCATTACTATAGTTTTGTGTGTATTTTCTCTTTTTGAAGGAGGAATGTTTAACCTTAGAAACTGACACTTCATAAGCAATAACTTCTGATGATTTTGAAGGTTTGGTTTAGAAGGAGAAGGTTTTCTTTTCTTTCTCATCTTCATAATCAAGTGAGATATGGACAGGTTTTCCTTGTGGGTCCTTGGAATTAAGTTTTAGAAGTCTAGAGGATTTCCTGAAGGTGGAAAAAGTTTATGGTTTTGAAGGATTTTTGGTTTTGGGTTTAGATTGAGTGGGAAAGGAAGTCTTTGTGGATCTTGTAGGTTCTGGTTGAACAATGGTGAGGGGAGTAGGATTGAGAATCACTTTAGGCTCTTCAAAAGCCACATTAGTTGATGAATCTGGTTGAGAATTAACTTGATCTTGTACAGGTATAACGTCAGATTGAGCTTCAGTTTGAGTTAGGTGTATGGATGATTCTTCTAAATGGTGAGAACTTGTCTTTGGCGAGGAGTTGTAATCTACAAGTGGTGTAGGTACATTTACATTTTTAGTTCTTGCTATTTTTGAAATGTTGAGAGGGTTTTGGAAAAATAGGAGTGAGTAGGTTTTGATTGTGAGTGAAAGCAGGGCCGTTCCTATGAAATTGGAGACCCGACTCTCATATTAAAATAGGCCCTTAATAAAATAAAAACACAATTTTTTTAAAAGAACAATCTTCTATTTAAATTAAAAATAACATATGTAAATATAAAAAGTGGTCATCTTTATAACCAACATAAAAAATCCATATTCTAATCAATAATATAAAAATACAACATCAAACGAATATCTTCTTATAATGATACGAAGGTTGATAAGACGAGTATGAGCAAAAAAAGTCTATAATGATTTTTTTAAGGAAATAATTATAATGATTGTTGTTAGAACTTTGCGATTTTATACAACAAGTATGAGTCAAAAGTTATAAGATGTACTCTAACAAAAATAAGACAAAAAAAGGTTATATTTGTCTTTTTATTTAGTCCAATAAATTGATGAGAGTTTGACTGAATTGAAGACAAAAGATATTGTATTGAGGACAAATGAAGCTCATATCTATGATAAATAAGACCCAAATCAAGGTCCTCTCATGCTAGGAAATGAAAATAATTTAAAACAAAAAATTTGAAATGTATTTTAAAAAATATGACTCATATAAAGTGAGTAAACGATCAAGTGAAAAATTGATATTATTTAATTTGAAAACACTCCTAATTTGTTTTGAAAAGAACACTCCTAATTTGTTACAAATTATTGTAATCTATACATAATACCAATCAATCAAGTAGTTCACTCTTTTTGTAAAAAAAAATCTTTTTTTTTAGTGAAAATGGGAAAAGAATATAATTTAAAACAAAAAATATGAATCCTGGGTGTTGAACTCAGGTCCATGGCAACATCAACGCTTACCACAACCACTAGGCCATGCAATCCGCTTTGATATTTTTCGCTTTATTGATATATATTAAGATTTTATATGCATTGAAAATATAAAAAAAATATTTTAGGCCTCCAAATTTTGGAGACCCGACTCTATAGAGCTGTTTGCACCTCTAAGGGACGGCCCTGAGTGAAAGAAGGAAACAAAGATAGTGATAGCTTTTGAAATGATTTCAGAATGAAGGAAAGAACATTTTTAAATTAGGAGAAGAGAGAAACTACGGAAAATTGTTAGTTATAGCTAGTAATAATTACTAGTCGTTGTACGGAGAGAGAAACTAGGCCTTACTAGCCATTACTGTTTCATTCTCCTCCATGGAACCTATTGGTTATTTACTAGTTTTTTTTAAATGAAAAAATTAGGGAAAATTATCCATGGCAAACCAATGACTTGAGACTTCAGAAGCAGTGCTTTGAAGAATCTGGATAAAACAAACTTCTAACTAGAACATTCTTTAAATTTAACAACTATTCTAATCTTTATTTGGCAATCAACATAAGTTAGGATTTTGCATGATAAACAATTTATCTTTGATAAAATTGAATATATCCTCAACAAGTGATTTAGTGAAAATATCAACTCATTGAAGTTTAGTTTCCATAAACCTTAGTTGCATATATTTCTTCAGAACATGGACTCTAATAGAGTGATGTTTAATCTCAATATGTTTAGATTTAGAATGTTGAATAAGATTCTTATAAATATTGATGGAATTTGTATTTCACATAAGATTGGAATACATGTGCATGATGGTGTATGAGTAGGCAAGTGCACCCAATCGTACTTAAGTAATAAAGTAATAAGTTATTGTCTCTACATAGATTGTCGTTCAACTCTATAATTAGCGGAATTTATTTGAAAAAAAAAATAAAAGAAAAGATTGAGAGTGGTTGCAGGGTTTTAATTGTCCTGTCTAATGCGAGATTAGGTTTTGTGATTTTGAAGTGTAACGGAAATTAGGGAATCCTTGAACTTCCCCTCCGTCTTTGTTGGAAATTAGCTCGATTAATTATTATTTTATGACTTGCCTTATGTTTGGATTTAAGAAAGTAGAACATAACCCCGTGTTGAATAAGTGGAAGTTTATTTTAATATCCCCACAATTTAACCATTTACAATTGCGAGGTTCCCTTAAGATGAGTTATAGCCCTAATTAAATTCATACTTAGATTCAATTAATTTAGAAACTAAGCAATTCACTACTGTCTTGTTCCAATGGAATTCGGGTTGTCAATCCTAGTTAGCCTAATCTAGAGATATGGTATAAAGACGAACATATACAAATTAAATCAGACTTTAGATCATAAACTAAAAAAAACTTTATTAATGGAATCCAACAAATAAGAAGGGGTTCATTGTGGAACCATAATCAAAGAGGTTTAGTTGCACATGACAACACACATCATTACAAAACAATAGAAAAATATACCCTAGCGAGAACAAGAGGGAGATAAAGATCATTTGCCTTGAGACTCTTGATGTCTGACCCTTGCCTTGTACCACTAGCTTTTTGAATGATAAAAGTGTGTGCAAGGGTCTCTATTTATTGCATCATTGCTTAGGGGTCAAGAGAGGAAAAATAGGGGTTTGCCACAAAAAACTGCTTGGAAAATAAGCAAACAACAACTACTGGTCGTAGCCATGCGCGGGGCACATAGATTTTAAGGTGAGAAAAGCACAAGAAGGGGGGGGGGGGGGGTTGAATTGTGTTAACTTTTTCTTCTTCTAAACTAAGACCAAAGTTCAGCCTCTGAAGGATTACAGAGTCTGAAGCAATGTTCAGAGTCTGATGCAACGGATATGAAGGATAAAGAGAGAGAGAAGAGAAAGACACAAAGCAATTATCCTGGTTGCTTCCATAATCCGGAAGTAGTCCAGTCCCCTTGTCACTTACAAGAGATTTTCACTATAATCACAAAGATTACAAATGCTCAAGCACACAAGCAAAACACTTCCAATGCTCAAGCACACAAGCAAGAGACTTCTTACAAACAAAGATTACAAAGAAAGAATGTTTGTTTGAACACTTGATATACAATCAGAGGTGTTCACAAAATACAACACAGTTTAGACTCTAGAACTTAATAATTTCTAAGATATAAAAGTTGTTAAGAAATTCTAAGTGTTTGATGCGAAATTCAATTTGACAGAGTTTTACCACTTTCAAAATATTGCAGAGTCTTGTGAATTCTTCAAGTCTTCAATCCTTTATATAGAGGTTGAAAAGAGACATTGAAGAGAGTGCCAACGTATCAAAGAGTCGTTAGAGAAGCTTGATCAATCACCAATGATTTGTTGCTTGATTTGGTTCATGTCCAATGAAGGATTGTATTTGAATCTATTCCTTGATATGGAATGAACCGTTCTTTTCCAAGGAGACACAACTTGTAGCAACATACATTTACACATGGGAATGTTGGAGGTACAGTTTGTACTATGTCCTTTCCTGAAAGTGACATCCATTGACTTCTGAAACTTTAGAGCCACCATGTCTGAAGGATGATAAAATTTACACGATAAAGGATGATAAAATTTACACGATCAAACAATTACAAAGAATTTTCTTTTTTATGACCTAACCTAGAGGAATACCTACTTATGCTTCATAAATATAAACTATTGAATATGAAAAGGAAAACATAAATAAAAGATCACCGATTGATGATTCTGTTGGAACAAAATAGGTTTAAACAATGCCTCTTTAGTTTTGATGATAACAATGTATTAAAAGCTCAATTGGATATGCTAATATTTGTTCAAGTATGCAGGACCATAGATAAAAATTTACAATGATTTAATCATAAATGGATCCTGAAAGAACAAGGAAATTCATGGAGAAGCTTGTTGCAAGTCAGACTCTGAAGGCAAGTCAGATCCTGAAGGGACATCAGAAGCTGATGGTCCAGACTCTGAAGACCTTTCAGACTCTGAAGGAGTGGAACATTTTGCTGGGAATTCAGAAATAGAAGCATAGCCTGCACAGCTGAAGAACCTACACTCTGAATTACTTAAAGATTCATACGTTGGAAGTTCTAAAGGTTTTAAGGAGTCAACTGCTGTCATTGTCAAGAAAGGGCAAATTGTACAACCACGTTCTCCACTACCTATACATGTCTTCCCGTACTCTGCAACCTTGTCCCCTGCTGAACAACAGTTCATTCCATAATTAGGAAAGGTTTCAAATCTTATTCTTCCTAGTACGTGAACCAAATCAAGCAACAAATCAATGGAATTGATCAAGCTTCTTCAAACAACTCTATTTGATGTGCTGGCATATTTTCAACGTCTCTATTCCTCAACTCTATATAAAGGAATTAAGACTTGAAGAACCAAGATGACTCTGAATATTTTTACAAGTGCCAAAGCTCTGTCAAATTCAAAACGCATCAAACACTTATAATTTCTTACAAACTTTCGTATCTTAGAAATTCTTAAGTCTAGAGTCTAATATCTGTGTTGTATTTTGTGAACACCACTGATTGTATATCAAGTGTTCAAACCAAACATTTTCTTTGTATATTTGTTTGTTGAGGAGTCTCTTACTTTGTGTTTGAGCAATAAAAGTCTCTTACTTTGTGTTTGAGCATAGGAAGTCTCTTGCTTTGTGCTTGAGCAATTTGTAATCATTGGGTTATAGTGAAAAATCTCTTGTAAGTGACAAGGGGACTGGACTACTTCCAGATTGTGAAAGGAACCAGGATAATTGCTTGTGTCTTTCTCATCTCTATCTCTTTTATCTTTATCCGCTGCATCAGAATCTAAAGTTTCCATTCAGACTCTGAAACTCTGTTTTGACTTAGACCCTCAGACTCAGATTCTGAACCTTATCAGAACCTGATCTTTGTCTTTGTCATTTTTAAAAGAAGAAAAAGAAAACACAATTCAACCCCCCTTCTTGTGTTTTTCTCACCTTCAGATTCATCGGCTCCCGAATGGCTCTGGTCGCATCTAATTTATCGAAAGCGCATTTTTGCCTTCTCCTGCTCGTCGAAAAGGTATTTTTCCATTAACATAGAGGCTCACTATTTATAGGCGAGCGTTTCCCTAATTTTCAGGAACAGTTGGCCCACAATGTGGGTATTCAAGTCATGACACGAGTTGTGACGAGAGCAAAGACTTTGCCTTTGCTTCTGATCTTGCGACACGTAACTCAAAGTGCGGGACACGAGTTGATGTGAGGCTGAACATTGTTGATTCCTTTTTTGAGCTCGCGACACGTAGCTTGTAGTGTGCATCGCAAGTGAGACCGAGGATGAATCAAGTTGTATTCTTCGTTCCTTGCTCCATTTCTTGTCACCAAAACGTTTGTATGACTATGCACCAAGAATCAATGATGATAGCTTATGCAAAAGCATAGCACATCACAAAGTTGTCTGGTGTGAGTGGATTTGCATGATTTCAAGATTATTTTTTTGTTTTTGTCCTTTCATGACTTTTTATCGAATCATTTACAAAACTCAACTAAAATACAATCAAACTAGCCACTTTAACTCTAATATGACTCTAAAAAGAAGCTAAAAATCCTATATGATTTCCTGTAGTCGGTCATCAAAAGAAGTTCTAACATTTTCTCAACTTCAACGTAATATTGTATGATATGTTTATTATCAACTAAAACCATTAAAAGTCGGGTATAATTGTAAAAATAGTACATGGCAAAGAATCAAGAAAGGATGTCTCAGTGCTAACTTCAAAATTAGTCTCATAATAAATCCAAAGATCGTAATTCATGAAAATACCTTCGGACGCCTACCGTTAAAGACCTTAATTTCTTTCGATTAGAAAAAAATAAGAAAAAGAATCAAGGAAGAAGAGTTGACCAACAGAGTCAAGGTTGGTGCATTAGGACAAAAAGTGTGGCATTATTAAATTAAATATTTTACAATTCAAAGGTGAAAGAGAATAGAATAAGATTCAATTTTGTGTCATTTCAGGTCACCAACTTTGACTTCAAAATATATATTGGTGTTAACTTGAGAAATATTTACCTTCAAAACCTTCCAGAAATTCTAACGGTGTTAGCATAACTGAAATAAACTATACCTTATAATAACTTAATTATCCCTTGTCATTTCTAAATTTTATCCTACGAAAAAAAAATTATCCTACTTACCATGAAATCCCAATCTTGACCAGCCTGCATAAGATCTCTTATTTATCAAATTTCATAATGGAAGATGTCCCCATTATGTAAAAGTCATACTGGTACCAGACGAGAGAAAATGAGACCCTCACCACTTAGATGTATAGTATGAGATCATTTTGAGTATTAAAATTGGTTTGTCTTATACTTTTGTAAAATTGCTAAAAGGGCGTCAAATTATAAATAATCTATTTCGATTTTTTTGACAAAAAAATCTATTTTGATATAAGCAAGAAATAGAAAGAAAAAAAAACTTTTGATAATAATCCAATTACACATATCCAATAATCCAATTACACATATCCAATAATCCAACAACAAGTACAAATGCTCCCATTTCTTATGACATGACAACAACCGTAGCAACAAGGAATTTGCAACCTCTTAATCTATAATGATTCTTCTGATGAACACATCAAGCCAAGTTTTGAGCATCTTGATCTGGACTGGCTGCTTTCTCTGGTTGATTCATATTGATAGTCTAAGACTTTTGAGCGGGAAGCTCGTATTTTAGATTTGTTTTTTTAAAGCAAAATCTGCATCCGTCGTGACTCTTGACCCAATGACCACCAATGTGTTGAGGGCGTGAATGCAGAGATTGTGGCTGAAGGCAATCTGAATTCCCTAGACCACACAAGAAAATAATATCATTATTAACAGAGAATCAACAATTACATGCATTAAAAATCCCAAAAATCTCATCAATAAGTCCAAAACCATGTCTGTATAGTGTCAAATAAGTGGTAAAAGTTAGGCCTTGTAACCTCACAGAAAAAGTTGAAATCTCTTCCAAGATAATTGTAAAATGTTCATTAGTGCTTCTTTAATAAAAAATATTTTTTCCTTCTCCAATTTATTTTTTTTTTAAAAAAAGTGTATACTATCTTGATACACACAATGGCCGTACAAAAAAGAAATATGAAAAATAGATTAAAAATGAAGAACAAAAATATTTCATCACAATACCTAGGCTCTAGAATGTATCAACAGGCCATTGATTGGTATCTCTTGCTTATTGAAAAGAAAACCTCTCTAAATTCATGTGTCTTTGCATTCATCAAAAGTTCTTTAAATATAAATAGTAAGTCACATGATCAATGAAGTGATTTTCAACCATGTTACGCAGTACTACTCCTGTTTCACAAAGCCTAGAGGAGAAGAAAATACCATTTATTGGAATCAATGAATTATGGATATAGCAGTAACATATAGCATAAACAAACACAGATAAAGTTCAATGTCATATAGTGAACATATGTGGCTATATAATCAATCATACACCAACTGCATAGTCCCTTAAATTTAATGTCCAGCCAACCAAGGTGAAACCGTAGACGAACATACCCTTTTACGTTCATCTATATCAGCCTTGTTATCCGCAGGCCACAAGTATCTTTGTTTACATTGTCGGAAGCATGCTATTCAATGTTGCAAATTCAATTCCTAATATTTTGACAGACAGAAACAACATTAAGTAAAGGAAAAATTGAAAAAAGAAACGTATACTACAAAAAGTGAAGGAAAAAAAACACATCTTTTTGTCCACATAATTCAACTTGAGAGGGGGACAATCAACAGCATGTGATTTTTTTAGGGGGACAACGTAATTTGGTGGATCAAACATACGACTGAAATGTAAGTATACAACAAACACTCTCAAACATCAGTGCATAAATAAGTAAATAAAAACATCTGAAGAATGGCATTCAACTATAAAATTTAATGTAAACAGGGAAGGAGATTACTATCTGTAACATCACAACCGAGCAAGATGCCCATGGCTTCAAGGTAATAAGTTGTAAAAACAAGTAACACTGCAAGATTCACCAGGGTCTGAGAAAACATCAAGACTTAAAGACATTCTGATATATAACTCGTCAACGAATTCCTCACACCGGCAGCAAAGTTTGAACCCATGTTTGTGTTGGCAGAAAACTTTCCTTTCCTAAAAAAAATGGAGGATCCAATTGAAATTAGAAAATCCATTGACAGTATGAACTTAAATTAAGTAACATCTAAACAAATTCATCAGGCAATAGATAAAGGAGGCCCATTAGACCAAACATTTTAGCATAACCCAAGTCCACATTAGCTATACACAATTCAGAGTGATTCAAATCAATCTTCAAAACTGAAGGTTCCTCAAAAATATTTACTCCATACTGAGTGATTCATAATGTGTTTGGTAACGGATCAAATATATATATTCTCACCTTAAATCCATTCTGGTGGTGATAAAATTGAATGGGAAGGAACCATCAGAAAATTGCAAAGTTAGACAACTCTTTCCCACATCTGAAAGGCTTAAATAGTTAGTCCAAAAGTATGTTAGAAATTAAATTATGACAATAAAGTGAAATATTAAAAGAAAAAGAAAACAAAACCCAATGATCTGACACCATAATACGTATGCACACATCCTCACACTGACATGAATACCAAAAAAGAAACATGCTTAATATGTATAATTTGTATATTTTGGAGAGTATGTTCATATAACTTTACATTTTGGAGACACCACTGTGATACTAGAATCTTTCCGGAAGCACATACTGCTTTTCACATTCATCAATCTGCCTTTTTTTTTCTCTTTCTTTCCTGAAGTACTTATAAATAAGGAGGTTCTATGATTAAAAAATAATTACCAACCGACTAAAATTTCAGAACTTTTGAGGACTAATATATAACTACACATCAGCTATACCTTACTCTAATGATTACTTCTGGAAATTTAAGACATTAACGACAGCAATATATGGAGATTTATATTGCAAGTGCATATTGATTCATTTCATATATAACACAGACACAGAGCAAAATATTGCCCCTCTAGAATGGATTGGTTACACTTACATGTATCAAATCAATGTCATTGGTCTGCATGAAAAACTGATTTTTCAATTAAGATCATTAGTCTCCTACACATGAACAAAAACCATCCTTAACAACTGATTTGAGGTTCTTGAACCGTTCACCTCACCAATAGTCACCACAAGAACACAAACCATCTTTAAAATGATGAAACCGATTTGCATCCCTTACAATTATCTCTCTTTCAACAAGCTTCGATATAAGCTTTATCGCTGAATGACAGTTTACACAAGCTCGAAGATTCTTTGTTATTCTAAGAGTTGTTCTAGGAGCAGTACTAATAAGCCCATAAGCAACCGCTATTCTCTCGCTATGAATACAAAGATTCTCTTCCTTCTCTTCATAATTCAGATCATGCAAAACAGATTCTGTATGTGGGACAAACCCAACCTCCTTTAACCGTCTTTCTTGCCTCTGAAGCTCATCAAAAATTTCCATAGCACGTGGATGCGACATGTCACCTGCATGAAATGTATGTAGCTTCTCGTTGATATCAATAACACTATAACCAAGGTACTTAGTCAATCCTTTCTCCTTCATCAGAACCCGAACATATGCAACACGATCCCACATGCGAGAGGAAGCATAGAGATTAGACAGTTGTACATAGTGTCCTGTATTATATGGATCTAACGAGAATAGCTTTTGTGCAGCATATTCTCCCAATGTTACACAGCGATGAATCTTGCATGCACTAAGAAGTGCTCCCCAAACACTTACACCAGGTTCAATCGGCATTTTCAATGTAAATACAAAAGCTTGTTTCAAATAACCTGCACGTCCCAAGAGATCAACGACACACGAATAGTGTTCATTGCGAGGCTTAATTCCAAAGTCTCTCATGCAATGGAATAGCTCCCACCCTTGTTTAATAAGACCAGAATGACTGCATGCTGTGAGAAGCCCAATAAATGTGACATCATTTGGACACACCCCTTCTTGTTTCATTGCATGATAAAGATAAATGGCTTCCCAACCTTGACCATGCAATCCATATCCCATAATCATGGCACTCCACATAACAACGTCCTTAAAAGAAGCACGATTGAATACCAATCGAGCAGATTCTACACTTCCACATTTTGCATACATATCAATGAGTGTTGTATTAACAAAAATATCACCTCTGTATTTACACTTTCTTACATAGTCATCCATCCATTGGGCCAATTTGAGGGAACCAACTTGTGCACAAGCTAAAACTGCAGACCTTAGAGTGATAGAATCTGGTTCAATATTTCTCGAAATCATTGCACGAAACAGCTCTACCGCCTCCTCGGCATGACCATTCTTTGCATAACCAGAAATCATTGCATTCCACATCATCACATTATTAGGTGTCTTCATTTTATCAAAGAAAGATCTTGCAACAGTGACCTCTCCACATTTCGTGTAAAATGCTGTGAGCGAGATGAGCAAATCTGGCTCGTCTTCAAGACCCGTTTTAATGATACAACCATGAAGAGATCTTCCTTGATCCAAATCATCAACATCAGTATAAGCTCTCATAACACTTACCAAAGAAATCCAATCCGGTTTCACATCAGTCTTTCTCATTTGATCGAACATTCTCAATGCTTCCCAAGGCTCCCCATTCTGTCCATATCCAGAAATGATTGCAGTCCACGAAACAATTGTTCTATCATATAACCTATCAAACACCATTCTCGCCATACCAATTCGACCACATTTAGCATACAACGCCACAAGACCGTTCTGTACAAAAACATGCGACCCAAATCCATACACAATTACATTCGCATGAACCAAACAACTCAAACCAAAATCCGACAACTCACTACAAGCTTTAAGTACACAAGGAAAAGTGAACTTATCCGGATGAAACCCTACCCATTTCATCGATCTATACATTTCAATAACATTCCTAAACATATTATTTCTCAAATAACTTCTAATAATAGCATTCCACATAAACAAATCCGGGTCAGGAAATTCATCGAACAGCTTGCGTGCGTAAAAAATTTGTCCGATATTAGAACTTTGATTAACCAATTTGGTCATGAGAAACCTGCTATGTTGCAAACCAGAGACAACTAAGTGGTTATGTATTTGATAAAGATGTGTAATATGGGTTGAATTATCAATAAGAGATGCATAGAAAGAATGAGGATAATGAAGTGATGAAGAACAAAGATGTTTCACAAACTTGTGCATTTCGAAAAGTGTAACATTTTTGTGTTTTGTAATAATATAAGAATAAGAAGGTAAGGTACAAATCCAAGCCATAGAGTTGCGTTCTTTATTATTAAATGGATCAACTGAAGCATTATAGTTCGCAGAAATTTGAACGAGTAAATTAAAGTTTTTTCAGAATTTGAAATTTTAGATAATTTAAGTGATTCAATTAATTTGTCTTTGTTTTTAAATATTTTTGATTGGATTCTTTCAAAAAAGTTTTTTTTTTTGATTGGATTGTAATAAAAAAAAATTACTGTTATCATTTTTTGGCTACTTTTATAAATTTTTATTTTTGGGTCAAATTTGAAAATTGAAAGTATAAACCAATTCACAAATTTTGAAAATTTGGGGCGGTTAAATTTCACTTTTTGAAAAATATAGGGGATCAACTTGTAAAATTTGAAAAAGTTATAAGAAAAAGAAATTTCTAGCTTTTAAGTGTCATTTTAAATTCCTTATACTTAATCGTGACAAAAATAATTCATAAATTATCATCACTTTAAAAACTCTAGAAATTAATTATCCAAAGAATAAAATTTACCTAAAATGATTTGAATTCCCTCAAAACATTCTCCATCCAAACACACTCTTGATGGAAAACCAAATTAATATGAATTACTTTGTTTTACAAAAGGATAGGAAAAGTGTGGAAACAATCACTTTGTTTTACGTGATTGTTTCTAGCAGGTGCAGTGGCTCCCCCTTTTAGGGCTGGACAAGAATTTTGAAACTGACCCAAACCGCCCCGCCCGTTGGGCACGAACGTGTTCGGATCGGGTTGTGCGGGGTATTCGGGTCAAGCGGTTGCTGAAAACTGGATTATAATGGTTAGGCATGGGCGGTTTCGGTTGGATGATCCGAGTCCATTGGAAACCATACCCGACCGAATATATAATAATTATATAATTAATTAGAATAGTTCTCTCCCAGACTTGGGCTGTTTCAATCTAGCCCATATAATTTGTGGCCCAAATTGCCAAATATACCCAATTCACATTAAATGAAAGCTAGGGTTAGATTCAGTCTCTCAACTTTGTTACTTCCTTTCACTTTCTTTCTCTCTGACGCAGCCGAACCACACAACCCTGACCTTGCCTTCTAATCTCTTTGCTGCAATCCTTCCCTCCCCAGAAACCGCTTCTCGGTCTCTTTTTAGTCTTTTGTTCCATCTTCTCTCTATTTTCGTGTTTATTTTCTTTTTCATCTCTGTTTTGATGAAGTTTTAGATTGGAAGAGTAAATGGTGTTTCCTTGTTAAATATGAAATCACTTAACGTTCTTGAAGAGTAAATGGTGTTTCCTCCAAAATCCTTAGATCTCTTTTCTTTTTTGCATTTTTGCTTTGTGGACACTAAGGCTTTGGATCCGAAAAAACCGTCCGAAAAAACCGTCATCCGACGAAACCGACACCGAAGTTAACCGTGAGCTTAAACGGACGGAGATGGATGATATATTCTCACCTGAGGTTGCCTTCGGATTGGGGATTTTCACCCGAAATCCGAGCCAGCCCGACCGATGTCCACCCCTATCCCCTTTTGCTTGGATGCGCTAAAGTCGACATTGATGGTTCATCTTATAGTTCGCCTTCTTATGGGGCTATTGGTGGCATCTTTAGAAGTGATCAATGTCATTTCTTTGGAGGCTTTGCGTAGAACGTTGCAACATCATTGGAAGCCAAGCTTTGTGCGACCATGTTTGCAGTAGAGAAAGTTGTTGTAATGAATTAGACAAATCTGTGGATAGAGATTGATTCCATGTTGGTGGTTAAGGTGTAATTAAAGCACAAAGGTACATTAAAGACTGCAAACTCGTTGGAGCAATTGCTTATGTTGAACAAAAATGAGTTTTATACAATACCTCTGAAGTTTTGATAATAATAAAGTATAAAAGAACAATTGGATATGTTAATATGTGTTCAAGTGTGCAAGATCATAGAATTAATTTAAAGTGTTAAATCAAGTTTTGGTTATGAAAGAACAAGGCTGTGAGCACATTTAAGATCGCATCTGAAACTTGTGAGAAGCTGAAGTTTTGGAACAGACTCTGAAGGAGTCAAAAACTTGAAGGTCGGAAGACTCTGAATAGTACAAGCATCTGAAGGACTCATATTCTAAAGGCCACATCAGCATCAGAAGCCTCTGACTGGTTTTGTCGTCTTTTGATAGAAGGTCACTACCAGACTCTGATAGTATAGTTTGTCTTCTTCTAACCACATGCAAAAACAAACAATGAACTTCATGGACAAATGGAATGAAACAAATAATTTCTTTTGAAGCAAAGGAATTTCAAATGACCTTTGAACAACATTAACCAAATCAAGAAACATTCCAACGTCGATGATCAAACTTCTCAAGGACTCAAACTAATGCACTTGCACTCTCCAACATCTCTCAATTCCTTCTATATAAGGAGTTGAAGACATGAAGAATAATAACTACTCTAAACTTTTGCAAGTGTCCTTACTCTGTCAAAATCAAAAGAGCACAAACACTTAAAAAATTTCTTATAAACTTTAAGTCTTAGAGTCCAATCTGAATTGTATTGATTACACCTCTTATTGTATATCAAGTGTAAAATCCAAACAATCTTTTATTTGAATAGATTGTAGAAGTCTCTTTCAGTTGTGATTGAGCAGAGAAAGTCTTTTTCTTGTGTGATTGAGCAATATAAGTGTCTTGCTTGTGTGCTTGAGCATTTGTAATCTTAGTAATTATATTAAAAATCCATTGGAATTGCAAGAGGACTAGATTACTCTCGGTTTTTGAGAGGAACTAGTATAAATTGCTCTGAGTCATCTCTCTGTGTGTGTGTGTGTGTGTGTGTGTGTGTTTGATTTTATCCGCTGCATTCATACCCTATTTCAAACTTGAAACTGAACTCTATTTTCAACTTCAAACTCTGACCAGTTTACAAACACATAGAAAAAGTTTGAAAAAACCAACACAATTCAACCCCCTTCTGGTGTTTTTCTCACCTTCAGCTTATTGATGGCTCGACAATTAAGATGCTTCTGCACTCACATCTATAGAGAAGGCAACTTGGTTGCAGATGCGTTGAGCAAAAATGGGCAGAGATGAGCTATTTTTTCGTCCCAATACTAGAGTGAACCTCCCCATTTTATTCTTGATTTACTTTTCAGGGATAACTTAAGTTTACCTTACACTAGACTATCCTATTAATGTGACTCTTTGTTAGGCCCCCTCATGTTATTTTTGTGCTTTCTTTTGCTTGATAAAAAAGAAGTTTTACAACATAATAAGAAAAGTAATAAATTTAAAATAACAAGGTTAAAAATAAGAGAGAACGTAAGAATCTTTAAGCTATAATACCATCTAAAAAAACTATAAACCAGCAAGAGAAGTAAAATGCCAAAAACCAGTGAGAGATATTTGTATACAAAACATATTTCATTTGATCAAACAATTTTACAACCTAGTCGATTAAAAATAAACTAGCTTACCGATGATACAAAACTGAGTTTAAATCCCACATTTATTTGACTAATTTTTTAAGCACATTCTTCATGTCTCCCTTATCTTTAACCTAGTTTTTTAGTTAATGAATCACAATATGTTAACTTTCTGTGGTGGCAAATATTACATTTAAATAATTTTTAAAGGCTTTTGGCTTTAATTCAAAATTTTGTGGATTCAAGTTATTCTAGATTCAGCTACACTGTCTGTTTCAGTTAATGGGAAGCAGCATGGATACTTCAAATGTAAGAGAGGGCTCAGACAAAGCATTGAAGCAATTGTTCACTGATTATGCTAATTGTTATGGACAACTCATCAATCCATCAAAGTCAACGATGTATGCAGGAGCAATCACTCAAGGCAGACTTATTCAACTTTCCATCTTTAAAAGAAATCATAAATCTTCATACTTACAACCAATTGCAAACAAAATTAAGATAAAGCTCTCAGCTTGGAAGGCTTCCTTGCACTCTATTGCAGGAAGAACTCAACTAGTCAAATCTGTCATTTATAGTATGTTAATTCACAATATCTCAATTTATTCATGGCTTGTGTCTTTGTTGAAGGAAATTGAAAAATGTAGAGTAAATTACATTCCTCTCCCCTCCACTCAAAGATGTTTGAATTACATTCTTTTCTCCTCTTATGTTAAAATATACACTTCACTCCCCTCTTATTCTAAACATATTAAAAAATATTTCACTCTCATCCCTTGAGAGAAGCTTGAATTACATTCCCTTCCCCTGTTATGTTAAAATCTGCACTTTACTCCCTCAATAATTTTTTTTTTATTTCTAATAATGTAGCAAAAAAATAATCTAACACAATTCGAAAAAAAATAGAATTAATTTGAATACAAATTTTTTGCTATTTTTTATTCGCAATTTCATTAAGGAAAAATCTTTCAATGACTGCTATTGAAATAATTGCTTCTAAAGGTTGGAATAATTTGTGGCTTGAAACTAACTCCCAATTGGTGTTGCTATGAAAGAAGATGATTGTTTTCTTCAAAAAAACAACTCATTTAATTATTAATTTAAAGATTTGATGTACCGGTACACTTAAATTATTGAGTGTACTAGAATTTGCCCTATTATTATTATTGTTGTTGTTGTTGTTGTTGTTGTTAATTCTTCTTCTTCTTCTTCTTATTATTATTATTATTATTATTATTATTATTATTATTATTATTATTATTATTACTACTACTACTAGTACTACTACTACTTTCATTAAAACTCATAACCAACAAATCAATCAAGTAGTTTTCTTATTAAACTTAGTAATTTAACTAGAGAATTCATAATAATATATTTATTTAAGTCATATTACCTTTGTTTTCAAACAAAAGTTGTATAAATAGTGTCAATGAATAATATGATTGAATAATAAAAAACAAATTTTGGAAAAATGGGTTATGTTTTAAGTGATTTTGAGCAAAATATTTGAATAAGACGAGAAATTTCAAATCTATGATTAGGCATATATATTTTGTACGGTCCATATTAGTCAACTAAAACAAATTCCATCCAGATTGTTTAATCCAGAGAGGGGCAAATTGGGATTAGCAAAAAGGATAGTGTACGATGAGAAGAAATTCTCATATATATTTTGAAGAGATAAAAAAAAAATATGTTAACTACAGATAGAAAATCTTTCCAAAAAGTTAAGAGAGAGAGAGAGAGTGTGTGATTGAGAATTAGGGTTCAACTTTCAAGCAAACATTGTCTTGTTTCGTCTCGTCTCGATGGAGAAGAAATCAGCGGCTGCAACTAATGCAAAGGTGAGCAAGTTTATACCCGATGATATTTCCTTCACGATTCTATCCAAACTCCCTCTTAAATCTTTGAAGCGATTTCGATGTGTTCGCAAATCATGGTCCCTCTTACTTGAAAACCATCATTTCATGAACATGTTCCGGGGAATTTTCGTATGTAATTTGCATTGTTGTTCTTATTATGACCAAGCATCTCTCATACTTAAGTACTTGGAAAGACCCTATAAAAAAGCTTTGTATTCTCTTTCTGGTGAGTGTTTTCGCAATAAAGTCAAATTAGATTACTCAAATCCATTTGGAAACCGATTTTGTTTTCGTATTTTTGGTTTTGGTAGTATTAACGGCACACTTTGTCTTCATGATTATGAAAATTTTGGACCAATTGTATTATGGAACCCAACTACCCAAGAAATCAAACCCATTCCTCCCAGTCCTGTTGAATCGGTAGAGTTGTGTATCCCAGATGTTTTTAAGGATTTTGTCGGTGTTTTTTCTCCATATTATCTTCATGGATTTGGTCATGACAATGTTATAGATGACTATAAGGTCATTCGTTATGTATGTTTTGATATCGATGTACAATTGGAAGATGATTTTTTGGAATCCTTATTGGAAAATATACATTTGGATGAATTGTGGGAGATATATAGCTTGAGAAGTAACTCGTGGAGGAAACTTGATATTGACATGCCATCTTCTTTGCACTGTCTAGAGGGAACCCAAGTCTACATGGATGGAGTGTGCCATTGGTTGTGTGAAGAGAATAGCCCTTCAGGACTATGTTTGGTATCATTTTACTTGTGCAATGAGGTGTTCTTCATAACACCCATACCTTCAGATGAAGATGATTGTTTTGAGTTTAAAGCTTCGTGGATAAATTTGGTGATGTTAAATGGGTACATTTCCTTGATCGCATATCATGGAGTGACTAATACTTTCCATATAGCCATTTTGGATGAACTCGGTATGAAGGGATCATGGACCAAACTCTTTATCGTTGGACCATTTTCTTGCATTGAGCGCCCTATCGGAGTGGGGACGAAAGGGGAAATTTTCTTCCAAAGAAAAGATAAAGAATTAGCATGGTTTGATCTAAGTACCCAAATGATTGAAGAGCTTGGTTATAAAGCAAGGGATCTTTCTACTCGGATAATTATATACAAGTAAAACATTCATGTGAGTAAGTAGTTAATTGTTTTTCTGGTTTTCAGCAAGAGGTATATGATTATGGTTATTAAGATATTACTTTTTGTGAAAAGTGGCTAGTCAATTGTGCATATAAAAATTATTTGGAAGTAAATTGTGAAATAATTTGTTCTTGATTTATCAATTTTATTTTGAATGTTTAGTCTCTTTCCATTTGCAAACTAATCTAATTTTCAAATCCTTGAAATGAAAGAATGTTGGACAGTTATTTTTAGTTTCATGAACAAGTTCTAGAAAGTATACTATCACATAATATGTTCCCTAATTTTCTCTTTTATTATAATAGTTATGGAGATATTTTAAGCCTCGTATTTCAATAGTTTGGATCATCCAGGATGATTTTTCTAAAGAGAAAATGCATGGAATAACTCTCAAATAGAGGAAATAATAATGAATTGTGTTTGTCTACTTAAGTTGTTGCCAATTTTTTAGTGATGAATTAATCTGATGATCTAGATATAATATTCTTGTTAAGTAGATAAAAATAATTGTTCAACAAGGATGTAAATTGGTAACTTGTAAAAGAGGGGAAAATAGTTATTATCCAATATACAGAGGGAAGGAAACTGTTATTTGTGAACATTATTATCATTTCATGTAACAACTAATTTAGTACAAGCTTATAATGAGCTGTGGAAGGTTTTATCATGGAGTTATTAACGTCATTCTGGTTTTTTTTTTTTTTTTTGCAGGTCAGATGACAATCCAAACATGGGTGAAAGTTTTGTTAGTTATGATGATTTTCATCGTATGAACGTTAGTTAGCTATGAAAGTTTTGTTAGTTATGAAGTTTTGTTAGTTTTGATGAATTACTAAGCTATAGAAAATATAAGGTCAAGGAAGCATGAAGTATATTATGCAAATTTGTATGTGCTTTATGATGTTAAGTATGAAAACATTGTATGTTTTGGTTGCCTTTTCACTCTGCACAATTTGGTTTTGCATAATTGAAAATGGGTTATGTTAATGAAAATGCTAAATGAGGAGAGCTAGAAGTGATCAAACATGTGACTTCTTTCTTTCATGAAAAGTCTCTCTCTTCTGAAAACTCAATGTGACCACCACCATCATCATTCATGTTCTCATATAAATTGTATCCAGTAATGGCTACATAAGATAAAGATCACAATTATATAATGTAGTTAGGAGAATTATACATAAATAAAATACTCCTTGAATAACAAATTATAAGATCAATTAAAAAATAAAAAATTGTTTCAAAATATAAGACATTATACAAATTTCTATATGCATGGATTACTCTTTTTTTTAAATATATCCCTTATCAATACCATTGATTTGTCTTGTAATATGAAAAATTAACATTTAATATATATATACACAAAAGATAATTTAGTAACAATCATAAGTATTTGAGACAAATTTATTACTCTAACTAATTTTATCAATACTAGTGATTTTTGTTAGAAGGTCATATAAAGTGGAACGGAGAGAGTATTTGAATACAAGAGGAGTTAGACATATAGCGTATAACCTTGTTGGGTGGGGTCACTCCCCAAGTGGGACCCACCAATTAATAAAAGAAAAAAAAATACAAAAAGAAACAAAAAGCAAATGGGCTTGGCCCATGTGTCCACGTGATGGAAGAAAGGGATTTTGAATCCCTAGTTAAAAACAACAACAGTAGCACTGTAGCTGAAAAATATAACAACAGCAGCAGCCGCGTGAACCAGAGGAGAAGAAGAGATTTTGGTTCTAAGTGATAAAGAGTGTGTAGCAAAGTTACTTGGTTTGAGCTACAACTTGAGTATGTGTTTTCTATCACTTAGTTAATTTTTACTATTAGTTTAAATCTATCTCTAGGTTGTGCTAGTTTACCCATTTGTGTGGAAGTTGTGTTGTTGATTAGTTTCCACCCTTGGTGATGATTATTGTTGCTCCCTAGTGTTTACTAGAAGACTATTGTGTACCCATTATTTATTCATAGTGGAAGATTTATCTGGCTTGGTCCCGTGGTTTTTTATTCTCTCACATTGAGAGGATTTTACACGTTAAAATTCTGGTGTCTGATATTTATTTTGCTGCTATTATTATTCTGTTCTGGAATTGGATTTTTCTGGTTGTCCATTTAATTGCACAGGTGGTTGGGAGAATTATTTCCGCATTTTAAAGAGACTCATAAGTCTGTTTTTCCCAACAAAGTGGTATCTAGAGCCCGGTTGGTTTGTTTTGTGCATTTTAAATGGAGAAAAATTCTGAGCCAAATATTTAAGTTGAACTCTTACAATTACACACTTTAGAAGACTCTCATGGAAGACTTGTTATACACCAAAGACTTGTATGATCCTATTGAGGGTGACTCTGCTAAAGCCAAGGATACTTCTGATGCTGATTGGAAGAAGATGAATAGAAAGGCAGTTGCTATAATCAGACAATGGTTGGATTTAAGTGTGTATCCTCATGTTGAAGCTGAAACGAATGCTCATACAATGTGGAATAAATTAAAGGAGTTGTATGAACGCAAGAACGTGCAAAATAAAGCATGTTTGATCCGAAAGCTAGTTAATATGAAATACAAAGATGGGGAGTCGATGGCAGAGCATATGAGTGTGTTTCAGAACACTGTGAATCAGTTGGCAGCTACTGATATTAAGCTTGATGAAGAGTTGCAAGCTTTATTATTGCTTAGTTCCTTGCCTGATAATTGGGAAGTTCTTGTTGTGACACTGACGAACTCAGCTCCAAGTGGGAAGTTGGTAATGTCGACGGTTAAAGAAAGCATGCTTAATGAAGAAGCTCGAAGAAAGGAGCGTGGTTTGATTGGTACTCCTACTCAGTCAGAAGCTCTTGTTACAGAGTCACGGGGGAGAAGCCAAACTAGAAATTTCCATAAGCGTGAAAAATCTGAAAGTCACAACAAGTCAAGAAGCAAGTCAAAAACTAGAAAAGAAATTACATGCTTCCATTGTGTCCTGTAATATGAAAAATTAACATTTAATATATCTATACACAAAAGATAATTTAGTAACAATCATAAGTATTTGAGACAAATTTATTACTCTAACAAATTTTATCAATACTAGTGATTTTTGTTAGAAGGTCATATAAAGTGGAACGGAGAGAGTATTTGAATACAACAGGAGTTAGACATATAGCGTATAACCTTTAATTAAAGATAATATATATATATTTTTTCTTTAGATTTGGCATTCGCTTCTTTACAAAAGTGAGTTATTCACTCTAGAGGATAAATTGTTCCAAGTCACAATGTGTGGCTAAAATTACACTAAACATCAACATTTTTCAACCACATTGCCCAAATCTAGTGGCTTGCTTAAAATGTATTTTGCATGAAAAAACTTTTGTGTAACCAAAAATTCCATTGTCTATCAAAACTGCAGCTACTAGTGGCAAAATTCACCATCAACATGTTGTAAGAAATACACGGCTATTAGTCTATGTAACCAAAAATTCCACAGTCTGTCAAAACTGCTGAATAGTTTGAGACAAGATGGTGGAAGAATTTTGGTTAATGTTTCACTGATGTTTTCAAAATTGGGGTCCCAAGTTCATTTGAATAGAAAACATATGTTTCAAAGCTTCTATTAGTCCCTTTGCAGCATCAGGACATCCATAACTCTCCAAGATTCATACTAACTATTAGAGTATACAAGCATACAATTGAAGCAACATTTTGACATTGTGGCCTTTAGGACCTGTTCAAGTAATCACGTCTCACCTTCCTTCAACGACATCGAAATATTATAAAGTAAAGAAGGGATATGAATTTTCATGGCCCTTCCTCTGCCAATATCTTATTTTCATCTTTAGCTATGTAATCACCGATAGTAGAAGACACTACGAAACCATTTTTTGCAATTCCTATATCTGGTTGGAATAAGATCTTCCATGGAATCTTTCATGTTTCAACCAGGCTGCATGAAGGCCAGATAACTCACCAGGTTTGATACATGTATATTCTGCTTTGACAGTAAACATTTACACAAATGTAAGTTACATGTTTATAGATTTCTTCAAAGGAAAGTGATCAAACTGATATATTATCTATCTACAAGATTTCGATATGTCCAAGTAAGCTACAAAGTATGGGATTTTATTTTTCTTTACAGAAATGAAGACATTTTAATGGCAGTATCACAAAGAACATAACAAGAAAGTGTCATTTTAAATTCAAATATTATCTTAATTCATTTTTTGTGCAAAATATCTTAATTCATTTTTTGGACTACCAGCGGCCAAACGAACACCTGGTTTCTCTTACATCGGTTATTCCCGAATTACACAACACAATGGAGAGACGGTGACGCTGCTTTGGCTGGCTATGGTTGCAGGATTCTCTCACTCTTATCTCTGGTTCCATTGGCTTTTCAAGTTACGAGGTTGATTGATGTTGGGGTCATAATGTTTCTTATTAAGAAAACTTGAACTTTTTACTGATTTTGTCCAAGCTTCATCTTTCTAATGATGGGTTAGTTTATGTTGTTAAAATAGACATTACAACAGTGTTAGTTTGGAAAATGGCAATAAGAGAATTTGTTTCTGTGTAAACTCAAAAGGAAATTGAAATTGGTAAAATGATGGTAGATTTAAGAACAAGTGATAGAAGAGAGAAAGAAAAGGCTTTGTAAGATGCTTCAGCTTCTGCATTCTCATTTTCTGTTGGTGTTTTGGTTCCTTTACTTTATGGTTCATTTATAGGATAAGGCCTGTTGTGATGGTTGAAATAGCTAGATTTGGCTATGGTTCCTTTACTTTTTTGCTTACAACTCTAGGGAAAAAACAATCAAAATACTATGGATGGTTGAAATATGTTTCTATTGGTAACTTCAGTGAAAATTGTCTAATTCTCGCGAAATCATTGTAACTTGTTTCTTCTGCAGGTTGGAAAGCACAACATCAAAGCCTTACGTGTTCCTATGGCAGTGTCTTTAGCTGGTTTCATGATTCGTCCATGCTTTGGTCATGGCATAGAAAAGACTATCTAAACCAATCTTCTTAGGCAACAAATGAAACCGAAGTGCCCTGAAAATATTTCCCAGCAGAAGCATAAACGTGAAGAGTTGTCACAGCCTTGCTTCTGTGGAAGATGAAAGAGCAAGAATGTCTTCTTGGTGAAATCCAAAACATGTTGTCAATGGAGGCTGCTTGTACTTGTTGACTTATTGGTTAAGGGGGTTTCATGAAGATTGAGCATTTGAAGTAGAAATCAAAGGCTTTGAAGATAAAGGTGGAGAGGAAGAATAAATGAATTAGAGGATAAGGGAAATAAGAGCTGCAAAAAAGGCATTGCATGATTTGAAGAACGATCTTCTGAAGACGCAGCAGAAAAAATCATTTGTGGTAAGCAACAGATACATTAAAAATCCATATTTTACTGGTTGTTTCTAGATCTATTTAAACATTAAAATTATTTTCATTATGGGACCTCTCAAAATATAAAATAAACAAGCTATACAAGACACTCAAGATCAACAAACAAGCTATTATAAGATACACCAATAAACAAAATAGAAATGCTTTTTGGCAACAAATTTTAGACAACTTCTACAACAATATTTTAAATGGTAACATAATTCATCTATTGAACGTATAACCGCCTATTTAAACTTCGACAACCAATTAGATTTTCGTCACAAAAGTTGTCGAATTTCAGTTGTTCGAATAACTCAACCATAAAGAAAAAAGGCCCACATCACAAATGTTAAATTACCATCATAGGATATCATTATGCATCTATATGGCTATAGATATTAATTCTTTATAGCTAGATAATCACACTAGTCAGAAGTAATCCCAAATGTCATCCATCTGTTTTGTACGGTAGCTCTCAGGTGCTTCCATTTTTCCCTGCGAAAATTAATATGAGATACAACAAAATCTTGATTGTCAAAGAGAGGCTCATATACTTAAATTTAAATCTATAACCTTTTACTGAAAATATAAGGTAATTTTCACAGAAGCCGAAATTACATTACTGAACTCCATGTTCTAGTTAGTTCGACAACGAAAGGGAAACAAATTATATTCATCAAAATGGAATGTATCATCAAACCATGAAAATTATATCAGGAAGAGCTATAAAAAAAATGATATAATACATGGGAGAAAATGTTCAAATGTATGAAGGTAATATATAATTGATTCTCTATTGTATTGTAGGAAATGGAAGGGAATTATCTTGTAAGTTTCAATTTATGCTGTTGTTTTTCTTTAATTTTCATAATTTCAAAGTGTTATGAGTTAAGGAGTTTTTGCATGGACAGAGGGAAACTCTCTTACGATTTTCATGATCCTGTCAAAGTGTTCTGCATTAAGTGGGATCAGAATTATTAATTAGAGCTTACCTAAGATGACCTTATAATATAATCACTTAAATAATGAATAACACACCTAGTGAACAAGAATTTGGGTACATAACACTTTTCAGAATGAGCTTCTTGTAACATCTCAATATTTTCATAAGCTCACTCATTTTTTACTTTTCCATAGAATATTCAAAAACTTATAAAAACATATTTTAATTAACACGTTCGGTTAAGTTAGAAACTAATCTAAATTGGGCCAAGGGTAACATAATAATATTATAAAAAAAGACTCAATTGAGTAAATAATCATCTTCGTCCTTGAATATTTCAAGCATATACTGTCACTATATTCTTTGAACGTATCAATTTTTCTTTTTTTAAAAATTTCCCAATTAAGTGTCTTTTTTTAGTTAGTTTGATCCTAAAATGTGTCTTTTGCTAGGTAGTCAGTTTATTCTAAGAAATTACTAACAAAAGACATTCAAGGATGTTTTTGTAATTTTAATAGATCGTGGGATTATATTGACACTGCCTAGCACATTCAAGTTCTTGTTGAAGTCAGCTTTGAGAATGGTATAATTTAGCTTACCTTACCAAGACTAAATTCCAACTCATCACATTCTTAAAATTCTAATCTTTACATGTAAATGAAAAAGGCACAACATAAGCAACATACTTGAGTCTGATATGCAACAATCTCAGGTTCAGTTTCTAGAGGGTTGTAAACTGTCATCTGATTCTGGATTCAAGTCCGTTAAGTACTGGCTGCACAAAATTTGAGCAGGCCGAGATGCAACAATCTCATTCGGTTCAGTTTTCTTATCATTGGAATCAACCTCGGTCTCTACTTCCGGTTCATCATTAACATTATTATGCTGCTTTCCCTTTGACCTAGCACGCCTATTCTGAAACCAGTTATACACACTGGTCTCTGAAATCTGCCCGTGCTTGGTTAAATCAGCGGTTATCTCCTTTATCTTTTCCTTACTTGGAGTCCCCGTCTCAGCTTCAAATATTCGCTCCAAACTTTGAAGTTGCACGGGTGTTGGGGTCCAACGCTGCCTCATCCTAGTAGACCCTAAAATTCATCATTAAATGTTGATTACAATTTATTTAATCTATGTAAATGAGAGCCTAGGTTCATATCTTGTAAACAACCTCTCTATGTAAATGAGAGCCTTGTGAACTAGCCCTCCCTTTGATAAATATTTTATAGTAAAAATCACCCATTATCTCCTAAAATAAGAGTAATTTCAAAAATGTTAGTGAAATCAATCAATTTTGATCAAATTAATATTTTTGGTTCGGTCAATTCAGTCCTTAAATTGTCATTCTGATCAAACCACTAAAATACATTCATAATAACCAAACCATACTAAAGACCAGTTCATTATATTGAACCGGACTCCACCTGGTTAACTGTGATACCGTTGAGAATGAGTAACTGAACTACGGAACTGTAACAAACTTACCAGTGAGAGTGAGATCTTGTTGAGAAGATAAGGTTTTATGTGTTTGAATGAGTTGTTCAGAGATTACAGAATAAACTGCGATTTGTTTCCGAAGAGTTTCGACTTGTTCATCGGTCATCACATTCACTTGCATCATTCCAACATTCGCGTTCTGATTAAAACCGTTCTTCTGCCACTCCATCTCTTTCTTTTTCTGTAAAATAAATATTTCACTGTTATCAAAATTTTTTGTAAAATAAACTGCGATTTATGATTTTCATTTCTGTAAAAAAATATCATAATAAATAAAAAGTGATCTGTGAGAGAAGAAGAAACCAATGGTGTTAGTAGCGGCGAAAGAGGACAACTTTGCATTTTCAACCGATAAAAATTTTAGTTTCTAACTAGGGCATGGATCAGATCAATATTCTTCTCAACAAAGTCTAGTTTTCGAAACAAAGGCATAAGAGCAATCAAGGTTTTTTGTAAAGATTCTATATAGCATGTCACAATTTGTTCTCCGAAGGAGAAGGAATAGTTTTGGTCTCTTACCAATGATCATAGAATCATGAAGATGAATAAGAGTTGTATAGTACTTACTTGATGATGATGATGAATAATAATAGTGTCAGGAAAGGAGGGCTCCGTGTTTTGCTTCTAGGGTTAGGGGGAAGTATGTTGCTTTCCCTAGTTCTAGGCCAAATAGGACCATGTAGTGTAGTAATAGTATAATCCACCTTCCTACCTAATTTATGTTTCTATTTTATTTTTCACTAAATAAATAATCCTAATAAAACCTTACAAGTCATTTCCTAGTAATAAATAAATAGAATGAAATCATGTAATCTGCGTTACTATGTCATCCCACGTCCCCTCTTTAAAATTAAAAAAAAAAACTATGTTTTTTTAGGGAAAATAAAACTATGCTAGTAACACTAAGTCTTAATTATTATTTTTTGTCAAAAAAAGGCTTAATTATTTTTTATGCATCATGAAATTAAAATAGACAATCATCTTCTGTGTACAGTTGTCCTGTATTGAACATTTAAAATCATCAAAAATTAAATGTCATGAAATATTTGGAGTTAGTTTATGAATAAAAATGAGATTAAAGGAAATTTAAAATTAAACCCTTGTTCATTTCAGTCAGCCCTTGTTTAATGACTCAGCCTATGTTTGGTTTCAATTCTGGAGCAGCCAGAATTGATTCTGGACGTGTAGAATTGATTCTGGCTTGTTTGGTTTCTTAAAAGTAGAATTGATTCTGCCTCCAGAATTGATTCTACTTGAAGCTAGAAATCGTAGCTTCTGCCTGCAGAATTGATTCTGGGTAATTTTTACACTAAAATTTATTGTTCAACTCACTTTTATATTAATGTATCCAAACATAAATCAATTCTGCTAAACTCAATTCTGTCAAAATCAATTCTGCCAAACTCAATTCTGTCAAAATCAATTCTATCCACCGCAGAACCAAACACACACTCAAGTGAGTATCTATAATCTTTCCTAGTCTAAACTAGCTATTGCAACCATCACAACATGTCTCGTCATATAAATGAACCATAAGGTAAAGGAACAAAACCACCAAAAGAATTTTGTTAAAAGGAGGGGAGATGTGTAATAATGTGGAACTTGGGAAGAGCTTAGAGATATTGGCAGAGGAAGGGCCACGAGTTTTCTACAACAGAACAATAGGTGAAAAGTTAACAAAGGATGTCCAAGAAGTTGGTGGCATTTTAACAATGCCTGATTTTTTCTCAAAAAAAATAACAATGCAGGATTTACAAAATTACAATGTCTGTGAAAGTGATGGGTTATACTATACATGGAATGCCACCTCCTTCAAGTGGAACACATGCCCTTTCTCTGGTCTGTAAATTCATATCCCTTCTTTACTTTATGATATTTCCATGTCTAATACTAAAAATATAGAATAGACTTGTGTGTTGGTTTGGTTCAACGGATGGAATGTATCGCGGCCTCTATAGGGGTTGAGATTCGGTGACTTTAATGCAAGAAAGTCACGGTGACTTTGTGCTTATCTCTCTCTCTGTCATCCTATTTATTATTTCTCTTTCATCTTTCTCTTTAATAAAACACACAAAAGTACGCTCAAGTCACCATGACTTTCCCGCTTTAAAGTCACCGAATCTCAACCCCTATAAGGTCAATATGTTAAACTAGTTTCTAAAATATCTACGAGGAAGGTGAGACGTGATTACTTGAGAAAGTCCTAAAGGCTACTATGTCAAAATACTGCTTCAATTGAAGCCACTATGCCTGTACATTAAGCAAAATTCTTTCACCATCTTTTCTCAAACTATTCAGCAGAAGATACTTGATAACACTACTTTCCCTTCAAAACTCTATATGGACATGTGTGGTTTGAATTTGAATTTAAATTTTACATTTTACATTTTTCATGATATGTTGCAAACCAACTCAGTTGTTAATATCAAGGCTATATGCACGGCATGCAGGTGGGCAATGTGCTTGAAAAATGTTGAATGTTTAGTGTAATTTTAGCCACACATTGTAACGAACTTTAATGGAGATTTCCAAATCTGAAAAAAATATTTTCTTTACTTAAAGGCTATATTGAGTTAGGAACAACAATTTCACATCATACTTTAAATTTTTTATACAAGACCAATTGGTTAGGAGCTGGATGAGTGTTATTCCAACGGTGAATCAAGTCTTTCTTAATTATTTCAACTTAGAAATGAATCCTTTGGATGCAGTTCTTAGACCAATGGTCTATACCAAGTTTAACTCCTTTGTATTCAAATACTCTATCCGTTCCACTTTATATGACCTTCTAACAAAAATCACTAGTATTGATAAAATTAGTTAGAGTAATAAATTTGTCTCAAATACGTATGACTATTACTAAATTATTCTTTGTGCATAGATATATCAAATGTTAATTTTTCATATTACAATAAAAATCGATGATATTAATAAGAGGTATATTTAAAAAATGAGTAATATGTGCATCTAGAAATTTCTAGAATGTCTTCTATTTAAAAACAATTATTTTTTTTATTTTTTTTGTATATGATCTTATAGTTCCTAACAACAATCTAATTGTGATCTTTATCTTATGCAGTCATTACTGGATACAGTTTTATATGAGAACTTGAATGATGGTGATGGTGGTAACATTGTGTTTTCAGAAGAAAGTAGGCTTTTCATGAAAGAAAGAAGTCATCAACTATGTGCATGCCAATCACAAGCTATTACTAACTTATTGTTCATTTCCCATAACACATTTGAGCAATAATGGGAAAATTGGTGAAAACACCAATTCACATGTAACAAAAGTAAGTGACCCAAGAAAGGGTGGTTGTCCAACTATTTTTTGGATGAACTTGATTAAATCATATTGAAATTTGTAAAATTCAGAAATGTAAAAAAAAAAAAAAAGGAAATATAAATCATTAGTTCAACCAGAAACTTTGTCTTGTCATTGTTACAATATATTAATGTAAGATGCTTTGCTCGAACTATTGTTGCAAAGATGAATATTCAGTTTGGGTTAGTTATTTTGAGTGATTTATGTAAATTATTGAATACTTGAGTACTCACATGAAGTTTATTTTGCAAATTATTGAAGTTTATTTTGCAAATTATTGAATACAGAGTCATAGATGTCTATAATAGTTAGATCGAGATCGGACTATTAAGATTTTGAACTTAGAATTTTGATTTTTTCAAAAATAAAATATGCAATGAAATATGGAACATTCAAATGCGATCTTAACGGATTCAACATCACTGAATATGTAAGTGCATAATAAAGATACCGATTAATATGGTGGGATAACGCAAGAACTTCTTTTTGACTAAATTTGAGGAGTGAGTTGAGAATGCAATGGATGAAAAAGAAAATTATGTTTTTAATCTTTGTAATTGAAAAAAAAAATTATGTTTTTGATTACATACGATTTATATGGACAGAATGACTGAGAGCACACTGTTACTATATGAGAATATAACCAATAAAAAACAAAAGTACCAATCATACGCGTTCAGGTATCCAAAAGTGGACCCCCCCTTTCTATCACAATAGTGTTGTTAGGGTACATGGTCAAAATTCTACCCTTGTAACAGTGATGTTGAGTACTAACTATAATTTTGTTTGATATTACAGAGAAATAGCACTAAAACCAAGATAAAGTAAGAAATGATTTGTCTAATATAGACCATCTAAAAATGTTATAGAGTGTTAATCTACCAATTTTAATAAAAAAAGAAAGAGGTTTAATATTTTATTAAAATTTTACTAAAAATGACATTTATTATTATCTGTTTGACTTGAGAGCAAAGATGAAATATTAAATTTTATTAAAAATAATATAAGTTTCAATGAAGATATTTTCTTTGGATTAGTTTATTTCATTTTGAAAAAAAAGTTTATTATTATATTTTTTATTTTGGAGTATGTATTTATTATTAAATATTTGTATCTTCAAAGTTTTATTGCAGATAAGACGTATTATATATTCTTTATTAAAAAAGAACACATATTTTATTTATAATACAAACAATTAATAGTGAAAATGATAAAGTAATTAAGCGATATGAGTAATTGGTTTGACTAAAATTTATTGATAAATTACTCAAAAGATTTTAATTAAATGTTTATTACTTCAAATAACTAACTAAAATAAGAATGCAATGATGTATTTTGACCATATAAAAATAATTAATCATATAGTTGTGAAATGTGCTTTAGTTGAATTCCTTTTGGAAAAAAAATCATTACTATCTTTTTATCTTGAAGTATTTTATTTATTATAAAAAAAATGTGTGTTTTTAAAGTTTTCTTGCAGATCCTCTAAAAAAAAGTTTTCTTGCAGATAAATTATTTAATTATTTTTTACTAAAAAATGTTAAATCTTTTTTTATGAAAAAAATAATTAATTGTCCAAATGAGAAAGTAATTACTTCATATGACTACTAAGTTTGACTAAAATTTATTGAAATATTAATAAGGGTTAGTGTAATTGTACCAGCCTAAAAGATCCATCTTAATCATTCTTTGGGTCGTCCAATAGTAGAGTCCATTAAATTTCATGGTACGAAGGCCCAATAAACCAAGCCAATCAAGGCCCATGGAAATGACCACAAGTCTATATGGTACAACACAACATCAGGCCTCCTATACCATCCCAGGAGAAAATCAGGATAACAACAGCCTGCAACAACGTGAACATCAGGATAACAACCCTTTACAATATATCAAGAACTACCTCGTTCCTATCAAAAAGTGATTACAAAAACAATTTTTAGTATTTTATGTGTTTTTAACAACGAAAAACTGATGATCAGTGTTTAAATCTAAACCAATATAAATTTAATTTGTATAAAACTGAATACTATAGAATATGTTTGAAGGTCCTTTTGTGAAAACTATTTGGATTAAATTTTGTGTTGAATTTTCGAAACTGAATCAAACCAAAACAAAAGAATAATAAATTAATGCAATATATCGTACTAAGAAAGATTAAAATATATGTATGTGGTTTGATTCGGTTTTGAAAAGTAAAACCAAAATTTAATCTGATCCGAGTAGTTTTCACAAAAAAAATAATAATAATTAAACACATCTAAGATTATTTGGCTTTATACAGTTTTCAAATATTTTAAATTGGTTTGCGGTTTTAATTTGTATCGGTTTAGTTTTTTTTTTGTTACAATATCGATTTAGATTTGAACACCCATCGTCACTGCTTTGTTGGTAAAAGCATATAAAATACTAGAAATCATATTTTTAAATCATTTTTTAATTAAAGTAAAATACTAAAAATTCTTTTAAAAAAATTTCTAGTATCTTTCTTTAATTAAAAAATGATTTAAAAATAAAGCTAGAAATCATGAAGCGAACAAAAAATTATTAAACAAAATGCAAATAGTTGTCCCTAAAAAAATGCAAGTTGTTGATTTCGTGCAGTGCGACAAATATGTTGTGTCATATAGCATTACCCCCTATAAAAAGAGTCAAATTCTTTTCTCTCAAAAACGTCTTATAATTGGGGGCAGAGATAGTACTATAGTCAGAGATTCAAAAATGTCAAGCGAAATTTAAGTCCAATAAAAACAAAAGGTAACAGTCAAAAATAATACTCAGACATACTTCAGTGGTTGAATTGCATCGAAAATCGACATTGTAAGTAATCTGTCATTGAGGTGGATTGTGTTGCATAGAGAATCTTTATTGTAATTAATATGTGTGACTAAGGTGCATTGAGACATACATTGCATTGAGAGCCTCCACTCTAATTAATATGTATGTGTGACAGAGGTGCATTGAGACATGATTTGCATTGGGAACCTACATTGTATTAATATGTGTGACTGAGAGACACCAAAACATGCTTTACATCGGGAACTTGCATTATAATTACCAATGTGTACGATTGATAGACACTAAGACATGTGTTGCATCGACAACCTACACTAAAATTAATACGTGTGACTGAGAAACACTAAAGCATGTGTTTCATCGGAAACCTACATTGCAATTAATAACATGCAAAGGTGCATTAAGACATACATTACGTTAGAAACCTCAATTGTTATTTTAAAAAATGTCAACGATCTTATCATTGCATCAGAAATCTCCACTGTAATTAATAGCCTGACAAAGGCATCAAGACATTCATTGCATTGAAAACCTCAATTGCAATATGATCCACTAACTTGTTGAATCAGAGTTTCAAGCTCTTCCTAATACATACTTGTCAATCACTTTTGTCACAACACCCTTTAGCTTGTAGTATCCTTAATTTCTCTGCAGCATTTTGATCATAACCTTGACAACAACTCCTTTATTCCACCAATAATCCTTATTTCTTCCAAAGTTGATCTTCCACCACCAGTTTTTTTTCTCTTCAAATTGTGATTTTCCTCATATTTCTCTTCATCAACATCATCAAACACCACTATAGATCCCTCTAGTTTTTCTTTGGTTACAGTTAAGCCAATGACCCGAGAGAAAATCCTTCCACATTTCTAACGGTTCCCCTTACTTTCAGTATCTGCTATTCCTTTGACATAATTATCAAAGTTTAGCGGTACTTCATACTACATAGAACTAAAATATCTAAATTTCCACATATCTGTTGTTCCATTGACATAATTATCATGACCATTTGTTTGTGTGTTCTGTAACATCCCTCTTCAGACTCAAGTATTTATCAGTATCAGAGGAATTACGAGTGGGTAATGACAAAATTGTAATTATGAGTTGTAAGGGCTATATATAGGGATAAGTATGAATATTTCTTCATTTCCTCATTTCCCTTCTCTCTCTACAAAGTTGGAAAAGCCTCTCCCTCTCTCTCTAGAATTCGGTCCTCACCCCTGCATGCTCCAATCCATCAGATTTCTTCCCAAAACTCTTGGTATATTAAGCAAGCAAGCTGTTGGGAAAGATTGAAGCAAGAGAAGCTAAGGAAAACAAGTAATGAAAAGGAATTCCAAAGCTAGGGTTTGGCACAAGGAAGTTTATCAAGACCGGCTATGTTTCAGGTGGGTTCCTTAGAGTAGCAATTTACCCTTTTGGGTTAGTTTTGTGTGAGATCACAACTTAATTGCTAAGATTTAAGTAAAAGGATAGTTTTTCCCCTTTTTGATACATATGTTTGATTCCAGTTAATCCTTGGATACAGTATGTTTTTCTAGTTCAAAATGAGTCCTTGGCATGTTTTCAAAGATCACTGAACAGTTGGGTACCAAGGTTTTCAAGATTAAAACATGTTTTTCAGAAAATTCTATGTTCTGCTACGGTCGTAGAGCGACCAAGAGTTTGCTCTGCGAAGTAGCAGAGTTTTGCTACTGTCTAGCCTTCGCCAAACCATCGCCTAGACTTGGCTCTGCGAAGCTTCAGAAGCTAACTTCAGAGTCTGAAGGTTCAGACGCAGGCGATCGCAGAGCGACACTCAGGGTCGCAAAGCGAACTTGCCTGCCAGAGTCTGAAGGTTCAGACGCAGGGATCGCAGAGCGACGCTCAGGGTCGCAATGCGAACCTGCCCAAGATGACATTTTTATTATAAACAACTGTACCTTGCCAATGATCTTTGATATGCTTTGGGATAGTGATATACAAGAACTTTCAAGGATTAATATAGGATAAAGATATGTATCATACAGAGTGTTGGGTAATTTATCCACATGTTCTCAGGTACGAGAAACAGGAAGTTATTACAGATGGGGTAGTAATCCCATAAGTATGACATATGATAACGATATGTCTAGATCCTTTGATAGGATAGCAAGATGATGTACTCAATTAGGTGTACAATGTACAAGGAATATTTCAATATTCAAGGCCTCAGATAGGCTTAAGGGGGTTCAGATACCCAATAATGATTAAGTGGCTTATGAGAACGATAAGCTTAGAACCTTATATTATAGGTTAAGTATCACATGATTAATTACGTGATGAATGCATCATATATGCATAGGTTCAAATGATGTATTAGATATACACATGTAAGTTAAAAATTATATTATATTATAAGATTATGTTAACGTGTTCATCAGACTCCGGATTATGCCGGATGGGATTTCTCCGAAAGGGTTATCCACACGTATGTTAAAGATTAAACATGTCCAGCAGGCTCCGGGATACGCCGGATGGGACTTCTCCGAGAGGGTTGTCCACATGTAAGATTAAGCATGTTCAGCAGACTCCGGAATACGCCGGATGGGACTTCTCCGAGAGGGTTGTCTACATGCAAGTTAAGTTGTGTTCAGCAGACTCCGGGATACGCCGGATGGGACTTCTTCGAGAGAGAGTTGTCCACACAACGATAAGAGGAGTCCTGTGATTAGCCTCATATAGGAATTTTCACCGGTTATCAGGGGAATGTGCTTCGGGGTTACTCCACCCGGGGGCATTCCGTAAAATGAACTCAGATAATAATGTTTGTTCAACGCTAACTTCTAACTTCATGTTATAAGTAAAATGAATATGTATATGTATTTATTACATAAGTTTATGACAATATAGTCATCAGATAATAGTTATCAGAAAGTGATCATAGGATGTCCCCAGATCACTAAGTATGAGAATATGACAAAGTAGTCACCAGTTATCACGCAGTGATCTTAGGTCTCCCCTTGATCACTAGTTTAGAAGGATGTAGTCTAGTTTTATGACTACACAGTTTAGCAGGAACAGGCATGTAACCCTTTATGGGTAACGTTAAAGCTTGGCGATCATAGGTATCCCCAAGATTGCCAAAAGTAGGCACAGCGACCCTAGGTTCCCCGTGGTTGCCAACAATATGTTGGGTGGAGCTCACTGAGACATTATGTCTCATCCCACTCCTTCTGGTGCAGGTTTTACAGGTTAGCAAGAGGTTCATGAAGATGTTCTTCAGGAGGACACTGGATGGAGTGCAGTTGTTCGTCATGTACCAGCTCAGGAGTTATCAGTCTTTGTATAAGTAATTATAGTGGTACTTGAACAGTTGTATAACGAGAAAATTTTACTCATTCAGTTGTATTATTTGTTATTATTATTGAAAAATTTAATGTATCCAGTATCAGTCTAATACACATGCTAATATTCTAGATAAAATTAGTATGGGTGTTACAATTGGTATCAGAGCAGTTCGATTCAGACCGTGCCTTGGGTCATTAAAGATTCAATAAAAGTAGTGGGACCATTGGGTTCTAGATATTGTTCTAAGGGTGACATCTAGTTGAGCCTGATCAACTCAGTCTAGTATATGACAGTTAGGACAAATGTCTGAGAGCTGAATGTGATCGAGGAGGAATGAAGCATATGAAGAGCGTTGTTTAAGATGTCATATTTTAAGACAAGAATTGGCGAAGAAGTATTCAATGCCAAGTGGTGGTTATTAAACCGTAAAGTAACGGAGCCTGTAAATGGCCGAGTTTCAGGATTATTAAAGATATTTAAGAATAAGGTGGAGTACCTTAAAACAGATGGACGCGTCATTGAGAAATGTCTCGTCTGAGGAGACATAAGGAGTAAGGAATTAGGGTGAGATTTTAGAGACCGAAGTTAACTCGGAAAGACTATGAGTATGACTCCTTATGGAATATTCTGAGGAATGATTTGCAACCCAGAAACTAAGATTTTGAGGTTAAAACGCAAGTTTCAGGATTCTGAGTTCTGCTACGAACGCAGAGCGACTAGGACTTTGCTCTGCGAAGCTTCAAACTTAGAAACAGGTTACAGTTTCACCCTTCAGACCCAAGAACTCAGAATGAGAATTATCAGTTGATTACTGGAACCTCTAGACTGCCAGCAAGGATAGAATGTGTAAGAATCGGAGGACTCGCACACTCGAACCGGATGAGAGTTTAATATCCAATAGTTTAGAGACTTATTTATGGATTAAGCGAAATATTGGACAGATGAAACAAATTACCTTATTTTATTATGAGTCATCAAGATGCCTGTAAGAGAAACACAAACTTAGCGATAAGTGAAGGAAAACCCTGGTAAGGGCATGAAGTAAAGATTGAATCGTATGTTGTCGGATTATAGTAGACCGGTTTTGAGGAATAATCAAGAATTAGCCAAGAACTATTGTGAGGCTCTAGCATCAGGAAGATCGTCACTAACGCACTAGTTACAGTTAAGGTTGTGGTTAATGTTAAGGAGTTCTATGTTTTCTTTTAATGGGTTCCTTACACAAGTATTCGGGTAAGCCGACAAAAATCACCTTATGTTGGTATGTTTTCAAAGATGGTGGAAATACATACCTTGGATTGCTCGAAACCATGAAGAGGGCAACAGTCGAGAAGACATATGGAGTATTATTCAGATAATAAGATTAGATTGGAATTATGAATACGGTAACAAGTTATTGGAAGGATCCAATAGGAAATGTTAAGTGTTGAAATTTAAGATCAATTAATTGGGTACTCGAAGAGGCATAACCTATGTTTGGGCTTACAGGAGAGCCGGTAAAAGTTGAGTCTTATCCAGACGGATTATTTCCGGAGAAACTCGAGGAGTAACCAAGAGATATGATAAAGTTATGTGGACCAAGTTGTCTTGGAGAAGGTTATTGATATAAATCCTTACGGATGATACTAGAACAAGACTCGAATCATCAGTGGATTCAGTGTATGAAAGATGTGGATCTCCAGAAGCCATAAATTGTTTTAGAAGTTGCCACAAGTGGTTAATGTGTGAACTTCAGTTGTTTCAGGTATGCCTTCAGTAGGGTTTCTGCAATGCTTTAATGATTATACATGTTGAGCTGACCATGAGATGGTTGCAGAATTCGAAATATGGAAAGTAAAGTTAGAACCAGTGTATAAGCTGTTTTGTCGGGAGCATTGTTGGGCTCGTAACAGTTGCGGGAAACTGCTTACAGGTTTTGGCGTATTTTCGCGAGAACAAGTATATTGTTCATGTCCGGAAGGAAACACAAAGTCAGGAAATGACCAATCCGTAAGTTAAGCAGATGGTTTAAGCCACAAGAGAACCAACAAACGTAAGATGGTTCTACTATGATAGCTGCAAGTTATTAAGTAAAAAGATTGGTCAAAGAGATTTAATTTGGGGATACTGGTGTATTACTTCTATCCCAAGGCGAATTGTTGGAAATCAGAGTTGCGCAGCAGATAAGTAATCCAAGGATGGGTCAACGAACAATTCTAAGCAGAAGCTTAGGGAACAAGGATGCTTGTGAAGTCCTTATCAGATGTACTGCAGGAAAGGCAATAAGTGCCCAATATTGAACCACAAAATATCAGTGAGCAGTGACGACCCGAACTTATCATAAGTTCTAACATGAAATTTTAAAAGTTAAGCCGAAGGATATTTCAAACCTCGAAACTCAAGAGAAATGGAAATCGAAGCAGTTTAAGATTATGTGATAAGAAATAAGAAGGATGTGTTTCTAGCACAATAAGCCTAGAACAAGGGAAGTCACCGCTAATACGGTAATTTAGCTATTTTTAGCTCAGTAACTTCAAGTGGATTTGAAGAGTAAGTTGAGTCAAAAGGATTAAGCATAAGGCAACATTAGTAAAGGTTGCACTTGCAAGATGATATTTTTGAAATTGAAGCGTTGATCAGAAACGACAATGCAGTGGCATATGAGTTTAATCCACGTTGTACCCACGTTATGTCAATATGTCACATGTATCAGGTTATGTTTAGTATTATGTATACTTATCAGGCAGTGCTTAAACTACTCAGATAGTAGTGTAGCAGATTTTCAATTATGTGACATGTTTTGGCAATAGGGGCACGCAGTCAGGAATGTTTAAGTAGAAAGGTTTTGACCAGAACAGGTTTGTTGATATCAAACATATCTTAGCTGAAGAGTTTGGAAATTCTTGAACTTAATGTTCACCAGTAAAGGAAGAAGAACTTTTATGCAGATTAAAAGTCACTCGTAGTCTACGGTAAAGGGCTACGTAAGTTCAGGTTATGATTAAAGGATTAAAGATTAAGTGTGCTATTTTTGGTAGCAATCAAGTAGAGCTTTCTTTTGAAAACAAGGATCTTGAACTCGATGTTCAGAAATGAGAAATGGGTTCACGATATCAACAAGTGTAACCATGATCTATGTTATGTGATAATGTATGTTCAAGGAATAAACATGAGTTAAGAATAAGAAGAAGAACTCCAACTGATGTGGTATTGTCTCGAATATATTTTGATTAAGAATGACGTCCCGTTAGTTGGACGAGGATAATGTGATGTACTGTGTACCCGTTAGTGGTTTACGCGTGCTCGTTTATGTATGTAAGCTTTGTGCTACGAATTGTTATATAACGTTATGTGAGACGGCTTATACCACTCATCACTTGGACTAAACTCCCATAAGTTTTGGTTTTATTGGTATAGATAACATTAACGCTATGATTAAGGAATATCTTGAATGATGCAAGATTGTCAGAATCCTAGTAAGGAAGAAAGTTCCTAAGACTTTTAGTACGCGTTATCGTTGCCTAGTTAAGGCGGGGCACGAGTAGCTTATAGGATTTCTCGAGCTCTTAAGGATTCCTGCAGTGGGAATGGAAGTAATGCTTATGGTGATGATAAGTATTACACCAGGATGTCATAAAGAAAGGAACAGGTACCATAAGTGAAGCCTCCTCTTGTTTGGATAGTGGAAGTAGTTGCAGTAGACTTTACTTCCGTTTGAGAATACTCAATACCAGATGCTTTTCAGTGTAAGGATAATTCTATATAAAGGATGGTACGATTGTAATGTAAGAGATCTCTCGAAAGTTGGAATATTTGAGGGAGATAAGATTGACCCGACGTCTTCAGGATAAGATTGAGCGGTCAATGAAGGAAAACTTATAGAATTCAGTAAGGGGATCCAAGATTTAATAATTTTAAATTGGATTTGCAAGAAGTATGTCGAACAGGAGACATAGTCAAGTAAGATCGATATGTTGGTTCAGACAACCAGACATCCTACCAAGTAAGAATTTGTAATTTGCATCAGACCTTTCGGTTAGAAAAGAGATTGTCGCACGTTTTTAATTTACAGAGATGGAAACCATGGTTATGGAACAGTTTTAACCAGTCAGGGCTAATTGGGGTGCATGAAAAATTTACGAGTCCGATCCCCAGAGTAGTTATGGAATCCCGATAAGCTTTTATTTGGAGCTTTGACTAGTAGAGAAAGAGGTAGGATGGATCTATTCATTCATGATCTCAGGAGAATTCTAAATTTCGAGGACGAAATTTCTATAAGGGGGGTAGATTGTAATATCCCGCTTCAGACTCAAGTATTTATCAGTATCAGAGGAATTACGAGTGGGTAATGGCAAAATTGTAATTATGAGTTGGAAGGGCTATATATAGGGATAAGTATGAATATTTCTTCATTTCCTCATTTCCCTTCTCTCTCTACAAAGTTGGAAAAGCCTCTCCCTCTCTCTCTAGAATTCGGTCCTCACCCCTACATGCTCCAATCCATCAAATTTCTTCCCAAAACTCTTGGTATATTAAGCAAGCAAGCTGTTGGGAAAGATTGAAGCAAGAGAAGCTAAGGAAAACAAGTAAAGAAAAGGAATTCCAAAGCTAGGGTTTGGCACAAGGAAGTTTATCAAGACCAGCTATGTTTCAGGTGGGTTCCTTAGAGTAACAATTTACCCTTTTGGGTTAGTTTTGTGTGAGATCACAACTTAATTGCTAAGATTTAAGTAAAAGGATAGTTTTTCCCCTTTTTGATACATATGTTTGATTCCAGTTAATCCTTGGATACAGTATGTTTTTCTAGTTCAAAATGAGTCCCTGGCATGTTTTCAAAGATCACTAGATAGTTGGGTACCAAGGTTTTCAAGATTAAAACATGTTTTTCAGAAAATTCTATGTTCTGCTACGGTCGCAGAGCGACCAAGAGTTTGCTCTGTGAAGTAGCAGAGTTTTGCTACTGTCTAGCCTTCGCCAAACCATCGCCTAGACTTGGCTCTGCGAAGCTTCAGACTCTGGCTTCAGAAGCTGACTTGAGAGTCTGAAAGTTCAGACGCAGGTGATCGCAGAGCGACACTCAGGGTCGCAAAGCGAACTTGCCTGACAGAGTCTGAAGGTTCAGACGCAGGGATCGCAGAGCGACGCTCAGGATCGCAAAGCGAACCTGCCCAGGATGGCATTTTTATTATAAACAATGTACCTTGCCAATGATCTTTGATATGCTTTGGGGTAGTGATATACAAGAACTTTCAAGGATTAATATAAGATAAAGATATGTATCATACAGAGTGTTGGGTAATTTATGCACATGTTCTCAGGTACGAGAAACAGGAAGTTATTACAGATGGGGTAGTAATCCCATAAGTATGACATATGATAACGATATGTCTAGATCCTTTGATAGGATAGCAAGATGATGTACTCAATTAAGTGTACAATGTACAAGGAATAATTCAATATTCAAGGCCTCAGATAGGCTTAAGGGGGTTCAGATACCCAATAATGATTAAGTGGCTTATGAGAACGATAAGCTTAGAACCTTATATTATAGGTTAAGTATCACATGATTAATTACGTGATGAATGCATCAGATATGCATAGGTTCAGATGATGTATTAGATATACACATGTAAGTTAAGAATTATATTATATTATAAGATTATGTTAACGTGTTCATCAGACTCCGGATTATGCCGGATGGGATTTCTCCTAAAGGGCTATCCACACGTATGTTAAAGATTAAACATGTCCAACAGGCTCCGGGATACGCCGGATGGGACTTCTCCGAGAGGGTTGTCCACATGTAAGATTAAGCATGTTCAGCAGACTCCGGGATACGCTGGATGGGACTTCTCCGAGAGGGTTGTCTACATGCAAGTTAAGTTGTATTCAGCAGACTCCGGGATACGCCGGATGGGACTTCTTCGAGAGAGTTGTCCACACAACGATAAGAGGAGTCCGGTGATTAGCCTCAGATAGGAATTTTCACCGGTTATCAGGGGAATGTGCTTCGGGGTTACTCCACTCGGGGGCATTCCGTAAAATGAACTCAGATAATAATGTTTGTTCAACGCTAACTTCTAACTTCATGTTATAAGTAAAATGAATATGTATATGTATTTATTACATAAGTTTATGACAATATAGTCATCAGATAATAGTTATCAGAAAGTGATAATAGGATGTCCTTAGATCACTAAGTATGAGAATATGACAAAGTAGTCACCAGTTAGAAGGATGTAGTCTAGTTTTATGACTACACAGTTTAGCAGGAACAGGCATGTAACCCTTTATGGGTAAGATTAGAGCTTGGCAATCATAGGTATCCCCAAGATTGCCAAAAGTAGGCACAGCGACCCTAGGTTCCCCGTGGTTGCCAACAATATGTTGGGTGGAGCTCACTGAGACATTATGTCTCATCCCACTCTTTCTAGTGCAGGTTTACAGGTTAGCAAGAGGTTCATGAAGATGTTCTTTAGGAGGACGCTGGATGGAGTGCAGTTCCTCGTCATGTACCAGCTCAGGAGTTATCAGTCTTTGTATAAGTAATTATAGTGGTACTTGAACAGTTGTATAACGAGAAAATTGTACTCATTCAGTTGTATTATTTGTTATTATTATTGAAAAATTTAATGTATTCAGTATCAGTCTAATACACATGCTAATATTCTAGATAAAATTAGTATGGGTGTTACATGTTTTATAGAAAAAATTTGATCTTGAACTCTTATTATTTAACAGCCACAACCTGATGTTAATTAGTAGACTTTCAAATATTCTTATTGTTATTGAAGTAAAATATGAATGAATTATCACATTGAATTATATATGTAAGGGCCGAGGTTCGAACTTCACTTCTCATATGCCAACATTTTTTGCCACAAGAGTGTCGTGGTTATGGAGAAACCGAAATTCTAACGGCTTATCTAATATTACTATCTATACCTACCTTAGATTATAGTTTTTTTTTTGTTTATTGTTTTGCTTCCTTTAGCTTTGTAACTATAAAATAAATGAGAAAGAACAACGATAGTATCGTCATGATGTTAGTGACAACATTTTGAATTTATTTGTGAAATGAAATTAGTTTTTTCTCAATCATACATAATTCGATTTATCTAACTTTATCCATAGATATGTCCTTGAATATATGTTTATGTCATGGCAATCATTGTTGACCATACAATTTATCATTAAATGATTTACAACAAGAAAATACAATAAAAAACAATTATATAGATTGTCACTCATAATAATTTAACTGGTTTCAACAATATTTGAATTTTCTTTCAAAAAAAAAACAACATTTAAATTTAAAAAGAAATCAAATCCATCATATTGATAGAAAAAGAATCATAAATTCATCTGACCAATATCCAAATTCATCTTCCACCTTCACATCCAAATACCAATTCCCTTGAGCATTTTGTATTTTGATTGATAAATTCATCTCCAAATCAATTAATTGTCCTACAAAAATTTCATATATAAGCAGCTATATGACAAAACTTATATTGTTATAAAATAAGGTTTAGATTTGCTAGGTCTAGGGAACTGAAACATATATATACCTTCCTAACATCTCTGAGTTTTGTTGAGCATCTCAAGAGTGTTGGTCATCGTCCAACTCAAAAACGATGCTGCTGTTTCCTTTCTTCTCAGTGCTAGAATTCTTTTCACCTAAATTATTGTTAAAAACCACAATATTTGATAAATGTGAGTAACCTTGAAACCCTCTTAACAGCTAAAGAAATCAAATTATCAGTATAAACATGCTTACAGGGTTGTATCATTAATCTCTCATAAATATGTGTTTCCATAATTGCATGAATAACAACAATTGGATTAGAAAAATCTAGTTGAAATTACACAACCTTTTCAGACGCATTTTTCTTAGAAAACATTTTTTGACTTGTGTTTTAATATAAATACCTACTTTTTAATTCTTTCATTTTTAGCAATAGGAATTTTAGTGTTCTGATTATGAGAAGACAAACCTTGTTTACTTGGCCAACTTGTTATACTCACTGCTGGGGATGGAAAATTTCTGAGAAGAAAAGGATCTCTGCTGATTTCGTGACATGCTCGAGGAGCTGAATTACAATCTTTAGATATACCCTTTCCTTTGTCCAAAAATTTGTTTTATTAATTGGCACCCCTCTTGACGGATTAACAGGTTTAAACACAACAGGCTCAACTTTGTCATGGTATAGTAAAGGATCAGGCATTTGAATTTCATGTGAAGGTGATATCTCAAAATATGAGTAATCTGAAGAAAAATCATCATCCACTTCAAATTCACGAGTCTTTTTATTGGTGTTGAGATCGATACATGCTTCTGAATTCCGAGTATTTTGTGTAAGACTGAAATTGGTTGGTACCAAAGGAACATTCACATTAACAATATGATCACTTTCAATTAGTGAAGGTTGATCAGAGGTGAACATGGTACCCCGCAAAGTAACACCATTTCCTACTCTAATTGTGAGCAAGTATCCACCATGGAAATATTCCATCGATAACACCAGTGAATTGCATTCCTACCCTGATTTCTTCATGTGTATCATTGCCATGGTTGTGATGTTTCCCTTGTAGTCCACTCATAGTTCTTTTATCTCTGTATTAACATAAATTATTTGTCATTCACATGAAGTATGATACATATATATCGACATATTTATTTGATGTCGTAACTCGTACTGTAGGACTAATCCTAAACTTACAACATAACATTCGTATGATATCAAAACTTGTTGGAATATGCGTACCTTTTTAGACCATTTTCAAAAAGTAGTGAATTTGTATTAATATAAAAAGATTCAGCAACAAGATGAAAAAACCAGAAAAATAATTAAACAAGAAGATAGTGTCTATTTATTAACAATATTAACGGAAGATTAGTTAACCTATTTACCTATATCACAATTACTGGATTTAAATTTTTCTATTTGAAGGAATGAGTTGCCCTAGCACTATATTCAACTTATTCAATATAACACTAGTGAAAAACACTTGATCTATTAAGTATGGAACTTGATTAAGCTAACTATTAACAATGTAAGATTATGAAGAGAAAAAACTAAAGGTCATATCATATGTAACCAACTATGTTGAAGTTAAAAAAGAAGGGAAATTTCATAACACAGAAAGTATTTCACTCTTATGTCACGAAGAGGAAGGTCATAAATGGGGGGGAAGGGTCATAAAATTGAAGGGAATCATAATCTAGAAAAATATTTGTTGCTAGGAAGTAGTCACACATACTTGAATATTTGATAAATATGATATATGGAGACCCGAAAGTAAAATAAACAGTTGAAACACGCGCTTGTTATTATTTGTGACTGTTTGCAGGTTGAAGGAAAAAGAAACAAATAATAAACAAACAAAGATTAAAAGACAAGAAGATTATGAAATAATCAAATAATATCTTTGAAGACTGGGTAGGATTGGTGTGTTGGTTTGGGACCTTGAAGTGTGCTTCTCTCAAGATCGATTCTCTCAGTGCCAATTTCGATGACCTAGTTTGGCTTCTTTATTAAAAAAAAAAAAAGATTGGAATCTCTTATGCCTTTGTTGTTTCTGAATTTAGAAGTCAACTATTAGATCACTCAATGACTAAAAGTGATCTCCAAATTGCAAGTTAATAAAATAGAGGATCTAAGTTCATTTGTGATATAGGAAGTTGTTCTTTAAAAATCTAATGGTTTTGTGAAAAATAAAGCATTTAACAAGCATAATTTTTCTGGTTTAACCCTTCATTTAAAACACACTATTTGATTTGAATCTTTAGAAGATCGTATCTTTTCCATTCCTTATTGTCTCCATATCTAGAGCTCTACCGATAAACTAGAGGATCTAATGCTTGTTCTATGCACTATAAAGGTGCAAAAGATAGGAGAACATCGCAATCCATGTTTAATATAGGAAGATATCCCTAAAAAACTTCAAGAATTTTGCAAACATAAAAATGTATCAAATATTGTTGTGTTATTTAATTCTTCATCAATAAACATTTAACAAACAATAAAACAAATATGCATCTTGAAAGATTATATCCTCCCTTGTCTCTATTGTATTTGCATCTAGAGGCCAGCTCTTAGATTCATCCATTGTTGGAGAGATCATAGCTCCTAACAATTAATTGAAAGAATCCAACAATTGATCGTTGTCTGCAAATGCACTAAAATAAAAAGAGGATCCAATTTGATGCTCGAAACTAACATAAGAAGCTACGTCTTAAAAAAATTAAGAAAAGTGTAACAATTTTTTGATGAAATTGTTTTTGTTTTTTTAATCATTCAATTTTAAACAAAGCACACACACATATACATCACATATTCTGATTTCATTTTACTACTCTAGAATAAACTAAATTAAAATTTAAAAAAAAATTGATTCTGAATAGAATGAAAAATCGAATCAAGTAATGGATTAAGGATTGCAAGGTAACTCCCTTAAGTACAAAAATATATAAATTAAATCTACAAAATAAACAAATAATCATTCATCACATAGATAATTGATAAGAATAAGTTGTCATAAAAAAAAAAAAAGCATACTAAGAGGAATGAATTCTCCTTCAAAGCCACAAGGTTCGCACACTGATCTCTGGAAAACCTGAAGTTGAAATAAAAAAATAAAATAAAATCACAAATCTGAAGAAAAAAAGAATTGTTAAGATTAAAGAGCAAAAGAAATCTATTTAATTCAATGATGTAACAATTAACATATGCACAGAGTAAGAGAAGTCGGTAATAGTTAGATCGAGATCAAAACTATTTAGTTTTGAACTCAGGAATTTTGTTTTTTTAAATTTAAATATGCATTGAAATATGGAACTTCCTAACGCGATCTAAATGGATCCAACATTATTGAACATGTAAGTGTGTACTAACTGCAGAAAATCCTAATCAGAAATAAAATTGAAACTTTTTCAAGAAAACAAGATAGATTACAAGATGACCCACATACTGATTAACATGGTGGGATAAGGCAAGAACTTCTTGTTGACTAAATTTGAGGAATGAACTGAGAATGAAATAGATGTGAAAGAAAAGAAAATTATGTTTGTGATTTGAGAAATTGAGAATGGTATGAGATTGAAGAAGAAATGAGTTGAAAATTATTACTTACAATTTATTTGGGCAAAATGACCGAGGGCACACCGTCACTATATGAGAATATAACCAATAAAAATCCCAAGTAACAATCATAGGCCTCCACGTAAGTGGACCCCCTTTGTATGTCACAATAGTGTTGCTAGGGTACAAATTTACCCTTGTAATAGTGACGTTGAGTACTAACTATACTTTTGTTTCACATGGCAAATAAATAGCATTAAAACCAGGATAAAGTAAGAAAAGATTTGTCTGATATAGACCTCCTAAAAATGTTCTAGAGCGTTAATATACCAATATTAATAAAAAATTATAATAATAAAAAGTGAATTAATATTTTTTTTAAGGAAGGTTTAATAAATTATAAAAAAATTACTAAAAAGGACATTTACTTTTATCTAATTTGACTTGAGAGTAGAAAATATAAATAAAAGTTGAAATAATAAATTTTATTAAAAACAATATGAGTTCACATGTAGATATTTTATATGCATTAGTTTATTCCCTTTTGAAAAAAATTAAATTTATTATTATTATATTTTTTATGTTGGAGTATTTATTTAGCATTAAATATTTATATTTTTAAAGTTTTATTGCATATAAAATGTTTGAATTATTTTTATTGAAAATAACCAAATATTTTATTTATAAAACAAACAATTAATAATAAAAATTATAAAGTAATAAAGTGATATGATTAATTGGTTTGACTAAAATTTATTGATAAATTACTCAGAAGAGATTAATTAAATGTTTATTACTTTGAATAACTAACTAAAATAAGAATTTAGTGATGTATTTTTGACCATGTAAAAAGATTTAACCATATAGTTGTGAAATGTGCTTTAGTTTATATCTTTTTGAAAAAACACTAAACTTATTACTATATTTTTATGTTGAAGTAATTAATTTATTATAAAGTATGTGCATTTTTTATTTTTTTTACATGATACAATTCAATTATCGGTTGGGTCGTCCACTAACAAAGTCCATTAACTAACATGATATAAAGGCCCAATAAACAGGGCCAGTCAAGACCCATCGAGGTGATCAGAAGTTCATGTAACACCCAGGGCTGACGAGGGCGGGGAGTGGTCGCCGGTGTACAACGCATGACAATGAGCGGGTCCCGACAACTTCTAGACAAACTGAATCTTATCGGAATGAGAGGGATCATGAGGTTGTGTAGGTATAGGACTGCATGGTTGAGGGAAGGCTTATAAAAATTATTTGGTACTACCTATACCAGCAAGATGCATCTTCTTTTCGGTAGCTCATTCAATAAAAACTCCACAGTTAAGCGTGCTTGACTTGGAGTAGTCTTTGGATGGGTGACATTCGCAGAAGTTTCCAGTGATGACAAAGCATGCGAGTGAGGACAAAGCATGATGATGAAGGTGAGAAAAACACAAGAAGGGAGAATTGTGTTGGCTTTTTCAAAAAAATTCTAAGTGTTTCTGAACTGGTCAAAGTCTAATGAGCTCAGAGTTTGACTCATAGTATGTATGCAGCGGAAATGTCAAACACAAAGATATATATATATATATATAGGGGGAGAGAGAGAGAGATAGCAGACACAAAGCAATTTATACTGGTTCCTCCTACAAACCAGGAGTAGTCCAGTCCCCTTGCACTTCCAAGGGATTTCACTATAATCTCACTAAATTACAATTGCTAAAGGACACTTCCAAGAGACTTCCAAATGCTCAAACACACAAGAAAGAGACTTTCAATGCTCAATCACTACTGAAAGAGACTTTCGATGCTCAAGCACACATGCAAGAGACTTCTAAAGGTTTACAAATAAACAATATTTGTTCTTACACTTGATATACAATCAAAGACGTAAACAATACAATACATAACAGACTCTTAAGACTTTAGAATTTCTAAGATACAAACTTTGATAAGAAATTCTTAAGTGTTCTTATACGCTATTTTATTTTGGAAGAGTAATGGCACAATAAAAATAGCAGAGTGTCTTGTTGTTGTTCTTCAAGTCTTTAGCTCCTTATAAAGGCAAGGATTTGAGAGGTGTTGGAGAAGAATGTCAATGCATTAAGAGTCGTTGAGAAGCTTTCAAATGAAGAACGTTGGCCCTTTGCCTGATATGGATAGTTCCGTTGATTATTTATTTGAGATTCCTTTGCATAAACATGAATTATCTGTTCATTCTCTTTGTCCTTGAAGTTCTTTGTTTGTTTCTACACGTGGTTAGAAGAAGACAAACTATACTATCAAACTTTGATAGAGACAGCTACAGAAGATGACAAATCTGACGTGGAGTTTGGGTCCCTCAAGATCTTTTGTACTTCTGAGTCTGGAGGTCTTCCGAGTCTGATGGTCTTCAGAGTCTGGTGAGAGTCTTCAGCTTCTGAGTTGCATCCTTTCTTCTGATCCAACTTGTTGACTTCTGGTTGACATTTCTTCAGATCTTCTACCATATTCTTTGAGCTTCTCTTGTGCTTTTGATGCTCTTACACATGTTCAAACCTTGTTAAATTTTAATCTATGGTCCTGCACACTTGAACATATATTAGCATATCCAATTGTTATTTAATACTTTGTTATCATCAAAACCTTAGAGGAATTGTACAAACCAGTTTTGTTCCAACAGATGAAAGGTGACTCAAGGCTAAGAATGATGGTGAGAAAAACACAAGAAAGGGGGGGTTAAATTGTGTTGGTTTTTTTCTGATTTTTCTAAGTGTTTTGCACTTGTCAGAGTCTGATGAGTTCATAGTTTGACACAGAGTCTGATAGGAGCGGATAAAATCAAACACAAAGATAGATAGATAGATAGATAGATAGATAGATAGATAGATAGATAGATAGATAGATAGATAGATAGATAGATGGATGGATGGATGGATAGCATCGCTATCATAATTTTTGTCATAGTCATATCACATCTTTCATATACATTATACGGAGCTTATCTAAGGCACAACTTAACTGATTATAATTATCTGTCCCCATGAAGGTTTTCCTTTCGGAAAGGTCCTATCCAGAATAATCTGGAGCCTGCTGAGCCGTGACATTATCTGATTTATTTATGTATATGTCTCAATATACAGTTTGAATATCATATTTGAAATTGTTATCTGTCTGAGTCTAAGTTCCTGTGCATCGTAACCTATATAATTAGATTCTAGACATATCATTATCATATGTCATTTTCTCAAGGGTTGGTATCCTAATCTTAACATAGTCATGTCCATATCATTATTATTTTGACACTTGAGTTAACATATTATTGTCATGCTTGTATTGATATCGGAATTACATGACAATTGGTTACAAGTAAAACAAAAGGAAATTTTTCTAAAATTTCAACGGCGTAACCCGTTACACACCCACACTTCCAGAAGTGTAACCCGTTACACACTCTGACTGTCAGGCGTGTAACCTGTTACACAATTCGTGTAACCTGTTACACACCCTGACTGTCAGGAGTGTAACTCGTTACACAATTTGTGTAACCCATTACCGGTTCAAAAAAAAAAACAGCTTTTCACTTATTTTAACAGCTCATAACCAACTTGTGATGCTTATAACCCAATACCAGCACAAACACAATTACATATACATTAACGAATAATGGGCAACTATCATGCATTATCACAGCCTAAACATTATATTCATGTCACAATTTAATCTCAAGAAGTGCAATATAAAATGAACACATATGTATCCTTAATCAAAAGTAATTTTACCTCCCCTTTTTTGTGATGTATATAAATGGTTGATTAAATTTCATATTTAATGGTATTTGTTTCCAAAATATTTAACTAGAATGGTTTCATATTCAATAGATATGAAAATCATTAAAAGCAAATACAATACAAAATATAAAGTTAAGATAGCAAGATATTCCAATCACCAATATTAATTAGTCTATGAGTAGACGTTATTTCTCATTGCTTGAAACTCAACATCCTTAATCACATTCACCACGGATCCTTCTTGCCAATTGTATATCATCGGGCATAATAGTGACTCGCTTAGCATGGATAGCACACAATTTAGCGTCCTCTAAGAGACCAACAAGGTGTGCCTCAGAAGCCACCTGCAATGCAAGAACAGCACGACTCTGGAAACGAAGATCATCAATCTTGATGTTCTGAACAATTTCACGGACCAACCTCTGAAAAGGAAGCTTTTTTATCAAGAGCTTAGTACTCTTCTGGTATCTCCTAATCTCAAGAAGTGCAATAGTTCCAGGACGATATCGATCTTGCTTCTTAACTCCAATTGTAGTTGGTTTAGTCTTAAGTGCAGCATTGGGGTCAACTCGCATCCTTGCAGCACAAGTTAACTTACAAGCGGTTTGCTTTGAACGTGCCATACAGAAAATTTGCTTGCTTCTCTGCATCAAATCGTTTCCCCTACTTTTGAGAAAAATATATGAAACTCATATTTGATATTTATTATAATCCAAAAAAAAGATAAATATGATTTGTTGAGTTTGTTACATTTGCTATATATATATATATATATATATATATATATATATATAGGGGATTTTTGGAGGTTTTTGGGCTGTTTTTTTGTTATTTCAGTTATACTCTTAAACAAATTTTTCTATAATAATGTTATGTTGTTGGTGTTATTAAAAAGATAAGAATTTTTTTATATTTGTTATATTATTGTTATTTAAAAATATAAACATGGTTTGTTGAGTTTGTAACTCCCTCTGTTTTTTATTAAGTCTCGTTTTGGAATAACAACATCAAATTAAGGAAGTGGATTTTTGCACCTTTTTTTCCATTTCTATTTTTTTGCACAAAATATCTCTTTCCAATAAATTTAATGTGTTATCTTTCTCCCATAACAAACAAATGTTAGTTACTCTCTCTTTCTCCAACAAATTTTTATTTTCTTTGCACACACTTTATTTCTCTCCCATAACAAACAATTATCAATAATCAAAATATTATACACATATTTTAAATAATTGTAAAGCAAAAAAAAAATTATTCCAAATTCACATTAATCGAAAAGTTAGAAAATTTTAACTTTCTTTCAACTCCTTTAATCAAAATTTGAACTATGGTTTCAACCAATCGTAGATTCACACTATGTGACATATATTTGAATGTTGAAGATAACAAAAAACAAATTTTAGTTTTCCAAATACATAACGTTTTAAAAAAACAAAATTTGTTTAAAAAAACAAACTTTAGTTTTCCAAATACATAGCATTAACTAGTTTTATTGAAAAAGATAAAAGTAATTGAGAAATGGTATAATTGACAAATCATACCCTTAAAATACCAAAACGACAGTTAAATAGAAACGTTAAATTCGTAGTCAAACGACACTTAAAAAGAAACAGAGAGAGCACATTTGAAAGTCACAATTACATATACTTATTATTGTAATCTATATCAAAAAATTTATATAAAATATCGTTTTTAATTTACATGCAAAATTTCTATAAAATATCGTTGATCTACACACGTTAGCGCTATAAAAAGAGTGGAGTGCCCGTCTTCTGCTAGAAATCTATAATCTATATATCTATATATAGAGAAAATAATAGATTTTGGGCTGGCTTTTTCATTATTCTAATTATACTCTTGAACAATGTTTCCTATAACAATAATTGATGTTGGCGTCATTAAAAAGATATGAATTTAGATTATATTTTTTTTTGTTATATTCTTGGTTTCCTTTTCACACACCTTGAGGGAAGGCAATGAATGTGCCGATTGGCTGGCTAAATATGGGACTGGCAACATTGACACTTTGAAGATATGGACCTCTCCTCCTCCACAACTAGATTCTATCTTGTTCGCCGACTCCTCTGGAGTTTTTAGGCACCGAGTTGCTTAGTCTTTTGTTTTTTTTGTTGTTTTCCTCCTGATAAAAAAAAAGATAAACATGGTTAGTTTGACTTGTTATAATTTGAAAGTAACAAGTATTATATTTATAGTTTTAATCAAAATCAAAATTTCAAAAAAAACACCTTTCATAACTTTCAAATGTTAGCACAATAAAAAAAACAGAAAGAAGGGCACGTGAGTCTTTACTTTTTCATTAGAAAAAATTGGGTTTTTACAAAAAAATAAAGGGATTGGGGTGAGACAGGATGTCTCAGTGAGTTCCACCTATCCTAGGTTGTAGGCAATCTTGGGGATCCTATGATCGTCGTCTGTCTCTACATGACCCTATTTAGGGTTTACTGTTATGTTCTTCATAACTTAGCGATCAGGGGAAAACTAGGATCGCTATCTGTTTACTACCATAAGTCTTATCATATTCATATTCATCATGATTTCAAGCTTTAAGTTAGAAAGTTAGCGTTGAACATACATTTATTATCTGGGTTCATTTTACGGAATGCAATCAGGTGGAGTAACCCCGAAAACATCCAATCTTAACCAATGAGACTCCTATCATATCAGGCTAACACCGGACTCCTCTTGTCATCGTGTGGGCCATCCTCGTAGAAAATATCATGTCCCACTAGCGTGAACCTTATGTGTCCCACTAGCGTGGACATCAGAAGACACAACTTAACTTACATGTGGACAACCCTCTCGGAAAAGTCTCATCCGGCATAATCCAGAACCTGCTGGACACGTTTAACTTAATCTTATCATTATATATATATATATATATATATATGAGTCGTCATGAAGGTTCACTGGCGGGCTAACCTATCTAGAATAAATCTAGAGCATACTTGAGCCACAACTCGTCAACATATATATATATATATGAGTCGTCATGAAGGTTCACTGGCGGGCTAACCTATCTAGAATAAATCTAGAGCATACTTGAGCCACAACTCGTCAACATATATATATATATATATATATATATATGTTTGTACATAGGTGTGTATAATTCCTGTGACATGTTTACTTAATTCTCTTAATCTGATGATAAAGACGTAGTAGCACCGTCTTTAACATATAACTTATTCACGGGTCAGTAACCTACCCACACCTAGTTGTATCATACTTAGCTCGATCTCACTTGTGATCTTAACACAACGATAACCAACATTAATACTTGATTTACACTTGTTCAATTTCCTTTTTGGATGTTTAAAACAGTCCTTGGGCAGAGGGACATTCTTTTCAGAAAACTGGGAACAGGGTGTCTCGCTTAGGCGAGCATCAGCTCGCTAAGCAAAGATGCTAACACAAAAGTGCAGGACAACTCGCTCAGTGAGCTTATACTTTGCTCAGCGAAGTTAACCAGAAGCAAAATGTTGCTAAGCTCTCTCAACGAGCTTGACAGCACAAGAAATGGTTCAGAAACGTGATTTTTGCATCCAGGAGATTACCCAAGTGCCCATTAATAGTTTATTAGTTCCAGAAAGCATTTTAAATCATAAAACTCAAGTGTAATTCGAGGATTAACATGGAAAATCAAATGTTAACAAATTGGGGCAACTAACTCATAATTATCTTAAGTTTTGTTGATTTTCTCACACAAAACACACACCCAAGGTGGGTTCTAATCTAAAGGAACTCATCTGAACAATTTTTGTATCTCCTAAATTGCTTATCAAAATCTTAATCACTTCTGGTAGCTTTTCCCCATAACATCTTATTGATAGCTTAATCATCGTAATTATTTAGCAAACATAATCACTTCTGCCACAACTTCCACTATCCAGTTTCAATCTCTTGCTCTTGTAGTCTAGCATACATGTTCAGCTCAAACATGCATACCCTAACTTATGCACCAACCCCTTTACGAAACCTTAGCTTCCTTCCAAAATCAAAACAGCTTAGGCTATAGAGATTAACACTCACTATCAGTACCCACTCACCCACATGCAACCAAACAACTCCTTAGAAAAGAGGAGATAGGAGAAGACTCGGCCAAAAGAGAGGAAAAGGGGGAAAAACAAGTTTACAATAGGTACCCAAGGCTCCAAGGACCAGTTTGATAATGTTGCATATGTTTGTTTGTTTGAGACTAAGGTGAGAGTTTGTTGGATTGAAAAGAGAGGAAGGGAGGACAAGAGAAGAGAGAAAAGGGGAAGGAAGCTTCTGATCAAAGAGAGAGAATGGATGGAAGGAAGTGAGGGAAATAGAGTAACTTGATATATATATACACACACACACACACACACACGTGGTGTAATTACATGAATGTCCCTTTTAATAAAATGCTTGCTCGAATACGCTTATCTGATACTGCATTCTATTAGAAATTAAGTGGGATATTACACTCTACCCCCCTTAAAAAAAATTCGTCCTCAAAATTTAGAAATTCCTTGAAAAGCTTTTCAATACTTTCGACTTAATCGCCAACTGACACTCACCATAGACTGATTCTCCCGTTCAAACTTGATCATCGAGTTTTCCATGACTACTCAAAGGTCTGTCATCTCGATTATTCATATAACTTGCCCAAGTTGGTAGGTTAAGGCTAACTTCAGGGCTAGGGTTTCCGATCCTATAGGTTTAAAGGATTCTTTAAAACTTTCTTAACTGAGAGGCTTGGTGCACCTTTCATAATTCTTACCTAGCAGGAGGTATGGTTGACCGAATCAACACGTTTGGCATGCTTCACTAAGCTTCATGCTTGCATACCTCTTGCAAATCCAACTTATGGTTACTCATCCTTGAATTCTTTTACAGGATTCTGAAAGTTTCTTTCATTATCTGTGTGATCCCTTTTGATGATATTGAGCCGATCTTATATTTCCTTTGAATATTCTCACTCTGCGAGCGGTTTCTCACACCAGGGTTGCTGCCAATAAATTTTATCTCTGGCTCTTGCCCCACATGACGAGGTTTTATACCCACGATCATACCATGCTTCATATAACGTCCTACACTGAGTTAGTAACTGTTGTTACGTAAGCTCAACGGAGACAAGAACTACTTTAACTGTCTCCATTATCCAAAATACGAGCAAGAGACATTGCTTCCTATGTTTGATTGGTCCCTTCTAAATCCAAGATATACTACCCATTGCAACCATAGGTACCTATTGCCACTTCCGTTAAGGAATTCTTAAGTGTTCAAGTAATCTCACGTATTCTAGTGTTCTGTATCAACTTGTTGACAATGACATGTCGTTTAATAACTTAGGAATTTCTCTTCCTTACTAGGCTTCCAACAGTTTCTACCATTTACGGCACACCTTGTTGTACCGAGATTTTAGGATATTAAACTCAAGGGTCTCCTCTAAAATGATCCATTTAATTGCACACCGTTCGGGACACATATCTTGCCCTCGAACAACTCTGTCCTAACTGCCACTACAGTAGCTCAGATAGTCTTGTCTTTCTCTCAAATTTATATTCGTACTCTGAGCATACATGGTCCCAGACCATAAGCTACGGGTGATTCCCAACTATCGTCTCAAAATTTTATTTTCCACTTCTGAACATCAAATCCAAGATTGCCAAATCTCTCAACTAAAATGTGTTTGGGCATCATCAATTCTTTCATTGAGTAGTATATTCTCACTGAAACATTAGCTACTATACTTGCCGTTTCTGAATGGTACTTCAAATCCAAAAATAAAATCTTTCGGGTGCAACATTCACCACTGTTGCCTCATACACATCTCTTTTCTGACAAAATTTACACTTCCGGCTCTGAACTGAATAGCTAGATTACTATACTAGCGGTGACTCCAATCACTTTAGGTTTAATGAGGTAGGAACACATCCTTTATATCCTTACCACATTCACTTAACTACTTCGATTTTCCATTACTCATGAGTTTCGCGGTTTTGAGGTATTCCTAGCTTGACCCTTATGATTTCATTAGAACTCATGGTATGCATAAGTCGCCACTACCTACTAATACTCCATGCCATAAGAATCCAGCACTGCATACTTCCCATGCAATTCATATGGCAAGAACTGTACAACATTCTTGTTCCCAAAGCTTCAGATTCGAATTATCCGCTACTTCATTCTTGATTAATTCTCTGCTGCGCAACTCTGATTTTAACAATTCACTCTGGGTTGGGGTGCTAAAATATCAATATCCTATAAAATCTCAATCCACTTAACTTCTTTATAACTTCGCAACCACCAGGACATAACCACCTTATGGTCTGACACTTATTCACGATCTCATTACTGCATGCTTATTTATTTATCATAACTTTCATCCAGAGCTTACACGCCAATAACAGATAGGTTAATTTCACGCCACATACTGCTTCGAAACATGCCTTATATTATTGATGAGTCGCCTCCTGATACTGTGTAATCCTTTAGACATAATTGATATACTTGTTCTAGCAAAATGATTCCTTGATTATCTTACACATCCACATAATTCATATACTAAAACCCACTGATGGCTTAAGTCTCGTTTCCATTCGTTCGATTCTTATCCGTAAAAGATTTCGTACTTATAATCTTTTCCGAGACAGCTTCGGTTTCCGTAACACGACCCAATCTATAAAGTTACTCCTACAGTTTTCCAAAATAATTACATCAGAAAAATTCGTCGATTGAAAACATATAACTCTGTCGCGGTGATTTTTGGATATCAAGCTATTAGTTAGCGTTGACTCCCAATTTTAAGCTCACCACCGATCTTTTATTTTTCCGAGGAAAAGGGAGAAAGTTCTAAAAAACCCTATTTTTTAGAGATCAAAGGTTCGGGGGTTACGCAAAGGGGAGGTATTAGCACCCTAAACGTCTATAGTACTATATAGGAACCTCTTCTTTTTACTTATCTATATGCTGAATTGATTATTGGCTTGTAAAGAAATGCCTAAGTGTAAAAAAGACTAAAGTGATGAGTAAAAGAGAAAAAATGTTTTTTGTTATTTTGTTGATTTGGAAAGACAAAGTCTTTTGCCTACGTACCCGAGCGGGATCAAAATCACATAGGTCGGGGTAAAAAGCCGAGTGATTTGTTTTTGATTGATTTTAAAGTTTGAAAAAAGTTTGAGAAGGATAAGAGGCCGAAAAGGCATAGAAGAATAAAAATGTGAGTTTGATTGATTTTAATTGAAGAAAAAGTTTAGATAATTAAAGTGGATTAAAATTTGATTTAAAATGAAAAGTCACTTGGTTTGAAATCCAAGCTTGATTTTTTTGGGATTTTGGTTATATGAAATGTTTTTTGATTTTTGATTATATGATTTTTGTGAAAATTTTGATGAATTCCTAAGGTCCAAAAAAACTAAAGTGTGCTGAGACAATCTAAAGCGCGTCGGATCCCTCAAAATGTCGTTGGATCAAATGAGAGTCATTTTCCTCGGATACGGTCATTATTTTGCATTTTATCGTTTTCGACATAAAGCGGAATAAATAAATGGGTGTGTCGGTGCGATATTCTCATTTATATTTACATTGTCCCTATATACATTCTAAATATAACAATAAAGTAAAAATGACAAAGCTATAAATAAAATAAAATTACAAATAAATAAATATGCAAAAAAAAGGCAAAAATAAATAAATAAATAAATAAAATGCATGAGATGATTCTTACATTAAATAAATATGTTGCATAAAGTAAAAAAAATAAAAAAAATGCATGATATGCAAGACATTTAAATAAATATGTTGCATAAAATAAAAAAAGAAATAAAAATGCAATGTTATGAAAAACATTAAATAAATATGTTGCATAAAAAATAAAAATAAAAAAGAAATAAAAATGCTTGATATGCAAAACATTAAATAAATATGTTGCATAAAAAAATAAAAAAAAGAAATAAAAATGCATGATATGCAAAACATTAAATAAATATGTTGCATAAAACATAAAAATAAAAATAAAAAAAGAAATTAAAATGCATAATATGCTGGACATTAAATAAAAGTACAAGATAATAAATAATGAAAATAAAATAAACTAAAAAAGAAAAGAAAAATGCATTAAAAGTAAACTAGTGCTAAAAATGGCAAAAACAATAAATAAAATAAATGAAACAAAATAAAATGGCAGAAAATAATAAAAGCAGAATGGAAATAAAGATGCAAGGAAGAAAATAAATGAGATAATAATAAAAAAATGCAAGAAATAAATAAAAAGCAAAGAAATTAAAATAAAAGAAAGGGGGGTGTAGGAGCAGGAAGGGGGGGAGAGAAAGAAATCAGAAAATGAGGGGAAGAGATGAAGATGGGCCGTGTTGAGCCCACTGTCACTGGGCCGGCTCAGTTGGTGTATAAAAGGGATTTTCCAGAAAAATTCTCCCACTTTCTTCTCCTTCCCCTCTCTAACCTCTTCTCTCTAAAACGAGCTCTCATCTCTCTCTAAAAACAGTCACCGAAAAATCTTTCTGGCACGGTGGTTGGCCGGCGGCGCCATTGCGCTGGAGCAATTTTTGCTCCTTTTTTTAAAAAAAGTTTTGATTTTTTAAACTCCCCTCTTTCCTCTTTACAAATCCGGTCTTAAATTTTCAAAAAAACTTCAAAAAAGCAACAGATCTAGGTTATGATTTTTTTTGAAATTTACCTTTGATTTTGTGTTCTTAATTCGGTTTTGTGTTGTTGTTATTGTTTGGTTTGGTTTCGGTCTTGATGGATTTGGATTCGGTTTAGTGGTTTATGTTGATTTTGGTTCGGCCTTTTGATTTGTGGCCATTTTGGTTCGATTTATGGTGATTTGTGGTTTTGGTTTGGATGATTTGTGGTTATGGTTTGGATGATTTATGGTTATGGTTGATTCGGTTCTAGACTCGGGATGATTTTGGTGAGGCTTTGATTGATTTGGTTTGGCCGAATTAGTTTTTTTTTTATGATGGAGGTTTTAATTTTGATTTTTGATTTCTGTGGATGAGAAAGGAATTAGGGTTTGTGCTTCTGTTGATTATTCACTGACTCAAACTGACTGACTCTCTGACCTCTTGAACAGTACAATAAATGTACTATTTATTGGACAAAATTAGGGTTGGTGGAAAAAATTGGACAAAATGTGGAAAAAAAAAAGACTGAGATAAAAAAAAACTACAAAACAGTAAAAAAACTAAAAATAAAAAATAATTAAAATAAAATACTAATAATAAAAAAAAATTTAAAGAGAAATAAATAATAAAAAAATGGTCGCCTTTGGAACAAAAATGAGGTACTTTAAAATACATCTCTGCCGAAATTTCATCTGAAACAATGAAAAAAATCTCGACTTTAAAAGACAAGAAAAAACGAATCGAAAATGGGTCAAAAATGGGGCTATGACAGATGCCCCTATTTAAGTTTCTTCGTTACGGAGATTTAATTCCGATGGGTCGAAGAGACTTAAATACAGAGTACACCATTTTTGACCAATTTTGACCGAAATAAATGTAACTTGCCAGCTGTTCGGTTGTAGAACTTGCCACTTGGCAACAATGATGAAAATAAATGATATGTGCAAGCTGTTCGTTTGTAGAACCTGTCACTTGGCAAAAAGGTGAAAATAACGGGGCTTTCAAGCTGTTCGTTTGTAGAACTTGCCACTTGGTGTTGAGATAGAGGTAAAATAAAAGGGGTCACAAGCTGTTCGTTTAGAACTTGTCACTTGAAATGATTGATTGGTGACATTTTTGGACCACACACACTGGGGATGACACTTTTGAGAAAATCAAGTTGTTTGTATGTAGAACTTGTCACTTGAAAGTGTTGATTGGAATGAAAAGGTATAGTTTAAAGCAAGACTCAGGGTGGTTAATGCAACCATGTGTGAATAATGTTGTTTGCATGTTGTATATGCATGAATGTATGAATGTATGTATGATAGTACGACTTGTACGACTGTATGAGGGATCAACTTGTGCGATTGTATAACTGATGAACTTGACGAAACAAGATTGGACAGGTAAGATGGTAAGTGGACCGACATCACAGTACAAACACTCGGCAATCTTCATTGGGGATGATGCCATTGGGGACACATCAAATCATTGACGGGTATAAAGCCTGACATATGCAACAACTGATAGGGAGTAAACACTTTATGAGGAAAACGTGCTTATCGAAAAACCTAGCAGAAGAACTGGTGTTTCTGTGGTCATGCTTATCTTTTGTTTTTTCCTTTTTTGAATCCCTAACTTTTGTCTGGACCGCCCTTTTGGGTTTTCAGTCCACCGGGAAAATATTCTTTTCTGTATGTCCCTAATTTTTGCCTAGACCGCCTTTTTAGGTTTTCAGTCCACCGGGAATATATTCTTTTGTATGCCCTTAATTTTTTCCTGGACCACCCTTTCGGTTTTCGATCCACCGGGACGCTCATTTTTGCCTAAGCCGCCCTTTCGGGTTTTCGACTTATCGAGCTCTTTTTCTTTTTCTCTTTTTTTTCTTCTCTTTTTCTTTTTTTTCAAGCAATTGACCATGTTCAACCTGTCAAGTTTATCCGCTCTCAGGATGGATCTTGACGCACACTTCACTTATTCATGAATTCAGAGAGAATGTGTTTGTTGTTTATGCTTTCCAAAAGATATAAAAAAAAAAAAGATTTATGATTTTGAAAATTATTTTGCTTCAAGTATTACCATCAAAAATAGAAGAAATTTTATAAACAGAATAAATGGGAATTCCAAATAAAAGGCACAAGCTCAAATTTATTTAATAGAGTGGTGGTCCGCCAATGGCGTGGCTCTACGGATCTCACAAAGTTTGGAAAATGGTAAATATAAAGGGGAGATACATTGAACGCAATAACCGCTATTTTCCCTAACAACTTTGGATTCCACTGTTTAGATGATTCAGATTCAGAGTCTCTTTGACAGCTAATGTGCCCCAAGTGAGTCGTGGCCAACCTGATGCAATTACTTTGTCTTTTGATCCTTAATTTTTGCATAGACCGCCCTTTCGGGTTTTCGACCTATCAGGATGGTTATTTTTCTATTTTATGTCTCTAATTTTTGCCTAGGGCCGCCCTTTTCGAGTTTTCAGTCCACCGAGACACTCATTTTTGCCTAAGCCGCCCTTTCGGGTTTTTGACTTACCGAACTATTCTTTTATTTTTTCAGACAAAGTATTTCTTGACTGCATCGGCTTCGTGGAACGTGGAAGCTCATCACCATCCATAGTCATAAGAGTCATTGCACCACCGGAAAAAGCTCTCTTGACGATATATGGGCCTTCATAGTTAGGCGTCCATTTGCCCCTGGAATTGAGTTGAAAAGACAAGACCTTCTTGAGCACGAGATCTCCTTCTTGGAACACACGGGGACGAACTCTCTTGTCAAAAGCTTGCTTCATCCTCTTTTGATATAACTGAACTGTCCATAACACAAGGCATTCATGCGTTTCTCTTCAATCAAGTTCGACTGATCATATCTATTTTGGCACCATTCAGTCTCTGACAACTTGGCTTCCATTAGAATTTTCATTGACGGGATTTCGACCTCCCCAGGGAGCACTGTTTCCATGCCGTATACCAAAGAGAAGGGGGTTGCCCCTGTTGATGTGAGCACTGAAGTACGATACCCATGCAAAGCGAATGGTTACATCTAATGCCAGTCTTTGTAAGTGACTACCATTTTCTAGACAATCTTCTTGATATTTTTATTTGCAGCTTCGACGGCACCATTCATCTGGGGTCTGTAAGGAGAGGAGTTATGATGTTCAATTTTGAAATTATCACACAACTCTTTCATCATTTTGTTGTTCAGATTCGTCCCATTGTCTGTGATGATTTTATCAGGAATACTGTAGTGGCAGTTCCTCGGAACCTAAGTTAATCACTTCCAATGCCTCTTCATGAGGCTGAATGACCTTCCTTTCATACTCTAGTAACCGAGAGATCTTTTCGGGAATCCCTTCATCCTCCTCCTCTTCAGCTTCGTAGACAGGGAACTCAAAGTTGGGAGAGAGCATAGGGTTACAGTGTTCAATGGGTTTATTGATGTTTAAACTTTTTATATGATTCATGGTTAGTTTTAGGAAACAAGTAAATGCAGATATTTGGAAATTGATTAAAGAAAAATAATTTTTTTTGGTTTTTTGTGTTACCATTTTCCAAAAAAAAGCAAAGAATAAAAAGACATGGTCGGGGACAAAACGACTTTTTTATTTAATGATGGGAATGCATAAAGCAAAAAGCCCTACATAAGTTCACTTTCGTCTCGGGCGGAATGAAAGGATTTTTTTAAAAAAAAAAAAACAAAAAGCAAAAACAACAAAATGTTATTTGAAAAAATGAATAGCGGAAGGAACGTCAACAGCGATCCAATTGTGGCAAACTCCACCATGTGTCACAAAACTAGCTACCACCTCTTCAAGATTGTCTTCAACAGGGTAAGCCTCTGAACAATCTTGCATCATATTAACAGATGAGGTCTCATGATCCGGTAGTGGATTAGCTTGCACATTGGGGTTCAAATCTTTGAAGGACGGGATATTAGCCTGGATCAACTTTTGGACTTCAGCTTTCAGGGTGTAACAGTGCTCAATGTCATGATCGGGTGCCCCTTGATGGAAAGCACAAGAGAGATCAGATCTATACCAACTTGGCAACCTTTCAGGTACCCGAGGAGGCGCCCTAGTCTGAACAAGATTTTTCTCAAGCAAAGTGGGAAGCAACTCTGCATACGCCATATGGATTGGATCAAACTATGATATCCTCTGAACCCGATTCTGTTGGGTGAACTGTTGGGGAGCTTGTTGTCGAGGTTGTTGTTGATACTGTTGTTGAGGCCTTTGCTGAAGCTGAGGCTGATAACCTGGATTCTGGATAGCACTAATGGCAGGTGTGACAGCGGCGAAATATTGATATCCCGGATACCGTTGCTGAGGCTTCCCATGGGCCACCATACTTACTTCTTGCTCTTTCTTTCCTGAGAAGCCATTCCCAAACTTCTTTGTACTGCTGACAGCAAGAGCATTTTCCATAACCAAACGTCCTTCTCGGACTCCTTCCTCCAGACGCACTCCCATATTTACCATCTCGGTGAAATCTGTCGGTGCACTGGCAACCATCTTCTCATAGTAAAATCGGCCGAGAGTTTTCAAGAAAACCTTTGTCATCTCTTTCTCTTCTAGAGGTGGGCTAACTTGTGCAGCAATCTCTCTCCAAGGCTAGGCGTATTCCTTGAAGGTTTCTTTTTCTTTCTGGGCCATAACCTGAAGTTGGTCTCTGTCGGGGAGCCATATCCAGATTGTACTTGTACTGGCGAATGAAGGCTTCCCCTAAGTCATTGAAAGTTCGGATATCAGGGCTTTCCAAATTCATGTACCACTTCAAAGCGACCCCGGTCAAACTGTCCTGGAAGAAGTGAATGAGGAGCTTATGATTATTAGTGTGCGTAGACATCCTCCTTGCGTACATCACCAAATGGCTTCGTGGGCACGTGTTCCCCTTGTATTTTTCAAATTCAGGGACCTTGAATTTTGGTGGTATCACAACGTTGGGAACCAAACAGAGTTCACGAGCATTCTTCCCGAATAAATCTTTCCCGCGGAGAGTTCTGACTTCCCGCTGCATCACGTCAAACTTCTCTTGTAAGTCTCCACACTCCCTGAATGGAGGATGGATCTGTTATCTTGTTGAATGGCATGAACCATTGGTACCGAGTAGGTCATAATAGCTTAAGGACTTATTGCACCCGGCGGAGGAACATGAGCTGCATATTGGAAAGTAGGCATCGGAGCTTCGAAAGCAATAGGATGGAGCACCTCACCAGCGCTAAAGGGCATGCCTAGGGCATGGAATGTTGCGGCCTAGAATAAGACGGAGTACTGACGCATATCATCCAATCCGGGACAGCAGAGACAGTTGTTTCGGCCTGAGTACTAAGAGGAGGAGAAGGCAGTGGCTAACTTTGTGTAGCCGCCAACAATTTTACCAATTCAGTCAATTCCTCCATTTTAGCCCGCATGGATGCCATTTCTTCCCGGAGTGCCTGGTTTTCTTGTTCCAAATGTTCCATTTTCTTCCTTATATTTGCCCGAGTGTTGTATGTGTAAGTCGGTTTTGGATGAGGACGCCGGGCCACTTTCTTCGGCATATTGACCTTTTATTGATGAACAAAATATAAGACTCGGTTTGGAAACTATGAATGCACTATGATGCATGATTATGCTTATGCAAAAAAGAAAGATTTGTTATTGAAGGACTTGTCGAAGTAATTGTAAACATCATAGTTTGAACATTTCATTTAAAAATAAAATATTACAAACAATCCCCTTTTTTAGGAACAAAGCCAAGGGATATGCTCAAAAGTTCATCTTGAAAAAAACCCCGATATCTCAAACTTGAGGATGCCAAGTGATCTCCCATAACGAGCTTGAAAAATCCTCCGGACTAGTCACTAAAGATCCTAGCTTCCTTAAGTTTGTCAAATCCGGGCTTTTGAAGTTATACTTCTGAGTGTTCCTCTTTGTGAAGTTCATTTCTACGATGTTTACAACAAAACTTGTATAAGTCCTTCGATACTTGATGGAAAAATGTTTATGAATGAATGCATGTATGCATGATTATGCTAAAGAAACAGAGAAAACATGGTGAGGTTAAGTCCATAATGTTGGAGTCAAGGGTAAACACGCCATTTGGTAAGGATTATGGTTTCGTATGTACCTGTATCACGGGTTCTACCAAGTTCCCAAAGTCCTCGACCCCTTCCAAATATCATTGGGTTGCGGGAATAACTCTCGGTCCAACAATACTTGTAAGATAGTCTCGTTTGAGTGTAGTATCGCGTATCAACTAATTCAAGATTACTCTTGGTTAGTCACCGCACTAAATGATTGGTGTAAACTGAACAAATGAACAGACTCTTTACAACTCTAGGATTTCTAAGATACAAATTTTGATAAGAAAAATCCTAAGTGTTTTGTGCTATTTGATTGGACAGAGTAATGGCACAGTAAATAGCAGAGTCTTGTTGATCTTTTTCATGGTCTTCAACTCCTTATATAGGAAGGGATTTGAGAGACGTTGGAGAAGAGTGTCAGCGCATTAAGAGTCGTTGAGAAGCTTCAAATCAAGGGCGTTTAGCCATTGCCTAATATGGATAGTTCTGTTGGATAGTCATTCGAAAATCCTTTCCTAAAACAGGAAGTATCTGTTCATTCTTATTTCCCTTGAAGTTCTTTGTTTGTTTCTACATGTGGTCAGAAGAAGACAAAATTGTGCTCAGATCCTTTGATGTGGACTGCTACAGAAGGCGACAAATCTGACGTGGAGTCTGGGTCCCTCGGGTGCTTCAGAAGTCTGAAGGTCTTCCAAGTCTGATGGGTTCTTTTGTGTCTGACTAGGTCTTCTGAGTCTGATGATCTCCACAGAGTCTGATGATCTCTTCAGCTTTTGAGAGGCGTCATTTTCTTCTGATCCAATGTGTTGACTTATGGTTGACCTTTCTTCAGATCTTCTACCATAGTCTTTTGAGCTTCTCTTGTGCTTTTGATGCTTTAATACATGTTCAATACTTGATGGATATATTCTATGATCCTGCACACTTGAACAAATATTAGTATATCCAATTGTTCTTCAATACTTTGTTATCATCAAAAACATTAGAGGAATTGTACAAGACCCTTCTTGTTCCAACATCATCATCTATGTTAAGGCTTGTATCTATAACAATGGCATTAACTGTGTTGATATAGATGATTAATCTATCTTGATTTTTCTTTGAGTATGAGATAATAGCATCATTAACGGTCAAAAATTGGCCACGGCTGTCCTTAATCATTATTGCATTGGGTTTCACTCCACTTTCTAACATGGACAAGAGCTTATGATTAGAAATAGAACCAAGCTAGATAACCCATGTGATCCACCTCAAGAGATTAGAAAGTGGCTGCATCGAGAATTGATAATGCACACTAAGGCTATGGGGGGATATTTATAGATTCCATGTTTTTGACCATTTTATAAGTAATATAAAAGATGATTTGATTTAATTTTTTTTTCAATAAGATTTGATTTAATTTTTTTATTCTTTAAATTTGTATTTGAGGAAAAATATTTGTCTACTTTTATACGTTGATCAATCATGATTTAATTTTGTCAAAAGAAAAACATTATGCAATTAAGGGAATAATATCATAAGCTAAATATATGTTTCTCGTATTAGTTTTGAAGAATTTTTTTAGGATCCAAACCTCCTCACACCTTTTGTCCTATCCCTCCTACTAATTAAATATAACAATATCAAAAAGAAAAAAAAATCCTTTCAGAAAAAAAATATATAAAAAAAAGTTGTCTAAACTAAATTTTATTATAATTTGTCAAAAACACCATTTTAATTGTATTTGATGCCGTAAACGACAATACTCTGGGAGAAAATCTTATACGATGCCTCTTACCTTAACGTTAAATTAAGATTGGTCGACGGAACGAATAAATAATGATAGGAATTAGATTTTTGTTACAAAATAAAAAATTATCCTTTTTAGAGGAATTAGGTTTTATGTTTTTTTTTTGTTTATTTTGAAAAAAAAAAATGTATTTGATGTTAAATCATAATATTTAATTAATGGCGCAGGATATGAGAAATTGCGTAAGGAGATTTTCACCAAAATATATTTTTCAAAACTAATACAAGAAACATATTTAGATGATAATATTATTCTATTAATGTCATATTGTTTTTATTTTGACAAAAAAAAAAATTTATTGTTGATCAACGTATAAAAGTAGACAAATCTTTTCACCACATAAAAATTAGATGAATCCATAAAATTAAATCAAATTTTTTGATAAAAAAATTAAATCAAATCTTATTTTATATAACATGTAAAAGGGTCAAAAACATGGAATCTAAAAATATCCCATCTAACCTCAATGTGCATTATCAATTCTCATGAGAAGTAGATAAAAGCATATCATGGGAGAAAAATATTATAACGACAAAATATAAATAAAAACTTTGTCTTTGTTTCAACAATTTTTGCTTGTCTGATAGTGGTTAATTAATGCCTTCAGGAACCAGAAGACCAACGATGGAGCCTCTCCCTACCTTCTTGAGGGTTTAACCAACTTGATTTTCTCATTTTAATTGTATGCTTTTGTCCATGTTAGAAAGCGGAGTGAAACTCAATTCAATAATGGTTTAGGACGATAGTGGCAAATTTTAGACCGTTACCGATGATATTAACTCATACTCGAAGAAAAATCTAGATTCATCATCTATGTCAAGGCTGGTATCTATAACAAGGTCATTAACAGTGTAGATATAGATGATGAATCTATCTTGATTTTTCTTCGAGTATGAGATAATCATTAACGGTCAAAAATTGGCCACTGTCGTCCTTAATCATTATTGCATTGGGTTTCACTCCACTTTCTAACATGGACAAGAGCTTACAATTAGAAATATGTGAGACAATAGTATCACAATTTTTTTTGTATATTTCTTTCATCTCCCAAGAGGGTGAATATATAGATACAACCGACTTTACACAAAACAGGAAATGTTCTAAATAATTAAAACAAATATCTCTACTTAAATGTACATGTGTAGTCAACTAAATAATTAACTACAATATCAATTAGCAATTATAACAAGAATATCCTAATGATATTGTATAGCTCATGTTTACACTCCCCCTCAAGTTGGATCATAGATATCTATCATGTCCAACTTGTCAATAGCACCTTGAAACACCATTGTTGAAACAACATTTGTGAGCACATCAGCTAGTTGGCTTTCAGATTTGTCAAGTGGAAATTGTATAATCTTTTTGTCGAGGTTCTCCTTTATGAAGTGATGATCAACTTCAACATGCATGTTTGGTGCGATCATGTTGTACCGAATTCTGCGCAATTTCAATGGCTGCTTTGTTGACACAGTAAAGATTCATACGTTCTTCATAGTTGATTCCCAAGTCTTTTAGAACACCTTTAGTCCATAATAGTTCACACACACCATGGGTCATACCTCAGAATTCAGCTTCTGCACTTGATCGTGCCACAACCTTTTGCTTCTTGCTTCTCCATGTAACAAAATTACCCTCCACGAATGTAAAATATCCTGATGTGGATCTTCTAGTAGTTTGATCACCTGCCCAATCAGAATCTGTATATCCTTCAATGTTAGGAACACCATTTTTTGAGAACAACAGTTCTTTACCCTGAGAATTCTTCAAATATCACAGGATTCGATAAATAGCATTCAAATGTTCTTCACTTGGTGGATGCATGAATTGGCTTACAACACTTACAACATAAGCTATATCGGGTCGTGTGTGTGACAAATATATTAGCCTTCAACCAATCGCTAATAACAATTCTTATCCCTTGTTTCAATCTTGCAACCTCTATCCCCAAAAAATATTTAAGCTGCCCCGAATTCTTCATTTCAAATTCAGCAGGCAAATACTCTTGTAATGCTTTTATTTCACTAGGATCATTCCCAGCCACAATCATATCATCAACATATACAATTAAGATGGTTACCTTCCCTTCTTGATGCTTTATAAACAAAGTATGGTCTGAATTACTTTGTTTATACCTGAAAGACTTCATGGCTGAGGAGAACCTTCCAAACCAAGCTCTAGGGGATTGCTTTAGCCCATACAAGGACTTTTTCAACTTACAAACCTCCTTTTTACATGAATTACCATGCTGAACTCCAGGTGGCAAGTTCATGTATACCTCTTCTCCGAGCTCTCCATTAAGAAAAGCATTCTTCACATCAAATTGTTGCAAAGGCCAATCCCGATTTGCTGCAATTGATATAAGGATGCGAATTATATTGATCTTGGCAACTGGTGCAAAAGTTTCTTGGTAATCAACTCCATACTTCTGTGTATACCCCTTTGCAACTAACCTTGCTTTATATCTATCAATACTGCCATCAGCTTTGAGCTTTACAGTGAACACCCATCTACATCCAACCATCTTTTTTCCTTCAGGTAATGGAACAAGCTCCCAAGTGCCATTCTTTTGTAAAGCCTCCATTTCTTCGTTCATTTCATTTTTCCATTTTGGATCCAACAATGCATCCTTCACACTACTAGGATTAGTAACATTGGATAAATAATTAATAGTAAGTGCATATGATTCATCTAATCTATGTGATGACACATGGTTACTAATAGGGTATTTAATTTTGGTTGTGGGATCAAGTTCATATAGTTTCTTTAGGATTCCTTTATTCGATATTTGTGGATATTTGGGAGCTATATCTTCTATGGGATTATGTGTTTCACTAGATTGATCAAAAAAAGGGTTTGAGATTACCTGTGGTAGATCATTTTGGGTTGATTTTGCAGTTTATGGTGAAGGCATGGGCAACTCTACGAATACTGACTCTTAAATGGTAGTAGCATCTGATTCATTTTCAGGAGGAATCACTGGGTCGTCCTCACTTTCAGCATTTGAGGACACTTGCTTGAATAATGTTGGAGCACCTAAGATTTCGTGAAAACCATCTAAACCTTTTTCAATTCTTTGATCAGAAAACTCATTTAATTCTTCTAGCTTTCTAATTTCTTCTCCTCCCCAGCTTTTTTGTAACACATTCTCTTCACTCATGCTCTCCCCCTGAGGAGAATGTCCATAAACTCCCTTGGAATAATAAGATTCAGATTCATGGAAAGAAGCATCTAAAGTAACATGTAACTTCTTAGTTGCAGGATCATAACATCTATATCCCTTTTGAAAATCAGAGTAGCCAACAAAAACACATCGTTTTGCACATGGATCAAGTTTATTATGTTGATGCTTAGGAATATGCACATAAACAGTACAACCAAAAACTCGTGGTCAAGATTTGGGAGATGAGGGACCGAAAGTAACGAGTTCATCTTTTGAAGAGGACACTCAAAGTTTAGGACTTGTGATGGAATTCGATTAATAAGATAAGCAGCTGATTTTATTGCTTCTCCCCAATAAAACTGTGGCATGTTCATCCCAAAGAGAGAGGCACGGACAACTTCTAGAAGTTGTCTATTCTTTCTTTCCGCTAGTCCATTTTGTTGCGAAGTATAGGTACAAGAAGTTTGATGTCAAATACAAAATTGATTAAGAAACTTGGAAAAAGATGTATTGACAAATTCAGTACCATTATCCGATTGCAAAACCCAAATTTGTTTTTGGTATTGGGTTCTAACCATACTATGAAATTCCTGAAATTCTACATAAACATCACTTTATGGTGAAGTAGAGAAACCCAGGTCATTCTAGTGCATTCATCAACAAATGTAACAAAATAATGAGCTTGAGACAAAGAGGGGATCTTTGCAGGACCCCAAACATCAGAGTGGATAACTGCAAATGGTTATGAACTTTTATTCAAACTTGGTAAATAAGGAACACGGTGGCTCTTGGCCAATTCACAAGTGTTTCAATGAAAATCTAAGTCATCAAAAGACGAAAAAAGATGCGGCTGTAATTTTTTCAAATAACCAAAAGAAAGGTGTCCTAATCTTTGATGCCATGACCAAATTATTGTTCTTGCTCTATCCTCGCTATTAACTTGATTTGCTTGATTGAATTTTGGTCCTACGCCTTCTGTCAGATCCGAGTAGTAGAGTTTGCCCCGCCTAATACCATAACCAAGAATCTTCCGAGTCACAATGTCCTGAAAAATACAATATGATGGCCAAAAGGTTACAGTACAAGGAAGAGAAGAGGTGATTTGGCTGACAGACAATATATTACATTCAAGGGACGGCACAACGAGGACATTATCTAAGGTAATATTTTCGGATAGTATCACAGACCCTGCACAAGTAATAGGGGAGGTACTACCGTTAGCAGTGGAAATAATAGTTTGAGAGGAGGGAGAAATGGATTGTAAATGGCCACAGTCACTAGTCATATGATCAGATGCACCTGTATCAATAATCCAAGTACTATTCTTTGAGGTCGTAGAGAATACATGTGCCTTTCAAACAATACCTGAGTGAGCAACATTTGCTGTAGGTTGGCTTTCCTGTGTGGGGGTTGCCATGGATTTCCCTGAAATCTTCTTTCTTGGTTTCTTTGTGAAATCCCACCATTCAGGATAACCAACAATTTCATAACATCGCTGCTTTGAATGACCAGTTTCACCACAATGAGTACAAACCAAGCCGCTAGACCTTCTGGTAGGTTGATTGTTTTGATTCTTCGAAGAACCAAACTGACGAGTTTGATTTGCTAGCATAGCTGTGTTCTCATGAATCGGACGAGAGCCTCCCATTGTTTGCCTTTGTTGAACTTCTCGTCTGACATATGCATATGTACTCTCTAAGTCAAGTTTTGGGTCTTTCCGTAAGATCTCCCCACAAACCTGTTCGAAATCAGAATCAAGGCCACTTAAAAATTTGTGAACTCGAAGCCTCGCCATTGCAGAGTGTAGTTGAACTACGCCTTGAACATTTCCTTCTTGAGACATAGTCATGTGATCAATTTCCTGAAAAATGGCAACAAGTTCATTATAATAGGTGGATGAAGGTCGACCATTTTGTTTGGTTGAAAACGACAGTTGATTCAATTCGAAGAGGCAAGTTTCATCAGATCCGTCATAAAAGGTTTTCGATACAGCATCCCGAATTTCATGTGATGTGGGAAGGCGAATAAATTGCTGCATTAGTGAAGGATTCATTGAGTCGATAAGCCAGCTTCTCACTTTGTGATTCTCAGTAATCAATGATCCAAGGTTAGGATCTCCAAGCGCAGGTTTTTTTGTTTCTCCAGTCAAGTACCCAACTTTGTTTCGAGCACCGATACGCATTTCCATGAGTTGGGACCATAATGGGTAATTGGTCTCATCTAGGATAACACTATTTGGGAAAACAGAATTATCTTGGTGGACAATGATCGAAGGTAGTGGGTTGGATGTTTGGCTCTGTTTTTCAGTGGATGAATTGTTTGTTTTGGGTGTAGATGTGTGGCTTTGTTTTTCGGTGGATGAGTTGTTTGTTTTGGTTGAGCTAGGGATGTTTAGGGATTCCTAAAAAATACGATTTGATTTGATACTTATGGTTATAGGCAGGATCGGTCCTGCTCTGATACCATGTGAGACAATAGTATCACAATTTCTTGTATATTTCTTTCATCTCCCAAGAGGGTGAATATATAGATACAACCTACTTTACACAAAACAGAAAATGTTCTAAATAATTAAAACAAATATCTCTACTTAAATGTACATGTGTAGTCAACTAAATAATTAACTACAATATCAATTAGCAATTATAACAAGAATATCCTAATGATATTGTACAGCTCATGCTTACAAAATAGAAAACCAAGCTAGATAGCCCATGTGATCCACCTCAAGAGGGTAGGGAGAGGCTGCATCGTTAGTCTTCTAGTTGCCGAAGGCATTAACCATTATCAGACAAGCAAAAATTGTTGAAACAAAAACAAAGTTTCTTTTTTATCTTTTGTTGTTATAATTCTTTTCTCCGAGGATGTTTGTTTACCTACTACTCAGGAGAATTGATAATGCACACTGAGGTATGGTGGGATATTTATAGATTCCATGTTTTTTACCATTTTTCAAGTAATATAAAAGATTATTTGATTTAATTTTTTTCAATAAGATTTGATTTAATTTTTTTGATTCTTCAAAGTTGTATATTGAGGAAAAATATTTGTCTACTTTTATACGTTGATCAGTCATGATTTAATTTTGTCAAAAGAAAAACATTATGCAATTAAGAGAATAATATCATAAGCTAAATATGTTTCTCGTATTAGTTTCAAAGATTTTTTTTGGATCCAAACCTCCTTACACCTTTTGTCCTATCCCTCCCACTAATTAAATATATTAATATCAAAAAAGAAAAAAATCCTTTCAGAAGAAAATATAAAAAAATAAGTTGTCTAAACTAATTTTTATTATAATTTGTCAAAATCACCATTTTAATTGTATTTGATGCCCTAAACAACAATACTGAGAAAATCTCATATGATGCCTCTTACCTTAACGCTAAATTAAGATTGGTCGATGGAACGAATGAATAATGATAGTAATTAGATTTGAGTTACAAAATTAAAAAAAAAAATCCTTTCTAGAGGAAATTACTCTTTTTTTTATTGACTATATTTTATGTTTTTTTGTTTATTTTGAAAAGAAAAATGTATTTGATGTTAAATCATACGATCATTCTTAATTTTCCGAAGGAACATTATACCTCAAAAGGGACTATGATCTTAAAAATACTATTTATTCCGATCGAAGGGATTATACTCGTAAGATCATTTTTAAATCCAAAGGAACATCCAGAAAGGGTCTATGGTCTTAAGAACACTCTTAATTTTGAAGGGACATAAAAATAAGATGAAGAGAAGAAAAACTCGTCAACACAAGTCAAAAAGGGAGAGAGAAAAAAAAAGTTTCGAAGTTTCAGAATATTTTTTGGTGTGTGGAGAAAATTCACAACTAATATGTGTGAAACTTTGGAAACAAGTAATTCACGTATTACTTTGGAAACAAGCAATTCACATATTAGATCTAGTACAAAAATATCTCAAATTGTGTACCAAAATATATCATATTGGGTACAAAAATATATTATTGAGTACAAAAATATATTTCAGATAAGTACCAAAATATATTAGATTGCATATCAAAATATTTCAGATTGCGTTCGAAAATATTTTAGCAAAACTTGGTGATTAAGAAAGCACTTTCTAATAATAATTAAATTAATTACTCCCTCCGTTCTTTTTCTTTTCATGTTTTAGAACTTTAATTATATTCCAAAATATTTGATGTTTCAGTATATTAAATATTTTTTCTCATGTTTACCCTCGTTGAAAAACACACCATAAAATTATTAAGGAGTTGTGATATTTGGCTTATCAGATGTGAATTTAATCATAAATTTTAGTCCAAAACATACAAATATTTATATACTTTAATTACTCCTTAAGACTTGTGTCAACAGGTAAAACATCAAAAGATAAAAAAAAAACGGAAGGAGTATTTAAAATAAAATTTTCAACATGTGACTTCTACTTTTTTTCAATTCACACTGCATTAGTTCTACCCAATATGGGGATTTGTGTTTAGTCTTTTAACTCGATTTCTACACATGTTCGAGCAGTTTTGAAAAATAAATTTAGTTTACTTTCTTATAAGTAGTTTTAGTTTATTTGATACGATATAATATTTACTGATTTAGTCTTTATATGTGCTTTTTTTTCAGTTATTCTTTATACAAGTTGTATGTAAGATCTTGTCAAAAAAAAAAGCTGTATGTAAGATTTTGTTCAAAAATTCGACCTAGATATATCACTATTATGGGAAACATGAAAAGATCTTTTACAAATTTGTTGTAAATTGTTGAAGAAGAACGGGAGAGTCTATATATAGCTCTCTTGTGCAAGTTTACCACATTGGAAGCAAAGCTTGAAAGTTAATCCCAAGTTGTACTTGAAAGAAAATAGGGTTTAGTGCTTCTCACAAAGCACTAAGATAGTAGTATTATTACAAATTTTAGTTTGCTCTCTTTAGGAACTTAACCTTAATTTCATCATGACTCAAAGCTATTACTTGCTTCTACGTCTTTGGTTAACCCCTCATACCCACAGACTATTTTCCTTAGAACATGACTCTTCAGTTAAACAAATCTCTATATCTTTGCCAAACATGAGGAGTACTTCTCTATCATATCATGTTGTTTCCAATTCTTGTAATGGCTTGGTATGTTTGTATACAGATTTGTCTTGCGGAAGGGATGTTTTTCTGTGCAACCCAACAACAAGGGAGGTGAGGCTTCTTCCATCATCATATTTGGTCACAACAGTAAAAGATGGGATGGTACTAGGTGTCGGAATGGGACAAGATTATAGTACTAACAATTTAATTAAGGTTGTTAGGATGTGGGTTAGTTATAACAATTGTCGTTGTAAGAAGTATATTGTTGAAGAATATGATTTGAGAAGTGATTCTTGGAGAACAATTGAAAGTGTTAATCCATGGTGTTGTGAGTTTGACACTTCTTGTTTTGCAATGCATTTTAATGGAGTTTATTATTGGTGGGGGAAAATAAAAGGCTTGACTACAACAATCCTTGCATTGGATGTAGGAGGTGGGTTTCTTCGCAAGGTGCCATTGCCAAAAGGTGTTGATATTAGTACTTCAAGTGGTAGATATCTGGGTGTTTTGCATGGATGCATAACGTTGGTTTGTCGTGATTTATGTGACCAAAATGCTAACTTTGAGATCTGGGTGTTCGGTGGAGGTGGTACTGTGGATTCTTGTTGGACCAAACTTCGAACTATAGAGCATAGTTCACCTTGTGTGGCACTAGTTTTTTGGAAGGGAAATGAGCTTCTTCTAAAAATGTTTGACAAAGTGATATCTTATAATGTTGATACAGAGGAAATTCATAACATCGATTTTGGGAATGAAGGGAGAGGAATTGCTGATATATGTGAAGCTATATTTTGTGAGAAGAGTCTAGTTTCAGTCAACCCTTTACCAACAGGGGTTGGATTTAGTAGATCGGGTTAATTTTTAAAACTTGGTAACTCGAGTTTTGAATCCCCACTGAGAGATGCATCAACATCTAATGCTCAACAATGATTCAATCTCTAACAGAAGAAAATATAAAGATGTCAACTCTCTTGGTACTTTTTTGAATGAATTGACGCTCTCAACTTAACCTCTTAACCTTTTGTATTTTTATTGCAACCAACAGATTAACTTTGAGATCAAATAGACTGTTTCTTAAGTCTAGTTTTATTTGCTCGAGATTAAATAGTCTCTTCCTTAATGTTTAATTTTCTTTGCAAGTTTTAGAATTTGACTCATGATGTAATGATGATTTTATTATTGCCAATGAAAAGTTTCTTTTATAGTATGTGTGATAAGCGGTATGGCAAAATAATTGTTATTTCATAGACTAGTAGCATAATATAATGACATTGAATGGCTCTTTAAAATTTGAAGTAGAGAGTTCGATTCTTATGAATGACTCTTTAAATTTGTAGTGAGTTTGATTTTTAAAATTGTCCATTTAAAAGATTATACATTCCTCTGTTAAAAGGTATGAAGTCCAGATACTATAAACACAAAGACGTACATGTATCGAATACTGATACTCGTGTTTACGTACCCACAAAGTAATGGAATTAATTACTTTAATTTTAAAAAATATTTTATCGAATATTTATAAGATACTCCACAGATTCAATTTTGATATGAATATATATATATATAATCCCCTCAGCAGTTACCTATCAACATTGTGTTAAAAACTTATGACCACTAAATAACACCAAGAAAACTACAACATTTATTGTGGCATTTACAATGGGAAGGGCTAATCATTTCCCACCATGGAAAATGTGACTTTTTAAGGACAGCTGGCTGTGAACCGGTTGGCAGTAGGCTTTTTTGGTGTGTTGGTTTGAATAAACAAAATATAGTGCAATATAAAACAGAACTTGGATTACACCCTCCCTGTTAAAAACGTTACTTTTTACACCCCACCTATCCATCTCACTTCAGACCACAACCACGTGTTTAGTTTCATATTTCATTAGAAGAAAAATTCGAGTAACACCAACCCACCTTCAACCACAAGACCTTGTCCTACCTTGAAGATCAGATTGTTCTTGCCGATCAGCCGAACCCACCTTCGAGTAACATACTAAGGTCAAATCTGTACACCATAAATTGTATACTTGTTGATCAGATTGTTCTTGAAGGTAAGAAATCTCATTTATCTGTAATAGCTTCCGTAAAACTTAGGGAGAAAAAACTTCGATCAAATTGGATTTTGTTGTTAAATTTCGGCGTGTTGAATAATTTCGACCTGTTAAGGAGGAAAAACTTTGTCCATTCAAGCTGTTGATTTTGGTCTATTATCAATGATTTCTTTGTTTTATAATTACAGCCATATTTTTAGATAATGTTGTTAATTTTTAAATAATTTCCATCTGTTTGTAGTTAATGTTATGAATTATCACTTTCATTGGTTTTTTTGAATAGATCTGATTGGTTTGCTGTGAATAATTTTGATCTGTCTTCAATAACTTCCTAGTTAAATAATTTTGATCTTGTATAGAGAAATGATTGATTTTGGTCTATTATGAATAATTACTTGGTTATATAATTTCTATTTGTTTATAGTTATTTGTTGTGAATTTTTTAATTAATAATGAGTAATAACTTTCATTGGTTTTTTGTTATTTGATTAGAAACTGCATTATGGATGTTGACAAAATCCTTAGTATTTTCGAAGTACCAAGCCACAATGAATTTGCTGAGAGTGACTTTGAGGTATGTTTGTTATTGTGCAACATACTTCTGGTATATTAGAAATTTGGAGAAGTTGAAGTGGTAACAAACATTATTTTGTATTGGTTATGTATAGGGTGTGGGTGATAATTCATTACCGAAGAGTGGTGCCGACTCTGCTGAAGATGATTATGAAGACACCAATGACGAGAATGCAGGATGCAATTTTGAAGATGAAACCATTGTGGATTCGGCTGCTTATTTAGAGAAGATTAACTTCAAAGAAATCAGTATGGAGGGATTAATGAGATTTCATTTTACAGATCGCGAAAGTTGCCTTTATGTTCTATAACTGGTATGGTTGTTTTCATGGGTTTGCGGCTAGAAAAAGTAGAGTTATTAGAAACATTAAAGGTGAAGTGGTTCAGCAAACATTTCTCTGTCATAGGGAATGTGTTAGGGAGGAAAAATACATCAATTCAACGTCTCATAAGAGAGAACACAAACCATTGAGCAGGTGTGGGTGTCAAGCTAAAGTAGTCGTTCACATTGATGTGAGTTGCCGATGTTGGTACATTAACCAAACTTTTTGATTATGACCATAACCATTCCTTTGTTGAAGAAATGTTTGAGAGGATGGTTACGGAAAGTTGCGGAAACAGAAGTTGAAGCCATCGAGATTTCGTCTGTGGTCGTGCGGTGGTTACGCATGTAGCCACGATCTGTCATAACTGCAGAAATAATTGCAATTTCTCAAATTTCTGAGAAGGGGATCTGAGAATAGTTGCGATTTTGAAAAGGAATCAGAATCAAATTGAAATTATTGAGAGGGAATCGGAAGCGAAAAACAAAATAAAGGTTGGTGGTGAAAGATTTTGGTCTCGCGAGAGAGAAGAGTGATGGTGACGGCCGGAAGTTTCATGGGAGACGAGGTGGTCGTGGGTGGTGACGGCGGAGAACTCAGACCAAAATGAGATTTTTTTTATCTCAATATCAAGTTATACAAGAGTGGGAATCAAAAATAATTAGTGCCACTAGGCAGGTTTTTTGGCCATTGGATCTATATAATATGAAATAGAATATTCTAAAAACTAATTAATATTAATATCTAATTATAAAAAATTGCTAAGGTTAACCCTAACCCTAACTACATATTCATTATGTTAGAACCCTAATTGAACCAATCCAACCAAACCTTAGTTGGATAATAAACAGTGAACTAATATAAAATCAATTAACAGTTAAGACACGACATTCGAGCAACAAAACTTCACTTTGACAATACTTACTGAACTTCAATATAAAATCAGTTAACAGTGAACACACAACCTTCTATCAATAGATATTACATTAATAAACTACATATTCATTATGTTTAGAACCCTAATTGAACTAATCCAACCAATCTTTAGTTGGATAATGCCCAGTGAACTAATATAAAATCAATTAACAGTTAAGACACAACATTCGGGCAACAAACAAAACTTCACTTTGGCAATACTTACTGAACTTCAATATAAAATCAGTTAATAGTGAACATACAACATTCGATCAATAGATATTAGGTTAGATAATACTAAGTGAACCAATTAAAGTTAGTTAATAGTTAAGACACGTCTTTCGAGCAAGAGTTATTTGACAATAGTAACACACTGACAATATATGTGGATCATATTGCACCGACATTTTTTATTGGTCAATTTTGAACCAATACCTTTTGACCTCCATTTAGAACCACCAATTTTAAGTGGTCAAGATTTCATAAATTTCTATATAAATACATGTCTTCATCTCAAATCTAAAACAACAAGTCTTTCTTTTTTTACTACCTCATCTCAGATCTAAATCATGCTCACTCACAAAACTTTTGCAAAGTTTGAATTTTACAAGCAATTCAAACCATTTGAAATGTCTTTGGATTCCACAACAACATTGACTCGGCTGAAGAGCTACCTTAACAGCATCTTTCATTGTGCTCATGATAATCAGTCTGTGTCTTCGATTGCACATCGTGTCACTTACATTGCTCATACAAGTCTAGCAGAAGATAACGAAATTGGTCACAAATGTCGTTTCTGGTATGTTCTTCAAGATGACGATGATGTACGCTTCATGTTTGTTGATGCTCTGCGTGAAAAGCCAATATATATGTATGTTCGTTCATCCTAAGTAGTTGTAATTTAAATCTACCAAGTTATGCTTAATAGATCTTTTGTTTGAAATTTATGTTTGTTACTCATCTATTTGTACCATGTTTTGTTTGATTGTAATTTAAAACTACTAAGTTATGCTCAATGGATCATCTGTTTGAAATTTATGTTATGCACGTTAGACCTATCTGTACCGTGACTATTCTAATGTTTGATTGTAATTTAAAACTACTAAGTTATGCCACCTGAATCTTTTGTTTAAAAAAATAATGTTTTGTATGTTTGATCTACCTGTATTGTGAGTATTATTCTAGTTGTTTGGCGAAGTAGAAATTTGTATATGGGGGTTTCGATAGACTGTTGGTCCAGTTTTTGGGCTTATTTTCGGGTTTCCATAAGCCCATAAAACAAGCACATTTAATAAAAAAAATCAACCTAAACAAATAAACAATATTCTATTTGCGTGTGGGGTCTGCATTTTTGTGATTATGCAAAAACAAAAAGTTTCCGAAGGGTGGCAAGTAATACATCTCAACCATTCAATTATTTTATTATTAAATCAATGGTGCAAAGGTAACTTTTTTCATGGTGGGAAATGATTAACTCTTCCCATGGTAAATGTCACCAACATTTATTGCATAGTATGTGATGGTCGCATTTAGGGTGCACAAATACAAAATTTGTGCACCATACACAAGTTCTTTTGGACCATTAGATTAAATAAAGAATACCTTTTTATCATAGTCTCTCATCATCAGATTTCAGTAACTTTCTCTCTCTAACTCCTCTCTTTCCTCCACCACTGCCACCACCCAATCTGCCCCTCCACCACCATCACCCCCATCCCTCACCCTCCTCCCATATCACCACAGCCATGCAAAAACTCGAACCCATATTCCATATAACCACAAGGGAAACGTGCCTCTTATGCTATTATGTTGAATATCCAAAACCTGAAGAACACTGAAACACGAAATCCGTGAAACCATTGAATCCAAGTTGAACTATCCTTAACGGCAATGCGTGGACCGAAACATTGCAAAAAACCGAAGCAAGAATTGAACCGGTTGGATTATTGTGAGAAAGTGACATCACCTGAAGCATCGGAAGCGCTGAAATTGTCGACGGAATCACGCCGGCAAGTGAATTTCCTTCAGCACTCAAATGCACCAGCAAAGAACAATTTGCAAGTGCAGAAGGTAGTGTTCCTCCGAGAAAGTTATGATCAAGTCCATAGATATTGCAGTTTCTAAAGCTCACCAAACCTCGCCGGAATCTCACCGAAGAATTGGTTATACAAAAGGTTGACAAGTTGAAGAAAAGATAAATTACCAACGGTCACCGGAATCTCACCGGAGAAAGCATTCGACGATAAGTTAAGGTACTTCAAACCAATCGGAAGCGAAGTTGGAACAGTTCCGATGGGGTGATTTTGCGCAACGTTAAGAATCTGAAGACCGGTGATGTTTTCAATCTCCGACGGAATATCACCGGAAAATTGATTATCCCGCAAAAACAAAAACCTCAACAGCTTGGGAGGAGAGAGAGGAAGAGGTAGAGAGAGAAAGTGAGGGAGATCTGATATTGAGAGACCATGATAAATATGTGTTCTTCATTTAATCCAATAGCCAAAAAAAAGTTGTGTATGGTGCACAAATTTATCATTTGTGCATGTTAAATGCCACCTATGTGAACTTTTGAGTACCACGAGACTAATACGTAGGCAACAAAAATATTCTTTCATTCATCTGTAATATAACAACCTGTAATATTAACTGTCAAGAAAACTACAACATTCATAGCATAGTATGTGAAAAAGAAGAAATGCTAACAACCTAATCTAGGATGAATTCAGATCTTAAGATCAGTTACAGTAATGATGTGATTGCTGGGAATGGGAGGTGATGAAAACCAAAAATGAAGACAGGAAAAGGAAGATCAGTAATCCAAAAAAAAAATTTAGCCCAACTGTATATTATATTCCTAAGAAGTTACCTTGACATTGCTAGTGTATTCACATTTTACTTACCTGTACTAAGAAATTTCTGCCATCAAAACTGCATCCAAATATTCTAAATATATTGAGTGAAAAAATCATCTACGTTGTTGATCCTCCCACCTGGCATTCAATCAATTAGGATATCAAGGTTAATACCCCTTTCTTTTGCTTCTTCAATAATATCGTTTGCATCTCCATTGGACAAAAGCAGCTTATAGTAACATTTCCACAACATTATAGAAAATGGATACACTGACAGAGCCTTTTTATAAAACCTCTGAGATATTGCCTCAATTCCCATAGCACTTTGTAGAAACACTGCAGTTTCCACCCAGACATATTCTGGTGGTATCGGGATAGCACCTGTAATTGCATTAACCAGGGTTGAACAAGACCAAAACCGCAGACTGGTTGAGTTTAGATCAGAAGAACTGTAATCCTTGCTCAAAAGTTTGCAAACAGCAATAGCTAATTGAAAGTTGTCAGGAACTACCTCCATAATGCGTTCAACAAAATCCACCAGAAGTTTTGGGTCACTCACAGCTTGAGGTAAAAGAGATGAACCAAACCATGATTGAAGCATCAAATTTAGTAGAGAACAATCAAATGAAACTGGCCTTAATATGTTGTCAATGAGATTCTGTACTCTTGGCTTCTTGATACTGTCAAGAAATTTTCTTGTTAGCGCTCTAGGGGCTAGCAAAGCCTGGGAGGAACCATCCATATATACTTCCAACATCCTCTTGACAACACTCTCACGATCACCCTCGTTTAAGAAAGATGCATCACAAACTATAAACATTACATATTTTCTTATATATTGATCTAAACCCACAAAACCGACAGTATTCCTAGCCTTATTAACAGCTATGCTTGCTTCTGTTTTATCCTTCTGGAAAAGATGATAAATGGACAGATTAAGATATCCAAATATCATATCCATCTGTTTGTGACCAGAATTCGATGTGTCAGAAACAAATTTTGACCCTAATCCCACTAAGCCACAAGAATTATCATCATCAGTGGCATCCGTCCCGCCATACGGGGGATCCTGCACTTGCCATGCAGAATTGAACCATCGGACTGTAATTTCTTTTGCAAGGTCAATCCTCTGATTATGGATAGCATTTGCAATGTACTGATTCCAAATGCATTGGATTCCAGGAACTATTTTTGGCCATCTACTAATTGTGTCCTCAAATACCATGAAATTACCAACACCAAGATCTTGTTTCTGTATTTGAGCTGAGATCAGGACCAATTCTATGCAGAAAGGGTACAACTTAACATATCTATCAAACAGACTCCTTGCGCATTCTATTCTATCAAGAGCAACCATGCATCTGAGATGATTGAGAGCAAAATGCTGAGCACACTTGAGATCATCTTCACTTTCCATTGTGAAGGCACGAGAGTTTATATATTCAGCTGCTGTTTCCATAAGTTTAACAGCCCTCTCCTTTTCATCCTCTGATAAACTTACAATGGGCCATTCAATGTCAAGGAGATCTTTCGTACATTCAAAATTCTGAACGATAGCACCAGGCAGCTTCCTGTAAATAACTAAGTAAACACAACAAACCCATAACACACATTTGTCAGAAACTGTTAAGCAATTGAGTAAATCTGAGAGTGACAGAAGATTAGGCTCGTCAGATTTAGTTGTAGCTGGAAAAACTTCATAACTTCGCTGAATGGCATTCTCAACATTCCTCGACATGCATAAACAATCCAACATCTGCAGAAACAGATCTAAAATGCATGCACTTTCACATGTTCTGTCTTCAGGAGCAGCAGATGCATGCCGACAGAGAGCTGAGATGGCAGAATCATAGGCCGATATCCGATCATCAAGCTTTCTCCGGCTATTGATGTACATGAGCCACAGTACATAAGATCCTTCATAGAGCTTAACCTGGAAAATATCAGTTCAAAATTCCCAAGGTAAAGCACATAACCAGTCCTTATAAGGAGGGCTTAACATACTAACAAGAAGTTAAAAAGGAATTTAAGTAGAGTCTCAGATAAGTTATAAAAGGCTCTTTCTTCTCAAACAAATTAAGAAAATTATGAAAGCAATGGTTTCTCTCCTATCTATACCACTTTCCTGCCAATACTCGGTCTTTAAATATTTTTATCTCCCCCATTCACCCATCACTGCCTGAATATCACGACAACAACCAGCCTTAAAACAATGTATAAAACCATCTAACAATGCAGGCGGGTCAATAGCCATGGGTAGAACAGCTCTCAATCTTTAGCATTTTAAAATGACAGATTTCATAGTGAATCAGTGAACTCAATGTGCATATAAAAGCATGTCAGAAAGACATGCTTACTTGTCACAAAAACCTAACCAATAGGCCTAGCAGGTAATTTATGATGGTGCTATGTACTGCTGGTATAAGAATCAAGCTACAAAATAACTAGAATGCACAGTGGACTTCAGGGGTTTACAATTAATAGCATTAGCAACTCCTACTCTTCCTATATTTTCAAAAATCCTCCATTCTCCTAGTAAAAGAAAAGAAGAAAAAACATACCGCACACAAGAACATGTCCTCTTTTTCATTTGGCCCAAAACTTCCATAGTAAATGAGTGAGTAAACTATCCAGATTACCACAGATGTTGGATTAGTCTCCAGAGCTTTGGACAGTACAGATAGAGCCTAAAAATTCAATTTTTTGAAAAGAAGAAATACATAAGCAGACTCAAACACTGGCCACAAGGACTGAAAATGCATTGACAACTGTTACCTTTCGCACCCCCTGCAACTTATTGATTTCCTGGTTGAGAATAAGAAGGGCCATCTCAACAGCTTGCTCACTATCAGTCATAGCCTGTTTAATTTGATTCTAAGTATGCAATAAATAAAGGGCAAGTTAGCACGAATAAATGAATTCAAGACATCCATTATTTCAAACAATATTATACAGGTTAATCATAAAATCAAGGTTAGATTAATCAAGAGCTGTTCGCCAGGAAAACTATATGATAGTTTAGAACCCAGTAATGGTCAGTAGTGTGTTAAACGACAGCTGTCCTTTGTAGTGCAGGACAAGATTTGTTAGTGTAGGATACGAGTCAGCTATATATATATATATATATATATATATATATATATATATATATAGCAACAGCAACCAAGCCTAATCCCACTACGTGGGGTCGGCTACGTGAATCAACGACGCCATAGTGTTCTATCAAAAACCATAGATCCTTCTTGATAGTTTCACTTCTAGTTTTTCTAGATCTTCCCCTACATCTAGTGATTTGACTCCCCTCCATCTGACCTACTCTCCTTACTACAGAATCCACAGGTCTTCTCTCTACATGCCCAAACCACCTAAGTCTAGTTTCTACCATCTTTTCTACTATAGATGTTACCCCAACTCTCTCTCTCTCTCTAATGTCGTCATTTCTAATTCTATCCCATCTAGCCTTACTACAAAAACATCTACATTAGTCAAATAAGCTATACCTTATAGGCCTTGCCATACAAAGGCCAGGGCATGAACATCAATACGAGAGGAATTTTAATATTGTTCTGTCACGCAACCTAATCCACTAGGCAGGAACTTCTAAGAATACCAGGATATAAGGAGTTATTGAAAATTGGAATACTTCTAGATTGCCAAACGTAAGAGATTGATCTTGTTTAACAGATTCTAGGTCCCTCGATAGGCATAATGAAATTCAATTGGTAGTAAGCAAGTACTCTTCTAGGAGTTTCCCAATCTATCTAGTATGCTTACTATTTCTATCATAACTATATATATGACATAAAATAACCAAATATAATAAAATCCAAAAACATTCCTACAAAATAAAATCGTAAAAAAAAAAATAAGTTATAATTGACTCATTGTGCTCACTTCTGCATCGTGGTGTTAGACTTAACAGAATTGAAGGAAAAAATATTTAAATAAACCAGAAAAGTAATGTTAGTTAGAAGCAACAAACCCCAACTCCATTTCTCCACTGAAAAGATAACTGCTTGCTCCACGTCCCACGGACCTCAATGCGTTCATCACCACCATGTGATAAGGAACCATCTTCGGGTGACCCATTTTGTAGCAAATTCGAAGTAGCCAAAGTGATACTGAAATGCTGCTGCCAGTGTTGACCAATCCTATGTGCAGCAATGGGTTTATATGCAAATTGATCCGCTTTTAGAACATCTAAACTAACAAGGTATGTTGGCAGAATAGTAGCTTTGTGATACTTGGTAACTTTGTCACACCATTACAGTTTTGTTCATGCAACGGCAATCTATCTTGAGAATCTGCTCAAACAGTATAAGTCTCTTTAGAGAAGATAATTTTAATAACAACAATATATAGTGGCTATTATCATAAAGAAATCAGACTTCAGAAATTGTAATTGCTATTCATATATTAGTATATTAATACCACCACATGTCTAGTAGTCAATAATAGTGCTACAGGCAAGCACATGTTGTGGGTCAATTAAAATTTCATATTCTGTCACAATTTAGTTTCCCCAACATTGTACTTCACATCAGGTGTAGAATAAAGAAGCTATCTTTCTTCTAATTCTGAGCCCAAGCAAAATAATAAGACATTGAAAAGTCATCAACTCGCTGTTTAGGTCCAGTCAGTTCTAGAAAGATATTTTGTACATAAGAAGTGGTTCTCCTGTAATTTCAACAGAATTCAATGAAGTCAATTCAAAATGCATCTGCTGCATTCTTCCTTTATTTTGGACAATAATGTCGATCATATCAAATATCCATCTATGGAGGTAGGATCTTTTCGCAGAATCTCAATTACCAGGATATCGACGACCGACATTTATTCAACCTCAAAATTTAACTACATTCCTGACCTCTCTGGGACTTGCAGTTACAACATACAAATATTAGTGTCATCAAAGATCAGTAACAAGCATGGTTGTCAAGGTCGAGCGACCTTCAGCGTCATCCACGTTCACCGAGGTGGTGTGGTCGGCGTGATGAGCAAATGTGTGAAATCGTAGGAGTGACACTCTTCTCCCAGTTTGACCTGGTTGGAATTGAACATTTTTTTACCCCATTTTCCAGCCACCACCCACACTTGCTGAGAAGAAATGAAGATGAAAGAAGATATAAGAAGTAATGGAGGATGAGGCCGAAAAGAGGGGCACATCAGACTCGGTAGGATGTTGGTGGGAGAAGAAGCTGCATGCCTTTTGGAGATGATGAAGTTTGAGTTTTAGGGTTTAGAGAAACAACATCTCAGTTTTAGGGTTTGAATTTCACATAATGGACCTGTTATAAACCAAAATGGGCCAACTATATTTCCTAATGCCTAATAAAGTTTCTGTTGGTAACAGTGTAAAACCCAATAATGGGCCAAGCAATTGTACATAGGAGCGTTGCCCAATCCAAAAAAATTTGTAAAGAATCATTCAAATTTAACTGAAATAAAAATACTTCAAAAGATACTCTCACATTTCTAATAGAAAATGAAACTGAAAACTAAATTTATTTATTTACATATATAGTATAAATTAATCATTAATCAATAATAAATATGTTTTAATATAACTTAAAACATATTTATAGTATTAATTATATAATTTGTCTCTTTGGTGGGATCTTACTATCCGTGTTACGATTCCAAGATTTATGATTTTCCTATACTCAAACTTGGTGGGATCTTGAGTTTGACAACCATCGGTAACACGCATTCAATGCAAATTTGATTCAACCTGATTTCCAGTGAAAATATTACTTTCCTTTCTAGCACAGCTCCAGATTTGTACAGGAATATAAAACATATACCCATGATCCCACCCACATACTCGATCAGAAATACCCAATACAGAAAACCTGAAATACTTTTTCAAAACATTAAATCCAGTCTAAAGTAGGACTACAGTCTATTTTCTGTATCATCCCATTCATCCTTCATTAGCCTAATTACCTTCTAAATATTCAGACAATATTTAGTTCAGCTTCAGAAAACACGCCAAAAATACAAATAACAATCATCACATGCACATGGATATTTTCAGAAAGTTCAATCATACAACAAGAACGGAAGGCAAAAATATAAAGGTTTCCAACTGTAATTTCTTATACCTCCATTATTAGTATCAGTGTGCTGATGCTGAGTAATGTTTCCATCACCATAGTCCTTGGCATGCTGCCAAGGACACTCATCATTGTTGCATTTTCCTCGCAGCTCATACATGCAAAGAGGCCAAAACGGATCAACTTCAGGACTGCAGCCATAATAAGAGCCTTCTTCCGAGAGTGAATTCCCAATGGTGACAGCCGTTGAGATTGCCAACATGTTCCTCTTTGCTTCATCAGAACTGAGGCAAGTAGAATTTTGACTTTGACCATCATTATCATGAGCGGATTTATTTTGATTTGGTAATTGATTTGAACTAAATGTTGACATTTCTCTCAGCTCACTAAATGCACTCCTAAAAATCAAAGGTGGAATGTTCAATGGATTAGTTGAGTGATAAACTTGAAAAGGCATATCTCCTTGATCGCCTAAACCAGCACTGCAGTTGGTATTCAGAGCATTTGCACCAATGTTTTGCTGACTTTGAATCTCATTGGAATCCATATGAATGTTCCTTTCTTTCCTTTTATTTCCTAGATTTAAAGAACAAAATAATCAGGAAGTGATAAATTTGCAAGTTCATCAAAACTTAACTAACTACAGCTAACTTCAACTAGTGATTTATGATTTATCACAATAAAGACCAAGAATGTGAAACCTGAATATTGGTCCGTATCTAACTGTGCCGATATATTACAATTGACATAATAGTACTTCGAGATTTTTTTACCAAAATATATGCAATATTTTGGGAGTATTTGGCTCTCGGTATCACAATTTTAAAGCCTTACTTTTAAAGCATTTAGAAAGTGTATGAAGTTTGATTCTTACACACACAACACACATATCAACTCCTCTTTTGCCATCAACAGTTCATAGTTAAAAGAAGAAACAATGACTGTCCGCAGCACCAAAATTATTCCAGTTATATAAACTTAAGTAATAAAACTGAGTGAGCAAGAGAATATATTTTGGTTAAGAACATAGAAATGTGAACCAAATGTATGGGGAAGACTGTGATAAGAGTAACAAAATTATACAGTTTGTCCAAGCTGTACATTATGTTTTTCCAGGATTAAGAACCGGCATTACAGACTTAAAATAAGACCGATATAAAAATAACACATCACAACATGTTCACTCCACAAAAAAAAAAAAAATATTACCTTTGAGATCACTGTTTTCTGCATTAATCAATGGGACAGTGCCATGATGCACTCGGTTTTTCTCACTTCCAACCTCATTTTCAGCACCTGGTTCAGCAGTTTCAATGTTGTTGCATGGAATATTACTCTTCTTAGCTCTTTTCCCTAACCGTGCAAATAATTCAGACCTTAATGTTGCTTCAAGAAGCAAAGAATCCTGAGGACTTCCGGTGGAATAATCTGCATTTGATGCAGTGTCTAAGTCTACTTGTTTCGCTTTGGAGTCTTGTTTTCTACGATATTCAGCATCAAGATTATTAGAAGTGTGTCCAGCTAGAGAAATCTCTTCATTTTCATTATCTGATGTGTCGACTTCATCCATAGGAGAATACACTCCATCCACAGCATGATTACCCCTTTGAGACAATGGCTCAGATGTACTAGCATCTGGTTCAATGCAAGGCTCAGATCCTAAATTTGCTCCATTTTTGTGGTGACAGGAAGTATCAGAATGCCTATTATTGATGCCTTGATCATTAGAATCAAAACTAGGATTATTAATATTATATTCAGCCTGCCTCAGACAGCTTGATGTGGGTATTTCATATCCAAGTTTAGGTAAGTAATCTAGACCTATACCAAGTTGTTGGTGCTGTCTTAAAGACAAAGAGAAGCCGGATCGTAGCTTAGCTGAATACAACTCCCTTTGGTGATAAAGATTGTTGCATCGAGCATTAGCCTCAAGCAAAGACCTCTGAGCTTTAACATAAGCTCTGTATGCATTTCTTTCTTCAATTTCACAATTATGCCTGTGCTCTTGAGCTTCCTCCAGTTTATCTATCAATTCTTCCATATCAATAAACGACTGTAAATCACTGTTGCTATGCTCGGAGACATGTGCATTACCATTATGAGTCATAAGAACAGCATTGCTTAATGCTTCCTGAGACAGATGAGAGGAGAAAGTGAGGAAATTCAACACAATTCACAACACTTGCACACAAAAAAAAAATGAATGACTATCAAAGGTATATTAAGGACCCCTTTCAAATTGCTTACTGTCAGTAGTTAATTCAGGAAGTAACTTGGTAACCCTATAGTGTTCAACTATTCTGGAAATATAAAGACAACAGAGATTACATGATGTCAAGAATTTCAGATTTATACTAGAATGATTGATATTGTAATGACAAAGGTTAATCTTGGCTAATCTATGACCTATTATTAACTACACTTCTTTAGAAAACATCAACCAAGAGTGGCGCTAGAATTGCACGTTAAGAAAATTGGTGAATCACTTATGAATCAAACCATAGGTCATAGTAAATTATATTTAATCAGTCATTCATAATTTCTGAAGAATTTAAAATGATAAAGAGCAGGAAGATTAACTACGGTTGATTAGCAAGCAACAAAATATCAGACCGATTTTTCAGTGAAGTCACCCAAAACATGCAATTTTCATGTATATAAAGTTATGACTTACGTACCAGTTATTAAACCAAAAAACACCAAATACAAATAAATGTATGAATAATAACAAGTTATAACTCACTAAATTAGTCGGCACACTGCTAGCTGGCATTGAACTTTGGATGAAAGTTGCACAAGGGTCAACCAGCCTACTACTTTTGTCGGCCTGATTGCAATCATAATTGACATCACCTACAAAGTATGACGCGACCATGAGATTCGAACCAGAAAAGGACTTAAACATGTTTTAGTGACAAGTATTTGGGCGTGGGTGGAATCAAGCAGACAATTTTGTCATACTTACAAAAATCATATATTACACGTTATCATGACAAGGCAATAAATTTTATATTTTGACCAAAAAATATGACATCGAATTTGCAGTAGGCATTTGGAAGCAGCCTTACATGAACGTGTGATCAAGAAACCGAGAAATAAGACAGCCACGTGACACAAGCTAATAACTTATTGAAATGAATACACAAATACACATGTGCGCGTGCATGCATATATTTGAGGGACATTCTTAAATTTTAGAGATTAGGGAATTTTACTGATTACAAGCAACTTCATTAAAACATATTTTAATTCAGTGTTGCCAATTGCAGAAAATAGCAATTTGTTCAAACTCCACTACACTGCAGTGCTATACCACTGCTATTACCACTATATGACGACACTTTGTACTGAATAACATATCGCGGAACAATAACAATTTGTACAATTCCTCTGCACTATAGCGCCGTTATTTGACAACACTGTTATAACTTCTGAAATCCAGAATAGTACAACAAATTTTCTGAGATAATTTGTTCTCCAAAATGTGTAAGTTACAGACGAATTAAAAATAAAGTATTTACCTTCTCTTGATCTACAAGGTATATTTTGTACTGAGTTGCTGAGATGGTTGCCAGTTTCCCTTTGTGATTTGATGATTATTGACTCCCCTCTACATAATGGAATCTCTTTCTGGTTATGATCAACCTTGTTTCTCTCCTGAGGATAAATGTTTCCACACAGAGAATCTTTTGATGGTAATATAGATTTTACAACAGGAACTTGCTGACCACCAACAGCCTGAGGGCTTTCATGAGATGTGTCGATTTTCATGCGCTTCCTATCTGGTCCTTTCGGCTCCAATTGTGCAGCTCCTAAGGAAACTGGAATATGTTTCCTAGTTGTATCATTCTTCGGATCCCTACCCAAAACTAAAGCAGACTCCTTCATTTGCTGGGCTGCCTTCAACTTAAGTTCACTTTCCCGAAGTGCAATCTGATGCCGCAAATCCTGAAGTTTATTGTCATTTGATACCGCTCCTTGTTCACGTCCACGCTCTTGGCTAGCTAAAGTTTTGTTCGTTGACTTGAAATTTCTAGCTCGTGGACCTTGTCCCAATGACCAGGATCCAGCACCCTTAGAAATAGAACTAGGATTCTTGGTCACTGATGAGATAAATGTGCGCTTCGAAGGAAATTTTATGGGCGTTTCGTTGTGCAAACTTCTAGCATTTTGTTGTATCTGTAACTTGTTTGAATTTTCCACGGATGAGCTAGGACGCTTGTTATTTCTTTCCAATCTGGAATCGGTACCTTTATTTTCAATATCACTACCACTGTCATCATCAGAAAAGCTTATCACAAGATTTTTATCATCACTTGCATGACCAGTCCATGAAGAAGATTTAGGGGGTAATTGGTTCTTTTTTATGATGATCTTCCGTGAAATTGGTTGTATAGCTGTTCGCGTCTGTATATTATTGGAGCCTCCTGTAAAACATTGTCATAGGAATTTACACTCCATAAGGTCTACATGCAATTAAACTTAACACGGTTTTACATATGACTGATATGAGTGCACGACACGTTTAGACTAAAAAGAGAACTACCATGCATGAAAGAAAAGACAAAACCATATTAAAAGAAAAATACAGTGAAAAGGCTGTATCCGACACATAAAATTAGAGCCAATATATTCACACAAATGACATGATGAGTGATGATCAATTGCATATATTAGAACAAAACCAAGTTCATTCAACAGTTAACAAGACTTACCACCCTGAACGCCTTGGATACTTTGTTTCACCAAAGGAACAGAACCAGACCCTGTAGCAAGGGTGGCTTGCACGGTAGAGCCATTAGGGTTTTCCTGGAGGAAAAAAATTACTCAGCAGCAAATCCATACCAGTTGAATTGAATGTGCAAGAACAACACATTGATTCCATCTCATGCTTTCAAATTTTGACACACTTTCATTTTTCATTTCTACAGTTAAAATTAAGCTAGACTTAGCATAAAACCCTACACCGCAGTGTTGGCAACGTAAAATAAACAAAACCAATTGCTGTGTTCTACAGCAGATACATTTGCAAGGTAGTTCAGATTAAATGCAAAATTACTCATTATCAAATCCATATCAATTGAAGTAAATTTGCAAGTACAGTGCATTGATTCAACAACAAGCTTTCAAATTTTCACACGCTCTCATTTTTCATTTCTACTGTTTACACTCGACAAGTATAAAACCCTACACCGCAGTGTTGGCAATATAAGCAAAACAAAACTGTTGTTACAATATAAGTTCTACAGCAAATAAATTCGCAAACTAGTTCAGATTAACCGCTAAATTACTTAACAGATTCATATCAATTGAACTAATTGTATAAGAACAGCGCATTGATTCAACCACAAGCTTTCGAATTTCAATACTCTCATTTTTTCATTTCATCAAATAGACACGATAAGCATAAAGCCCGACACCGCAGTATTGACAATAATAATAATAACTAAACAAAAACGATTGTTGTAATATCAGTTCTACAGCATACAAATTTGCAAACCAGTTGGGATAAACAACTAAATTCACTCGTTAACAAATCTATATAACCAAGAAATCCATAAACAACTAAATTACACATTAACAAATTCATATACAGGAACAAAGCATTGATTCCACCACATGATTTCAAATTTTAAGTGACACACTCTCACTTTTTATTTCTAACGTTTAAGCTATACAAGTATAAAACCCTACACTGCAGTGTTGGCAATATAAGCTAAACAAAACCGTTGTTGTAACATCAGTTCTACAACAGATAAATTAGCAAACTAGTTCAGATTAACCGCCAAATTACTCATTAATAAATCCATATCAGTTGAACTAAATTACAAAAACAATGCATTAATTCAACAAACTTTGATATGCTCTCGTTTTTCATTTCTACTATTTAAGCCACCAAAGAAGCATAAAACCCTCCACCGCAGTATTTGCGATCTCTAAAGCACCAACACTTCTGATTGAAGGCGTGTCAAGTGTCCAACATGTGTTCGTGTCTGGTGTCTGTGTCAGTGTTTCATAGTTTGCAATAATAATATAACTAAACAAAACCGCAGTGTTGGCCATAATAAATAACTAAACAAAACTGATCGTTGTAATATCAGTTATATAGCAAATAAATTTGCTAAACTAGTTCAAATTAACCGCTGAACTCCTCATCAACAAATCCATATAAAATTAACTAAATTTACAAGAATAACACATTGATTCCACAACATGCTTTCAAATCTCTCATTTTTTAGTTTCTACTGTTGTAATATTAGTTCTACAGCAGATAAACTTACAAATTAGTTCAGCTAAACAACTAAATTAATCGTTAACAAATCAACATGCATGAACAACGCATTGATTCCACCACATAATTTCAAACTTCGATACACTCTCATTCTTCATATCTACTGTTTAAGCCACAAGAGAAGCATAAAAACCTAGTTTTCGCAAATTGAAGCTGAATGAACAAAATCGATTCACGTTAACTCAGATCTAACAACAACAAAAACAACAAGATGATAACATACAAATTCCGAATGAAGAAATTCAACAAAATAAAACGAAAAAAACGCAGAAGCGAGAAATGGATACGGTAGTTAGAGTTTTGAGGAGAAGAAGAATACGTCGGCATCGTCAACATCGGGAGAAGAAGAGAGTTCGCCTTCTTCTCTAGCTTTGGTAACAAGGTCGGTGTTGTGGTGGTTATCGGAAACCACCGCCGTGGTTGTGGTGGTTTTGAGGTCAATGGAGTTTTCCTCCATCGTCTCTCTCTCTCTCTCTCTCTCTCTCTCTCTCTCTCTCTCTTAGTTTCTCTCTCTATAACCGTTTTTGTGTTTTTCCACGTTAATGTGTAAGAGAGAAATGAAGCAACTTGTGTTCAGATATATGCTTTTCTTCGTTCTTCCACAGCCTTCAAATACTAGTCATCATCATCACTATCCTCCACCTCATTTTTCTTATTTTGTTCATTTATCTTTTTTTTATTAAGTTTTTTTTATTTTACTTGGCTATTATTTTTCTAAATTAATTACTAGTAGTGTTTGTGAGAACGAGCATTGGTTTAAAGGCTATGGAGAAAACACAATAAAAAAAAAACTATGGAGAAAAGGGTACCCATATATACCTAGTTGCATGAAAGTAATTATTAGTATTATTGATTATTGATCTTAGCTATGATTTACTATTTGGTGTGAGTACGCTTTTTAGATGATCATTTTTAATATTTAGTTGTTCGGAAGTGAAGTTTGAATTCTTATTTAAACTAATATTAAGGTCAGATGTACATATAACTTCACTCTTTACCTCCAAAACCTTCTTAGTTTCAGATAAACAAGACCAATTTCAAGATCACTAGTCACAGTTGGAGATTTCAATTCTATTCTCTCAAATGAAAACCTCTAACCACATCACAACTCTATTGTCAATGCGGTGCAGCGCGGCCAACCCAAAAATTGGCGCGGCGCGAGAGTGAGGCGCGTAATGGACGTTATTTCAGTGGTCCGGCCACTAATAAAGTTTATACTAAATATCATACTATTCAAAAGAAATACTAAAATACCTTAAACATTACTCAAAATTTCATGAAGTATTCATGATATGAAATAAAAGGGATAGCAAAACCGAAAATCACTAATACCAATTATATACAACTAGTACAAGTTATTGTTTTACTATTGAAAGTTCCGCTTTGACCTCTTTCCACTTCTGACACTCGCCGACGCGGCCTGACGCGGTGGTCCTGATTTTTCCGCTTCAATTTTTTCTATATTTTAGCTTAAGTCATGTGTATTTATGCAACAACTTGTAAAAGTACACCAAAGAAAATCAATTCAAATTTTGAATTCGATTCTTGAATGAAACAATTTTTTGTCAGACTTTAATTATCTTCTGGTAAAACTTTGAATTATCGGGGATTCTTTCCCCTGAGAACCAGAGGCTTAACATAAAAAAAAAAAATCAATTCAAATCAAATTTTAATTAGGATAAATTTTGATTGGATCTGTTAAGATTGATTTAAAGATTGTATTTGATTTAAAATTTAAATTATGATTGGATCAAATTTGATTTGGTTCAAATTTAAAATTAAGATTAATTTTTTAAAAAATTCGGTATTTGGCCCAATGATTAACTATTTTGAAAGGTCAATTTCGTCTCTTCACTAGCAGGATCCAAAATAAAGGTAGAACAAAGTTCTATATGGACTTATCATAGAAATTGGCATCATGAGGATTCAATTCAATTTTCTAATTAGGTAAAAAGGATAAATTGTAACCAATATATAAAGGGTCCTGATTTTGGTTGCCTTGATATATAATTTTCTAATTATAACCTTAATGTAGTTTAGTCTAATTATAATTTTATCTTTTCTCAATATAATAGGACCAATATAAGTTAAATATTTATTTAATTATGGTTTATTGAAAAAAATTATAACCAAATAATACTCCCTCCGGTCCTATATATAAGAAAATTTTCAAAAAAAAATTTGGTCCTATTTATAAGAAAATGTCACAACTTTTAAGGTGGAATTATTGTTTAAAAGACTTTTCTACCTCTAATTTAATGTTTGTCTTTTTAATATTTGTGAATGTATTTAATGCTTCACAATTTTTTATGAGGGTATAATTGTAAAAATATTAAAAAAGTTATATTAATTAACGATTGTATTGGTTTTGGTATTTTTTTATTTTTTTTCTTATAATAAGAACGGGAGTGAGTACTATAGAATAAGAATGCAATTAAGCACAATAAAAAAGTGAAAATTTAGTACCCTCTTAAAGCTAGTGAAGAATAAAATCGAAAGAGGAGACACTAAACAATTTTTTTTAAAGTGTTTGAAAGTAAAAGTCTAGCTTGGCTTAGAAGTAAACCTTATTTTTTGGTGTGATCTATGTATATATTTCCATCCCTAGAGTATATGCCTTGAATGAAACAAATAACCACACACTCACGCTCGAGTATATATTCTTCTCCTACAATTGCTCAACGGTAGAGACTCTTGAGTTTTCGATAACAGAAAAATACCACTGTTTCAAAATTAACTTCCTAATCTTAACCTGAGTTTTTGTTGTTGTTTTTTTCGTCCAGCTACTTTTGACTACTTGAAAGATTATGGCGAAAAATAGGACGTGCTGTGGGAATAGACCTTGGAGCAACGTATTCATGTGTTTCTGTGTGGCTTGATGAACACAATAGAGTTGAAATTATTCACAATGAACAGGGCAACAGAACAATGATCAAAGGTTGATTGGTGATGCTGCAAAAAATCAGGCTGCCTCTAACCCATCCAACAATGTCTTTGGTAACTTACCTTTTTATTTGTGTAATATATTTTTGGTCCTTATAAATATTTCAATTTTTTGTTTTAGCCCCATCATTTTTTTATTCAACTTTTAGGCATCAAAAAGTTTTCGATTAGCACTTTTGGGTTTTTTTTTTTACAGCTTTTATCCCTATTTTTAAGTTAGGTCATATATCATCATATTTATAGGACCAAAAACATATTTAACTCTAATCTATATATTAGAAATTTGTAGTTATTGTTATTTTTTGCCACTGCAAAGTTTATGTATTAGGAATTTATACTTATCAGCCAACAATTTTGTTGTTGCAGATGCAACAAGGTTGATTGGAAGGAAATATAGTGATTCTGTTATTCAGAGTGATATTCTGTTGTGGCCATTTAAGGTTGTTGCTGGTTCAGATGACAAGCCTGAGATCATTGTTAAGTATAAGGGCGAGGAAAAACACTTTTGCGCTGAGGAAATCTCATCAATGGTCCTCACGAGGATGCGTGAGATTGCAGTGAATTTTTGGAATCCCCTGTTGAAAATGCAGTTGTTACTGTGCCGGCTTATTTTAACTGATTCTCAACGAAAAACCACAAAAGATGCTGGTGCAATTGCCGGCCTCAATGTTATGCGGATAATTAATGAACCAACTGCTGCTGCCCTTGCATATGGCCTTCAAAAGAGAGTAAATAACGTCGTAAAACGAAATGTGTTCATCATTGATCTTGGTGGTGGCACTTTTGATGTGTCTCTTCTCACACTCAAAGATGATAGCTTTGATGTAATAGCCACTGCAGGAGATACTCACCTAGGAGGAGAGGACTTTGAAAACAGAATGTTGAACCATTTAGTGTTGGAGTTTAAGAGGAAGAACAAAGTGGACATTGGTGGAAACCCGAGGGCCCTTAGGAGGTTGAGAACTGCATGTGAGAGGGCTAAAAGGACATTGTCATTTGATACTGAGACTACAATTGACATAGATGCTATACACGACGGAATTGACTTCCATATGTTATTAACTCGGGCCAAGTTTGAGCAACTCAACATGGATCTCTTTGAAAATTGTTTGGCGATTGTCAAGAGTTGTCTTACTGATGCTAAGATGGACAAGAGCAATGTAGATGATGTTGTACTTGTTGGTGGATCTTCTAGGATTCCCAAAGTGCAGCAGCTATTGCAGGACTTTTTTAAGGGGAAGGATCTTTGCAGCAGCATCAACCCAGATGAAGCTGTTGCTTATGGTGCAGCTGTTCAGGCTGCTTTGCTTTGTGATGGCATTAAGAATGTTCCTAATTTGGTGCTGCAAGATGTTACTCCATTGTCTCTTGGTACGGCAGTAAAAGGAGATATCATGAATGTTATGATTCCTAAGAATTCAACCATTCCTGTAAAGAAGACAAACATACTCCAAACATGTTATGATGACCAACTCATTGTTACAATTGAAGTTTACGAGGGTGAGAGAATGGTCGCGAGTGAGAACAATTTGCTTGGTTTGTTTAATCTCGAAGTTCGTCGTGCACCTCGTGGACTTAAAATCCAGGTATGCTTTGATATAGATGCTGATGGTATATTAAATGTCTCCGCAGAGGACGAAACAAGTGGTAATAAGAGAGAAATTACAATTACGAATGAAAATGGAAGACTATCAAGGGAAGAAATTGAGAGAAAGATTAAAGAAGCTGAGTACTTCAAGTCCGAAGACATGAAGTTTATGAAGAAGGTTAGAGCAATAAATGCTTTGGATGATTACATTTATAGAATGAGGAAAGTAATGAAGGATGATACTGTTACTTCAAAGCTCACTCCTATTCAGAAAGTGGAGATCAATTCTGCAATTATAAAAGGGGAAAATTTGATTGATGACAAGCAGCAATATGAGACATTTGTGTTTGTGAACTTTCTGAGGGAGCTTGAGAGCACATGTGAATCAGCTTTGAAAAGGATCAATATAGATTCCTCTGAGAAGTGATTCTGAATGATTCCCGTTGAGCAGTTTTTAGTTACTTCATTAGTTATTTCATTTCGTATGAATTTCAGATTCCTCATGTGGAGCTTTTTTTTCTTTTTCTTTATTTTTCTGGATGACAAATGTAGCAATTAGTTATTAGATTAATATTCACTCCTTTGTCTCAGTTTGTTTTGTTTATTGGATTATGTATTTTGATAAAATATGCAATTTAGGGCTTGTTTTTTTTTTAATCTTATTTGTTGCAAAGTGCCAGTAGATTTAGGGCTTGTTTAATCTTATTTTTTTAATCTCAGTTTGTTTTGTTGCATGAAATACACTGATATTTCTATGAATTAGTAGAATATTAATAATTTGTGTCAATGACTTACCTTTTAAAATAAGAATTTTATGTGCAGGTAACCCATATTTTACAGAATCCCACCATCCTTTTAGCCATTTAATTGGTTGAGTCAGCCTTTGTACATAAAATTTTCTATCTGACTACATACAATACAAGCTCATTTTATCATTTCATTCACATTGCTTTAAATTATACAAGTGTTTTAAATTTTTTATGGTTCACTAAGTCTATTATATTTTCTGTTTGTGTACGGTGGTGAAACTTATCATGTTGTTGGTTCATTTGTTTAGTTTACAAGTTTCTTTGATTAGTTTCATCTGTTGATTAACTTGTTGGTGGAATTCTTGTAATTGAGGGCTGCTTCAAGGTCTGCATTGAGTAATATGGGGACTATGTTGCCTCTGAGTTCTGTTTCTGTGTGCATGAGTATCTTTATGCATGATCATGAGCAATATGCATCCTTTTCTCATTCACTTCATTCAAGTTTTAAAAATCATTCTAATGTGTAGGGCTGTTTAGGTGTGGGATTTTTTTTTATTTCTAATTTCTTTTTTATGATGTTAAAATGCACTCCAAAAAGCAAAATGAATTTAGCAGATGTGAAAAAAATTTACACGGTTTGTATGCATTGGAGTATGGCATAATATTTTTGGTATAATGGAAGGGACGCTTACTTTTTAAAGAACTTGCTCGTTCTAAAATGATTGATCTAGTTGATTGTTTCATATATGTCAATGCATAATTTTGACTAGAAGAATTATACGAAAAGCACCTAAGGAATTGTAGTAAGTTTTTCCTATCTTTAATTATCTACTAGAAAAAATTATAAAAAATTGATATTTTGAAAAATACTCATCTAAACAAATCTAATAACATCTTATACGCAATATGCTTAGGGTTGGGAATAGGCCAGACCGGCCTACAGGGGCATACGGTTTGGCCTGGCCTAATTATGAAAAAGGCTAGGCTTAGACCTTCTAAAAAGCCTTTTTAAGTAAATAGGTCAGGATTAAACCATCAAAAAAGCCTACAAAGTCTGATAGACCGGTCTATTTATGCATAATATTAAAACTTATGTTTTTTTTATATTAAAATATAATTTATATTAAACATAAAAATCAAGAAAAAACTCAAATAATTGACTTTTTAAGTAGGCTTTAAGGCCTTATAGTGAAATAGGCTTTTAAGGCCTTATAGTGATAGACAAGCCTTACAATTAAATAGGCTTTAAGGCCAATTTGGCCTACTTAAAAGTAGATAAAATGGACTATTTAATAATTTTAATTTGAAGTATGTATGTAAATAGGCTTTGAGGTCAGACCAGGCTTTTAAATAGGTCAGGTCAGACTAAAAAAATAGGCTTACGAAAGGTCATAGGCCAGACTCAGGCTTGTAAAAAAATTCGTAGGCCAGGCTAGGCCTATCAAAGTCTGGTCTGGCCTAACTTATTCCCACTCCTTATATGCTACTATTTGTGTTTATATTTTAGTAGAAAAATATGATTCACTATCTCACAGGGATAATATAAATGACATTAACTCAAAGTTCGAGTTTCTGATCGGTAGCCTCCCTAAATCGTCAACTCCTATTTTTGAAATTGAGTCGTTGTCACCTATTTTATGTGGATCGTCATTGTAAATGGTCCTTACTAGTAGCAAATGAGCAGAGTTTATAAAATTATCCACTATTACCCAAATTGAATCATTCTTCCACCTTGTCTTAGGCAATCCATTAATGAAATCCATCTAGGTATTGTTCCACTTCCACTCGGGTATATCCAATGATAGCAACATCCCTGCAGATTGTTGACAAGTTAAGCATAATACAACATATTCCGCCAAATTTCTTTTCATATAAGCCACCAAAATCTTGTCTCAAATTCTAATGCATCTTGGTCTCCCCTGAATGAATGAATACTCAACTTACTCTTGTGAGCTTCGTCTAAAATTACCTTAATTGTCCAACTTGCTGCTTTATGTTGTGGTATCATGCACGTCCATCAATGTTGTGATTTTTTATGTTGACTTGACGGTAGTAAATAAGTTTGTTTAATCGAGGATTACTCCTTGCCCCTCCCTCCAGACAATTCTTGATGAAGCTCTACAATTTTGAGGATTTCCTAGTTGCCAACTCGTGGTTCGGCTTATCAAGATTCCAATAAATGTATGAGTTTTATTGTTTCCTTTGAGTGTGTTTGGATGAGGTAATTGAGAAATTTTGAAGAATTTAGAATTTTAGGCAATTCAAATGATTCAATTAAATTGACTTCATTTCTAAATATTCTTATTTGGATGGAGTAATAAAAAATTTCATTGTCATATTTTGGGCAACTTTTATAAATTTTATTTTTTTGGCCAAATTTGAAAATTGAAATTAGGGGACAATTTGTAAATTTCAGAAATTTTGAGGGGTCAATTTATAATTTTGAATAACTTCAGGGGTAAATTTGTAATTCCCAAAAAAAATAGGGGTCAAATTGCAATTTTGTGTAAATTTATTGGGGTCAATTTGAAAATTTTGAGGACAAAATGCAAAATTTAAAAAATTATAAGAGTGAAGAAATTTGAAATTCTTAACTTTTAGGTATCATTTGAAATTCTCTAAATTTAACTTGAACAAAATAATTCATAAATTTTCATCATTTTGAAAAATCTCCATATTATTATCCAAACAATGAAATTCATCTAAAAGTATTTGAAATTCTCTAACTTTTAGGTGTCATTTGAAATTCTCTAAATTTGACTTGTATAAAATACTTCATAAATTTTCATTATTTTGAAAAATCTCCATATTATTATTCAAACAATGAAATTCATCTAAAAGTTTTTGAATTTCCTCAAAACATTCCCCCATCCAAACACACTCTTAGGACATAAACACACTTTTTCTTTATCTATTTTAGATACCCCGTGTTCTAATAAAGAGCTCATGAAAATACCTTATAATTTTTTTAAATGACAAAACTTAGGTACAATTTTTTAGGTGTTTTTCGTATGGTTTTTAACTAAAAACACACCTTTATTAGATATAACAAATTATGAAAAAATTATAGATTTGAGAAAAATCATGATAAATTTAGTTAAGAACCATACGAAAAACATCTAAGGAATTGTACCTAAGTTTTTTTTAAGCAAAAATTAAAACAACTTATAATTTATAAATGAAAATGATTAACTTTATTTTATGTAACTTGTATGTAAAGTTTTTTTTTTTTGAGATGTTTTACATAAAGATTTATCGTGATAAGGACTTAAGCTACATGTTGTCCATTACAATCACTTAAATTACATGTGTCAAAATTTTATTGAGTCTTCACCCAAAATTGTTACCCACCTATTGTTGAGCACCCTGGATTTACTGCACTAAGCATGTCCCTGCAGTCACACGGTTAAGCATCATCGACCAAGGGCGGAGCCTTTTATAAACTGGGGTGGACCACGATCCACCGGGCAAACTTAAAAAATTAACAACTATAGATTTATTTTGTTATATTTTAAACAATTAGACTCTAACTCGTGCGATGCACTGGTTTTGTATATCTTCATATATAACTATCAAATTTGCTATATTATTACTTTTATAGTTACATTTAGTATTATGTTATCAAACTATCTCAAAAAGTAACAAAAATAAAAGATTGATTGCAATAAAAAGGAAAAATCAAAAGAAAAAATATATACAAAAGTTTGCACCAAGAAATTGATCATAACCGCAAAAGCTGTTAAATCTATAAAAATGAAAAGGAAAAGAAAATGTTATGTGGTAATCGAAAGAAAAAAAATAATGAAAAAGAATTGTTATTTGGTAACCGAAAGAAAAAAAATAAAAAGGAACGTTATGTGGTAATTGAAAGAAAAAATAATAATGAAAAGGAACCGCTAATAATAAAAAGGAATTGCTATCAAAAAAGTAATTGCAACGACGTTAGTGACTTTTAAAAAAATGACATTTTCATTTGTTATCTGATTCAATTCCTTGCAGATTTTTTTTTCATAAAAATTAATTAGGTCCGTCAAAATAGGTGGTGTTATAGTTATTAGGTTCAATTGCAAGATGGTGAGAGAGATGAAAGTGAGTGAGAAATGATTTAGGGATTGTGAGATTGAAAGAAAGGGGACCCGAGATTTGTGTTGAATACACAACATTGAAACAATCGCATGTCATAAAAAACATCAGTATCTTGGTGGTAAGAGTTGTGAATTGAAAGCATGTGGTGCCTGATTTGATCTCCACCAGAAGTTTTTTTCATAAATTTTTAGAACTAAAAATTAGAGTTAATCATTAGGGTTAGGGCAACACTACTTAACATTTAGTATGAAAAAAAGAACAATGAAGAAAAGCTAAAATTCACACAATCACATATCAAAATCAATGATTTTCAAACCCTAATGTCAAGGATTCGAAATTAACAAAATTCAGACAATCAATATCAACATTGGTCATAATTTTTTGTCAATTCGATGAAAGATGATGTGAATCGGTGAGAGAAAGTGAGTTACCGGCAATGACATTTACGACGGTCAGTTGTTGGTGAGGTGGCAGTTGCGGCGTGATGCGTGTGGATCAGTGAGAGAAAGTGATTTTCCGGCGGTGGCAGTTACGGCGGCATGTGTTGTTGTAGTGGCAGTTGCAACGACGGCGGGATGTTGTTATTGGGGTCACCGGCGGCGGTGAAAATGAAGTTGAATCGCATGATGTGTGTGAATGACGTTCAATTCGTGTTCAAATGATGTTGGAATTCAGGGTTGTGAGAATGACTTAAAGTGAATTCGCATTTGTGCTAGATAAATAAAATGAAAGCAAGTATAAGTCACAAAAAACTTTAGTGATCAAGTGGTAACGGTTGTGATTTGCCAGAACTTGGTCCATGGTTCAACTCTCAGCAGGAATTGTTTTTCATAAATTTTTTTCAAAACCAAAAATTAGGGTTAGTCATTAGGGTTAGGTCAAGACTACCTAACATCTTTATCTTTATACTAACTAGACTCTAACCCGTGCGATGCACGGGTTTTGTAGAGCTTCATATATAACTATCAAATGACTATATTATTACTTTTATAGTTATATTCAGTATTATGTTATCAAACTATCTCAAAAAGTAACAAAAATAAAAGATGTACTGCAATAAAAATGACAAATCAAAAGAAAAAATATATACAAAAGTTAGCACCAAGAAATTGATCCTAACCGCAAAAGTTGTTAATCGAAAGAAAAAAATAAGGAAAAAGAATTGTTATTTAGTAACCGAAAGAAAAAAAAATAAAAAGGAACGTTACGTGGTAATTGAAATAAAAAATAATAATAATAAAAAGGAACCGCTAATAATGAAAAGGAACTACTATCAAAAAAGGAATTGCAATGGCGTTAGTGACTTTTAAAAAAAATGACATTTTCATGTGTTATCTGATTCAATTCCTTGCATATTTTTTTTTTCATAAAAATTAATTAGGTCCGTCAAAAAGGGTGGTGTTATGGTTATTAAGTTCAATTGCAAGATGGTGAGAGAGATGAAAGTGAGTGAGAAATGATTTAGGATTTGTGAGATTGAAAGAAAGAGGACCCGAGATTTGTGTTGAATACACAACATTGAAACAATCACATGTCATAAAAAACATCAGTACCTTGGTGGTAAGAGTTGTGAATTGAAAGCATGTGGTACCTGGTTCGATTCCCATCCGAAGTTTTTTTCATAAATTTTTATAACTAAAAAGTAGGGCTAATCATTAGGGTTAGAGCAACACTACTTAACATTTAGTATGAAAAAAGAATAATGAAGAAAAAGCTAAAATTCACACAATCATATAACAAAATCAATAATTTTCAAACCCTAATGTCAAGGATTCGAAATTAACAAAATTCAGACAATCAATATCAACATTGGTCATAATTTTTTGTCAATTCGATGAAAGATGGTGTGAATCGGTGAGAGAAAGCGAGTTATCGGCAATGACATTTACGGCAGTCAGTTGTTGGTGATGTGGCAGTTGCGGCAGCGGCGTGATGTGTGTGGATCAGTGAGAGAAAGTGATTTTCTGGCGGTGGCAGTTACGGCGGCATGTGTTGTTGAAGTGGCAGTTGCAACGGTGGCGGGATGTTGTTATTGGGGTCACCGGCGGCGGTGAAAATGAAGTTGAATCGCATGATGTGTGTGAGTGACGTTCAATTCGTGTTCAAATGATGTTGGAATTCAGGGTTGTGAGAATGACTTAAAGCGAACTCGCATTTGTGCTAGATAAATAATATGAAAGCAACTATAAGTCACAAAAACTTTAGTGATCTAGTGGTAATGGTTGTGATCTACCAGAACTTGGTCTGGGGTTCAACTCTCAGCAGGAATTGTTTTTCATAAATTTTTTTCAAAACCAAAAATTAGGGTTAGGGTTAGCTATTTTAGGGTTGCAAAAGTGTTTATCAGACTGCCTAGGATTTATATATAAGTGATAAGTGATACTAAATGTTAAGTAGTGTTGCCCTAACCCTAATGATTACCCCTAATTTTTCGTTCTGAAAAAAAAAATTATGAAAAAACTCTTGGTGGGGATCGAACCAGGTATCACATGCTTCCAATTGACAACTTTTACCACCAAAGTACTTATGTCTTTTATGATATACAATTGCTTCAATGTTATGTATTCAACACAAATATCGGGTCCTCTTTCTTTCAATCTCACAATCCCTAAATCATTTCTCACTCACTTTTATCTCTCTCACCATCATGCAATTGAACCTAATAACCATAATCTCGTCCTTTTTGACAGACCTAATTAATTTTTATGAAAAAAAAGGTCTGCAAGGAATTGAATCAGGTAACACATGAAAATGTCATTTTTTTAAAAAGCTATTAACACCATTGCAATTCCTTTTTTGATAGCAGTTCCTTTTCATTATTAGCGGTTCATTTTCATTATTATTTTTTCTTTCAATTACCACATAACAGTTCCTTTTTATTATTATTTTTCTTTCGTTTACCACGTAACAGTTCCTTTTGATTATTTTTTTCTTTCGATTATCACATAACATTTTCTTTTCCTTTTCATTTTTATAGATTTAACAGTTTTTGCAGTTATGACTAATTTCTTGGTGCAGGCTTTTGTATATATTTTTTCTTTCGATTTGTCATTTTTATTGCAGTCTTTTGTTTTTGTTGCTTTTTTAGGTAGTTTGATAACATAATACTCAATGTAACTATAAAAGTAATAATATAGCCAAATTGATAGTTATATATGAAGCTCTACAAAATCCGTGCATTGCACGGGTTAGAGTCTAGTTTAGTATTATAAAGATTTTACAACGGTTTTATTTTCGGCAAACCTATCCTCGCAAAGTGGTGTATTGACTCACCCAAAAAAATTAAAAATCATATGTTCATTTTGCGAGATTTTAAACAATTTTTCAACAGTTTTAGTTTTTGGTGGTTTCAAAACTGATATACAATGATTTTTGTTATGCTTATACTTGGTTGGATATAGGAGGCTACACACCTTCTAATTTGGAGGGGGTTCAAACCTCCATTTTATTGTGACGTGATGTCAACCGAAAATTCTCCCAATTAACGGTTGTAATATAACAAAAAACAGTTTCATAATTTATAGCAGTAGTAAAATATGCAAGTCATTTTTTTAAAGTATTCACCCGAGCGTTTTAGTCAAATTCATTACTTCAACTTCGTGCTTACTTTTTAGGGAAATGTTAAAGAGTGCCCGTAGGACATTGGCTAAGAGAACAAAAATAAAAATATTTTATTGAAAAATGGTGAAAAATGATGACATTAAAAATTTGTTGAATCCAATACAAATCTATTACTTTTGGAGTTTTGGTTTACTTAACAATTGTATTTAAGACGTTTGTTAGCGTAACTGATTTGTTTATTACAACTTTACTTTTTTGTTTATATATTGTAGTTTATTTTTGTACTTGCAGCGAGTACAATATTTAAAACTAGGGTTTAGAACTGTTTAAGTCATCCTTGAGAGTGTCTCTCAAGTGGGTATTTATAGCCTTATTTGGGCTAGGTTTTTTGTGACTTAGGCCCGAAGTAACTTGGGCCCAAAGCCACGTTTAGAGCGTTCTAGAGACTTCTAGAAGCTCTTTAAGGCGGCGCCCTTAGCGGACTCGCCTAAAGTCTTCCTAGCCTTTATGGAGGGTGTTGAGTCCTTCTGGGGGGGCGCCAAGCCCTTATGGAGGGCTTTGTGCCCTAAATGATAAGATTGATAGTCCACAGTCCAACAAGCATGAGGCTTGGGACAAGGCGAAGTGATTAACTACTAAGATTTTGATGGTCCACAGCCCAACATGCACGAGTCTTGGGACAAGGTGAAGTGATTAATTGCTAAGATTCGATGGTCCACAACCCAACAAGCACGACGCTCGAAGGGGCGAGGCGAAGTGATTAATCCCTGTTTGTGATGGGCGACAGCCCAAGATGTATTGATGGTCCACAACCCAACAAGTAGGAGTCTGGGCCATGGCGAAGTGACTGATCGTCATTGTGATGGGCGATATCTGAGTTCTAGCGAGATGGCGTAGGTAGGGCGTGACCTTTGGCGCGCTAACAGATTCAGATCTAACAACTGAGATCTGTCGACTTTTCATTTATGCTGACGTGTTTTAATCTGGGTGATCCACGAGATTCGTGCCCAATCAATGCTTCTTTCTTAGAGCTTCCCGAGGTGTCGGTTCCTTAGCCCTATTTTCTGTCTAAAAATATAACCTAAAATATTACAACTTATCTAAACATTCAGCTTTTGAACCTATTTATAAGTGTTCTGATATTAAGGACTTTGCTCTGCGAAGTCATACTTCGCTTTGCAAAGTTCTTTCTTCACCACTGGGTTTCGGCCACCTTAGCCTTGAACAGTCCAAACCTCCCTACTTCACTCTGTGAAGTAATACTTTGCTCTGCGAAGGTTTCTGCCACCTCAGCTTCTGAACTCTTGAGTCTGGAGCTTCAGAACCTACTGTCTGACTTCACTCTACGACGATACTTTGCTCTGCGAAATTGTTCAGCAGACACTGTTCATCAGACGCTGATCTTCAGACGCTGAACTTCAGACACTGATCTTCAGAGTCTGATTTTCAAGTCCAAGGAAATAGCATGTACCTACAAAAATGGTTGGGATTAGGTCTAAAAAGCATGAAATGATATTTATCCTTTATTTGGAGCTTTTACCTAGATAACTTGCAAAACTAGTAAGAAAAGTGCCTAAAATAAATATGCTTTAAAACTAGTTTCTGGCACTTATCAGTCACCTTCCTTCATCTCTCTTGGGATTACCTTGGAGTTATAACGGTGAGCTGCTCTTTCTTTAGCAGCGAACTCTTGGATATGGGTGGCCTCTCGTATTTCGTCTATCATGTCCATACCGCACTGTAAACCTGTCTCATTAGCATCATCTGAGAAGTTATCACGGTGCCATGTAGGCGTGTCGATTTCAACTAGGAGCATGGCGTCGTCGCTGTAAACTATAGTGAACGGTGTTTACTTAGTAGTGGAATGCGGCGTTGTGTGATAGGACCATAGTACATGTACTTGTTCATATAGTTTTTTTTCGAGGTGAGCAAGTGCGTTTGATGAAATAGTGTTTATAGCAAAACGAAAAATGTATAATTTTACCACGTGCAGCTGTTCGGACCAAAGTCCTTTGGCTGCTTCCAATTTCTTCTTGATACCATTTAGGATGACTTTGTTGGCAGATTCTGCTTGTCCATTGGCCTGGGGGTGGACAACTGAGATGAACTTTGTCTGGATTCCTAAGTTGTTGCAGAACTTTACCACCTTGGTGCTGGCAAACTGAGTTCCGTTGTCAGATACTATGTATTTGGGAATTCCGAAGCGACATATAATTTTCTTCCAATAAAACCTCTTTACCTTTTCTGTTGTGATCTTGGCGTCGGCTTCGACTTCAATCCACTTGGTGAAATAGTCCACGCCCACTATAAGAAACTTCAATTGTCCTGGTGCTAAAGGGAATGGTCCCACTATGTCGATCGCCCATTTGTGAAAAGGCCACGACAAGAAAACGAAGGTGAGCTCGCATGTTCGGGGTGTGCTTATTATCTAATAATCTTTGACACTTATCACACTTTTTGACAAAATCGGCGCAGTCATGAAGCATCGTCGGCCAATAATAACCTGCATACAACAACTTTGCAACTAAATCTAGTCCGCCTATATGGCTTCCACAGATGCCTTCGTGAACTTCCAAAAGAACCAGCCTAGTTTGGTTCTCGCCTAAGCACCTGAGCATGGGGGTCGCCCTTCCCATTCTGTATAATTTCCCTGCGACCATGGTGTATTTGGATGCTCTTTTCCTGGCATGTATTTCCTCCTCCTCGCTTTTTGGTGAAAAAGATCTTGTAAGGTACTTGATTAGGGGGGTCATACAACCTTCGTCTACGACGTTTACCTGGATTGCCTCTGTGCTTGGAGCTGAGAGTACTTCTTCTATAACTGTTTTGTTGTTCCCAGGCCTTTTAGTGCTGGCGAGTTTTGATAACAAATCTGCTTTGGAATTTTGCTCTCTGGGGACGTAGATTACCTTGAAGAATTTGAAAGAAGGCTGCCAGGTCCTTGACTTTCGCCAAGTACCTGATGAGTTGAGCGTCTTTTGCCTGGTATTCTCCTATAATCTGGCTTGTCACCAACTGAGAATCGCTCTTCGCCGGTAAATTCTCTACGCCCATTTCTTGCGCGAGGGTCATTTCTACAATGAGTGCTTCATAATCAGCTTGATTGTTGCTTGCTTTGAATTCGAATCTGAGTGATTGTTCAATGAGGAGGTTGCCCGGCCCTTCTAGTACAATGCCTGCACCGCTACCTTTTAAGTTGGAAAAGCCATCCACATATAATAGCCAGACGTGTGGGGTGGTGTTGTTAACGGGCGATTTGAACTCCACTAGGAAATCTGCTAGGACTTGTGATTTTATACTGCCCCGGAGAAGGAACTGGATGTCGTATTCATAAAGCTCAATGGCCCAGGATACCATTCTACCGGCGAGGTCTGGCTTACCAAGTACTTGCTTGATTGCATAGTTTGACTTTACAACGACCCTGTGGCCCTGGAAGTAGGGTCGTAATTTTCTCGTCGTCAGTGATGACTGCTAAGGCTGAGAGTTCTATCTTCTAATATCTTAATTTTGCTCCTTTATATACTTTACTGACAAAATAGACATGCTTTTCTCCTTCTTCGGAATCTTGGACGAGAACGGAGCTCATGGCGTTGTCTGAGATGGATATATATAGGAAAAGGATGGCTCCTTTCTCTGGGCGATGTAGTACGGGTCGGCTTGACAAAAAGGTTTTGATCCTTCTGAAGGTGTCTTCACATTCTTTTGTCCATTGGAACTGTTATTTCTTCTTGATCTAGGCAAAAAATAAAAAGGCTTTATCTCCTGTGCAGGATAAGAAACGTGATAGTGCTGCTAGTCTTCCTGTTAATTGTTGCACCTCTTTAATGCTTGAGGGGCTCCTCATATCTATAATTGCTTGGCACTTATCTGGATTTTCCTCGATTCCTCGCCTGGTGAGCATGAAGCCAAGGAATTTTCCTGCATGGACCCCAGACGAACACTTGGTGGGGTTTAGGCGCATGTTGTACATTCTCACCTGTTGAAGTATCTCTCGGAGATCAACCGTATGACTCATATCCTGCTTGGTTTTTACAACTAAATCATCAATGTAAACCTCTAGGTTTCTTACCAATCTGATTGGCGACGGCGGTGTCTATCAGGAATTGAGAGGTAGCGCCGACGTTCTTTAGACCAAAGGGCATTACTTCGTAGTGGTAGTTTTGATTGTTTGTCATGAATGTGGTCTTGGGAGCGTCTAAAGGGTCCATTTTGATCTGATAGTAGCTAGAGTATGCATCCATGAAACTAAGGGTTTTATAGCCCGAGGCGTTGTCAATCAAGTGGTCAATGTTTGGAAGGGGATACGAGTCTTTGGGGCATGCGGTGTTCAAATCTATGTAGTCGACACACATCCTCCATTTACCTGACGCTTTCTTCACCAAGACGACGTTGGCCAGCCACGTGGGATACTTGATTTCACTGATGAAGCGAGCTTCTTTCAACTTTTTTACTTCTTTGTCCACCGCTTTCCTTTTTTCCTCGCCTATCTTTATTTTTCTTTGGGTCACTCGTTTGATTCCTGGGTTAATGGTGAGGTGATGGCAAACGATGTTAGGGTCGATCCCTGGCATGTCCGAAGGTTGCCATGCAAAAAGATCTATGTTCTCTCTCAAAAGGTGTACCAAGGCTTGCTCTTCGTCAGGATCCAAAGACGTTCCTATCTTGGTGGTATGATGGGATTGCATTCCTATTTGGATTTCCTTTAAGTCTTAGATAAGTAGTAATTTATAGGTTTTTAAGGGTTTCTTTTTATGCAAGTTTAATCATTTTTCTTTATTTTCTTGAGCTATTTTACTTCAGTACCTTTGTTTTTCTTTTTAGGCAAAAATAATGATGAGCAAGCACTTTGGAGCAAAATCACAAAGAGCTGGGCAAGAAAAGTTAAGTTTCAAGGCAAAAGTGAGATGGCACGGTCGTGCCATCATTTACACTGACCGTGCGTCCATCTTGGGCAGTGAAATCATGCACGGCCGTGCGTTCAGAGAGCACGGTCGTGCGCCTGTCCAGTTCTTCAGATTCTGGTGTTTTGGAACTTGGCACGACCGTGTGCCCATATGGCACGGTCGTGTGCGTTATGCAGTCAGAAATTATGATTGAAAACTCTTGGTTTTTGCCAATTATTATTGTATAATTCGTGATTAATACCTTGTCCATGGCTTTAGGCTATAAATAGAGCTCTAATCAGAGTTGTTTCTCATCTTGGAATGAGTGTAAAGTTACTATAGTGAGATTGTAACTCTATCTTGTTCTAAGCTTAAACACTTTATAAATTTTTTGCATTTTTATATTTCCTTGCAATTTATTTTATTGTTCTTTATATTTCTGCACTTTGTTTTATTGCACACTTACAATTCTTGTCATTTACTTTCTTGTCTTTACAATTCATGCAATTTGCATTTTTTCAAGTGTCTACAATTAACTCTTGTGAGTAGACTAGTCTAGTCTTGGGATTGTTGGAAAAGTCTAATGACTAGATCCTAATCAAACCAAGCCTAGACTCTATTTTATTAAAAATCATTTTCCTATCTAATCTCGTCGTTTTTAAACTCAGTAGCAAGTGTTGAACGAAGTACCGAACGGAGAAGTTCAACAACTATTACTTCATCATTTCAAATATCAAGTGAAGTATCAAACGAAGAAGCTTGATATAGGAACAAATGCGATTAGACAAGGACATTGTAAAGCTTGATGGGAACACCCCAAATGAGTAGATTTACAATGTCTTGAGGCCATAAGATTCGCACTTAATGGGTCTCATATAGCAATCAACCATGAGAATAGGCGTGGTTGATATTGGGATACATTCATGTATTTCGAGAGGAAACATGAATTACCTTAGAAAATCTTGCTTTTGGAAAATAGATTAAATATAGAATAGAGATATAGGCTTGACCCTTTAAGATTCTGTCATTAGATATACCAATAATCCCAAGATGCTTTTTATTATATAAAACTTAACCAAAAACATTTTCCAACTCAAAACTATAATTGTTTAGTTAACATATTCTGAAAATACAATCGGTATTTGCTAAACTCCATGTGGATCGATACTTTTTTATTACTCGATATTAACCGTGCACTTGCGGTAACGTATCAGTCTTCAGTGAGTTCAAGGCGCTCCTGCTGATATTATTCCCTGGGATCAAGATCAATCATGTTGACTTGGTGAGTTTTAGTGTCGTTGGCGTTCTTTTTCTCTTTCTACAGCCTTAGACTATTATGATAACATTCTCGAGCGATTTTTTGGTCGCCACGAATTGTACCTATCTGGCCATTGTCTAATGGGTATTTCATCACGAGGAACTTAGTGGACAAGATGGCGCCCAAAAGGTTGAAGGCGGGGCGCCCTATGATGACATTATAAGAGCAAGGCGAGTTCACTACTAAATATTTTACCCTGATTGTTTTGGCACTCTTGCCAATACCATAGGTGGTTTTTAGGGTGATGTATCCCCGAACGTGGACCTGTTCGCTGGTAAAACCTGCCAATGTGCCTTTGAAGGGTCGGATTTGGTCAGAGTCTAGTCCCATCTTCTCGAAAGCAATGTAATAAAGTATGTCTGTAGAGCTACCTGGGTCTATGAGGACTCGCTTCACATCGCAATTGAATATATGTACGTTGATGACCAAGGGGTCATCGTCGTGAGGGACCATGCCCTCATAATCTTTGGCGGAGAAGGTGACGTTGGGTTCTTTCTTTATTGAAGATGTGACGCTATTATACAGGAGCAGTCACCTGTCATACATACCTTTTACGAGAAGAACTGGACTTGCCTCCGCCGGCGAATCCTCCAGAAATTGTATTCAGGGTATGTCTTTCTTCCTTATTATGTGCTTTCTCTCGACTTGGTTCCTCCGGGTGTCACCTATCTTCCTCTCGATTACCCTTCACGTAACCTCTAAGTCTCCCCTCTTGGATTAACTTTTCAATCCCGCGCTTTAGGTGGATGCAATTTTCGGTGTGATGGCCTTTAGTTCGATGGTATTTGCACCACGCATCCCTACTTGATCCCATCTGATCTCCTTTTGGTTCTTGGGGGTCAGGAATCAATCTTGAGGGTAAACGTCTCTCCAGATCGTCTCTCCGCGGGTATTGAGCGGGGTAAAGTCCTCCAGTGGCGGTCTCTCAGGGCGACGTCGCTCAGGGGTCTGGCGCTTGAAAGTTCCCCTGTCTCTGAATGTTGGTGGGTAATAGTTTCAACGGCTATCGGAGCTGTTGAGTCCATGCTCCCTGGAGTCCCTTGCTTGATTTTCTGCATTGCTTTCCTCACCCTTGATGTACCATTTTGATCTCGACATGATTTCTTCCATCGAGTCTGCAAGATTTTGCGCAAGTGATTTGTTGAATTGCCCTGCTCGTAGTCCGTTATGGAAAGCTCCCACGAATAGTTCCTGGTAAGGATTAATGACTTTGATAGTGGCGTCGTTATAGCGGGCGAGGTGCTCCCTGTGAGATTCGTTCTGTCCTTAGTGAACGTTGAACAGGCTGGTGGAGGAGACTTTGCGATGACAGCTGGCGGAGAATTGGTGTGTTAGCTTCCGTGTCATGTCCTGGTACCCGACAATGGAAAAACGGGGGAGGTATATGTACCATCGAAGGGCGACCTCTTTAAAGGTTCCCGCCAGTAGCTTGCACTTGAGGGAATCGGCGGCGCCGATGACGACCATCTAGGTGTTGAAAGCAGTGACATGCTCCACATGATCGCTTTTGCCGTCGAAGGTTACAAGCGATGAAGGTTTGAAATTTTCTGGGACGGGTGCGTTCCAGATTTCGGCTGAAAATGATTGGGGGTCTGGATCCTCCAAATCGCCTTGCTGAGATTCATCACGATCGTTCCGCTGCTGCTGAATGGTCTCCATGGATGTCTGAAGGGCTTCGTTGCGATCTAACAGTTGCTGAATCTGGTGTTGCATAGTCTTCATGGCGTGGTGGTTGTCTTGATCAGTCATCGTGGTGATGATGAGTTTAGTGCTTCTAAATCGCAAGTTAGGTTTACGACGTAGAAGTGGGGGTTCTAAATCGCAGAGAGGATATATGATCTAGATGTGTTATGTTTCTAAATCGCAAAGAAGGTTTACGATCTAGAGGTCTTAGGTTTCTAAATCGCAAAGAGGTTTTACAATCTAGAGGTGCGGCTATGTTAGTTTTATCATTGTCCCACGGTGGGCGCCAACTGTACTCGCAGTGAGTACAGTATCTAAAATTAGGGTTTATAACTTGTTTAAGTCATCCTTGAGAGTGTCTCTTAAGTGGGTATTTATAGTCTTATTTGAGCTAGGTTTTCCGTGGCTTAGGCCCCAAGTAACTTGGGCCTAAAGCCACGTTTAGAGCGTTCTAGAAGCTCTTTCAGGCGGCGCCCCTAGCGGGCTCGCATAAGGTCTTTCTGGCCTTTATGGAGGGCGCTTGAGTCCTTCTGGGGGCGCCAAGCCCTTCTAGAGAGTTTTGTGCCCTAAATGATAAGATTGATAGTCCAATTTTAGTGGCCCGTTCAACTTTATTTTAGTGGTCCTTAAGTATCATGGGTCGCCCGATCAATGATACATCATCGGTCACGCAATCAAGCATCATCGGTAATCCGATGATTTTTGAGAGCAAGGACTTGGTGCTTGCAACAAACGAAGGTCCATTGTACACTACAAAACCCTCTCTCTCTCTCTCACTCTGTACTACACACACTCACTACTCACTCTCTCAAAACAAACCCTACTCTTACTCCCGTTCTCCTCCAAAATGCCCGCCGGCCTTGACGAAATCACCACTCACCGCCGCACCTCCAACCGACCAACTCGCCACCTCGGCGTTCGCAAGTTAATTAGAATCACTCCGTACTCCATTTCTCAGTCTCAGGTACTTCATTTCTCGATTCTTTGGGTGTTGTTGTTTTTGGTTTTGAATTAATTCATGAAAATGCAGATGCTGGAAAGAGAAGCGTTGCGAAGAAGCAGTGTTGATGATGTACCTGAAATGGTTTTGGATCAACCTCAAGAAAAACCTATCACCAAACTCTATTTGTCTAACTTGGATGAAAGGGTTTCCAACGAAGACATTCATGTATTATTATTATTACTATACTATTTTTGTTATTTATTTATTTATCATCATCATCAACATCTTTGTTGTAATATTGTTATTTGCTATAAGCACTGACACAGACACCGGACACACAGCGGAGACCGACACGTCAACACAGTTAAAAAAATTAAAAAAATGACTTGGTCTTTCATTAGAAGTGTCGATGCGTTTTTTCTCTTATTTATATCTGTCATTTTGGTTGTTCTTGTTGTTGCATTGTCATTATTATTGCTATCTTTGTAGCACACAGACACTTTTGATCGAATGTGAGTCTAATGTATAACATGTGTCTGCCACCTGACATCACACTGACGCATGATTACATATTTTTTTCATTTTGTAGTAGATACATGTGATTACATTGAATTGTGTTACTTTTTCAAATTATTGGTGTCAAAGCGTCAATGTCCATGTCGTGTCCGGTGTCCATGCTTTATAGATTGTTACTGTAATATTGTTGTTATTATGTGAGAGGGGTCAAAGAGACTCTCTGAGTAACTTTAAGCTAAGTTACTTACCTACTGCGCTGCTATAGATGCTATTTAACAACACTGATTATTTTTCATATTATATTGATGATCAAGTCCACAAAATTTCATATAAATTTGAAATTTATAACCAAGTAATCTTGTGGTTTACATTTACTATGTTTTAAAACTTAAGAAGCTTACGATGCATTTTTGGTGAAGTAATTCAAATAGCTTTATCCACTTAATAAGATTTTATTTAGTAGTTGGATTGGTAAAGTTTAGTGTTTATATAGAGTTATTGAGCCAAATAACTTGGCTTAAAGGTACACTTAGAGTAACTTCATATCTCCTCTATTTTTATTATTTTCATCTATTTATGTTATTCAATCCAAATTTCTAATAAGTCATATCAGTCTTTGGTTTTATGGTGTTACTAGCTCATCATGTGAAACGTAGAAATAAATCTTGATGAATGAAGTACACGGACGGTTGAAATTTGACAATTAAGTAGTAGTACATCAGGGCATGGTCATTTTCTGCATAAATTTTAACTGTGCATTTCATATGCAAATAGATTTTCTTTCATAAGGACAATGCACATACTCTAGTATAATTTGTGTCATTTTGATTCTGAAGAGTGTGTAGTGTGTCTCATATTTTCACCCCTTGTTAATGCAACAATTTGCTCCTGCTGTCAAGCTTTTGTGAGCGTATACTATCTTTACTTTTTAGCTTCTCTGCATTATTGGAAGTTCATCTCTATGTTATGTTGTCTAGATCATATAGTTTGTTTTGAAGATATTGGTTCTGAAAATGTTGATGCTTGCTACTGTTTGGTAAGTATATTCAATTAGTCTCATTAGTAAATACTATTTCTGATGATGACAAGCCCATATCAATCTGATTTCTGAATCATAATTTGGGTCTCAGTGATTTTGTTTTTCTTTCTTTTATGTCCTCTTTTGAGGTAAACCAAAGAGTCATTATTGCAATTTGAAGGTATGGCGTGTACCCAAACACTAAACTCACCCCTAACACCAATGCTATGCCCAAATAATGATCTTCATCGAAGATATTTTTCCCTCACCGTCTTTTTTTTTTGCTGCTATGTTTTTTGTCATTTAGATAATGTGAAAAATTGAAATCTCTTGTCTGCCTTTTACAGCTGTTGTTCTCGGAAGAGGGCGAGTTGGAAAGTTACTCCATTCATTATGATCAATTTGGGAGATCAAAAGGAACAGCAGAAGTTGTGTTTACAAGGCAGTCTGAGGCTTTAGCAGCCCTCAAGAGGTACAACAATATGAAGCTCGATGGAAAGACATTACAAATTGAGCTTGTTGGAACAAGTTTGGTTACTCCTGCTGCTGCGCCTCTTGGACAAAGTAGCTTACTAGGAAAACCAAACGATGTCTTTGCAAGGTGCAAGATTCCAACTCCTGGTCTTACTGAGCTCTGGAACAAATTCGGTTACTCCTGATGATATACCGCTTGGTCGAAGTAGCTTACTAGGAAAGCCAAATGATGTGTTTGCAAGGTGTCAAATTCCGATTCCTGGATTCATGAGCTATGGAACAAGTTTGGTTACTCCTGCTGATATGCCTCTTGGTCGAAGTAGCTTACTTGGAAGACCAAATGATGTCTTTGTAAGGTGCGAAATTCTGATTCCTGATCGTATGAGCTCTTAGCTCTCTAAGTTTCATGTATCTAGTCTGATTTGTAAATTTATAAATTTGCAGTACCTTGTGTAACATCTAATAAACTTCAGTTAAATGTTGCATTTTGTTCCATGAAATCTCAAGTTCTGTTAATGTGTGTGTCATGGATAAGGTGTTAAACACATGTGGTTGAAATTAGTCACTAGTTTGATACTTTTTTTTTACAGGGAACAAAGAAAATTTGGAGGTAGCAGGTACAATAATAGCTCTGCACCAACACATGGCTATCTTCCAAGAAAGAAGGACCATACACGAAAAGCAAAACGCCAGATTCCAACGGTGTCTGCGAAAGATCTTGATGAAGACTTGGAGAGGTATCGCTTAGAGGCTATGAAGGAAAACAAAGGAAAAGGAAAGGGAAATCATGATTGATAGCTAGAATGATTCCTATTATATGAGTAAATAGGTCAGAAAAGTATTGGATAAAGGATTATGGTCATATGTTTGGGATTCTGATTTGCATGAGTTTACTTAACAAATATTAGTATGCCCTTTGTACATGTCATTTGAAACTTCAAAGTTTGGACAGATTTAATGTCTGTTTGGAAATTAATATCAACAAACATGCTATTAGTTGCCGAATTTGGTTCGAGCGCTTATCAAGTATATTTGGCCAGCTAAAGCCAATATGTTCGTTGCTTTTTACTTGTTTGTGACGGTTCAGCGCAGAAATGCAGATTCCAAAAGATCCATTGTTGCTTTTTACACTAGAAAATCAAAATTTCCATGACATATGTACTTGGATGGCGAATAATAATCCGTACCTGTTTGCCTCAGTTCAAAATAAATAGTTGAGTGTCCAGTTTATTGTTGTTAAAAAGTAAATTCGCCACTTTATTTACGGTTTGGCTGACCAATTAAAGAAACGTTGATAATGCTATCTTTCTGAAAAATTCTTCTTCACTCTCAGCCTTATCATGTGCATTTGGATTACTCAGTTGTGTATTCTGTGCATGCAGTAGTCTATGAAGCTGCAAAATGAAATTAATTAGAAAGGGGGATTTGATGAAATCAGTTGCGCGAAGAAACCTACTTGTTACTTAATTAACCCGTGAAACTGTTAATTTTGTTTTTTTACATACTTTTTTTAGAACTGTTTTTTTACATACTCTAATACAGTAATCACCACCCAGCTATGCATAACAGACTAACTTTCTGTCCCCCCCCAAAAAAAAAGTGACTAACTTTAGCTGAAAAATCCGTTGGACATGTCAGGGTAAACCTATCCTCCCAACCAAATTTATTGAAGAGAAATGGTGTGATCCACATATTTCTTTTATTTGGAGTGACTGTTAGCGAGATTGTTGAAAAGTGCTCTTAACAATCTTGATTGAACCGATCTTAAAAGTGCTAGCGTGAGTTAACTTCTGCTGAAAAATATATAGCGTGGGTTAACTCACGCTGAATTAAGGGAATGATCAATTTTGAAAGGGAGAAGAACAATATTTTGTTCTGTGAGTGACTTCTTTTTTACTGTTCAACTAACCAATTTTTTGGTTCTATCACAAGGATTTGGATTATTCAATAGTGTAAGTTGAGTCTCTGGAGCTGCAAAATGCAATTAATGTAAAATGAGGAATCACATGAAGTCAAAGTTTCGTCAATTGCACTAAAACACAAGTGAAGTTGTTAGTTTTAATCCAAATATAAATCAAAACTAATATTATCGTTAAAAGTATAGAAGGTCAATAATGTCCCAAAAAATTAGATAAACTAGCTTAGAGAGGAATGTATTGTGCGAAGGCCATCAGAAATTTGTGGAAGAGTAACACAATTTGATATGGGAATGTATTGTGGGAAGGCAATCAGAAATAATTTAGAGAGGAAAGATGATGCTTTATGAATGGAAGGCCTCTAGACTTTCCAAATGAAGTGGAAGACACCTTCGTCAACAGTCTTCTTCTCCAACAAAGGGAGGTGGTACCTGCAAAGGCGCTCCAACACTAAAGTTAGTAAGCGTCGTGGATATGTAAATTTTGGGGTAAAGTGTATGCATACATGGATGAAGACTATAACTTATGAACACCATAAGTTAGTAATCAATAAAGGAGAGAGAGAGAGAGAGAGAGAGAGAGAGAGAGAGAGAGAGAGAGAGAGAGAGAGTGAAATAAAATTTGTAATGTTGCGGAGGATATCTTAGTACATGAGTATATTTGACTCAGTACAAGAAGAAAAGTTAATTTAGGTTCGGTTGAGGATCAGAATGATTGTTATTTGCTTAAATATGAATATAATCTTCTTATGAGGGATATCTTACCCAATGCGACTTTCCACCTCAAAGGAGAATGGAACAATTGTGCAGAGTTCATACTCTGCCTAATACATGTCATCTTGGTGGATTTGTAGAGGGTGCATTCTAATGTGACAAAAATTAATTCAACACCATGTACAATGTCTAGTTACTTATCCACTGTGGGAAGTAGATGTGAGAGAAACATATTCTTTCACTATGAAAAAATCTGAAATTGTTGGATGGGTCAGGTTAATCATCTGTTGTGCAGTAACGTTTTTCTCACTTTAATTATGTTACTGACTTGCTCCTTGAGATCTGCAGGTTGGAGGATAAGAATATGGCAAGTCAGTAGAAGTTATGTTGTGGATCATATGGCAGGCACGAAACGAAACAACAAAGTACGAAACGAATCAAGCAGGACTGAGCAGATTGGGATGCAAGCTTTTAGACTGCATAAGGATTGGTTCAACCTCCAATAGAAGCAGTTGAACAACAACAATCCAGTCCAAATTCAACCACTTCTGAGGTGGGAACGGCCTGAACAAGGATGTCTTAAGTGCAACGTAGACGCGGGCCTTTTTTAGGAACAAGGCATAAGATCTACGGGCTATCGTGTTACGACGACCAAGGTTTTATAATGGCACATACACATTGGAGATATGCTAAAATGTCTACTATTGAAGGTGAAGCAACTGATCTGCTTGAAGCAATAAAGATGGCTATCAACATTCCGATTCGAGCACATAATGTGAGATTGATTCCCAAGTAGTAGCCGAGTCAATGTTCCCAAATTTAATAGCTTAATTTTAAGTATTGTTACTAGTTTGGCTTTAAATATAAACCGAGGTAACGCTTGTTAGCTAACAATCGAATATGGTTTGTCCACACTAGTAACCGTTATTTTGAGATTGCATCGAGTAATATTTGATTAAAGATGAGTTAATTTTCTTTCCTAAAAGAGAAAGTATTGTTATTTTTATTAGTCTAAATAAAACTTTCAAATAAAGTTATAAGGCTATTATAATCATTTTTGTAAGTTCAATTATTCCTCATTACAAATTACTCCTCATTATAAAGCTATTATAACCATTTACGAATTACTCCTCATTACAAAAATTGCTCTCGATAAACTATTTGGCTGGACAATAACAACCCCTAGGAAGTATTTCCTTGAAAGATGTAATTATATCCTATTTTAAACCATGTCTAGTATCTACACAATCTCTTTCCATTTATTGACAGAAGAAGTACGATTACAAGTGTGCTAGAACTACTCAGCAGTAGCCATCGACTTGAGCTAAAAATATCAGTTTCTAACTAGGGTCTACGTCGGTTTTATATCTTAATACAAGGAATAAATACGGGGTTGTTACGATGATATTGTTACACATATATTCCCATAATCAAATCATGAATAGATAATGTACACACTAATTTCTCACTACATGTTACAATTTTCGCAAAAATGGAATGGATCATAAAGGAAAAGAAAAATATTAAACCACACACTTTACATAAAACAAGGAAAGCAGCTAGGGATGCATCTAAAAGTAGACATCCCAGGATACCCCTTATCAAAGGATCTCCTTGTGACCTGTGATAAATATATATTAACAACTTGCAAAACTGAGTTCTATCTTTTCCCATGAAAGGTCCTGTATGCCAAGTAAAAATAAGCAAGCATAGAGGCAGCCTTCATAAACGAAAAACACGAAGGCCCGGTGGGAATCTAAATCTAAATCATGTACAAAAGAATCTTGTGGAGTTCTGCACATATTTTTCACGGAATATAATGCACACCAGCCAGCAACTGCAGGGACACAAACCGACCAAGTTAATAAATGTCATAACAAGCTATTCCTACCAAGCAAAACTCAAATAAGTTAGAGCTTTCTCTCTTTTTCTTTTTAAAGACATGAGTTTGTTAGATACAGAAATGCCTTGAATATCACAAAGTTTAGCTTGTCCACTTAGGCCGGTGTTAATTGTCTCAATTCAGCTCAAGACTAGGTTTCCAAGAAAGGATAAAACTTAGCTATAGTGTTATTGTCACTGTTCCTATTGTTCTCAATGAAAAAAATAGTATAACTATCCCTAATAAATATACGAAAGGGTGCACAAAAACTGCCATTTGAAAAGAAAAGACTGTGAGAGGAACATTAGGAAAATTTACAAGTTATGGCAGTACATCTAAGTTCAGTCCTTCAAGAAAATGCATGGCTTTTTTAGTTCTAACTTGTAAATATTCATGGATAGGCTTGCTTAGAAGTTGCAAGAGCCTTATTGGATTTCAAATGTGTCCCAACCAAAGCAAGATAGTAAGGGAGAGAGATGTGCATACCAGCAATAATCAGTAGCTGGGTCAAGATCAGGTGCATTCAAAATTATTCCTCAAAGAACTCTGCCTTCTCTCAGTTATTGTTGACAATAAATACACAGGAAAGATGAAGGCATGATGGCAGATAGGGCAAGCAGTATGTTGAGTTCTGTTAATTATTTTGGAATAATCAATCAATATTTTGAGCAGCCCGACTCCACTAGCTCTCATTCTCAGGCCCCACGTGTACCCTCCTTGGCCATGTTAAAAAATAAATCACAATTTTGTTTATGGAAGGAAACATGTCCTGGATATACGTGTTTCGAAATCTAAGCCAATTGAATGATGAAAAATCTTTCTTGAGAATCAATGGTGACGATTTGTCAAACCAACACACATCTCCAACTCCAAACAATATATCCCTCCAGAAAACCATACAACGAACATCACAAGTCAATTCCAAGATCATTTGCCAGTTGAATTATGCCACGCATTTGAAGGTATGGATTTTCCAATAGTTTTTCATTATTACTCTGCATTGCAAATGTAAAGCATAATTAAATAAATTAAGAGTTAATATTATATCACCAAAACTAAAACAAAAATATTAAGAAAATTGCAAAGGGAACAAAAATCTAGAGATTTGAAAGGAAGATTATTTTGATTTCAATAACACAACGGGTTCAGCCCTTCCCTGAACCCAACCCTATCAAGAGTTTTATACACCAGGTTGCATTTTTTAAACACAACAAAACGAACATCATAAACTCCAGAGTTTTTTCTTGACAGAACTCCATAGAGATATTAATAGTAAGATATAATATTCATGAAGTCAGAATTAATTTGTAAAGCTCATCACACCATATCTTCAAGTGTCAGAAGTTTCCCACATATGTAGACTTTCCTAGCACACTATTTTCTAATCTTAAGGAGGATTGTTTCAAGGTATAGAACTATGAGAAATACTAATTGTTATAAATAAAGAGCAGTGCAAAGTGCAAGAATACATTGTCGCCGATTATTTTCTTTCTCACATATGACATTTATACCCACCATGTATGATATGAATGACGGTTACTGGTCAAAAACAATTCTGTAACAGTTTCGTGATGTAGATTTCGTCATATATAGCGTACTCTTGTATTATATACCTAGGAATGATGTTCCTAAGAATCCGATCACCAAGAACAGTATTACCACACTATGTTTGATAAGTGCTTGATATTACTATAAACTATTAAAAATTTAGTAGTTTGAAAATTAAGAACAAATAAATAGAGGCTAGTGGAAAGTTATTGTTAGTTGTGTTCTTTATCCATGGGAATGAAAGATTCACACTCTCTAACATGGGAAAGTCAAATTGAGATGTTACATGTAACTAATATAAAAGATAGAATTTGAATATGAATCTTATCTAAATGGAAGATTAAAATGTTAATGCGAGGTTTCATTAAAGAACAGTACCTGTTGAGCTTTAACAACAAGATTCTGAAGCATGTGTTGATATTTCTCTGGCTTCTCTGTCATCATTCGCTGCAGCAATGCCAAATTATAACAAAATTAAAAAAAATGATATTTATTGCCCCAACACATTCAACACTACAAGTCAATTAAAATCCATGCCTTCAGAAGAAAAGCGGAAGAATAATATGCCACTCTTGAATCTGTGTCATCCAAAAGTTCCCTGCCAGATACAAGAAAACTCATGTTTTATATTTCAGTACGTAAAAGTAACAAAGAAGGGAGACAATTTTACAAAGAATACAGAAATTTTGGATCACCTGAAAAATTGTTCCTGGCCTACTTCCTGGAAAGCAACAGGATCTGCTGAGCATTTACCAATAAGAAGTAGGATAAGTATGGCCCGAATATCCGATGTGGCACCAGGCAGATTTCCTCTTCCTTTACTTCCAACAGAAACTCCCAAAGCAATATCATCTGTTGCTGCTCCTGCCAATTGAATGAGTGGCCAATATAGTAAGGCAGCAGGAACACGCGCGATTAATTGCATGGGGACAATAGCTCGTCCTTGGAGAAGAGCTGCCATTGATGCAGTCTCATGATCTGGATGGTAGTTATTAGGGTATCTAGGTCTTCTATTAGATTCTTCCTTGCGTTCATCCCAGCGGAAACTATCTTGTTTGAGGACATGATTATCAATGTCAGTTTTTTTGTTTACACTAGTGAGATTTAAATTTCTGTCGTGTTGCACATCATCACCAAACGGTAGAGCTGTAGCCGGAGGAACTCTTAGGCACAATTGAGAGAATAGTATGTCACACATCTGTTTAGAAATAGATAAAGTGTTGAGCAAAATAGGTAACAAATATGACAAACATTTAAACCAGCAGCATCCCAACTGTCATCCCAAATAGAACATTCTCTAAACATTCCTCCAAGGATTTGTGTTTACAATGATAATTCTGAAATAAGATTTCATCTATAACAAAACAAACACTTCAGCTACTTAAAGGTCTATGTGATTTCAGATTTTGTAGAAAGTAATTTCATTTATGATAACATACATGACAATTGAACTCATTTTATTACAATCTCATAGAAGACCATGCTCTATCATGAAGAGCAAAAATTTCTAACAGTTCCCCTAACAAACTCAGTTGGAAAACTGTGGTGTTTCTCTCTTTTGATGATAAGATAAAGAACATGCATAATTAAATGCTGCATTTTGTTACAACTACTGTTGCTTGCCATTCTTTTATACGCATTTAATGTTATGATATGAGGATATTTAGCAAAAGGGTATTTTGGATTCAGAATCGAGTACCTTCAGAATATTGATACGGTCTGTTTCATTTATCTGAAACGCCAGAGACAAAGCACTGCTCATTGTGTCAATTACTGCATTGGCTTTCTCAAGGTGCCAACCTTTCTTCCCATGCTCCAGATCTTTGCTGTTTGATAGCTGCATTTCATGCTCATCTAACAAAAATTTGAATCTCATAAGAAGCCTTTCAAGAACAAACAAAAATCCCCATCTAATGTAGTTGTTTTTGGACTTTAAAAGGCCACACATAAGTAAAATGGACAAAGGAATATTTGATGTATCCAAAGAATCTTGAGTTCCTGCTTGAGCGATTTTATGCTGGAAGTATTTGATACTTGACCATATATCTCCATCTCTTTCCTCACTAATCTCAGCAATAAGCAGATCACCTAACCAGATATACCCATTTTGACGGTATGAAATTCTTTCAGAGTGAAGAAGGGAATGTAAAGTCACCCATGAATGCTTTGCTTGCAAATCAATGCCATTTTGCAGAGCCGCACCATCCATATTTTCAGAAAACTTGTGAGATTTGGTTATCTGAATCATATGAGAGAATTCTTTGTCCAGATGAGTGAATGAACTTATTACGGTGTCAAACTTCTCTGCTACAATTTCCAGTAGCTGCAAAGATTTAAAAGAAACACGCAAGATATAATTGAATGTAAAGTTCAAAACAGGCTTAATTTAAGCCACAAATGCAAAAAATTACAACTCAAATAGAAAGTCACAACAACTTCCTGATTTTTAAACATTGGAGGTAATATTACCTCCAATGTTTATATTTGGACTAAGCAAAAGCAGCAAATTACTACTCAGTGAATTAGAGAGAACATTATGGTAGAGGCAGGTGCATCTCAGTAAGCATTGGAGGTAATATTAATGGAAAATAAGCCTATATTTGGACAAAGCAAAAGCAGCATTCATCCTAATACTACTCAGTCAATTAGAGAGAACATTATGGTAGAGGCAGGTGCATCTCAGTAAGCATTTTATAGCCTGGCCTCACTTCTAATCAGTTGTTTACACTTGCAGTCAATTGAAGAAAATCCCAAATACACAATGTTGAATGGTAGAAAAAATACATTTTGAATTTTGGTTTCAGCAAAAAAAAAATTCTAACTTCAAATAAGAAAATTTAATTAAAGATTCCATCCATTATTAAAAAATTACAATTACCTCAAAACCATCAATTCTTTGAAACATAGATAATTATGAAGGCAAATCCTTATTATTAATAATAGGAATAAAAATTATTGAAGAGTACCGATTGACAATAATAAATCAAGTGCAATCCATACAACTGAAAAATATTGCTGATGGAATTTGAAGTATGTACAAATTTCATATCATAAATTGTTTCTGTAGCAAGCCTTTCAGTTAGCTAAAGGTATTACATAAGGCTAGCTAGACAAAACCTTAAATAAATACTAGATGAACTCTCGCATTTTTCTGAAGGAACTACATAAGGCTATACACATAACATAACCATAAAAAGAATACTAGATGAACTCCTTTGCACATCTTCTCCAGGGTCCAAATGGTTAAATGTCCTTTACAAACCAAAATCCATGTTGGGATTCTTTTTTCTATATTTTACAAAGAAACCTATTGTGTTTTTGATGTTTACGAAACAATTTGAAGGTTCTCTTATGCCCACGCCAACTAAGATAATAAACATTCATCAAACTAGTGGAGAAGAGGGTGGGGGTATCAATACACAAGAGAAGGATATTGTCGACATACCGCATTTAGCCGTTCACTGTTAGGATATCTGGACAAAGTAGATGCAATTGATCTTCTCAAAATCTCCCCAATGCATTCTACTCCAAGTTTGACAGAAATATAAAATGCCTCAGCCGCATTTGCTTGAGCAAGTAGAGAAGCAATAGGTTGGATCTCATCATCACTGTATTCATTTACTCCTGTAGCTATACATTTTTCATTTATTTGATGGAGAATGTACTCAAAAAGCACCGAATACAGATTTTTCCTTTCTTCTCTTGAGTTTGCAAGGGAATACTGCACCAACATAGATAAAAATGGGGGAAGTCATGCAATTTGAAACTAAGCAACACTAAGAGTAGGATGCTGGTTCAGGATTTTATCTACAATTATACTATTCTGAATAATGGAAGGAAAGAAAAAAAACTAGAATTTTATCAATTAGATGATATGGAAAATTTATGTTGGGCACATTAAGCAAGCGCAAAAGTCATTAAAATTTGATGGAGAGCTTCAAAATCTTGAGATTAAGGGGCAATACGAAGTCTAAATATATAATGTCATGTATGATAAACATCAAGTTCATATATAGCAGTACTATATAATACAAAACAATATTATCAGTATTCACTCTTAAAGGGACAACAATGATACTGTAAAATGAACTCTATTGGAATTTGGAAGCATGTTAGAGAGTTAAAATATAGGCATACCTCAATGAAAATAAATTGAACTCCTCCAATCAGATCAAGTTGATCCACAAGAAACTTTGGTTTTCTAGAGACAGGCTCTGTAACTTCATCAGGAACTTCATAAAACATGTTGGTTAACATGGAAATCAGCTTGCAATGAACTAATTCTGCCCAGGAGTTCTGCCTGCTGGTTCTTATAAGTTGTTTCAGAACCTAAAGCAAATTGGGCGTAACTAAATTATACACAGATATCATAATTAATGACATGAGGCACACTGCCAATAGAAAATAAAACAGTGAACGAATGACTGCATATAAACCCAAGATAAAAAAGAGCAGGAATCACAAACTACTGTAGTAAGAACTTTTCATAAATGGAATGCATAAAACCACACAACTTAAACTATCCAGCCTTCTATTGAAGACTGGCAGTGTTTATAAATAAATGAAAACACAGTAGAGTATCAATAATTAGTTGGAACAATTTGTTAGTTAAGAGAACATCAAAGTTAAAGAGAAGGGTGAATTATAGAGAAACTGAAAGAGCTAGGATCCTCTCCATTTATGACCTTCTCCATTTCTTGATAGAAAAAAGGTTGGGACTCAACCGCCATCCATAATGAGATTGATAGTAATGAAATGCCCTACTTGCAATACTGTCTGTGGAAACATTTTTCGCAAAAGAATTATACACTTGCTCTAGTATTTCAGCTTTCGAAAGAGCTCACGTCCTCTTAATTTTAAGGCTTCTTTACACTTCTGGTTCCCCGAGTATCACGAGTGTGCAATTTTAGTTCTTTGGGTTCCATTTGCAGGAATTATATCCCCTGGGTATCCCAATTGTTACAATCAAGTCCCTCTGTCCATCAACACTCTAATTTTTAATGTCATGAGCCTACGTGGTCCATTTAGGTTTGTATTGGTACTAACTTAGGCCATCCTGGCAAGCTGATGTACCCAAAGAAGGCACCTCAGGCATGGTAATAGTTGGATTATAAGCTTTCCCAAAGAGCCTCTTCATCTTGTCACAACGATACTTTTTTGGCAAACATCAACTTGCCAAGTTGGCTTAATTTAGTTCCAACTTAGGTCCATGTTGGCTACGCGGGCTTCCGGATTACAAATTAAACAAGTAATAGTATACAAATTGCAACAATTGGTTGACGGATACCTTGAGACCTGATTTTGCACAATTGAAACTGGAGAACCAAAATTGCACAAACGTGGTACCTGAGGGAGCAAAAGTACAACTCTCTTGAAAAGGTTTTACTTGTGTTGTATTCAGAACAGAATAAATAGGCTCATACTTTTTCTTCTTTCCTTCCATATTTTTTTTTCTAGAAGTAAGAGGAACAATGTTAATTCTGATTCTTTTAATTATTTTGTTCAACAAATTCTCTCGCATCCCCATGCTTTCACGTTCTTAAACGTAAACTTTTTAGCAAGAGCAAACAAGGAAGCTCCCAATATTCACTAATCATTAAGCATCCTCTCTTTCCAGACACCCTGTCCAATATTACAAAAAGTGAAGCAAAAAACTTACCCTGCAGATTGCAGTACGAAACAAATAATAAGATTTCCATGAACACTGGTAGAGTGAAAAGTAGGAGAGGAATATTGTTTCTCACCCTTATGTCGAGTCCCTGTAAACGATTTCTCCTGATCTTTCCTCTATCGCAGACAAAATAAAGCAAACAGCTGAGTGCAGATGCCCAAACAGATTCTTCCTTTTCTTCAGTCTGTACAAAATAATTGATCACCGTAGAAGTGTAAGAAGTTAAGAGAACAGTGTGAATGAACCATTTCTAAGAAAATGTTGAAAGAATGACAACTAATTTTCTTGAGAATCATATGAAATAGATGATAAAAGTTTTTCTCAGTCCAACTAAGCAGAGTTCATCTTGATATGAGAATTCCATATAAGATACGAGACTGCAATCTTGTCTTGTATCCTTGTTATCAATCAATTGTCATCAACAGGTATCAATATATTGTGGAATGGAAAACAAAATATTGACACCTGTCAATCAGATGATCCCACCCAAGAAAAATCATTACATAACACAAGCAATAATCTATCTTGTTTAACAATTTATTTTTCTGATCAGTAATACCTGAACAAGTAGAAGCAGTATCTCATACAGAATATTTATAATCCATGGCTCAAATTTATCAATTGCAGAGACTGTGTCTGATTTGTTATGAGAATTTCCTTTTCTGCTATCTTGCATCATAACTTGAGTGTTGCTGTCATAGTAGGATTCTTGAGAATATTCTTCTTCAATAGTGGAAGCATCATCAACAATCATTGGTTCTAGGAGATGAGAATGAACCCCTAAATTTAGAATCAAATCGAAAGCGCGGATCCTGCAAGCTGTTTCAGAAGAACTAAGAATATCCTGAAAGATACATTTGAAATATAAATTAGTAAAAATAAAACAGATACGTATAGTTATAAAAAAAATATAAAAAAATGTGCTTTTTAATGTATCACCTCAAGCATAGAAAGAATGAGAGGAGCAGCTGTCTGAGAATCTAAAACATACCTACAGAACAATATTTTTATGACCATCATACACAATAAACTCACAGAACAACCCAACAACCATAGATAGGTGAAATAATAAAAAATGTTCAATCAAGTAGATGGACAGAAAGTTAATCTGTGGTGGAGGGATCCAGCACTTAACCTAATATAACTCCTGACATTAAAAAAATTCAATATTATCTTCCCCGTTTTAAAATACTATGTAATGATATCTCGGTATTGCTTGTTAGAATATAAGCTGTTAGTTATGCTGTTAGTCTTTTGGCTTTATTGTTAGAATTGTACAGCTGTATTATGCCACCTGTCCCTAAGTCCAAGTGACTATAAATACATGTATTTCCCTCTCATTCAGTAATAATAACAACATAACAGAATCAGTTTCAGATCTGTTTTCTCTCTCTTACTTTCTCTCTTCTCTCTCTTCTTCTTCAACCTTTCCTAACCGTTTTCATGGAATCAAGCTTCTAACATGGTATCTAGAGCTTTTTGATCCAGATCCATGGCTCCAGCTACGTCTTCTCCCTCTCTCTCTGATGCGCAGCGCGTAACTGCTGCTGCATCCAAAACTTTCAAACAAACCGTTTCAGTTAAGCTTGATGATACGAACTACCTTCAATGGAAGCAGCAAGTTGAAGGTGTTCTTCGTGGAACGAAGATGGTGAAATATGTGGTTTCACCTCAGATTCCACCTGTTTATCTCACAGATGCAGCGCGCGAAGCAGGAACAGAGAATCCTGCTTACACTGAATGGGAAGAGCAAGATTCCTTGCTCTGTACTTGGATTCTGTCAACGATTTCGCCTTCGCTTCTCTCGCGTTTCGTTCTTCTCCGTCACTCGTGGCAGGTTTGGGATGAAATCCATAGTTACTGCTTCACACAGATGAAAACGCGCTCGCGCCAACTCCGTTCTGAACTGAGATCCATTACGAAAGGCACGCGCACTGTTGCTGAGTTTATTGCTCGTATTCGCGCCATTTCTGAGTCTCTTGCTTCAATTAAAGATCCTGTTCCTCACAGGGACTTAATTGAAGTTGTTCTTGAAGCACTTCCTGAAGAATTTAATCCTATTGTTGCTAGCGCCAATGCCAAATCTGAGGTTATTTCACTAGATGAGCTTGAATCACAACTTCTTACTCAAGAATCTCGTAATGAAAAATTCAAGAAAGCTGCTGTAACTGAACCAGTTTCAGTTAATCTCACTGAAACTGGTAATGCTGAATCTCAACCTCAGGGTTCTGGTGCTCAGAATCAAGCTTATACTGATGGTACAGGGAACAATCAGTTTCCTAATTTTGGAGGACGCAATGGCCAGTTCAGAGGACGTGGTGGCCGTTCTGGTGGTAGATTCAGAGGACGTGGAGGACGTTTTGGTGGTAGACCTTATGTGCAGTGCCAAATATGCTCCAAGTCTGGTCATGATGCAAGCTATTGCCACTTCAGGTTCTCTGCTCCACAATCTGATTACTATAGTCCCTATCCCTATGGCTCATCAGGAGGATATGGAGCACCTCCAAATGTGTGGATGCAGCACCTTGCTCGTCCTCAGCATACTGGACAGTTTCTTAGGCCCTCTGCACAATCCCAGGCCAGTACTCCAAGAGGTTCTCCTGCACAAGCCTTTCTAACTGGTTCAGACTCACAAGCCTTCAACAATGTGTGGTACCCTGACTCAGGAGCAACTCACCATGTCACTCCTGATGCATCCAATCTCATGGACTCCATGTCCCTCTCAGGTTCTGATCAGGTCCATATTGGTAATGGACAAGGTTTGGCTATTACCTCTGTTGGTTCTTTGCATTTTCCCTCCCCTTTTCATCCACACACAACCTTAAAACTTAATAATCTTCTTCTTGTTCCCTCTATAACCAAAAACCTTGTTAGTGTGAGTCAGTTTGCTAGGGATAATGATGTTTACTTTGAGTTTCATCCTAATCATTGCTTTGTCAAATCCCAGGATTCTTCTAAGGTGCTCCTCAGGGGTATACTTGGACGTGATGGTCTCTATCAGTTTGAGCACACCAACTCTGTCAAGTCCACCACTCCAGTTTCTCCATCTTCCAATGTCAATACTGTTTGGAATAAAGTCCCAGCACAGGCTGCTAGTTTAAGTCCCAGTCATTTTCAGTGTAATAATGTTGAACATTTACCTAGTAGTTCAGCATATAGTCCTGTTAAGTCTTTTCCTTCCATGTATAGCATCTGGCATAGCAGACTTGGACACCCTAATCATGAGGTGCTCCAAAGCATTGTTAAACTTTGTAATATAAAATTACCAACTAAAGCCTTGTCAGATTTTTGTAATGCTTGCTGTCTTGGTAAAGTTCATAGGCTTCCTTCATTTGCCTCTCAAGTGACATATACTAAACCTCTTGAATTAATTTTCTGTGATCTTTGGGGACCTGCACCTGTTGAATCCTCATGTGGTTATACTTACTTTCTTACTTGTGTGGATGCTTATTCTAGATACACTTGGATTTATCCTTTAAAACTCAAATCCCACACACTCTCCACTTTTCAGAATTTTAAAACTATGATTGAATTACAGTTAAATCATAAAATCATTTCTGTTCAAACTGATGGAGGGGGTGAGTTTTTACCTTTCACAAAATATCTCAATGCCCTTGGTATTACTCACAGGTTCACTTGCCCACACACTCACCACCAAAATGGCTCAGTTGAGAGGAAACATAGACATATTGTTGAAACTGGCCTCACTCTTTTATCTCATGCACAACTACCCCTAAAATTTTGGGACCATGCCTTCCTCACTGCTACTTACCTTATAAATAGACTACCTACACCTGTTTTAGCCAACAAATCACCTTTCTTCTTACTTCACCTTCAATTCCCAGATTATAAGTTTCTCAAAAGCTTTGGTTGTGCATGCTTTCCTTTCCTCAAACCTTATAACTCTCATAAACTAGATTTTCATTCAAAAGAGTGTGTCTTCTTGGGATATTCCAACAGTCATAAAGGTTATAAGTGTTTAGATGCCTCAGGTAGGATTTTTATATCCAAAGATGTTGTGTTTAATGAAGTCAGATTTCCTTACTCTGACCTGTTCCCATCTCAAAAAGTGTGTTCTGTTCTACCAGATGGCCCTACCCTGTCCACTTTCCTTCCCACTTCTGTGTCTACAACATCTGCTGTGTCTCCTACTCTGAGTTCATCTCCTCCTCATGCCTCTTCCCTTGGGTCTGACTCTTTCTCTCCCACTGCACACAGCCCTCATACTCCCTCTGTCCATTCTCACCCCTCTGAGTCTCCTCCCAGAAACACTGCTATTCTAAATCCCTCTCCAATTACCATCTTACCTCCCTCTCCCTCTCCTACTTCTTCCCCTGATTCTGCAGCCAGCACTGCTACTCCTCAGTCTGCAGCCTCTGAGTCTCCACCTCCTGTCCCACATAAAATTCATCCCCTAAACACTCACACCATGAAAACAAGGGGTAAACATGGTATTGTGCAACCCAGACTTAATCCCACATTGCTTTTAACTCATGTTGAACCTACATCTTATAAAACTGCTATTCAAGATCCCAAGTGGCATTCAGCAATGCAAGCAGAATATGATGCATTACTTCAGAATCAGACCTGGTCTCTTGTCTCTCTTCCTCCAAACAGACAAGCCATTGGTTGTAAATGGGTGTTCAGGGTTAAGGAAAATCCAGATGGCAGTGTAAATAGGTACAAAGCACGTCTGGTGGCTAAAGGGTTTCATCAGCAAGCTGGTTTTGACTACAATGAGACCTTCTCTCCTGTAGTCAAACCTGTTACAGTAAGAACTGTTCTGACACTTGCTGCTACCTATCACTGGCCTCTTCAGCAATTGGATGTCAACAATGCATTCTTAAATGGCTTACTCACTGAAGAAGTCTATATGGTACAGCCTCCAGGATTTGAATCCTCTGATAAGAACCTTGTCTGCAGGCTGCACAAGGCTCTTTATGGACTAAAACAAGCTCCTAGGGCATGGTTTGAGAGGTTGAAATCAGCCTTGCTAAGCTTTGGGTTCAAATCAAGTAGGTGTGACCCTTCTCTATTTACTCTTCACACTCCCACCTACTGCATCTTCATACTGGTTTATGTTGATGACATTATCATCACTGGAAGCTCAAAACTGGCCATTGACAAGTTAGTCCACCAGCTTAACTCTGAGTTTTCTCTCAAGGACTTGGGCAAACTGGACTACTTCCTTGGGATAGAGGTGCATCACCTATCATCTGGGTCATTACTTCTCTCTCAAACAAAGTACATCAAGGACCTCCTACAAAAGGCTAATATGATTAATGCTAATAGCATGGCCTCTCCTATGGCATCTAGTACAAAGCTGTCTAAAGTTGGTTCCAGTGCTGTAGCTGATCCTACATTTTTCAGGTCTATTGTAGGGGCCTTACAATATGCCACCATAACAAGACCTGAAATATCCTATTCTGTGAATAAAGTTTGTCAGTTCTTGTCAGCCCCTCTTGAAGATCACTGGAAGGCAGTCAAGAGGATACTCAGATATCTGCAGGGTACTTTACATCATGGGCTGCTGATTACACCTGCTAGTGCTACTGATCCTATAGCAATCACTGGGTTTTGTGATGCTGACTGGGCTTCAGATCCTGATGATAGAAGAAGTACATCTGGGGCCTGCATCTTCCTAGGTCCCAATCTGATCTCTTGGTGGGCAAAGAAGCAGACTTTAGTAGCTAGGTCCAGTGCTGAAGCTGAATACAGGAGTCTTGCCCAAGCTTCTGCTGAAATCATCTGGATTCAGTCACTTCTCAAGGAATTGCAAATTAAAAGTAAAGTTCCTCATATTTTCTGTGATAACCTCAGTGCTGTTTCTCTTGCTCACAACCCTGTTCTTCACTCAAGAACCAAGCATATGGAGCTGGACATCTTCTTTGTCAGGGAAAAAGTCATCAGAAAGGAGCTGGTTGTTTCTCATGTGCCTGCTCAGGATCAGTGGGCAGATGTCTTGACTAAGCCACTGTCCACTGACAGATTTCTTTATCTTAGAAACAAACTGAGAGTATGTGACACCCTCAGTTTGAAGGGGGACTGTTAGAATATAAGCTGTTAGTTATGCTGTTAGTCTTTTGGCTTTATTGTTAGAATTATACAGCTGTATTATGCCACCTGTCCCTAAGTCCAAGTGACTATAAATACATGTATTTCCCTCTCATTCAGTAATAATAACAACATAACAGAATCAGTTTCAGATCTGTTTTCTCTCTCTTACTTTCTCTCTTCTCTCTCTTCTTCTTCAACCTTTCCTAACCGTTTTCATGGAATCAAGCTTCTAACATTGCTTTCATATAACACTATGTTAACAATAAATAATCTGGTGACCCAAGATATAATTAAACAGACATTATCAAAATACCAGTCAACAAATTATACACACACTCACGTGTATATATGTATGAATGACTATGTATATAGTGTGACCAATGCAATCATTTTGGTGTATAACACAGTGAATTTTATCTGTTTAGCCCATGAATCTATAGTTCACTATAGATCAAAACATTTGCAGTTCACACACCTCATTGCAACAGCTTCTAAACTGGCCTTCCTCAAATTGGTGCCAGATGCCAAGAACTTCTTGGCCGACTCTTCGAATATATGTTTATATTAATTTGGAACAGGGATGCCATCTTCAATAAAAATATTTACTAATCCTAAATTTTTGCTCGACTATTTCTTTTTGAAATAAGCAGTGGTCCGTCACCATTTTTTCATCAATGTTCAATATCAACCCCTCCTCTTTCCTCTGAAAAATTAATTTAACTCATCCTATTTTTAAAGTTGTCCGTAACTAAAAAAATTAAAATTTTAATCATGGGAATCAGCAATATATAGTAAAACTGAGAAAATGACATGACTTGGTGTAATCAAAGGATAACAAGAGATGATAAAAACAAAGACGACAATAATTAATTGAAACATACATGTCAATAACTAATTTAATAAGGACGCTAACAGCCACATCTGTCGATGGTTTTCCACTGCTATTGCCTAGTCTAGTTGACACTGTCATAACATTGGTGCTTGGGGAAGAAGCCTCGGAGCAAACTGCAGCAATAACTTCTTGTACCTCGGCAGGGTTTAATCGTAGAGGTTGTTGCTCACTGGTCAGCAAAAGAGATCATTTTGAGGTGTAAAATGACAAACACAAATATATCAATAATTAAAAACTATAGTACAATAAAGAAAAGTTGCAAGGTATTTTATAATCAACAAAGGATGCAATAAAAACCAGATTATAATAAACAAATATGTTGATAGGTATTTTATCCTGGGAATCACTTTAAGGAAACTTAGAAGCTTTAGAATCATGAGATCATTTGCTTGAAAAGCATTGCCCATCATTACATTAATGTATTTTTATCGTTAAAATTAAGAATCTATAGATATTCCTTTAATTGTACAACTTCCTAGATTGATTGTTACTACTCCTAGAGTATACAACTTCCTAGGCTAGTGCTTACTCATTAAGCATTCAATTAATTTATTGTAAAACAATTAGAAATACAAGGTGTGTGATCTCATTATAGACACAGAATTTACAGAGCTTACATATTTTTTACACGTATTATAGTTTCTCTAATTGAATGATGAGAACAATTTGGAATCCAAATAGCAAGGCAATTATGGCAATTGAAATTCTGAAATGTAAGATTGACGACAAAGCCTGTGTAATGGTTGCAAAAATTTGCTATCAAATTCCTTTGAAGTATCTCAAGTGAACATGTTCAATACCTGTAATGGCGATACTGGAAAAGCTGTCGAGCTCGGGGACGAAATGTAATCACGGGATAATCCTCCCTGGAGAAATAGCAATGTTCAGAACAGCAAATCAAATTATGAAAAGCCTTCAACAAGCCAAAGTGGTAAAAAAAAATATTCAAACTTTTAGTCGGCCTTGTGAGGAAAAAAAATAATAGTGACTCAAGTTATACGAGAACATGCCATATCTGACGAGAGCCTGCTTTTTTGCGTTTAGATGCTGTTATTGCTCTCAGGTGGCAACGAGCAGAGACGGAATTTGTAATTGGTGTTACAGGAGAAGACTGCAACAGCTGATCCAGGTAAGGCATATCATCAGTTCCAAAAAATTTCCATGGTTTCCCCTTCATCTTAGATTCGATATCTCCTACAAGTAAAGCTGCTGCACCTACTTCTAAGAAACTACTATGTGATGTCATATACTGACCACGATCACTGCATAAATCATGTTAAATAATAGAGTCAATTTTTTATGCACTATAAGAGATAACCCAAGAGACCCAAACCAAAACCAAGTATGGAATGCAAGTTTGGATGAGCTCATGTTGAGACCACAATAGCTTTTCTTTAATTTCTGGCAGCTTCCATAGTCGGCTTTAAAAAAAAAACAATTATTTTCTCAAAATAAGCTGTGAATAAAATGCTGAAAGAATATTTACCTTTCAGTCCCAACAGATGACGACTGTGGTTGCTCAAGCCAGCGCCATTTCAGAACATCATGGGCAATAAACCTTAGTTCATCATGTTCATCACCTTTTTCACGTTTTAAGGACTTTGAGACAGATAGCACAGTTGAATTTTTCTTTAATGTTTCTGGAACACTTGCAGGACTTAGCGTTTCTGGAACACTAGCAGGACTAAGTTGGGAATTGAAAGATTTACTCAGCAAAGATGACAATGTTGGCAGTGATTTTCCCGATGAAGATGATGGTCCAGTAAATGAAGCTGGTTGAAAAAGCCGTTTGGGAATGTGTCGAGCCACTAGGGAACGCACATAACTCAATGACTTCACATGTGCCTCAGAAGCAACACTAGATACAAGTAAAGGAGATGGAGTTGTGGATAAACCAGATTGACGATTCAGAGATTCCGACCATGGCTGATTTGGGTTAATAACACATTCAGCAATTACGGCTGAACAAAAACGATCTATCTGAAATAATGTTTCCTCGCTCGGTTTGTACCTGTATTAATCAACAAGCTTGGAACACTAAATAATGGCAAAATAGCAACAAAACAAGATGTACAATATGATATCATACAAGGAAAGATAACCAGCTGCATATTCCATACATTTAATGAATCTAAGTAAAATGCAATCAATTAACAAATCAATAGATAGAAGAACCTTCAAATAGAAAACAAACTAGCACAATACTATAAGAACTCGCCGACCTATTCCCTTTACCCATGAGAATAAAGAAGGGTTGTATATGTTTTTGGAAACATGACCTGACTGTCTTCTTTTTACTCAGTTTCAATTTTTTTGGATTTCTATTCAGAATATGGCATTTTATGGTTCACTTTTGTAGTTCTTTCTATTCTATATTTTATCCCAAAAAAAACGTAAGTGATGTTACTAAATAAATTTCAACAATTCCCACACATCTTGAGCAATAAAAGTTGTTGGTACTGGTTTGGAGTACAGAAGAAAATAGTTTTTATTGCTACAAAACCTATTATATTTAAGGTATTTGTGATACCTAGCTCTCCCCTATCATAAATTCATTTCTAAAACCAAAGATAACCTTCTTTAGTCTCTCCTTCACATTATTTATAGCCTGTGAGTTCACTCTTTAACTAACTATTGAACTAACCAACTATTCCAACTGAAGGTTTATCTATCAGAGAGACCATGGACATTTAGATTTCAATATTATAGTAACATGCCAATCTATGAAATGAGGATGGAAAAGAGATAGATAATGCTCAGATAAAAATTTGAGAAAATACTGAACATCTACGTTTTCAAAAAACTGGTAACATACCTTAAAAGATACCGCTTTAATAGTGCCACACACCTTGCAACTACTGCAGGACTGGTGAAAATAGTGTCAATGTCAGAAAAGCAGAACTATGAAATGGTTAACATAATACTGACAAGCTAAAGCAATAAAAAGAGGACACAATAATTGAGGTATCTAACTAAACTAAACTCTCTGCATATGTAGCCGTATATATGGCTAAAATCAACTAGTCCTACTCAAAGGTACCAAAGCTCCTTCCAGTTCCACTCTGGAAAACATAACAGACTCGTGCTCGAAGCTCCAATCCTCTAGAGTTTGGTCACTAAAAAAAAAGAGCGAATGAAAAGCCTGGTAACTATGGTCCTTGGCTGGACGTGGAAAAAAGTACGAGAAGTGGCATAAAGGCTGAAAGTTTACGTGTTTTCTTGGTGAAAAAGAAAGTTTCCGCCTCTGCTCTAAATCTGCTTTTAGCTAGTACGCTTTCTAAGAATGGGAACTAAAGGTTCAAGTTCAGCCTCCTGAGGTCTTAAACACCAGGACTAACCTAGAGAAGACCAATGGAGTCATTAGTTGATGAAAGTGCCGCCCAAACTATGGGAATTCAACCTTCACAGAAATCCAAGAGCAATTTCCTAACTTTCACCTATAGGACAACGTGAGACTGGAAATTGCTGGATGGGACTAGTAATGCTATAAAAAAACAATTAAATGAGTGCATTATACATAGAAAAGTGTTAAAACTTCCTGTACATGTAGCAGGAGGGATGCACAGAGTGAGGTTCAGTTGGTTATAGGAGAGGATACAAGATTAAAAGGAAGAAATAAGGAGACAAGCCAAGACTGGATTGAGGGAGATTGGAGTGAGGAATCAAGGCTTTTTGAAAGCCTTGGGTTATCTATGTTTGATTTTAATTTTTCAGTTTGTCTTCTCTGTAATTTTCTGTTGCCGTACTGATATTAGTAACAGAGGTCATATTAATACAAACTATATATTAACATCTTATTCTTGCATACATTCTATCAAGGTCTTAAAATCACAATAGCACCTCAAATTTCAAAATATGACAGCATCCAATTCCACAGACACAAATAGATACACTAGATTCTAATCCCACATACACAAATAGATGCACTAGATTCTAATCCCAGACACATAAAAGGTTCTCAGAGATTGATTAGTACACACTACAGATCTAAAATATAAGGATGCACTCTGCATGCTTCATCCAACATTATTAGTTCACTAAGTGCATGACATTGACTGAAGTATACTGCAAATTGATATTACAGCAATGGTCTTAAAGCCATCTGAATGGTATCACCAACTACACCATGTCATGAAATAAGTTGGGAAATGCTAACAAGTGCCCTTGGGGCACTTGTTATGTATTCAACACATTGAAACTTAAAAAATGAACTTTTTCTACATAAGATTTATAAATCATTTCGTCTTTTGAATCCTTAACAAGTGTCCTTAGGGCACTTGTTAGCATAACCCTATAATTAACAATTACCTGCGCTCCCTCTCTGCAATAGTATGTTCCAGAATTGCACTATAAGCCATGTCTGTGGTTGTAGGGCCTTTCAAATAGTCCTGCAATCACATATTTAAGCCATAAAATAAAATTGGTAAAGCTGAGACTTTGGTCACTGAGCATCAAAATCAAATATCATGGCATCATAATTGCAACCAATTCAAACTTTGGCCATGGTAAACCATAGATAATTACAGGTATGACGGCATTAAAATGGGGCTGTATTATAAGATACACTAGTTATATTGCAGATAGTAAGGAATCCCTAAAAGATGAAGCTAGTGCTTGCATATTCAGCCCATATGTAGAAATACTTGATCAACTACGGACAACTAACATATTTGTCCCCTACAAGATATGCTAGTTAGAAATCACTGTATGCAGATGATATATTAATAATTAAAGCTACATTTACTCTAAAAGTTATGCCATGAACACGTATATGAAATCTTCCCCTAAAAGTATTGATGCACAGACTGCACCATGATTTATAAACAAAAATAAGAAATACTCGTTTAATTTAGACAGCACTTCTAAAATTTCTAGCACCTGTATGCATCATCATTCCATTTAATATTAGTAACTTATAATTTATAAACAAAAACAAACCAAAGGAAAAACTCTCTGTTTCGAAAGAGCCTACGAGCAAAACTCACACATACCAAGTGTTGATAAGTGGGGAGTTGCGGGTTTGAACCCATCCCCAGCATAGCAAATGTCCCTGCAGCTACCAGCTTAGCTGTAGCTGTACTTACGGGTCGGAAAAATTCTTAATCACACAAAGTAAACAAGAAACTATTACATTAATTAAGAAACCACGCCGTGAATCCATCTCAGACTAAACTTAAAAATTAAAAGATGAGACTAGCAGCAAATTAAGTTTCAGAACTTCCAACAAGGGGTTGCTATTGTGTACCCTCGTGAAGGATTTTATAAAGGAAAGTTTGCAACATCATAGTTTACGATGTGTGTGATTAAGGCCACATTTGTCGGCTCTCTGCAATATAAAAACCGCGACCACGGCCGTTATTGCAACTTAAAAGCCTGCCCTCACGAATATACGACATTAAGCCAGCTTGAGTAGTGAAGCATTTATTGAATACACTAACTTTACAATGAATGTTTAAAAACATAATTAAATATATAAAACCTAGAATAGAATCCTTAAATGTTATAAAGAAATGTTTGCAACATCGGTGTCTTTTTTTAAGCGGCAAATGTTATTATTCTTAATTCTTAATGCTCCCTCCGGTCTCCATTATAACCAACATTTCACTTTTTAGATTCATTGAATAACTGATGTATTCGGTTCGATCTATATCACTGACCAGATACATTATTTATTCAATGAACCTAAAAAGTGATTTTTTTTGCTTATAATTGAGACAGGAGGGAGTATTATGTTGTGGTTGAACCAAACTCAAAACCTCCTTATCACTCTACTCCTTAACTCCTCACCCCAACCACCAAGCCAACCTTATCACTCGGCAACATTGTAGTTTACGATGTTCATCGCAATTGAGGCCGCATTAGCCACAATTGTCAGCTCTCCGCAATATCATACACCACAACAGCGGCCGTTACCGCAACTTAAAAGCCTGACCATACAAATATACGACATTAAACCAGATTTGGTTGCGAAGCATTTACTGAATACACTAATTTTACAATGAATATTTAAAAACACTATTAAATATAAGACCTAAAATCCATAAATGGTTGACAAGTACACACACTGAGTAGTATCATTGAGTAACGCCTACTCAAAACAAGTTCATCTAAAAAACCATATCACATTAAGACAAGACTATCACAAACTTAAGTTTCAGAACTTCCAACAAAGTCGCTATGGTTAACACATCTTAGAAATCGTGGTTGAGCCTAACACAACCCCACAAAACCGGCTTGTGAGGTGAGGATTGCCCCCACTTATAAACATATTGTCAGGCCATCTCCTTATCCGATGTGGGACTCTTAACACACCCCCGCACAACCAGCACTATTGGGCTTGGTTCGTGGACATAAATGGTGGGTGGCCCGATAGCGGAAACCTGATAGCAGGTGGCTCAATGGATCTTGAAGAGGCTCTGATACCATCTTAGAAATCGTGGATTGAGCCTAACACAACCCCACAAAACCGGCTTGTGAGGTGAGGATTGCCCCCACTTATAAACATATTGTCAGGCAATCTCCTATCCGATGTGGGACTCTTAACATCCATGTGAAAAGGAACAAGAGATTCTCTGAATGTGCTTGAGTGAGTTAAAAGCACTCAGCCACCATGGTGTTTATATACACTTCATAATTAATTACATGTTATGTTTACAAGGATTAATAAATGTAGGTCCAACTTCCTAAATGCATGAACATGAACCTAAAGACTTAAATGCTCCTATTTACAATGAATTGTACTATTTCCAACACTCCCCCTCAAGCTGGTGAATAGGTATTCTCCATTCCCAGCTTGGATACAATTCGTTCAAAATTTGAGCTATTCAATCCTTTAGTGAGAATATCCGCAAGTTGCCCTTGAGAGGACACATATGGCGTGCAAATCAGCCCACTATCAAGCTTCTCCTTAATGAAGTGTCTATCAACCTCAATATGCTTACTTCGATCATGTTGAACTAGATTATGTGCTATGCTGATAGCTGACTTGTTATCACAGTAGAGCTTCATAGGTCCTTCCCATTTGATTTTCAAATCATCCTAAAATAATTTTGAGCCAAACTAGTTCACAAATGCCTTGTGCCATGGCTCGAAATTCGGCTTTAGCACTAGAACATGCTACTACATTTTGCTTTTTACTCCTCCAAGACACAAGATTTCCTACAAGAAAGGTACAATACCCTGTAGTGGATCTCCTATCAATAACTGAACCTGCATAGTCTGCATCAGTGTAGGCCTCAAGAGTTGTATTTCCATTTCTTTTGAACAAAATTCCTCTTCCTGGAGTTCCCTTGAGATATTGCAGAATTCTATGAGCTGCCTGTAAATGGATCTCTTTCGGGCAGTGCATGAACTGACTAACCATACTTATAGCATATGCAATATCTGGTCTAGTGTGAGATAAGTAAATTAATCTCCCAACTAGACGTTGATACATTTCTTTATCTACTGCAACATCTTCTTCTGTGTTGCCCAATTTAAGATTTGGATCCATAGGAGTGCTCGCAGGTTTACATGTTGTTTTCCCTGCCTCCTTGAGTTAATCTGTAATGTATTTTTGCTGAGATATAAAAATGCCTTTTCAAGAATGTGCCACCTCGATTCCCAGAAAGTACTTCAGCTTTCCAAGAGTTTTTATTTCAAACTCTCTAGCTAAACATTGACTCAAGATTTGTTGCTCCTTCCAATCATCTCCAGTCATTATGATGTCATCCACATATACTAACAGAATTGTTACTCCCCCTTCTGGCGAGTGTTTGATGAACAAGGTATGATCCCCTTGACTTTGCTTGTACCCGAAAGATGTCATAACCTTAGTGAATCTTCCAAACCATATCCGAGGTGATTGTTTCAAGCCATATAATGCCTTTTTCAACCTACATACTGTATTGACTGGTACATTTTTATCATACCCTGGTGGTACCTGCATATAAATTTCCTCCTCAAGTTCCCCATGTAAGAAGGCATTCTTCACATCAAATTGTTGTAAATTCCAACCATAGTTAGTAGCAAGTGACAAAATTACCCTGACTGTATTCATCTTCGCAACTGGAGCAAATGTCTCAGAATAGTCAATTCCATAGGTTTGTGTAAACCCTTTGGCAACCAGTCTGGCTTTATATCTTTCAATTGATCCATTAGCCTTGTATTTTACTGTGAACACCCATTTGCATCCAACTGGCTTCTTCCCATCTGGTAAAGTCACCAACTCCCAAGTTCTATTCTTCTTCAATGCGTCCATCTCGATATTCATGGCTTGCTTCCATTTTTCATCAGATAATGCCTCAGAAACACTAGTAGGTATGGAAGTAGCATTTAGGATTGTAAGGAAGGCTCTATGGGTAGGTGAGAATCTTTGAAAAGAAAGATAGTTTGTGTTGAAATTTGGGGCCTAACTCATCCTTACAAAACCGGCTTGTAAGGTGAGGAGTGCCTCCTCTTTATAAACTCTGATCAAGCTTCCTATCTAACCGATGTGGGACTAAATCCACCCCCTCAAAGACAAGCCAACATAAGGCAACTAGGGGCAGATCGCAATTAAGGTGGGATTACCAACACACCCCCTCATGCTCGGGGCGGGATTTCCAACACACCCCCTCACGCTCAGGCCTAATGGGCAGGAAGCGTGGCAATGCGGAATCCCGACAACGGTAGATCTTGGATAGGCTCTGATACCATGTTGAAATTTGGGGCCTAACTCATCCTTACAAAACCGGCTTGTAAGGTGAGGAGTGTCTCCTCTTTATAAACTCTGATCAAGCTTCCTATCTAACCGATGTGGGACTAAATCCACCCCCTCAAAGACAAGCCAACATAAGGCAACTAGGGGCAGATCGCAATTAAAGTGGGATTACCAACACACCCCCTCATGCTCGGGGCGGGATTTCCAACAGTTTGAAAGGGGATATAAAGGTTGTTTGGTGCATTTTCTGGTTCCTTTTCTAGTGGCGATTGGAAGGTCCAGGTTATCATATGTTGTTTCATTCATCGTTTCATCTTGTAATTCAAAAGAATTAATTACTTCATTCGAAGGAGTCGAGTCAAGCTCTAGAACTTGTGTCGATTCAGGAATGGCTTTTGCTTTTCTCGTGTAAGCCAAATTCTTTCCATATCTTACATCCACTTCAGGTTCAAGTTCAGCTACAGGAGAATTTGATTGATTTGACTCAATTCCTAGTTCTTCAGCCTCATGGATCTGGTACAAGTCTGTTTGACTCAAGACTAGAAATATTAGGTCTATTTGACTCGAAATCGGAAAGATTAGGCGTATTTGACTCAAGACCTGGGTAGCAGACACATTTGACTTAATACCAGAAAGATTGAGTCTATTTGACTCGAGACCAGGAAGATCGAGTGTTTCAAGCTTATCTTCCTTAAAATTCTCCCCCTGAAGATAAGGTTGAGTGAAGTATGGTTCCTCCTCATGAAAGGTTACATCCCGCGACACAAAAAACTTTTTAGATGGAGGATGGAAACACTTGTATCCCTTTTGAGTAGAGGAATACCCAACAAAAACACATCTTAGGGCTCTAGGATCGAGTTTTTTCCTGTCTTGACTATGAACATGGACAAATGAGACACATCCAAAGATTCGAGGTTTAAGATTACTGTTTGCTGACAAATTTGGATAGAAGGAAGAAAGAACATTCATTGGACTCTTGAACCCCAACACTAGAGAGGGTAGTCGATTAATAAGATATGTGCTAGTGAGAACAGCCTCCCCCCAGAAATTTTTGGGAACATTTTGATGAAACAACAGTGCTCGGGTTTTGTCTAATAGATGCCCATTTTTCCTTTCTGCTGATTCCATTTTGTTGCGGTGTTTTAACACAAGAAGACTCGTGGATAATTCCCTCCTTTTGACAAAAAGAATTAAGAACATGATTGAAGCTACTCTTTTCCATTATCAGACCTAAGCCTTTTGATGTTTACTCCAAATTGATTTTTAATCATGTAGAAAAAATTTGGGAAAACAGTACTGACGTCAGACTTGATTTTGAGTAAAAACACCCAAGTAACCCGGGTACAATCATCTATAAAAGTCGCAAACCACCTAGCACCAGTTACATTTGGAACGGTAGAGGGACCCCAAACATCTGAATGAACAAGATAGAAGGGGGAAGAACTTCTTTTGTTGTTTAATGTAAAAGGTAGACGCTAGTGTTTAGCGAACTCGCACACATCACAATGAAGACTTCCAACATCTACGTTAGTGAATAAAGACGGAAACAAGACTTTAATGACTCCGAAAGAAGGATGACCCAATCGACAATGAAAAATAAATATTTTTTCCTTTTTAGAGAGTACCGACTCTAACATGAATGAGCGAGACAAGTTGATTTTTGTACACTGACCTGGTTCTTCAAGATAGTAAAGGCCATTCCTTTCTCTAGCACGTCCAATCGTCTTTCCCGACTCCTTGTCTTGAAATACACAACAATCATTCTGGAAAGTCACACTACATGATAAATCATTTGTAAGTTTTTGTATGGAGACAAGGTTCATGGATAGTTTTGGAACATGGAGGACCCTTTTTAAGGTTATAAAATGGTTTATTTGGATATCTCCAATGCCAGCTACAGTTACAAGAGTACCAGCTGCAGTAGCAATTTTCTTGTTACTGGGACAAGGGGAATATGTGGAGAACAGTTTAGATGAGGGTGTCATGTGGTCTGTGGCTTCTGAATCTAATATCCAGGATAGGCTAGAAGGTGATTCTGAGACATTAAATCCAAATGAAAGTGGAAGCTTACCTGAATACGCTACACCGCAATTACCTGAAGATTTTTCCATACTGTTGGTCATAAAGGAACCAGAAAATGCAAAGACAGCGGCTGGTACAAAGCTGCAGCAAAGGTGGCAGGAAACTGTACCAACGGCTTCTGGAAAGTGTATGTGACAGTGGTTAACTTGAAGAACTTGACAGCACGTAGTGCCCAGTCAAGATTTGAGGTTGCTGACAGCAGAAATTGTCCAGTCAGATTTGAGGTTACTGACAGCAGAAAATCCCAAGCAGATTTTCTCGAGAATTATCAGCGGAAGTAGAGTCTCCTAGATCAGGAGCTCTGATACTATGTGAAAAGGAACAAGAGATTCTCTGAATGTGCTTGAGTGAGTTAAAAGCACTCAGCCACCATGGTGTTTATATACACTTCATAATTAATTACATGTTATGTTTACAAGGATTAATAAATGTAGGTCCAACTTCCTAAATGCATGAACATGAACCTAAAGACTTAAATGCTCCTATTTACAATGAATTGTACTATTTCCAACAACACATGTGCAAGGTTTTAAAGAACGGTTCGCAACATAGTTTTTTTTAAACAGAAAATGTCAGTATTGTTAATATTATGTTGTGGGTGGCTCTCAACCTCCTTATCACTCCACTTCTTAACTCCTCACTCCCAACCACCAAGCAAACCTTATCACTCCGCAACATCATAGTTTATGATGCACGACCGCGATTGAGGCCACATCACCCACATTTAACCGCGGTTCTCCGCAATATCAAAAACCCCGACAGAAACTGTTACAACAACTTAAAAGCCTGCCCGTACAAATATACGGCATTAAACCAGTTTAAGTCGTGAAGCATTTATTGAATACGCTAATTTTCCAATGAATGTTATAAAAACACTATTAAATATAAAACCATCCTTCTTGACAAAAAACCTTAAATGCTTGTACATACATGAGTAAGTAGTACCATTGAGTAACGCCTCGTCCAAACAAGTTCATTAAAACAAACCATATCACATTAAGACGAGACTAGCAGAAAAATTAAGTTTCAGATTTCCAACAGGGAGTCGCTATGGTGTACCCAAGCGAAAGGTTTCAAATAGTGGTCTGCAAAATCATAGTTTTTTTTTTTAAAACGGAAAATGTTATATTGTTAATAATATGTTGTGGGTGGGAACTGAACTCTCGACATCCTTATCACTCCACTCTTTAACTTCTCACCCCAACCACCAAGCCAACCTTGTCACTCGTCAACATCTTAAATTATGATGCGTGACCGGGATTGAGGCCACATTTATCGGCTCCCCGCAATACCGAAAATCGTGATTGAGGCCAACCTTCTCACCCCAACCACCAAGCCAACCTTATCACTCATCAACGTCTTAAATTATGATGCGTGACTGGGATTGAGGCCACATTTGTCGGCTCCCTGCAACAGAGGCCGTTACCACAACTTTAAAGCTTGCCCACGTGAATATACAATTAAACAAATTTTGGTTGCGAAGCATTTATTGAATACACTAATTTTACAAATGAATGCTTAAAATTAAAAACACTATTAAATATAAAATCTAGAACCCTTAAATGCTTGATAATCACATTACATAGACTAAGTAGTGTCATTGAGTAACACCTCTTCCAAACAAGTTCATTAAAACAAACCATTCTCAACCATAAAGCTATTATTTCACCAAATTAATATATATATATATATATATATATATATATTAATATTTTTGTAGCAAACAAACTAGGACATAATCGCATTGCCATAAAAAAAATCATAAACATAATAATAACAAAAAAATTAAAAATAAATAAATAAATAGGACCTGATTCGGTGATTTTTCTTCATTTATATGATACGTCAGCATTCGCATTGTAATAGAAAAATTCATAATCATACTAATAATAACAAAAAATTAAAAATAAATAAAAGATAAATAGGACCAGAATTTTCTTCAACTATATGATATGAAATTATGATGAATTTCAATTTCTACTAACACTACTGAAAATAAGCTAAGTCGCAATCGCATTGTCATAAACAAATCATAATCATAATAATAACAAAAAATTAAGAAAAAACAAAAAAAAAACCCAAATTGGACATGATTCAGTGATTTTTATTCAACTATGTGATATCAAATTACGAATTTCAATTTCAATTTCTACTAACACTAATGAAAAATAATCAAATCGAAAGCGAAGAGGAGGAAGAAGAAGCGTAATACCCGAAGAATTCTGGAAGGTTCATTAGCGGCGGCGGAGGAAGGAGAAGAGAGGCAATCAGCGACGGCGCGACGTAAGGGTTCCGGCAACTTCTTCACCGACGAAGATCTCAACCTAGAAACGGCGCCGATTAACTGCGGCGGAGTGAAAGACATTGGATTCGATTCCATTCGGGTCGGGTGGAAAAACAGTTATAACAACAAATGAATCTGAAAAATGAAAAATCGCATATATATAACAAAGTTTCGAAGTGTTTCTTCTTCTTCTACATTTGAAAATTATGCGAATTGCGATTTTGCGTTTGCGTGCGTTAATTTGAGATTTGAGAGTGAATGAAAAAAGGGGAAAATTTTTTTTTTTTTTGTTAATTAAAAGTTACAAAGTTGAATGTTATTTTTTTTTTGTTTCAAATGTGTGTGTTGTAATAGCTGGCTGTACCTTACGTAATGTAACGCAGTGAATGAACTTAGCTGGCATGCGCTAAACTTTATAAATAATCATTCATCGTATTACATTACATTACATCATCAATATATATGGTAATATTAATCAATTTATAAATGGATTAGATTAGTTTCCACTTTAATGAGGGTAATTTAGGTAATACAACTCGTGTTTATTCTCTTATTAGATTTCCGCTAGACTTTCCACCCGTACTACCGCACACGGATCATATAAAATGCAAAAATAATGGACAAAAGCAAAATTATATCGTATAGTCGCATTTTAATATTAAAATGTCACAACTTTAAAGACAACAATAATTTAAGTTTGATGTGTCTACACATTTCGAAAAATTTCTTTAAACACTACATTAGAAGTATTATCAATGCAAACACCGTATTTATATATCAGCAAAATTTTCTGACCATTTCTTAAGGTAACTCTTGATATTGCTGCATAAAGTTGACCATGCAAGAACATTGGTTGTGGAAGGTATATGCCAACTTGTTTTAGTGACTACCCTCGACTTTTGTTAATATTCATTGCAAAACACACAAATATAGGAAACTGTCTACGTTGATATTTAAAAGGAATCCTTGTATCATATGGTGTCAATGATAGCCTGGGTATATACATCTTCTCCCCAATGTTGCTTCCTATGTGATGCATGCGTCATACCGGCTGTTATATACACTAATAATGTATGCGATAATAATAAATAAAATGTCAAGTAAGTCATATGATAAAAAAAAAAAAGATCGACGTTAAACATATAATCATTACATTCATATTTTTGGACAACCGTACAAATATATGTAGTTACTATAAATTACGAAATACTTCTTTGAATTCAACATTCGACGTATATTATCTTCATCTTTTTCATCGGTTATCAATCTTTTCAACTTTTATCTTAAAGTAACTCTTAAAATCGCAATGTATAATTGATTATATGAAAACATAATCGTGGGCAGATATATCCCAATGTATTTAAGAAACTGTGCATGACTCTTGTCAATAGTCATTACAAATGAATTATATTTATATGGTCTAAACAATGTAGTTTATGATTGAGAATAAATGCAGAGTATCAAGTATCCATAATAGTGCAATTAGTTATCAGGCGTGCAAGTGTAACGGTTGTGTAATTAATTATCAGGCATGCAAGTGTAATGATTGTGTTAAACAGACTTGTGAATTGGAATTGGTGTCGCTCGTATTCCCTATGGAATGGAAGATTTCACTATCAAAGAAGTTTAAAGTCGGATCACACTATTCTATAAAAATGTTGTTGATGATATATTGAGAATATGTGCAAGCATTAGTAAAATACAGTATGTTGGTGTAAAAATAGTTAGCATCCTCTTCATTTATGATTTTTTTTCCATTTTTTACATTTGAAGAGATAAAGACACAATAAAATTTGAAATTAATTAATGATGAGACTCATCATTTAATTTTTGTGTCTATTTTTTTAATGGCAATCTTCATTTCTTTTTATAAATAGAGAGAATTCTTACTCAAAATGCCCTTTGCAATTCCATACATACGCATAACATTTACTTGCTCATAAATGCAATTAATCAGTATTATTGGGCGTGGAAACAGGCGTGTTAAATAAATTGTGCACGCTAATTAAAGAAAGACAACTATGCAAATAGGATTGTTAATAATGTGCACATTAATTTAGAATGTTGCCTTTGATAGTACGCCATAATATACCATCGAGTGCCTATCCAAGTTTCATAGGTTGGTATGTCATTAAGTTTCAACACAAACTTCCTCAAAAAAAAAATCAACACAAACACAATTAAGATGTATGGTTTACGTAAATGCAAAATGAAACATTTATTGTACACAAATACATTTGCAGACGACCATGAACTTATACAAAAAAAAAAAGCAGAAGTTTTGATAATAACCATTATTATATGAAAGGTTAGTAAAGTGTCTTATAAGTCTGGTGTCTAGGAAAGAATAGTGCCAACATCACTCTATTTTGAACCTTTTCTCCAACACTCACAATCTTATTGGATTAAACCAAATGTCGGTGCTACACTTTCAAAATAGAACTCATATAAAGTGGTGGGACATACATTGATTTCATCCAATAAAAGAGTGTGTTAGAGATAGGGTTCAAAAGAAAGTGTTGGGTTTTTGTAGATTGGCTACATTTTGCAAAAACATCTACTAGCCAGATGCTGGAACAGATGTTGTAGCATATAGAACAGCATTATGTAACTTGTGTTTTCGCGCCAGCTAGCGCTTTATATTTGTGTACGCAATCTTCCAAAGATTTGCCTGAAGATTTATTTTCCTCTAGCTTGCTGATCAAGGCGCGTGTATCTGATTGAAGATTTGCTTGAAGTTTTATTTGCCTTGGTATTTTTTCCACAAGATATCATTCTATATTTGGAAGTTTTTTTATTGTCTCTAGAAGATTTTTTCAGCTGGACCGGACAATGCCCATGCTCTATTTTGAAGCCCAAACCCGTGCTATCTCAGTGTTATATATTTGTGAAGACAAACCCTAGTAGGGTAACTAAAAACCGTGTGTGTTAGCAAAGCGTGTGTTTAAGGTTTTTAGGGTTTCTTTTGTTAATTGTGAGCCTTGCTTGTATCTCTCTGATTCAAGCTAAGGACTGAGTTTGTTTGAGTTGTAATTGTAAGCTGCTCCTAAGCTTTTAAGTATGGAGTGAGTATGTGTTATTAGAGTGTGTTTCTCTTGATTGTGTTTTGCGTAGTTGATAACAATACTGATTGTGCTGTTGGTAGGAATTGAGACGGGGTCTCATATCTAGGAGTTCCTAGATAGAGTTGCCACTGGTAGGGTCTAGGTGCAAAGTCAAGTAGTGTGTTTGCGTTGGTCTTTTCACTAGAACTATAATAGTGGAATCATTCCTGGATTGGTATCCCCCAGAGTAGGAGAGTTGCTCCGAAATGGGTTAACAAACTCACTGTGTACTTTATATTTCCGCTGTGTTCCTTTTAATTTGTGCTTTGTTACGCTGCATTATCTTAATTGTAGTTCTGAGTAGACAGGTGCTCGGACAGTTGTGCCAACATTGTGCACAGCATCTTTCAGTCAGGTTGCCAGGAATTTCAATTGGCATCAGAGCAGGCACCCTGTTCTGTGTGGGTGAGCTCCAGGGAAAGAATTTTCTGGCTTAATGGATAAAGAAGGAGGACTGGTGAACAGACCACCCCTGTTGGATGGGTCAAACTATGACATTTGGAAATCACGCATGACAGCATTCTTGAAATCTCTAGACAGCAGAGCTTGGAAGGCTGTGATCAAGGCATGGGTCCCTCCTAAAATAAAAGATGCGAATAATGTTGATACTGATGAGTTAAAACCAGAAGAGGAGTGGTCTACAGCAGAAGACACTGCAGCTATTGGAAACTCTAAGGCCCTGAATGCTTTGTTTAATGGTGTAGACAAGGACATGTTCAGGTTGATTAAACAATGTACTATTGCTAAGGAAGCTTGGGATATCCTAAGAACAGCTCATGAAGGCACTCAAAAGGTCAAGAAGTCAAGGCTACAACTGCTAACAACACAGTTTGAGAATTTGAGAATGAAGGAAGGAGAGAGTGTTCATGATTTTCACATGAATGTGCTAGAATATGCTAACACATTTGAATCCTTGGGGGAAAAGATGTCTGATGAAAAACTGGTAAGCAAAATCCTCAGGTCCTTGCCTAAGAAATTTGATATGAAAGTTTGTGCTATTGAGGAGGCCCAAGATATTGGAAATATGAAAGTTGATGAGTTGATTGGATCTCTTCAAACTTTTGAACTGAAGGCTAATGAAAGATCTGAAAAGAAAGACAAGAACATTGCTTTCATTTCCAACACTGATGAAGATGATGTGGAGAGTAATTTAGATACTGATGAGAGCATCTCTGAAGCTATTGTGTTGTTGGGCAAACAATTTAATAAAGTTGTGAAGAGAATGGACAGACGCCCTAGGACAAATGCTCCGGACAACAGTCGCAGCATCTATAAAAATGTCAACAATCAGAAGAAACCTAGAACTGATGACAAAATCAATCAAAGCAAAGGGGTGCAATGCCATGAATGCGAAGGATTTGGTCACATCAGAACTGAGTGTGCAACTTATCTGAAGAAACAAAAGAAGGTGATGACTGTGGCTTGGTCTGATGAGGATGAATCAGAAGAAGAACCTGAAACTGCAAAACATGTGAATGCCTTGACTGGAGTGTGCACATCTGACAATGAATCTAGTGATGAAGAGGTAACATATGATGAATTGGCTGATTCTTACAAGGAGCTATGTCTCAAAAGTGAGGAAGTTTGTAGAACTTTAGAAAAACAAAAGAGGACCATTGCTCTCTTGCAAGCTGAGAAAGACAAACTTCTGAAAATAAACTCAGATCTCAATGATGAGGTTATCTTACTTACTTCCAAGATTGACAATATGAACAAGCAACTGCGGATGATGAACAAAGGTACTGATGCTTTAGACGAAATTCTGGAAATAGGACAGAAACCTGGAGATTCTAAAGGTATTGGGTTTGACTACAGTTCCTTGCCTCAGCAGAAACAACTACCAGTGAGACAGTTTGTGCCATCTGTTAGTACTATGTCAAGACAGATGCCCCAGCATCAGGTGAGACAACAGGCATCTGGATATAGGCCCAGATCAAAAGGAAGGTATTATGGTTGGGTATGTCACTACTGTGGAAGAAAAGGACATATCAGACCTTTCTGTTTCAAATTGTATGGTTACCCAGACAGGACCCATTCACCAAGACCTGATCCCACAGTAAAGATCACCAAGAAGCAGTGGAAGCAAAAAAATGATAATTTCACAAGCAACACTGTGGATCCTAGAAAAATAGAACCAGAAGCTGATGAGATTGCTCAAATTGCTCATACATCTCTGAGAGTGTCATCCAGAAATGATTGGTACTTTGACAGTGGATGCTCCAGACATATGACTGGTGATAAAAATTACTTAACTGATGTTAAGCCTTATGCTACGAGTTTTGTGACTTTTGGGGATGGAGCCAAAGGAGAAATAAAGGGTGTAGGAAATCTTGTGGAAGAGGGCCTACCCAAACTTGATAAGGTGCTTCTTGTGAAAGGATTAACTGCTAACTTAATTAGTATTAGTCAACTGTGCGATCAAGGAATGAAGGTCAACTTTACAAAGAGTGAATGCTTAGTTGCTAACAGTGAAGGGGACATCCTGATGAAAGGTGTTAGATCAAAGGACAATTGCTACTTGTGGGTCTCTCAAGATAAAGCAAAGTTATCTACTTGCCTAATAACCAAAGAAGATGAAGTTAAGCTATGGCACCAAAAGCTTGGACATCTGAATCTCAGAAGCATGAAGAAAGTTATTGCTGAAGGAGCCATCAGAGGTCTACCAAAACTCCAAATTCAGGAAGGAAGTATATGTGGAGAATGCCAGATAGGAAAACAGACCAAGATGCCTCACCAGAAGCTGCAACATCTGTCCACATCCAGAGTTCTTGAGCTATTACACATGGACTTAATGGGACCTATGCAAGTCGAAAGCTTAGGTGGTAAGAAGTATGCATTTGTTGTTGTTGATGATTTTTCCAGATATACTTGGATAAATTTCATTAAGGAGAAATCAGACACTTTTGAAAAATTCAAGGATCTTTGCTTACAACTTCAGAGAGAAAAGGACTGTGGAATTGTTAGAATCAGAAGTGACCATGGAAAAGAGTTTGAGAATGGTAAGTTCTCTGATTTCTGCATTTCTGAAGGAATATTTCATGAGTTCTCTGCACCTATTACTCCCCAACAAAATGGGATAGTTGAGAGAAAGAACAGGACTTTGCAAGAATCTGCCAGGGTTATGCTACATGCAAAGAAGTTGCCATTTTTCTTTTGGGCTGAAGCCATGAACACAGCCTACTATATTCATAACAGAGTGACTTTGAGAAAAGGTAAATCTACAACCTTGTACGAGCTATGGAAGGACAGGAAGCCAACAGTAAAGCACTTTCATGTGTTTGGTAGTAAGTGCTATATTTTAGCTGACAGGGAACCAAGAAGAAAGATGGATGCTAAAAGTGAAGAGGGAATTTTTCTAGGCTATTCAACAAACAGCATAGCCTATAGAGTATACAACTCCAGAACCAAGACAGTGATGGAATCTATAAATGTTGTTGTAGATGATGAAGGTAATAATGATGTGCCAGATGATGCTACATTTGCCTCAGCATCTGACCTACAGGAAGAGAAGAATGAAGATGAAGCAAGTAGTAAGCAAGATTCTGAAGTAACTGGTCCAGAGAAGACTGCTCCCAACAAAGGACCATCTATCAGAGTTCAGAAAAACCATCCCATAGATCAAGTCATTGGCGACCCTAACCAAGGGATCACAACTAGAAGGAACTATGATGAGGTATCAAATTCTTGCTTTATATCTAAACTTGAACCAAAGAATGTTAAGGAAGCTCTAACTGATGAGTTCTGGATAAATGCTATGCAAGAAGAATTAACTCAGTTCAAGAGAAGTAATGTGTGGGACTTAGTTCCTAGACCAGGTAATGTGAATGTCATAGGTACCAAGTGGGTTTATAAAAACAAGTCTGATGCAAATGGTACTATCACTAGAAACAAAGCTAGACTGGTTGCACAAGGATATTCTCAAATTGAAGGTGTAGACTTTGATGAGACTTTTGCTCCTGTAGCTAGGTTGGAATCTATTAGATTGTTACTTGGGATTGCATGCATACTAAAATTCAAGCTGTATCAGATGGATGTCAAGAGTGCCTTTCTCAATGGGTACTTAAATGAAGAGGTCTATGTGGAACAGCCTAAAGGCTTCATTGATCCAAGTTTTCCAAACCATGTTTACAAATTGAAGAAAGCTCTATATGGCCTGAAGCAAGCCCCTAGAGCTTGGTATGAGAGACTTGCTGAGTTTCTAATTAACCATGGCTATAGGAAGGGAGGAAATGACAAGACCTTGTTTGTGAAAGATGAAAATGGACAGCTGATGATTGCTCAAATATATGTAGATGACATAGTCTTTGGAGGGATGTCTGACCAGATGATAGAGCATTTTGTTCAGCAAATGCAATCTGAATTTGAGATGAGTCTTGTAGGTGAGCTAAAGTTCTTTCTTGGTCTTCAAGTGAAACAGATGGAAGATACAATATTTATCTCTCAAAGTAAGTATGCTAAAAATATTGTCAAGAAATTTGGGATGGAAAATGCTGCTCATAAAAGAACTCCTGCTCCCACACATGTAAAATTATCAAAGGATGAGAAAGGTGTGGATGTTGACCAAAGCATGTATAGGAGTATGATAGGAAGTCTTCTATATCTTACAGCAAGTAGGCCAGATATCACATTTGCAGTTGGAGTGTGTGCCAGGTACCAAGTTGAACCAAAAATAAGCCATCTGACTCAGGTAAAGAGAATTCTGAAGTATGTGAATGGTACCAGTGACTATGGTATGTTGTATTCTCATGGGGAAAGCACTGTATTGTTTGGGTATTGTGATGCTGACTGGGCTGGAAGTGCAGATGATAGAAAGAGTACTTCTGGTGGATGTTTCTTTCTGGGCAACAATCTTATATCCTGGTTCAGTAAGAAGCAAAATTGCGTTTCTTTGTCTACAGCTGAAGCTGAGTACATAGCAGCTGGTAGCAGTTGTTCTCAATTGTTGTGGATGAGACAGATGCTGAGTGAATACAATGTCAAGACAGATGCTATGACATTATATTGTGACAATCTGAGTGCAATTAATATCTCCAAAAATCCTATACAACACAGCAGGACTAAACACATTGACATTAGACATCATTTTATTAGGGATCTGGTTGAAGAAAAAATTGTTACTCTTGAACATGTTGCAACTGAAGAGCAATTAGCAGATATTTTTACCAAAGCTCTTGATGCTAATCAATTTGAAAAATTAAGACGGAAGTTAGGGATATGTTTATTCGAGGAATTGTAGCAAATTAATTTATTTGAGGCGTGCAGCTATTATTTTCTCCCTCCTCAACTGCTTGATGCACGTCATTCAAGGAGAGACTCAGGATGTTGTGAATAATGCTGAGACTGACAATTTAGACCAAGCTGATACTGTTGCTGTTACGGATGTTGTGCCTGAAGAAAGACCGCAGGAAAAGACTGGTGTTATTGGTGTTGCTCGCAGGACTAGGAGCAAATCTGACAAAACTGCTGCTGTTGTTAGTGAAGGACAAAAAGAAAGTAAGAAGAAACCTGGTAATGCTGGGAAGAGGCCTATGTATGGTCCTCCCAAAGCTGGGAGCAAGAAGGTGGCTCAAAGTGATCCCAAGAAGAAGAGTCTTAAAAGAAAAGACCCTCCCTCTAGTGATTCTGAGTTTGAAGTTGCTGAGCTTGAAGCTGCCACATCTGGTGGAGCTTCCAGAAAAACATTGAAGGGTATGAAGATTCCTCTAACCATCCCTCCAGCCCCTCTTGATAATGTCTCTTTTCATTTGGAAAATGGGTCTTCTAGGTGGAAGTTTATATACCACAGAAGACTTGGTGTTGAAAGAAATCTTAAGGAAGAAGTTTTCAAGTGTAAAAAGCTGGTTGAAGTGTTGGAATATGCTGGACTGATGAAGACTGTGAGAAATCTGGGTCCATGTTATGATAAGCTGGTCAGGGAATTTCTGGTGAATGTTTCTGATGAGTGTGATGACACAAGAAACCCTGAGTATAGGAAGGTTTTTGTTCGAGGTAAGTGTGTCAACTTCTCTCCTATGGTGGTCAACACATACCTAGAGAGATCTGTTGAGGAGACTCCTGAGCTAGAGGTCACTGAGGACACCATCTGCAAGGCAATCACTGATAACAAGATTAAGCATTGGCCAAAGCATTTGTCTTCTGCTCAACTGTCTCCCATGTATGCTGTTTTGAACAGGATCTGTGCTCAAAACTGGACTCCAACCACTCACTCAAATTCTGTTGCTTCTGGGTTGGCTAAGTTGATTTATGCCGTGGGCACCAAGTCACCCTTTGATTATGGAGCCTACATCTATTATCAAGTTTTGGAGCATGCTAAGTCTTTTGCTATTAAGTTTCCAATTGATTTTCCTACCCTCCTGTGTGGTATTATTCTTCAGCAACACCCTGATATTTTGATCAGTAGTGATGAGCCCTGCAAGAGGCCTGGTCCTATGGCTTTGGATTGCAGTTTGCTGCCTGAGACACATGATGCTGATGTAGCTGGTACTTCTGTCCGGACATCTGGTGTGCTCTCCAGAAAGCAGATGATTGCTGATCTTACTGAGACTAGTGTGGCCCTTGGAGCTAGGAAGGTGAAGATTGACAGGATCATTGCAGCTTTGAAGGCTGAAGCTGTTGCTGAGGGTGAGCAGGATGAAGAAGAAGGAAGAAATATGCCTGATGCTTCTGCTGGAGACACTGAGAATGACTCTGATGATTCTGATGATTTCTGATTATGTTGTTTTGTTCTGATCTTTTTGTTGTACTTCTTTTGCTTTTGTTGGTGACTGGGCTATGCCCTGAATTTCTTATGCACCTTGTGTGCTTCTGGTCTGTAATATGCACTCTCTATGGTTTCTATGCACTCTCTATGGTTTCTATGCACTTTCTATGAGTATGCACTATCTGTTATTTGTCAGAATTTATGGCTAAAAAGGGGGAGTAGATGAAATGTGCATGTGCATGTGTGTAGCTTATAGCTTATATTATCTTGGCTGGTTGTGTGCATGATTATGTATGGTTACATGTGTTGAGGGGGAGTGTAGTATATGTTGAGGGGGAGTACTGGTACATGTTTTGAGGGGGAGCTTCTTGTTGTTGATTTTGATGTGTGGAAATTTATTTTTTCCCTTCTCTATGTGAATCCACTATATGAGAGTTTATTTCTCTCTGGTTGTTCCTATGAGGCTAGATGTTTGGCTTATCTGTTGCATGCCTCTGATACTACTTGCAAGTTATCTTTGTCCAATTTTCTCGCTTGGAAGTAATCTCGTTTTATGCTATGATATTTCCTTTCCTTGTTGTGTGCCTATGTTGACGTGAAGGAAACTTATCTGTGTATCTCCCAAGGAACTGGCTCTAGAGTGTTTTAGCCAAAATTTTGCCAAAGGGGGAGATTGTTGGGTTTTTGTAGATTGGCTACATTTTGCAAAAACATCTACTAGCCAGATGCTGGAACAGATGCTGTAGCATATGGAACAGCATTATGTAACTTGTGTTTTCGCGCCAGCTAGCGCTTTATATTTGTGTACGCAATCTTCCAAAGATTTGCCTGAAGATTTATTTTCCTCTAGCTTGCTGATCAAGGCGCGTGTATCTAATTGAAGATTTGCTTGAAGTTTTATTTGCCTTGGTATTTTTTCCACAAGATATCATTCTATATTTGGAAGTTTTTTTATTGTCTCTAGAAGATTTTTTCAGCTGGACCGGACAATGCCCATGCTCTATTTTGAAGCCCAAACCCGTGCTATCTCAGTGTTATATATTTGTGAAGACAAACCCTAGTAGGGTAACTAAAAACCGTGTGTGTTAGCAAAGCGTGTGTTTAAGGTTTTTAGGGTTTCTTTTGTTAATTGTGAGTCTTGCTTGTATCTCTCTGATTCAAGCTAAAGACTGAGTTTGTTTGAGTTGTAATTGTAAGCTGCTCCTAAGCTTTTAAGTACGGAGTGAGTATGTGTTATTAGAGTGTGTTTCTCTTGATTGTGTTTTGCGTAGTTGATAACAATACTGATTGTGCTGTTGGTAGGAATTAAGACGGGGTCTCATATCTAGGAGTTCCTAGATAGAGTTGCCACTGGTAGGGTCTAGGTGCAAAGTCAAGTAGTGTGTCTGCGTTGGTCTTTTCACTAGAACTATAATAGTGGAATCATTCCTGGATTGGTATCCCCCAGAGTAGGAGAGTTGCTCCGAACTGGGTTAACAAACTCACTGTGTACTTTATATTTCCGCTGTGTTCCTTTTAATTTGTGCTTTGTTACGCTGCATTATCTTAATTGTAGTTCTGAGTAGACAGGTGCTCGGACAGTTGTGCCAACATTGTGCACAACATCTTTCAGTCAAGTTGCCAGGAATTTCAGAAAGCGTTGTTAGTATTCCTCGTACGGAAAAAGAGGAAATTAAAATATATGTTTATGCAACCGTGACTACTGAGCATTTCCTACAGTGGCCTTGTATATACCAAAAAAATATATATAATGGCCTTGTATATAGAATATGCATATTATACACAGGATTACATATTTGATTGAAATATAGCTATTGTACATGTTTAATTTTTCATAAACTTTTAAACAATAGATAAAGCTAAAATCTCAAATTCATTTCTTCTGATGTAACTGCATCTTCCATGATCAATTTGATCTAGCATGACAAAAAGATGTTATTGTACGCTTCGAAACTCAACTGTAGGAAATCACCAAATATGACTGACATGTGCAGATGCCTTTGATTACATATTTGATAGAGTTATATTAACCATCCAATTTGATAAGAAAAAAAATATTGACCATCCAATCACTTATTTATCAATTGGAAACGCTTGATAACTTGATTTAAATAATATATCAGAATAAAATGCATATATTTTACGATTGAATTTGATCAAACATATATGACTGATTTACTATGTTTGTTTCTTAGCATACACATTAGTTTTCTTTTTCAAATAGTGTTAACATGCATATTGGTTGTTCTCAAACAAATTGATAGGTTATCGAATATATGAATGTTAATATAACTCTATGATTTCAACAGGATGATTGAAAATCATTACAGACATATTAAAAAACACTTGAATAATGAATAAAATAAAAAGAAATCATAATTTTTCATTGAGTTCAAACATATTGATCACTACAAACATCGACAGAATACTTTAATAAAATAGATAGTCCGATACTCGAAATAGAAACTTCTAAACCAAAATTGACAACATAGTCGACTCAAAACTATACTTTTCCTGAAGTCTAGTAACAAAATAGATAGTCCGGATACTCGAAGTAGAAATAGCTAAACCAAAATTCACAACAAAGTCGACTCAAAAACACATTTCTTTAATTCTAGTAACGCCTCATAGTAAAATAAAGTCTCATTTTTCCCAACAACGGGAGCACCGATCTTGATAGGAGAACCTTCTATAGAATTCGCGTGCCTCAATCATCCACTTCCACTGGTTATATGGTCTTGATCCATAAATAAGTATGCAATCCCACACCTGTTGCCACAATCATCTACCAAGACTACTGCATTTAGTTTTCTTGTCCAAGATTGATCGACAAAATCTCTCATAAGCCAACATCTTCAAAATTAAATTAGATAGTGAGTATATGCATCATATGCACCAAAATATTTATATATTTGTTTATAAATTAACTCACCAAAAATCCAAAGATAACATCATATGTGGTTTCTTCTCATAGTAAAATTGGAAATTAGTAACATCATGGTGAAATGGAGTAGGAATAACAGGATACAAATAGACAGGAGTAACAGTTTTTTCAATGGAAAATTTCACAGAACCCTGAAATAAAATGAAAGCATTAAACAGATTCAGCCATATTACTATATTCATACTCGAAGGAAGAAAAATATAAATGCATACTTACATAATGAGATCAAACTTCATGCAATATGTCATATATTTGACTCGCAGTTCATTGATAATCTTATGCAATTCGGTAACAGGTTGCGGATCTATTAAAAGAACAAAAGTAAATATTCAGTTAATCTGTCAAGAAAATATAAGCCAAACCCAAGTTTCGATACATTTATCGTGGCTATACCAGTCAAACTATGCAAGTAGAGTTTAGGTGTTATTAAGCCATGGCTGAATGGTTGAGATGTGAATCAATTGAAAATTGATGGGAAGTATGTGTATTAAGCCATGAGCATATGTCTAAAATCGAACCCTTTTGCATGACTGGATGTGTCATTGGCGTGTATATATAGAGATAGAAGAGCACCAGTCACTTAGTTACATAGCATGGGAAACTACAACTCAATTAATACAATCTTGGGAGATGAAAAGATATAGAGATAGAAGAGCATCAACCACTTAGTTACATAGCATGGGAAACTAAAACTTAACTAATACAATATTGGGAGATGAAAAGCCATGCACTCTTGAAAGTTGGAAAGACTTTGAAATTCTGGCGCAATAGATTCCAGATGCAGAACGTAATAATCCAACACAGGAACAACTGTGTAAAACAGAGTAAAACACGAAACAATAACAGGGAAAGAAATAACAGACTGAAAGTAAAAGGCACATGATATTTGTTAACCCAGTTCGGTGACAAACACACCTACGTCTGGAGGCTACCAAGCCAGGAAAGGAAATCCACTATGATAGTCCTAGTTCTAAGTTCTCAGCAAACTCCCAGTTTACAACTTATCACCTAGCAACTATCCGTATTGACTTCAACCTAGGAACTCCTAGACCTGAGATCCCATCTCACTTCCCCTCAAACAATCACTGCCCCAGTGATCTTAAACTCAAATAACAAACAAAGTAGGAGACACACTCCAAAACACAAAAACGTCACTCTTGCTTAAAAGCTTATGAGTGATTCACAATTACAACTCAACTAAACACAATCCTATGCTTGCATCAAGGTGACACAAGAAAGACTCACAATTAACAGACTAGAAACCTAAGAATACTCTATCAATGATGGCTTCGGTTTCAGTTGATTTTCTTCAATAGCAGCACCCTCTATTTATAGCCTTCAGCAGCAACAAATATTTGAACCAAATATTCTTCAAAGATATATTTCCAAAATTCTTCTTTAGAAATATATTCCACAATATTCTTCAGAAATATATTTTCCAAAGATCTCTTTGAAAATATATTCACAAATAAAAGTAACCAATCTTCAGAAAATATCTTACGAAAATATTCTTCCTTCTAGAAACACACGCAGCTTGGAGAATTCTTCAATCAAATCTACAAAAGATCATGTGAGAAAATAAACAGCTCCAAGACACGAAAACAGGAGCACAGTAAACCAGCTTCTGAAGGTACTTCTGAAGAAGTGCTTCTGAAGTTCTGCGTCTGAACATTCAGCTTCTGAAGGTTGCTTCTGCACAGTGCTTCTGAAGGTTCAGCTTATGAACAGTGCTTCTGAAGTTCTGCTTCTGAAGACGTTCAACTTCTGAAGACGCACATCTTGCTTGTATGTTTGATTTTAGCAAACATGAAACCAACAACCAAATATCCAACAGACTTTAACTTAATGAATGAAGTTTTGGTGGCAAATTTGAATTTTAAACATTGTTGTAATGTGTGCATAGCAATTAATATGACCTAGACCACTCCCAATGTGGTATGTCGCCATTTTCCTTAGTTTTAGGGTTACCAATTATGGCAGCCATGTTAGTAGGATTAGTAATAAGTATGATGTTTGGAAATTGTCAATGGAATGGTGGATGTTTGGGTTAGTACTTTTTTTTTTGCTAGTACAAAAGTTTAATTAATTAAGTCATCTACTTACATATCATTCACAAGAGAGAGATTCATATTGATAGTGGAAGTTGAAACTATTATCCTGCAAATAAAATAGCTTTTTATTAATTGAGGCAATCTTCATTGATATTTAAACGTAATCTGTTAAAACTTGAAACAAACATAGACAAAGTTGTTAAACTCATGAAATCATATATTATTACATGAGCCTAGATATCAATTTTCAATTGACTCGATCCTAGACTCAAATTTAGTAAACTCAAAAATGGAACCAAGTTTACTCGGCTGAAACTCGTAGGAATTTTTAACAAAGTTTTTGATATTACTTTCATCGTAATTTTCACATTCGTTTCATTTTATATATTTTACACTCAGAAATTAGTGTAAATTTTGAGTTAGTAATGTATTTATTATATTATATAAGAAGTGTGTCATATAGTACATAGGTATTATTTTTAATTTCCTCAAAAATAATATTATTTTTAATATTATTTTAATGAGGTAAACTCGTTTTAGACAAATTTACAAGTTGATTTTACATTGACAAAATGAGTTAGTTTAAGTTCTTGATTTTGACAATCTTAAACATTGAGTGTAAGATTTTCAACCTTGCGTTCCTAAGAAAAAATTTAAATTCTATAGATATGGTTAACTTTCAAAAGGAAATTCCTTGTGATGAAATGAAAAATATTATGCAAAAAATGAATGCATTAGGCTTTGATGATTTTCATCATATTTTCTTCGGATCTCAAAGGAATTTCATTGGCTTCTCTCATTGGTTTTTTTTAGAGGCTTCTCTCTTTGGTTATTTTTGCATAATTGCTTTAAATTTCATCATATGATCAAGAATGTTAATCAAACTTTCTTGGCCCTAATTTCTAAATATGAATATTCCTCCAAAGTTGCTCAAAAACTAATATGATTTCACAAATATTATGAGTAGTCTTCCCTTATGTTGTGGTTGAGAATCAAAGCAATTTCAACCTTAACAAATCTGCAACATATAATATTATAGTCTTATAAAGTCTTACAATAGGTTATTTAACCACTAAATTATTTGAAGGGGCGTAGAGATTATACATGTATCCAGCTCGACCTAGAAAACATTATTATAGGTCGAAATGAAGCTTTGTGAATGACTCTCTACACTGCCTTGGCCTTCCTTCTCAAATGCAAGTTTTCATCATGTAGTGTATTTCATTTGTCTCTCAATCCATCAATTAGAATAGACTACAATTAATTCCTTCATATCTTCTGAAGGTTTGAATCAAAGAGATCCAAAATATCTTTACCTTTTTTATGTCTACCTTTAGATATTGGTTATATCTACCTTCACACAAGTTAGGAAACTGCTAAGCAATCACCTCAAACTATTAGTAATAAAAACAAACAAGTTTACTGCTTAACGAAAAACTTCAGAAATTATAACATCATGTAGTCATCGGTAAAGACGTCAAAAACTTGGTAGCTAAAAAAACATTATGTATTTTTTGGAGTCTTATTAGTGCAAGTATACACTATCTCAAGTAATAGTATAAAAAGATTGAACTCACAGGGACTGGGGCGTCATAGCTCTCTACAGCTTTCCAATAATAAATTTGTTTGTGGAAAAATAAAATATATCATTTTGTGAGAAAATCTCTAGAATAAAAGTGTGGAGTCAAGTTGGTGATTAGGATTCAATTGGAATCGATCTCAAGAATGGCGAAACAATTAATGCATGGATCAAATTTTCTGGTTAAACTAAAGGTAGCACAAAGATCATTATTTTTATTAAATGTTTTGAGAGGGAGTGTTGGAACAAGAAGTGTCTTGGACAATTCCTCTAAGATCTTATGATAATAAAGTATTGAAGAACAATTGGAATACTAACATATGTTCAAGTGTGCAGAATCAAAGAAAGATCTATCATCAAGGATGAACATATGAAGAGTATCAGAAGGAATAAGAGAAGCTAAAACGACTATGGTAGAAGACCAAAGGAAGGTCAACCAAAAGTCAACGTCCTAAGAAGACGGGTACCACACGGATTCTGAAGAGGTAACTCAACAGACTATGTGATGGTCATCAGACTCAGAAGCAGACACAACAGACTTGGATCACCCTCAGACTTGAGTAAGTTATGAGGGACCTAGAATCCACGTAGATTTTGGCATATTCTGTTAATTGTCACTATCAAGGTTCTGATAGGTGCAGTTCTTTTGTCTTCTTCTGTCTACGTGCACAATCAAACAAAGGACATCAAGAACAAAGCAATGCAACAAATAATTCTTCTTTCAGCAAAGGAAAATTTAAAGACCATCCAACGGGATTATCCATATCAGGCAAAGGACCAACGTTCTTGATCAAAGCTTCTCAACGACTCTATTTGCGCTGACACTCTTTTCCAACATCTCTCAAATTCATGCCTATAAAAGGAGCTGAAGACCATGAAGAAGATTAACAAGACTCTGCTATTAAATTGTGTCATTAATCTGTCAAATCATATAGCGCAAAACACTTAGGATATTTCTTACCAAACTTTGTATCTTAGAAATCCTAGAATTGTAGAGAGTATGTTCATTTGTTCATATACACTAAACATTGTTAAATCTTGTGTATAACAAATTAGAAGTCTTTAGCTTGTGAAGCTAAAACGTATAAGTCTCTTGGTGAAACCTTGAGCAACTGGAAGTCTCTTAGGTGTGTCCTTAGAGCATTGAAAGTCTCTTGTATGCGTGCTTGAGCATTTGTAAGTCTCTTGGAGTTGTCCTTGAGCAGGAAGTCTTAAGCAGGTGTGCTTAAGCAATGAAGTCTTTAGGAAGAGTCCTAGAGCAGGAAGTCTTGAGCTGTGTGCTTGAGCATAGGAAAGTCTCTTGGAGTTGTCCTTGAGCAATTTGTAATCATGTGTGATTATAGTGAAATCCCTTGGAAGTGCAAGGAGACTGTACTACTCCTGGGTTGTAGGAGGAACCGATATAAAATTGCTTTGTGTCTGTTTTTTTTCTCTCTCTCTCTCTGTCATTATCTTTATCTTTGTGTTTTTGTATTATCTGCTGCACTTAGACTCTGTATCAGAATTTATACATCACAGATTCTGAACAGCTTGTGAACACCAAGAAAAAGAACCAGAAAAAGCCAACACAATTCAACCCTTCTTCTTTTGTTTTTCTCACATTCAGGGAGTGTATGAAGGAAGATGAAGATTTGAGCTTGTTACTTTTTTCTAGAAGATGTAAGGGACATTGCAATCATTTTGGTCCCTCTCCAACATCGACGTCACACATAAGCATCCAACATGACAAAAATAATGGACACATCATCCCACTTAACGATTAGTTGAGTCTTGGATTATTATGACTAACGAAGTTAACATTGAGGGAGCTTTTGATAATTTTCATTGATCTAAGGATGCATGTCAGACAGCGAGTGTCACTTTCAGGGACAAAAACAGAGGTTTACTATGAGTTTAATTAATTATGTTTAAATTCTTATTTTATGTTTATTTCCTTAACTGCAAATCTTGTTCAATGACAAGATTGTGTTTTATCTCATTTGAGAAGCTCACTGATGATAATTAATACCTCATCCCTCATTGATTTTATTTTTCAAGTATAAGCCCTTTCAAAGTGTTGTAAGAGACCATATCACAGTAAGAGTCTGATTTAGGATCTATTCAACTATTGGGGTGTTTTTGTTTCAAGGTAAGAAATTACATTCCTTAGAATGATATTCCCAGGAATAATATTCTTAGGAATAACATTTCTACCCATGTGTTTGGTAAAAATTTAGATTTCCTAGGAATGTTTTAGAAATTATTTAATTAAAAAATAAAAATAGAAATAAATGTGAGTGGTAGTGAGAATTTATAGCAAGTTAAGTTCTATTCTCATGGGAATGTTAGAATCTCATCCTTTAAACATGAGAATAACAATAGACGAAATCAAGTGTAAATAACATTCCTGGGAATAAATTTTCAAAACTTGAAACAAACATGAGAATGTTGCATTTCCAATCTCTCATTCCCAGGAATCATATTACAAACTTTGAAACAAACACACCCTTGTACATTTCAAAATACTATTTATGTAATTTGCAAATTTTTCGTAAACTTTTTCCTATATGATCAATATTTAAAGGGTTAAATATGTTTTTGGTCCCTACATTATGCGTTCCTTTGATAAATAGTCCTCACATTTCAATAAATGTTTTTAAAATCCCTACATTTTGTCTCCGTTATCAAATTTAGTCCCTGCTATTAAGTTTCTACCCAGTCACCAAACGGCAGGCTGATGTGGCTTTTTTTTTGTTTACCCGTTTTAAATGGGTTAGGCCTAATGGAATGGGTAAAATACGACCCGACCCATGGACCCAACCCATTTCATCTTCTTCCATTACCCTGTAACCCTAAATCCTAAATTCCCTCTTCTCCTTCTCACGCGTGCATATAACTGTTGATACACATCTTCCTTCATCCTTCATCCTTTCTTTAAACGCAATCTCATCCTCCATCCTTCATCCACCATCGTTCATACTTCATCTCTTCTTCTTCCTCCATCGTTCATCATCCTATTTTCCCAAATTTCTTCTTCTCTCCTTTCACCTTTCACTATGAATCGAAGCTTTTTGAAAAATAGTGGTACAAGTTGTTCAAGTTCTTCACTGCAAGCTAGACCCAGAGGCCGAAAATGTAAGTGTGGTGTTTCAACTATTTGTTGCATGCTTCTAAGGGTCCTAATGTAGGGAGGCCTTTCTGGAGATGCCGATATTGGATGGTATGTGAAAGGTGTTTTGGTTTCAATTTGAATTTATTTTCAATCTGATTTTGTGGATAAGTAAAATTTGATTTGTTTTCCAGATGAAAAATGAAACTTGCAATATGTTTGTATGGGCTGATGATGAAATAGAAGAAATGGATGAAGTTACATCAAAAGATCCAGTTCAAGTTGATTCAAACATTGGTGCAATTGTTGTAGAGTTTATGGAAGAAACAATGAAAAAAAATGCAAAGTTTTCAAAGAAGTTGAGTGCTGAGAAGATGAAAGGGAAATTTGTGATTTTTCTACTTGTTGTATCAGTGTTTATGAACCTTTGTTTTGTAGCTAAGCTGTTTGTTTAGGTTTTAAGAAAATGACATTAGTAAATTGATGTATTGTTAGTGATGGCATTAGCAAATTAATGTTTGTGTAACGATATATCAAGTTGGTTTGTGTAATGTTAATGAATGGAATGAATTTTAAGACATTTGAGAAATTTATGTACTGCTTTAAATTGATGAAATTTGAGACATTTGAGAAGTTGAGAAATTTGAGAAGTTGAGACATTTATGTATTGCTTTAAATTTGAGACATTTGAGACATTTGCGAAATTTGAGAAGTTGAGACATTTGAGACATTTGAGAAATTTATGTACTGCTTTGAGAAGTTGGTTTTTGTACTGCTTTATCAGCTTGACATTTGAGACAAAATCAGCATGACCACTGTTATATATTAAAGACAAAATGACAAAATATCACTACTAATATTGTGAATAGCAAAATGAACACATCCATTAATATTGTGCATAAAATGCAATTGTATATCACACTGAACTTGCAATTGGTACTCCAATTGTCTACATTGGAAATGTTTAACCAAAAACACTAAAAAAAGCCTGCCATAAGTATTAGTATTTGGAACTAAGTTAAGCTTCATCACATAATTCACAAAAAAAAAAGATGAAGCATTACACATCAAAAGCTTGATTACATGACAAGAAATTCAACGTAAATACGTATCAAGCATAAACAAAAGAATACTAATAATATATGTTATAATTCCATGCTTAATTTTTCTTTCACCCTTCTCCTGGATTTGGTTTCTTCTTTCCCACTTGATTATTCCATTGGACGAGCCCAGTCACCAACTCCCTCACTGTATTATCCAAATCTTCTGGTGACATAGACCTCATTGCCATCAATATGTTGTTAGCCTCATTGTTGGGGTTGTTACTTGAACTAGCAGTAGGCTGCATTGGAAAATAATTACAATTAGCATTGTATTAAGCATAAACATTATTTGGCTATTATGTGCCATATCAATCAGTGAAATACCTTGGTCACTTTGGATATTTTATGATTCTAACGAACTAGTCCATGAACTAGTCCACTTATTGTGTCTTCAAAAACATGTGGTGGTACGGCTTTCAACCCTTCCAACATGGTTTCAGCTTCATCAAGACCAGACTGCAACAATTTCGTTCATACATAAATACTGTCTCAAACAACATGTTCTAACAACAAAATCTTTTAAAACAAATTTGTCTCAAACAACATGTTCTAATACTTACAACATCACCAGTCAGCTTGTTATTTCCTGTGACAGATTTAGCATCATTAGCATTACTAATTTTCCTTTTCTTGGATGCAGTTTGTTGTTTCTTTTTCACAACATCAGCAGGGGCACCATCAGCATTGACAAGTTTTTTACAAGGCCTCCCCTAATATTCAAGTTGCCAATCAGTAATTATTAAAACACAATAAAAGTAAAAAAAAAAATACAATGTTTTAAGCAAGATATACATACTCTTTTCTTGGGTACAGCAAGAGGGGCCTGGCTTGATTGAGTGGGTGCAGCAACAGTTGCTTGGCTTAACTGAGTAGGTGCTGCAACAGTTGGCTGGCTTGACTGAGTAGGGTTAAGTGCTGCAACCGTTGGCTGGCTTGGCTGGCTTGACTGAGTAGGAAGAATCTCCTTACAAGTTCTTTTGTTATGTCCAATTTTCAAGCATCTTTTACACCTTGTTGTAGTATGTGCTCTTGACCACTTACCATTTTCCATCCTTTCTTCATCCGGTTCTCTCCTCCTTAACTTCTTGGGCCTCCCAGGGCCACGCTTGAATTGAGGTGGTAGAACCTCTGGGTAGTTTGTTTTAGGCCACTTATTCTGACCATTAATTGGTGAAATAATTTGAGCATAACATTCTTGATAACAAACTTTGGTGTAATACCTATGGACATAAGTACTAGGATCATCACCCTTAAAAGTAATGGCTGCAACTGCATGCCTATAAGGGATTCCCACCAAGTCCCAGAAATTACATGAACAACTTCTTTTGGCTAAGTCAACCATAAACTTATCAAGAAAAAGAGAATGTGTGACTTCAAATTTTAACCCCCCTGCCCAAGTAGAAAACCAGTTTCCACTTTTTTCAATCTCCCAATCAAGTCTCTTCCTAGGTTTAGGCATTACAGTCCCTTTATATTTTTCAGACTTTTCCTTAAGCTTAGGAAATCTACCCATTAAGTATGTCCTAATCCATTCAAACATGGTTATAATTGGTTTGTCCCTTTGCAACAAGATTGTTGCATTAAAAATCTCACTAAGGTTATTCATCAAAACATCACACTTTGTATGACATGAAAACGCATGTTTGCACCAACCTTTTGTAGGGACAGCCATCAACCACTCATATGCAAGTTCACTTATATTTTTGATTTGTTGCATTTTCTCTTCCCATGCCTCCACATATGTAGCCTTTGCTGCAGCCATCATGAGGTCTCTTATAAGTGTCCCACCACCAAACTTCTTTTTGAAATTTGCATATAGATGTCTAAGACAAAATCTATGCTCTAGACCACCAAGCATCTCATCAAAAGTCTGGATCAAGCCCTACATCAACACCAATGAAATGTTTTCAAGACATGGAAATATTTTCATGTTTAAACAAATGAATCATAAAGATAAAACATAAAGTTAACATAGATAGAAAGAGAAAACACACCTAAAGCACTTAAATCAATAAAATAGAAAATAAAGTACAAGCATAAAGTTACCTTTTGTTGGTCGCTTATGAATGTCCACCTACTCTCACCAATATCTTCAAGTAGTAATGTTAGAAACCATTTCCATGTTTCCTTACTTTCAGTCTCAACCACTGCAAAAGCAATGGGCAAATATTGATCATTAGGGTCTCTTCCCACTGCGATTAGTAACTGTCCACCATACTTATTTTTAAGATGACAACCATCAACACCAATGAATGGCCTACAATCATTTTTCTAAGCCCTCTTGCAACCATCAAAGCATACATAAAACCTCCCAAACCTAGGCTCCAACGTAGGGGCAAGCCTCTCAATGTGCAACTTGCAAGTGTTTCCACGACATGCTCTTCGTAGTTCCTCACTGTAGGACCACAACAACGAATATTGCTTGACACTATCCCCATCCATAAGCTTCCTTGCTATTTGTCTCGCTTTAAAAGCTGTTGAAAATGTTATGCCAGTTGAATACTTGGTTCTAACTTCAGTAATCACATCATTAATTTCCATCCCTTTAGTGTTTTTCATCCTATCATAAATAACTTTAGCTACCCATTTAGACTTAGCATTTTTGTTATCAAAAACTCTCCCACACGTGTGTTTTGGTGAAAGAGTCTTAACCCTAAAAGTGTGACTTCTCACCACCCTACTAACAAAAACAGTATAGGAACAAGTGTCATTATTCTTACAAACGACCCTAACCCTATTTGCATCATTTTTCTTAAATTTTACCTGATAACCATTCAACACATTGTGTTCAAGGATTGCATCTTTGAATTGCTTGAGTGAAGAGAATTCCATGCCCACAATGAACTTAAAGGTTTTATTAAGATCTTCACTTCTAAACTTGGGATATCTTGGCCTAACCTCAGCACATCCATCTCCACCATAATCAGAAGCACTATCAAGATCTTCTGAAACATAATCATCTTCATCAGCAGCAATAACATCATGAGCAGCATTACCTTCAGCAACAACTAGCTTTCTACCTACAGAAGCAGAAGTTCCTTCACCAGCAAAATCAATCAACTCTTCTTCAAACCCATCATCCAACCCCAAGTCCCTCTCCTTTTCACTGTCTTCAAAGTTGACATCCAATTCTGAGTACTCAGTGTCACTATCATAAGCTTCAGAACCAGACTTATATGATGGAGTAGCCACACCCTTACCTTTGTTATCTTTCACAATGTTTTCATTGTCCAAACACACAGGATAACTTGCATTTGCATTAGCTTCATTTACATACTCCACATATATCTCAACTGCAGCATTGTGATCAATTGCATACTTAGAAATTATAGCAGCATCTTCATCATCACCAACCTTGAACAAACCGGAATCTAATGAAATTGTAGTAGGTTTCCACCACATTCTAAATTTATCAGCATCCTTGTCCAACTCCTTCACTATTCCTTCAATCTCAAAAAAAGACCACCTATCATCATCCAGATCATCCATTGCATGAGTAGCACCACCCACATACTTCATTCCATTGTCACTTACGAAAAAGCCCTTAACAAAAAATACAGCTTTAAAAGCCATACCTACAAAAAGCAAAGGGTAAAACCGTAAGTTAAAACATACAATCTGATTTTAGGGCAAAAATGAAAGCATCTTTTGATTCCAAACCAGCAGACATAAAGCACTGCATCCCAACATTATTGCTCTACCCCACATGTATTCAATACAACAACAACAACAACAACAAACCCTTTTTCCCACAAGTATTCAATCGAAAAAACAGTAAAAAAAAAGGCAACTTGCAAGCAAAGGACAAAAATCATCCCAATAGATTATTAAGACAACAATAAACAACAATAACCAAACCATTTTGGACCACAGAACTCGAAAATGAACCAAACAAACATTAAAGAATAGAAACCCTAAACTATCACAGAACTCAAAAATACCTGGACCACAGAACTCGAAATTTGAAATCGAAGTCGAAATCGAACCACACAATCACGCACGCGAACTCGAAATCTGAACTCCAACTCGAACTCGAACTCGATGGAAGGAAGGAGAAAGGAGAAAGGCTTTGTTATGTTAGGGTTTCTATTTTTTACTTTGAAATTTGTAGTCTCTTTAGTTTCTGATTAATAATACTATTTTAATGTTAATAACATAATAAAACATGGAATTATCAATAAACATTTTATTAATTTAAATTTAATTAATGTGTGGGACCCATTGCCACATATGCATCCATGTGTATCTTTTTTTTGACACATCATTAAAAATTTGGGACCCACTAGCTGCCACATTAGCATATTGTTAGAAACTTAACAGCAGAGACTAAATTTGATAACGGAGACAAAATGTAGGGATTTTAAAAACATTTATTGAAAGGACTATTTATCAAAGGGACGCATAATGTAGGGACCAAAAACATATTTAACTTCCTTCCCTCTCATGTTAACAAAAGTATCTCTTAATGTGGTTTTTTTTTTGGTGGTGACTCTTAGTGTAGTTTAACATTATCCGATCAATCATCTAAGTTTAATTACCTACGCAATAATTATTCACATTTAACTTCAATAATAAAATAATTTATCAATACTACCTTTCAATTATTTTTTATCAATAGCCTTAATTGTTGTTTGACCCATTTAGTTTATTTTAGGTTTTAATTTTGTCGATTTTGTTTTAAACGTTTTAAGTTGATCCAAAACATTTATAACGTTAGCATTAGTCCATCCTTTCCGTTACTTGGACGTTTGATTTTGATAGTGGCCAACAGATTACACACGTGGACACACTTGGATAATTAAATAATAAAAAATACCACATTGTATTCAAATTCATTAAAAAAAAATCTTAACAATAAAAAAACAATGTTTAATATTTATCGTCATCTTTAACCATTTCATCTTCACCACCCATCACCATCTTCATCATATCCTTTATCCATCCTTCATTAAAAATACCCAGAATTCATCTATCCTTTATCCCTCGACCATTTAAAAATTTCCAAAATTCATCACTCCCTTAAAATAAATCCAGAAAATTCAAAATTCATCACTCCATTAAAATAAATTCACAAAACTTATCAATCAATTTCTAGCTTATCGTCATCTTTTCAACAACTTTTTCTTCAGAACCCTTTCTAAAATTTATCCAAAAAAACTCAGATGTGCACTAACATGTTATACTCTCTTCTCCTTTAACCTTTCATTTAAAAGATTTGCTTTAGATCTACACACTCTTTACAAATGAAAGAAAATCTAAATCCCATCAACAAATCAATAATCCATCACTCCTTCAATAAAAAAACCAAAAAAAAAACCAAAAAACCATTCCAAAAATCCATATCTACCGTTGTTACCGTAAAAACCCGATCCCCAAGACTACTAATTAAGCGATAGATCATGCAACACGACTAATCGGGATCCAACAAATCACCAAATAACTCATACAATTTCTCATAATAAAAATCTCATCAATAATAATCACAACACAACGAAAATAAATCATCTCAGACATAATAATCATCTCGGGTCTCAACATCAATATCTCAAATAAAATACAACCTCATGAAAATTCGACAATAAAAATAAATCTCAGACTCCTAGATCAGAGCACCTAATCTAGACATCATCAGAAAATAAAGCAACAAAAGGAGAATGAGTGTGATGTCATCCTCAACACAACTCACCAAGCAACTAATCCTCAACCTGCAAGTCTACATCCACAAGGGTTGAACCCACGGATGAGACGACAATAAAGCCACCAGAGGGTAAGATATACATTCAACAAAAGGATCAATAAACGCATAAAAGTCTCATGCAAAACATCATTTAACATTGAAATATTCATCACTGCAAAAAGTCTGGTTACTACTCATGCATAATTCACAAATCACTGTATACCCTCATCATCATTAATTAAATCATATCTCACATCATAATTCATCACAAACAGTTAAATCATCATTTCAACTATAAATCACCAATTGCACAATTATGAATCATTCCATAATTACAAACAGTTTGTCAATGACAAATATTTTTTCAAACCTATATTTGTTTTTTTTATATTTATCAATGACAAATACTTGTCTAAAATTATTATTAATTTTAATTATATGAAAATCAATTTAATTATAGGGACCAAAATAATAAAAAATTGTCAAGGGATCAAACTGAATCAAAGTAGGTTTGAGTTGAAAAATATAAAATAAATTCAAGTTCGACAATAACAATTAGTATTCAAATACTTTTATTATTTTGAATTATAAAATAATTTGAATAAATAATAAAAAATAAATGGTATCCTTCAAAAAAAAAATTAAATGGTATAAACTTCAGGTTTAAAATTAGGAAAATTCTTGTTTACCCATCAATAAAAGGTGGGTAATACTACCCATGTTAAGTTGACCCAATCAAAACAATGTATTTATATAACATTAAAAATAATATAAAACAAACAAATAATTTTGATTGGTTCCAACTCAGCATGGGTTGTGTTACCCACCTTTTATTGATGGGTACCCAAGTTGTCACCTTAAAATTATTTTATTAAATTAAATAAAAAATCCATTTTTGGTCTTATTACTATTCACACCATCGTTTCAGGCGCACACTCCCTGCACTAAAATGGGATAAACCCATTTCATCCTCATTTCTGATTGTTTTGAAACCATAAGCGCTTCCTCCTCTCCCTCCACCACCGCCGAGATCAGCCTCTAGTTCTCCTTTCTTTGATTTTTTGTTGAACAACAAAAGGGGAGAAAGAGAAAACGAAATTGAAGGTTGGTTTGAAAATTGCTCCTTCTTTCTTCTTATCTAATTTACTAATTACTTATTCTTCTTTCCTAATTTCATTACTATTCTGTTGATATGATATGAGCAAAATTGTGAAATTTCACCGAAACAAAACATGATAGAGCCACTTCAATTTACTGTTACTGGAAAATGATGATGCAATTTAATGGTTTTAACGAATGAATTGGGAAAATTGAGTCAGCGAGATGGTTATAGCCTTATAGGGTGGATGAGAATACACATGATATGTTTTTAATCCTTGCCATTCAATTGAATAAGTGGTTATATGCTAATTTAACTTGGTTGAATCCTGTTAGATGATAATGAAAATGTTGATAATGTTAATGACCTTCACATTGGTGTAGATGTATTTGATCCAAGAAATTGGGATTCTGGCAAGTCTAAGGGGGGTGTATTGGATTAGGATTTTAAAAGACTATTTTTATAAAAAAAGTCTTTAAGATTTTAAAAGACTTTGTGGAATTGTATTGATTCTGTGAGATTTTAAAAGACTTTTAATGGATTTATCACACGGACTTTTAAAGATTTCAAAGGATTTTTAAAGATTTCAAAGGATTTTATGGGATTATAGGATTTCAAAGGACTCACTGAATTTTAGGGAAAAAAAACAAACTTACACTATTAAATGATAAAAATAATAAACAAATAAATTCTAGCATTTGAATAAAAAAAATAAAACCAATAGAAAATTCTTTTACTAACAAAGTGTTGTTACGTAAAAAAAAGAGATTATTTTCTAAAATGGTAATAAACTTCATGTTCTCCTAAGTAGCATTTCTCCACATATCTGAACCTATGCTAGTCCTCCATAGGTTAGCATCTTCTCGTTCCTGCTCTTGTGTTTGAACATCGAGTTCATAATTATTGTCTTCATCAATATATGGCTTCATAAAATTCTTCATCATCTGCATCATCATCATCATAATCATCATCATCTGTAGCTTCAATATCTCTATCTTCACTCATCTCTTCATAATCGGTTTCTTCGTCCTCTATGTCATTGCCATGATTATGAGACAATATTTAAGATAGTATCAGAGTCAATGTAAATTCATATTTAAAATACTATAATGAAAATATAATTAAAATTCAACCACAATAGTCTCACAAAACATATAGTACTAAATGCTTCGATCGAAATACAACCATTATAGTTTAACAAAAAAAAAAAGTAAACCAAATACTTGAACAAAAGTACAACCAAAATAAAAACCCAAAAATTATATTTCAACAAAATCATGATGTTATAATAACACTTAGATGATCAAATATTAATCATCCCCTAACTTGAATTTTATCCAAGACAAGCGCTCTTCCGGTGACATCTTCAAGAAGAGGTCCTTATTTGCTTTAGAGTTCATCAATTCAGCCGTCTTGAAACGAGTTTTGTCATCTAAATTTGGAATATCTTTTATAATATCCCAAATATTATTCTTTAGCTCTCTATCTCTATCTCTATCATTTTCTCTTTTCTCCATCATGTTAGACATCTTTTCAAAATGCACAGCAATGGTCCCAATGCTAACAGAAAGGTTTTCCATAACAGGTCCTTGATTATTGATCCCAACAACGCCAGAACTCCCTCCGTACTCGGATCTAATTCTCTTATGACGATTTTGTTTTTCTACGGGAACCTCTGAATCTAAAGGTAAATGGGATGGTGGAGTATGTCGGTTAGGTGATGGAGGTTGGTACGGTGGTTCATAGTTATCCGGTGCTATGAATGCATCATTATTGGGATCATATGAAAACCCTTCCATTCCAAAACTTTCACTTTCTTGCTCAAAAGTTGTTGCATCAGTATCCTCAGGGTCTACTGCTATAGAATTATTCCCGCTAGACACTCCACCTCCAACAACAATCTTCAAATACTCAAAATCAATCATACTCTTTCCTCGAAGTTGTTTGTGATTTGGATGGGACTAAAAAAACAAAAAATTCATTGTTAATATAGTATAAATATTACCAAAAAAATCAATCATACTTTTAAACGATTACGAACTTAGCTCACCTTTAAGTAATTATTCCATACTTCATCACTAGCAGTGAAAGTCTTTGCAATTGAGTCCCATCCAAAACCAGAGTTGTTGCGCATAAGCGTTGACATCTTGTTGTATTGAGTTCTAAACCACTTCATTCGGCTCAAGTAATGATTATAAGTTTTATGGGATTGAAATTTGGCATTGAGTCGAGGAAGGATAACCCGCTCTACATTTTGTTTACTAAGTGACCCATTGGCATCACGTAACCCTCTATTTATAGCATCCACCAAGAGGTACAACAACTCATTAGTTTCATCCATAGTCCAAGCTACATAAGCATCTTTGTCCTTACCCTTCCCTCTATTATTTTCTTGTTGTGAATCCCCCATTTAATCACTAATATGTATATAAGAAACTAGTTATTTCAGAAGAACAATTGTTGTTTACTAATTGCCAAAAGTATAGTAACTATATACCAAAAAATATATATATTCAATAGGATAAGAAGAAAAAAATATATCTAATAATAAAATTAACAATCACTTATTATATAAACAAATAAAATCAAAGAACAGTTATATAAATCAAGCAATGATAATAGAAATCATAAAAAAAGAACAATGATATTTTGTTGTAAAAAAAAAAAAAGCAAGCATGCATGTCTGGAAAAATCAAATCGACAAAAACAATTTTTTTTGCAAAAAATAGCATGACAATCGAAAAAATTCAAGACGGCTGAATAGAATCAAATAAGGACCAGTAATCATGATTCTATTATCTTTGTAATGAAACGTGAACCAGTAATCATGCACAAGATAATGGAATCAAACAAAATAGAATCAAACAAACAAAAACAAATAATAGAATCAAACACCACACAAGTAATCGGAACAAAAAATAATAATAATAGAATCGGAAAAAAAAAAGGAAGTTGAAGAATTTGATAGAGAAAAGAAAAAACCTGGCATGGAAGATGACGGCAGACAAGGGTTTGAAAGACTGTGACAAAATCTCAAGGGTTTGTGTGAGATTGTTGGATGACAATAGTATTTATATTTTTAACTAAAAAGTCTCACAAAATCCACTTCACCCAAGAATCCATCAAAATCTATAGACTTTTGAATACCAAAAGACATTTTATAAGTCATGACAAATCTCAATTGAATACCAACGGATTTCGTTGCCTTAAAAAAAAAGTCATGATTGTCTTAATTGAATACCACAAGATTTGTTTATATTTTATAAAAGTCTTGATTGAATACCACTGGAATTTTTTATTATAAAAAAGTCTTTTAAAATCCCTTGAATTCTCAATCCAATACACCCCCCTAAAATGATTGAGTTATTAGCTACAACCTAAAAGAGATTTTACTATTGTGAAGGTTTCTGGAGATAAATCTTCTATACCAGGGGCCTATTATTATTTGAGAGCCAAGCCTCCAATTTTATAGGGACGGCCAATATTTGGTCTTTGATTCTTTGAATTCAGTGACAGAAACTCTATCATCAATAGATCTATCTATTTTACTATCTGCTCGGTAAGTGTGGTACCAAATTCATACTATGTCTCTGAGTTTGATTGTGTTTTTTTAACTGAAAGTAATATTGAATTTGCAGATCTTGAAGTATCTCTTTACCGTAAGAAGTTTACGTATAACGGTTCCGACAGATCTCACCACAACACTATTGTTAAGAGGAGGAAATTCTTTATCCGGGTTTCTGGGGTAACTTCTGATAGAGGATTCCTTTCTAGCAGTGCATCGCACGGGTCGCTATCCTAGTCCTTCACATTCACACTCTTTCTTCCTCCTCCCACATTGCTTCACAAATCCCGGTTCAAGAAAAACCACCCTAACGGTTGGACCGCCCGGTCTGACCCAACCGGATTCAACAACACTAACCCACTCCACGTTACTCTACACTTCACTTCAAAACTCATTTCATTCATGATTCAACCCAAATGATAAAAAAGAAAACCATGATCACTCGATTATCAACGAAATTCATGAACATAACCATATCCACAATGTGCAAATCAAACCAAATCGCAAAAGCCGAAACCGTTTTAATAGACGGAATCAAATTAGGACTAAACCCTGACATTATCACTTACAACACATTAATCGATGGCTATTGTCGTTTCGTCGGCATTGACGCCGCTTACAACATTCTCAACAGAATGAAAGAAGCTGGAATTAATCCTGATGTTGTTTCCTACAATTCATTAATCTCTGGTGCGGTTCGAAAATGTTTGTTACAAAAGTCACTCCATCTGTTTGATGAAATGCTTCAATCAGGAATAAGGCCTGACGTGTGGAGTTATAATATTTTAATGCATTGTTTGTTTAGGTTAGGGAAACCGGAGGAAGCGAACGGTGTTTTTCGGGATATTGTTGAGAGAGAGGAGATTTATCCGAGTATGGCGAGTTATAATGTTATGATTAATGGTTTGTGTAAGAATGGTTATGTGAATAACGCGTTGATGTTGTTTAGGAATTTGCAGCGTCGTGGATTTGTTCCGGAGGTTTTGACTTATAATGCGATGATTAATGGGTTGTGTAAGGCGAGGAGGTTAGCGGATGCAAGGAGGGTGCTGAAGGAGTTTTGTGATTTTGGTTTTGAGCCGAATGCGATTACCTATACCACGGTTATGAAGTGTTGTTTTAGGTGTGGGAGGTTGGAGCAAGGGTTGGAGATTTTGTCGGAGATGAGGAGGAAAGGTTTTACGTTTGATGGATTTGCGTATTGTACGGTGGTTGCTGCATTGGTGAAGACGGGGAGGATTGAAGAAGCAGACGAGATTGCTGAGAAGATGATGAGTAATGGTTTGGTGCCGGATCTTGCTTCTTATAATACAATGATAAATTTGTTCTGTAGGCAAGGGAGGTTTGATGAGGCATTGAGGTTGGTGGATGAGATAGAGAAACAAGGAATGAAATGTGATCAGTATACACACACGATTATAATCCATGGATTATGTAAGGTTGGCGATTTTGCAGGTGCCGAGAAGCATTTGGATTACATGAACACGTTGGGTTTTGGTTTTAATTTGGTGGCATTTAACTGTATTCTTGATTGTTTGGGTAAAGCTGGTGATATTGATAAAGCAGTGAAGGTTTTTGATACTATGGAGGTTAAAGATTCGTTCACTTATACTATCTTGCTGCACAACCTTTGCAGGGCTAAGAAGTTCCGATTTGCTTCCAAGCTTTTGGTTGCTTCTATTAAATCTGGCTTTCGGATCTTAAGGGCTACTCAAAGAGCTGTTATTGATGGTCTCACCACCTCTGGTCTTGTCTATGAAGCCAGAAAAGTTAAGTTGAAAATCCGGCTGGCTCGATTGGTGCGTTGATTACATAGAAGTTGCTGTGTTGAACTTCGGGGTGTGCATTGAAAAATTAGAAATATGTTGAGCTAACAAAAGAATGACACTCTGATTCTGATACATTAGTCCGGTGGTTTGATCGCGGTAACTGTCATTCAAGTTGAGTGAAGTAACTTTGCTTAAAGTGATTCTTAGAGTAACTTGATCCCTTCAGTTGAGCCTTTGGTTCAAGTTTCTAATATCAGTCTTTGAATTTATGATGTTAATTGTTAATAGCTCTGGCTTATATATATCATCATGTGGACATAAATCTTGACGAATGAAGTAGACGAACACAGTTGAAATTTGAGAATAAATAAAGTAGATGGACACAATTGAAATTTGAGAATTAAGTAGTAGTACATCATGGCATGGCCATTTCCTGCATAATTTTTAATTTTGCATTTCATATGCTACTAGATTTTCTTTCATAATAACATGCACTTACTATAGTATAATTTGTGACATTTTGATTCTGTGTAGTGTGTAGTGTTTGTGTCTCATATCTTTTCCCTTTGTTGGTGCAACAATTTTCTCCTGCCGTTAAGCTTTTCCCCTTCAGGTACATGCTAGCTTTACCTTTAAGTTTCTCAACATTATTGAATGTTCATGTCTATGTTCTGTTGTCTAGAACATATAGTTTACTTTGGAGATATTGGTTATGAGAATCTTGCTGCTTGTAGCTGTTGGTAAGTATATTCAATTAGCGTCGTTAGCAAATACTATTTCTGATGATGACAACCCCATATCAATCTGATTTCTGAATCTTATTTTGGAAGTGTTTTTTTTTTTTTTCCTTTTATGTTCTCTTTTGAGGTAAATCAAAGTCATTATTGCAATTTTAAGGTATGACATGTACCCAAACACCAAACTCGCCCCTAACACCATTGCTGCGCCCATATAATGATCTTCATCGAAGATATATTTGCCTCACCCTGTCTTTTTTAAAATTTTTTTTATTTGGGTAAAATATGCTATGGTTTTTTGTCATTCAGATAATATGAGAAATTGAAATCTCTTGTCTGCCTTTTACAGCTGTTCTCGAAAAAAGGTGAGTTGGAAGGGTATTCCATTCATTATGATCAGTTTGGGGAATCAAAAGAAACAGCAGAAGTTTTCTTTACTAGGGAGTCTGATGCTCTAGCAGCCCTCAGGAGGTACAACAATAGAAGCTTTATGGAAAGACATTGCAAATTGAGCTTGTTGGAACAAGTTTGGTTACCCCTGCTCCTACAAAAATACCCAAGTAAATAGGTCGGAAAAGTATTGAATACAGGATAATGATCATATGTCTGAGTTCTGATTTGCATGACTTTACTTATGTTAATACCGGTGTGCACTTTGTACTTGTCATTTCGAAACTTTGATCAGACTTGGCTACCAAATTTGGTTCAAGCCCCTGTCAAGTTTGGCCAACCAAAGCCAATATCTTCCATGCTTTTTACTTGTTTCAGATGGTTCAGTGGAGATTATTTTCATTTACTAGAAAATCAAAATTGCCAGGACATATTTGCCTGGTGCCGAATAATAATTTGTAGGTCAATGTAGTAGTATGGGTATAAACCGTCCCTTCCTCGCTTATGTTCCCTAATTTTTAGCTCTATTGTTTTTGTAATGAGTTATATGTTGAATTTGAATACATTGTAAAATACTAAAAAAGTTAACCTTTCAATTTTAACTTCTAATCATAATTGAATGATCTTTTTTTTAATGACAAATGTTAGTAGTTAGTTATTATATTAATATTTACTCTCTTGCTCGAGTTTGAACCCGTGATCTCAATTGATCATTATTCCTGGCCGGACCGAACTTCTTAACCCTTGGCTTAAAGCAGTTGTTATCATCTGTATTAACTTCTCCACTTAAATAGACTCGGAGAGTTTTGGATTTGTTTGGTTCTAAGAATGGGTTGGAATTAAGAGAATGACTTGATATTTTGAGTTAGGAACAACAGAAAAATATAACTCTTTCCAACCCATCACTTCCTCCTGCCTACATCAATACAGTCATTTTCTTTAGTTCTATGTCATATGAATATCGGTGGTGCCCAAATTCGAACCCATTTCACTGTCAACCAAGTGATTCGAGGGAAACCATTTCGGTGGTGCACAAAATCAATCGCTCTGAAGCAGTTACAAAACCGGTCGCTATGGCTTAGCAACTAACAGTTTACCAACCAACCTCTAGATCAATTTTAGCATACTGTAGGGCCTCCAAATCCAACTGTGTTGCCATATACTATTGCATGAATCAACAACTAACATTTTAGCGTCACACTTTTAACTACAATATGCCATCATCACAAGAGTTCCTTGTTCAATTCTCAGTCCACCTTCACCTGGCTATTTCAACAAGTCCAAAATTAGCTTTAGTCAAGGCTTAAGAAACCTCGCTATTCACTAACAATCTGACTTGGACTCTATAAATCTTAACTTTTTCCAAAACATATGAATCTTAACTTCTTTACAATTCACCACTTTTATGTCAAACACAGGGGGTGTTGCAATCAAGATCAAATCAATTGCTGAAAGTCATCCCAAGTAAAAAAAAAATCATTACACAGCTCAAAAAAACAAAAAGAACAAAAATCAAATCCTTAATAAGAAATGGAAAAGTCAAATCCTTAATAAGAACACAAATTACTATACAGCTCAAGACAAAACAGAAAGAACAATAATGTATTATTTCTCTACTTATAGGGCAATTGTCTTCATGATAAGGGTTGCCGACGGCGGCAGATGATGAGGTGGATGATTGCCTGCTCTTGGATATAGTAATCGGTGATGGTGTGGTGGTCATCTAGTCCCCAATGAGGCGGCAGACGAGGTGGAGGGTTGACTTCTCTTGGATGTTGCAATTGGCAATGGTCAGGCTATCATCTAATTGCTTACCGGCAAAGATCAGACGTTGCACATGCACTTGGTAATCTTTATTCTTGTCAAAAATCTTCTCCTTCACATTGACTATTGTGTCTGAACTCTTAACCCTCATGGGGATCACCTTTCCAGTTTGGGTTATTACGTAGATTTGCATCTGCACCACCAATTGTTAACACATTAGTCAATGATAAAAACAACAGAAAGAAAACAAAATTACAAAACTTATTACAGCACGATAGGACAAAAGAAATTCATGATCAAAATCATTAAAAGAAATTTTAGACTAATATTTCAAGAACTGATACAAAAATCGAGAACACTAGCAACCTTTTTTTGGCATTTGCAAAACTGATGAATTTGAGATAAAATTTTAGAGTATAAAGTCAAAACATAAAAGAAAATAATAAGACTTCAATTGGACAAAAAATCAAAGCAAAGAAAAGGAGACAGGACGTACCATGGGGGTTATGCAAATGTCTAGCTTGAGAGGTTCAGAAGAACGAAATGGAATCACAAGGAACTCTGATGAAAGAGTTGCTAAAGTAAACTGTTGAATGTTCTTCGAAAAAGACTGTAATTTCAGTTTGCATATCTCAGACCTAGCCAATATATCATAACTATACTCGGACATAGAAGAGTTGGGACCAATGCAGCAAATATTGACTGCATTTCCCAAACTCATAGTATTATTATTGAGAATAAATAGTTTGCCGTCATTTTCCTCTTGAAGAACAATGTTTTCTCCGTTAGACTTCAAGGAGACAATGAAGGAGTGACCATAAGAAAATTTGATTTGAGAATCCCCATGTTTATGGCTGAAATGGTTGGACAACACTTCTGATGATGCAACAAAGTCACAACCTGAAAGGGGACAGTAACATGGTACATAGATGCATTCTTCTTCATGCTTCCCATTTGCAGTGTAACTTAATTTCTCCCTGCAACCATGTTTTGCATTTGGACATGACATTTCGATAGATTGCAACAGATTCTCGATGGCTTTACAACGTTTTGAGCTAATGTGCAATGAGCACTTGTGACACTTGTTCTTAAGTTTAGGACAGCAGGTAGAGCAAACAATATGACAATTATCACACTGAATTGCAACAAAAAAGAAGATCATCAAATTAAACTTTGAACCATTTGCTAGAATAGAATAAAGTAAGAGATTTTTTGTAAGGCTTGTTAGCAAGTCATGCAAACAAAAGTATAACCAACATAAAGCTAATCTAATTTATTCTTTTTAAAATCAATGTACTCAAAGACAGATTGCAGCTAGCACCTAAAATGCTATAGCGGTATAGCAGGCAGCAATATGGCCACAATATCAAAGTTTAGAGAAACAATACAGGTTCATAACATACACATATAAAAGCTCAAAAATAGAAGGATATACAAAATATTAAAGACATTCATCGTTATCTATCAAAGATCATTGGTATACAAAATTAAAGACATTCATCGTTACTTATCAAAGATTATTGTAACTAATATTCAAACCCAATGTAAAGCAATAAGTCTTAGCCTCCAAGGCTTAAAAAACTCATATAAGCATTTAAAATAAATAAAAGTGATTCGTAACATAGTATCACTATCTCTATTCTAACCACTTATTCATCATCATCATCATCATCATGCTCTTTACTATCAGACCTCATTTGTTATGCATCTATCTCTGTTTCTCCCCAAGTGTTTTGTGTCTCTATAGGGACAGCTTGGTTCTCCATTCTTTTCTGTTTCCTCCTAAGCCGCAAAAGATGAGGAGGGCAAATAATGTCGTTTTTTTAGAGGAATTTGCCTCCTTTAAAGTGAGAAAATCAAGTGTCGCTAATTTAAAAACTCTTGATTGTAATGATGTAACTCCAATATCCATCATGCATTTTCTAATTAATAGTTGATAATACTTACTTTACCCTCTAACGTGAATTCCATGTTAAGAGTCTTGCATTGAATGAGATAAAGCCTAAATATGTTGGGCCACCTGCTAAGATCGTATCAAAATCTATCCAAAATCCGTTGGACCACCTGCTACCAAGTCACTACTATTGGCCACTCGGATTACGTTCCAGATGTCCAGTTCTCGACGTGGGGTTGTGTTAAGAGTCTTACACTTGTGTTTAACGTCGTGTGCGAAGTGTATAGCAGACACTATTGAATACAAAGTTTGAAACATACTAGAAAAGAGTATTAAATTAAATGACCAGAAACATATTGTATATATATGACAACAAATTAAATTTTCTCATATGTAGAAAACAATTGATATAATCAAATGCATACCTGAAAGACCGGAATACTTAGAGGTTGAAAACAATTGCAGCAATCAAGCAATTTAGAGTTTGAAATCATCAAAGGCTCCATTGCACCTTTTGACTAATAGTAATTAAAAAACCATTACAACTTTATATAGTCAAAATTATGTTTATGGCTAAAAAAATAACAAGTTAACCTAGTCAAATTAAGTTGCTAAAAATAACATTTAACAAAATACTCACTGAGAAATTGTAGACTCCTTGGTGGCTTGATGTGTTTTGATTTTTGGTCTTCCGTAGTTGGTGGACATTTGGTGCTTTTGTGATCCCTTCCTTTTTTTAAAGGCAATGACATGTAAAAAGAAAATGTGGGCACCTTTTTCTCTCTCATGGTTGTAATCTTAGTTATGAAGGAATCTATGTGTTGATTTTTTTGTTTTTGTTTGGAAAAACAAAGAAAAAACTTTTATTAAGAAATAAGAGGCACAAGGTATGCCTCTAACAATTTGTATGTAACGAACCAAAACGACACAACGGTCTACCCCCAACAAAAAACAATACAAAACTTGATCAAGCCCAATAAACAAACTTTGAACCTGATACAAAAACCAAAAACTCCTGAAAACTTAGGCAAAGGCTATGGTGGGAGACTTCGGTAGGTCTCTAACCGTAAGAGACTTGCTTTTTTTTTTCTTTTTCAAAACGCACGGTCTAGTACGAAAAATGCACGGGACTGACAGAAAAAATGCACGATCTGATGTCAGACTTACAAAAAACGCACGATCTAGTAAAAAAACGCACGGTCTAGTAAAAAAACGCACGAACCGTGCAAAATTTACAGACAGAAAAAATGCACGGTCTGATGTCAGACCGTGCACTTTTTAATTTTTTTAGTTGAAAAAGTGCATGGTCTGATGTCAGACCGTACACTTTTCACTTTTCAGTTTTTTTTTTAAAAAAAATTCATAGTCTCTCACGGTAGGAGACCTAATGCAGTCTCCCACCGTAAACGGTGCCCCACTTGATACAAACTTTAGACCCCTGAACCTGAAACCAATCAACCATCCCTTACTAAACCAAAACAAAGTTCAATACTAGGATAAAACTACCACTAAAGAAAAACACAGCTGCAACCACCAAAACCTAGGCGAGATACGAATGCTTGATTTCGATGATCACAGATACAATATGACAACAAACTGCATTGCACTTCAAACCATATTAGGATCTCGCTCCTTGCCACAAACAACTAATGGACTGACTAAGAAAATGCGGAAAAGCAAGTTCTTCTTCCGCAACCTCACATTACATGTAAGGAATTATGAGATACAAACAAGACACCACACAAAATGAATAAACTTAAGTTTTTTCTATTTTACAAGTTTGTCGCAGCATATTTATTTATTTTTACTAAAACATAAATGACATCCATTCATTTAACTTTGAGTACATTGAGACAAACACTGAAAGCTTCCTCCACAGCACCACTGATTCTTCATTTCAATTTGCTTCTTCTTTGCATCATCATCACCATGGCGTCTACACAAACTCCACTTTAAACCTTAAAATTCACACATTCTCATTCTCCATCTCCATTTCCACCTCAACCTAACTCAACCACCCTCTCCTTCCAATAAATTCGCCTTTCACTTCCCGCCGCTACAACAAATTCATCATCTCCATCGCCGCAACCTCTAACGACATAACTGTTTCCTCCAACGGTAAGCCCCTTCCTTTCTAGATCAAAGCAAGTCTTCTAATCTACTCCATCCGGTCCTTATTATAAGAAGAAAAACAAAAAAACAACAAAACCAATGCTATCATTAATTGTTGTTACTTTTTAAACATTTTTACAAACATACCCTTGTAGAATGTTGTGAAACATTAAATACATCCACTAATATTAAAAAGACAATCATTAAATGAGGGATAAAGAAGTCTTTTAAACAATAACTACACCTTAAAAGTTGTGATATTTTCTTATAAATAGGACCAAATTTTTTTTATATTAAGGACCGGAGGGAGTAATTCTAAATATAGCTTATCTTTACTAGATTATAACTTATTTTGATAAGTCAATTCAATTAGCATATAACTTATCTTTTTTTCTTTCAATTTTACCTCTATCATCTTATTTGAAAAAAATTAAAATTTTCTAATTAAACATATCATTTTAATTTCAATTCATATTCATATTTATAAACTAGTTCAACTTTTAATTTAAATAAACACTTAATAAGTTAGCTTATTTGCTATAAACTAGTTTATGTAAGTTATTCACTATAAAGTACAGGATAAACTACTTTATCAACTATTCACTAGAAATTAATTTATCAACACTATAGGCTAATTTAACTAAACACTATTTTTTCCCTCCACCAAACAAAGCCTTGTATGCTTCTCCTAGAATAAAAATAGTTGTTTGAGTACTTTTCAACGAAAAAAAAAAAAAACACATGAGATGGAAAAGTCTTTGTCCAAAACACATGAGTATGACTAGTCAACTATGAAATTATTGGTTGTCACGCTTATTAATACCTTATCACCCAGTGTTCATCCCATCATAAGATTTTGTATCATTTCATTTCATAGAGTTTTACACTCTAATAATTACTTAAACCCAAAATCCAATTAATTTGATTAAAAAATGTGCAGTTTAGAGAAGAAAGGCAACATCTTCATCCTGACACTAACCGGCAACGACGAACACCGTCTCAACCCCACACTTCTCAATTCAATCAAATCCGCCCTTCACCGTGTCCGTCAACAAGCCACCACTTCCTCAGCCCTCATCACTACCGCACATGGCAAATTCTTCTCCAACGGCTACGACATCGACTGGGCACAAGACAACAAATCACGCATAATCCTCATCGACGATCTCCTCCGCTCCGTCGTCTCCGAACTTCTCTCTCTTCCCATGCCTACCATCGCCGCGGTCACCGGTCACGCCTCTGCCGCAGGTTACGTCCCCGCTCTATCTCATGACTACTTTTATATGAAACATAGACACCAAACACGGCGACTAGTTTTATATGAAACACAGACACCTGACACAACACATTAATACTATTAACACCGATAATAATCTGAGAAAATGACTTCAACTAATGTACTAATGTAATAAGACGTGTCCCAAGTGTCGAGCAGGGATGCATGTCAAACAAAAAACACTTTCAATCAAAAGTGTCGATACTAATATAATAATAAAGTGTCGAATACGGACACACATTCAATCAGAAGTGTCGTATAAGATAATCCTCAATTTATCTCATCCGGCTTTGTTGTCTCCAATCTTATTTCTCTTTCCATGCCTACTATTGTCGCAGGTTACATCCTCACGTTATCTCACGACTACGTGTTAATGCGATCCGATCGTGGATTTCTCTACATGAGTGAGCTTGACATCGATCATGTGATTCCGGCGTGGTTTATTGCGATTGTTGATGCGAAGGTTGGTGATGCGGCGGCGAGGAGGAAGATTGTGATGCAGGCGGCGAAGGTGACGGCGAAGGAGGCGGTGAAATTGGGAATCGTTGACTCGGCGCATGATAGCGTTGAGGAAACGGTTAAGGCTGCGGTTGAGTTGGGTGGTGATTTGGTGAAACGTGGATGGGATGGACACGTGTATGCTGAGAATAGGAAGAAGTTTTTGGGTCATGTGATTAAGGCTGTTGGAGATATTAGCGAGAGGAATATTGAATCCAAACTTTAGTAATTTTAATTTGGGTTTGTGTTGTTGGGTTCAGTTTAGTTCACTATAAATTGATTAAGAATGATTGAGTTTAGAGTGTATGTGTACTATGATCATCATCATTATGTAGTGAAAATAAAGGAAAAACTTTTCTCACATGCTAAATCATTTTGGATGTACACATTGAACAAATAAACATGTACTTGTGGGTGTGGTAAGCATAATAGTAGCCCAAGACTTGGAGAAAAACAGAACTTTGTTGAACTGCTTCTCGTCCACATCCCACGCCAACTCACCCCTTCTTCGCCCTCATTCCCTTGTCGATCACGTGACAAAGGAGTGGGGAGACTTGGTCGAAGTGTGACGTGGGAGCCAAGTACCACACGTATAGGCTTCAAGGATCCGATAGGTATCCCCACGTGCGTAACAGAGCTTTTCCAGGGATACTAGTAAGCAGAGCCGTCTCCTGACAAATTTCTATTTAAAAAGTTGAAAAAAAAATCTAGCACCACCTCTACTAACAGACAATTAAGTTGTAGTTAAATATATAAGCAATGATTCAAACATGACTTTTACCTACAGACAAATATACACTTATCTATGGACAATGTATAATTGACATTAAAATTGTTGTCTTTCAGACTTTTACCTACAGGAGAAATGCATTTAGTGACAGATTATGGACGTAGGTACAACTGTTTTTTTTTTCCTTTTTTTTTAATTTTGAGGCCCCTCTAAGTTTGAGGCTCTGTGTCAAGGACCTTGTTGCACTTACACCTACAGAAAAAAGGACATTTAGTGACAAATTATGACCGTCGTACAACTGTTTTTTTTCTTTCCTTTTTTTAATTTTTTTTAGGCCTCTCTAAGTTTGAGGCCATGTGTCAAGGGTCTTGTTGCACTTGCAAAGGCCCGACCCTACTAGTAAGCTATGGTGATCCTGCCCACATGGTGGGTCCGTCTCATCCTACAGAGTGGCCATGTGGTTCTTAATTCTCATTGTCGTACAAAACAAAATTTGGTTGTTCGTATACTTTTAAAATGATAGTTCTTTTAAGTACATTTCATATGGTAAAACACTTTAAGAATATTGGATATGTTGGTGCATTGATTTTTAGTATGTGAGTTTTGTAGTTAGATTTTCGAGATCAATAAAAACAAGCAAATGGTAACAAGAAATCTCACTTGTATTTATTCCTATTTTTGATTATATTCGACGAGGAATGGTAAGTTTGTTATATTTGAAACTATCTTTTTTTCTTGATGACAACTTCATAACTCTTTAATTTCTTTGGGTAAGAAACACAATAATTTTGATTTGAAGTCCATTAATTTACAAGCTCCCAGTCTCTTTGCTATTTTTCAGGTAATGAGCCGTGAGTCTAAGTTTTGAAAGTTCGCTATAGAATCATTGTCTTCACGTTAGCGTTGAGCTGAAGTATTTAATCAATTTGTTTTGGGATTTTGAAGAGTTTTGAGGGGTGACTTGGTGATATCAACCCTGCTAAGAATTAGCAAGATTGTTGTGAATTGATGTTGAATGTTGGTGATATCGTTCTCTAATAAAATTGGTAAGGAAGCTTTGAGTTTGTTGATAATGAGCTCGAATAGGACCAGAGTATGCATCTCCCCGAGTGGCACTGTTATCCATGTCTTGATCATTACCTTGCTCTTGAAAATAAGTTTTTTCTAAAATCCACTTCTATAACAAAGGGACTCGAGTTACACACATAAAAAGAAGCACCCACATTATACTCGCCTAGCAAGTCTAGCTTATAAGTAATATGATTAATCCTTTCAAGGACATTAAAATTGTTAAAGAGTCTCACATCGGACAAAAGATGACATGAACATCCTCACTTCACAAGCCGGATTTGTGGGGTTGTGTACGATTTTTAAGATGGTATCAGAGCTTCCGTTAAGATCCATTGGGCCACATGTTATCAGTTTTTCGCTATCGGGCCATCCACCATTTATGTCCACGAACCAAACCCAATAGTGCTGGTCGTGAGGGGGTGTGTTAAAAAGTCACACATCAGACAAAAGATGGCCTGCACATGTGTTTATAATTGGAGGCAATCCTCACCTCACAAGCTGGTTTTGTAAGGATGAGTTAGGTCCAACCACGATTTCTAAGAGTTTAAAATACCATCCACATCTATAGAAAAGCATACTTTGAAAGGAATATGGCCTCGAGGAGTAGGAGGAATCGAGACACTAAACTTTGTCCTCTTGACAGGAATGGAGGTGTTTCTAGAAATCACCACATCCATTGAATCTCCTTTTACAATCATACCTAGAGACAAAGGTGTAACATCTTGCAACACCAAGTTTGGAACATTCTTAATGCCTTCAGAAAGCAAAGCAGCCTGAACAGCTGCACCATAAGCAACAACCTCATATGGATTGATGCTCACTGCCAAGGTCCTTACCCTTAAAAAAGTTTTGCAACTATTGTTTCACTTTGGGAATCCTAGTTGGAACAATAATCTATGTAGATACGACACTCATTTATCACTTATTACTTGATAACGATTTGGTACATTTGTCAAAATTGTCCATCAACACTCAAGAGCAAAGCATATTGAAATTAAACATCATTTTATCAGAGACTATGTTCAGAAGGATATTCTTGATACATGCCATCAATGTGAAGATGGTGTAGTTATATGTTTGTAGGTTTGTGTTTTGATGATGTCTATTAGGTAGTTCTATTTGATGTTGTTTTGTTTTTCATAGTTCTTGCATAATATCTTGTTAAAGCACCTAGCAATCAATGTCTCCTTGTCCCTATAATTCCTGGTAGCCTAGCATACCTTGTGTATGAAGAAAACCTCTTTATTTTTGGTCAAAACGTGTTTCTCTCTGACTTGATTCGATTAAAAGTTACTTGAATCGTATCACTTAGACTTTCTGCCTTTCTTCCACCTCTGACTTGATTCGATTCAAAGTTACTTGAATCGTATCACTCTGACTCTCTGCCTTTCTTCCATAAAAATCTGATTCGATTCATGAATCCTCAATCTTCATTCTAGGCAGTTTGATTCGATTCAAAATATGTCTGAATCGTATCAATCTTTATACATGTTCTTGCTTGTCTTTTTGCTGTATGATTCAAATCACACATTAAGTGAATCAATTCAGCACGTTGTTTTTGGCCAAAATATTGCACTTGCCACCCTTTTATATATACTCATATTCTCTTAACCTCTCAACTACTGAATCATTTGCATCTATTATCTCTAGAGTCTCTAAACCTCATTGTTCCTGTGTTCTTGAGATTAAATGCTTTTTCTAAGAATCATTGTGTTCCATTGAGTCATAGATTGCTAGAGTGTGTTGGAACAAGAAGTGTCTTGGACAATTCCTCTAAGGTTTTGATGATAACAAAGTAGTGAAGAACAATTGGAATACTGACATATGTTCAATGTGCAGAATCATAGAAAGATCTATCTATCAAGAGAGAACATATGAAGAGCATTAGAAGGAACAAGATAAGCTAAGAAGACTATGGTAGAAGACTAAAGGAAGGTCAACTAGAAGTCAACGTCCTTAGAAGACGGGCACCACACAGATTATGGAGATGGAACTCAACAGATTCTGTGATGGTCATCAGACTCAGAAGCAGACATTGCAAACGAGGATCACCCTCAGACTTGAGTAAGTTATAAGGGACCCATAATCCACGTAGGCTCTGCCCAACTGTGAACTGTCAATATCAAGGTTCTGATAGGTGCAGTTCTTTTGTCGTGTTCTGTCTACATGCACAATCAGACAAAGGACATCAAGAACAAAGCAAGCAAAGGATAATTCCTCTTTCAGCAAAGAAGAATTCAAAGTTCATTTCAACGGGATTATCCATATCAGGCAAAGGACCAACATTCTTGATCAAAGCTTCTCAACGACTCTATTTGCGCTGACACTTTTCCCCAACGTCTCTCAATTCCATGCCTATAAAAGGAGCTGAAGACCACGAAGAAGATTAACAAGACTCTGCTACTTCAAAGTGCCTATACTCTACCAAATTCAATAGCGCAAAGCACTTAGGATTTTTGCTTTCAAGTTTATAACTTAGAAATCCTAGAGTTGTAGAGAGTTTGTTCATTTGTTCATATACACCAAACATTGTTAAATCAGGTGTTTAACAAATTAGAAGTCTTTAGTTGCAAAGCTAAAGCGTTTAAGTCTCTTGGTGAAACCTTGAGCAACTAGAAGTCTCTTAGGTGTGTCCTTAGAGCATTGGAAGTCTCTTGCCTGCGTGCTTGAGCACTTGTAAGTCTCTTGGAGTAGTTTTTGAACAAGGAAGTCTTTAGGAGAGTCCTAGAGCAGGAAGTATTAAGCTGTGTGCTTAAGCAAGGAAGTCTTATGCAGGTGTGCTTAAGCAACGAAGTCTTTAGGAAGAGTCCTAGAGCAGGAAGTCTTGAGCAGGTGTGCTTGAGCACAGGGAAAGTATCTTGGAGTTGTCCTTGAGCAGTTTGTAATCCTGTGTGATTATAGTGAAATCCCTTGGAAGTGCAAGGGGACTGGACTACTCCTAGGTTGTAGGAGGAACCAGTATAACATTGTTCTGTGTCTGCTTTCTCTCTCTCTCTCTCTCTCTCTCTATATATATATATATATATATATATATATATATCTTTGTGTTCTGTACTACATCCGCTGCATTCAGACTCTGTATCAGAATCTGTATACCACATATTCTGAACAGCTTTTGGACACCAAGAAAAAGAAACCAGAAAAAGCCAACACAATTCAACCCCCCCTTATTGTGTTTTTTCTCACCTTCACGAACCTCGGATTTCGTACTAAATTCTAGTTAGTAGGTGAAGCTGCCTAAAAATTTGAGGGTTGCTTGAAAAACAATGAAGTCGCCACCAAAGTTTATTAAAATAGGGAAAACGTCGGAAAAACCTTTTAAAACGATAAAAATGGTCTCTGATGTAACACCCCGAAAATTATAGCTAATGATTTAATGAGGATAAATAGAGTATTACTGGTTTTTATGATTATGATGATGCATAGGGCTCGTATATTATGTTATTTACGAGGAAATAGAGTTTTGATGATTAATGATGTGCTATGAGGATTAATGTGATAAAGAAGAGAATTAAATAAACATAATATAGAGGCATGAGGTGTAGAATATAAGTTTTATATAAGTGGGAGAAGAGTGAAGTAAAAGAATAGTAAGTCAGGAGAAAAGAATAATAACGAATGACTGGCCCATGTATAAATAGGAAGATTAGGAATCAGCATGGTCACTTTTGCTGAAACGTAAAAACAAGAGAAGAGGAGAAAAGAGAAGGAGGAAACCCTAGCTACAAAGGAGAGAGTTAAAAGCCGTAAATTCCGAAGAATTCGAGGTAAGGGGGAGAATCCTTTCACTTTAGGGTATCTTAGTTTATAACGGGTGTTGTTTAATTCTTAAGATGATGTTGATGTTATGTTGTAAACTTTGATGAGAAAATGATGATGGACGAAGGTAAAGACGAGGTTGAATTATTTAAAATTAAGGGAAACTAGTTTGTGGTTTTCGAATTGAGGATTGACCATGAAGAGAGTGTTGGAATCGGTAGGTTAATGAAAAATTAGTGTTTGAATGATAGGGTAACCTTATGGTGATGTTTAGGGACGAATTGGGTGAGTTTGGGGGTCGAGATCGGAGCCGGGGAAGCTCCCATGGTGGAAAATCGCAAAATCTGAGTTCTGATGCTGTCAAAATCGTGTCACGATTTTGTAGGCAGAAGCAAACCATTTTCTGGGCACAAAATCGTGCCACGATTTGCAGAATCGTGACACGATTTTGGAACAACTTTCTGACCATTTTTTGTTCCGAATTGAGCTTGTTGTACCCTAATTTTGTCCCAAGCCTTTTTCAAAAACAATTTCCAAAAAAATCAAAAAAAAAAAGAGAAAAAAGTCAAAGTCAACAAAAAGTCAACAAAAAAGTCAACATTTCAAAAATGGTGACTTCGCAGTGCAAAGTCTACTTCGCAGTGCGAAGTCTGCGAATTTTTTGCAGATTTTTTAATCTCTTTGATTTATTTCATTTTTGTAATTATTATTATTACATATCATTTTTATTATTGTTTTTATCATCATTCATGACCATTTGAGACCAGCAAAGCCAAAATTGGAGCACTTGCCATTAAAGCCAAGGAAAGAAGCTTTTTCTTCCAACCTAGCATGTGCCAAGCAAGTTGGCTTGCCCTTGGGCAGCTCTTATCCCTCCCAAGTGACCTGCTACTGACCCTAAGGTTACCAGCCACCAGCTTGTGGACTTTCCTCCTGCTTTCTCCCCCAAAACCAATCAAACCCAGCTGGTTTTCACTTGCCAAAAGCCATGAGTGCTGCCCTGTTTTTCAGCAGCTTTTCTTCCTCCTCACACCAGCCCACATGTTGCCTTTTGTTTCCCCCAACCTCTGCACATCACAGTGCACGTTTTTATTGCTTAACCCTCAAGATTGCAAGGACCAATCCCAAGGGACAACCAATTGCAAACCAGCCCTGTTTTCATCATCATTTCTATCCAAAATCCATTGAATTAGGGGCTGGATTTGGCTAAGTCTTGACCATTGCAGCAAGGCAAGGTCACCTCTTCACTTTTGCATTAAATGCAAAGTGATTTAGCCTGATCCTAGCCCATAAATCAGCTGGATTTTGGGGATTTCTCATGATGAAAATTGATTTGGTTTTGGCCTATAAATAGAGATGCAAGGCAAGAGGAAAAGAGAGCATGATTCTAAAAGACAAGCACTGAACAAACACTAGAAAAAACCAGCAATTGAGCATTTGAAACAGCACTAAACACTAGCAAAAAACCAGTTCCAACACAAAGCAATTGCACAAGTTCATTGCTCATATCCAATAACATCCAAACCTTGCAAGAACTTCAACCATTCAAGTCCATTTCATTTCCTTGCAGCAGGAGCTTTGCTAGGATCACTGTAAGTGTTCTAAGTCCTATTCTTTCATTTAGAGTTGTGCTTGCATCTTTAATTTTGCTCAAATCCTTTTTGCTCTAAAAAACCCCTTTTGAATTTCAAAGAAATCCCAAGGTTTGCAAAACATCTAAACTGGTTTGTCCAGCTCTTTTCATTGCCAAAACTCAAAGCTTTTCACTCTCCTAAAAGGTTCTGAGATTGTTCAGAAGTTGTTTCTGAACAACAGTTCAGAAACAGCTTCTGAACTCAAATTTTCGCATTGTTCGCAGTGCGAAGCCATGGTCGCAGTGCGACCATGACAGAACTCAGAATCTGAGTTTAGGCTCCCAAACAGCCAATTTTTGAGGTTCTAGCCCAAGAACTCAGAACCTAAGTGGAAGGAAACTCATTTTATCCAAACCTTAACAAGAGTTTTGCATATTATTGAAGGATTCATAAGTTCGGGCAACACTTTTGTGGATAACTTGCAAAACAAGTTACGCTCACAAACTTTCAAAATAAACTTGAGCAAATAAGCTAAGTCCATTATTTTCAAAACCAAACTTGAACAGGAACCTTGTTCATGATTTTCAAATCAAACGTGAGCTTAAGCCGAACTTGTTCGCTTTTCAAAACCGTTTTCAAAATTGAGCCGAACTTGTGCGTTTTTTCACAAACTTTGTTAAAACCTTTTCATTTTGAGTTTCAAACCAAGTGTTTTGATAAACTTTGGGATTTCTAAAAATTCAAACAAAAACTTGAATGAAAAAGGGATGGTTTGACGTATGTCTCTCCATTGCCTCGATTGAACGAATGCGTGACGTATGTCTCGTCGTTCGGACAATCGTCATTCCATTTTCAACGCACCCGACCACACCAAACCAATTCTTGGCCCCTTGTGGTCAATTTGAACCTTTTGGTCCCCCGTGGCCACTAGATTCAATTCCTCGACTCGTTTGAGTCACTTTGGTCAATGTTCGACTCGTTCGAGTCCATTGTACCTGTTATTGATCCCAATTGATCAATCGAACCATTCCTTGACTCGTTTGAGTCACTCTGGTCAATGATCGACTCGATTGAGTCCATTGCACCCTTTTTGGTCCCATAGCGACCAATTCGAACCCTTTTACCCAACGAACATGTTTTATTTATTCTAAGCGCGATTCTAAACAAACGCTTAAGTCTCCCATGCGCGAGCATACAAGCTATACGCTTAAGCCTCCCATCCGCGAGAATACAAGCTACGTTTAATCGCAAGAATTCAGTCAAAACATCGTTCATTTAAAAATAACCAACATATATACGTTTTTCTACCAAAGAACTACGTACGCTTTGAATTCTCCGACTACCGGGAGATACGTAGGAGCAAGATCGACATCTTGTCAAGCACAATAATAAAAAACAAACTTTTCCCCCTTTTATTATATTTTCTTTTTCCCTTTTACATGGACAAGCATGCACACAAAACATTTGAAAACATTTTAAGCTTTAGCCAAATAGGAGGTTCCCGTTGAGTACAACGGACGTGAGGGGTGCTAATACCTTTCCCTTGCGTAATCGACTCCCGAACCCGACAATGGTTGCGATGACCAGTCCTTCTCCTCATCGTCAAGGGTTTTATTATCGTTTCCCTTCAAATAAAAAACTTAAGGGTTTATCAACGTTCCCTTTAAACAAAAACTTTGGTGGCGACTTCACAACAGCCTTCCGAGCGTTCGTACACGTCTCGGGGGATTGCGCGTTTTTAACGAGGGCGCACAGAGCTTAGGTGTCTTCATGAAAGTTGTAGTTACGGTTGTTAGATTTAATTTGGCTTTGGAGTGACCTCATTTAGACAACCAGAGCTTGAGATATGATTAAAATACTACACATGGGTCAACACGGTTGTGCACTCCTTCCAGGCTTAGGAAAACCGACTTTTCCACACCTTTATATTCCGAATTGAGTTTGGGTGTCTTCATGAAAGTTGTAGATAGAGATGCCAGCTTTCATTTATCTTTGGTTTGACTCCATTTAGATCTCTAAAACTTGAGTTATGATTAAAATATTGTACCTGGGTCATGCGGCAATCTTCATGAAATTTCAGCACAATCCTTTCATAGAACTCTAAAACTTATTTGAAAACAATAGTAAGTCTAAGAAAGTTGTTAGCGTGAAAAGTAAGTGTAAAGGTCCTAAACCATCATACATGGAGGGGGAAGTGTGCTTAGGCATGATATAAGGTGATTAACTCAAAATATTAGTGAGTCTAAAGCTTGAACCAATGAAAGGTGGATAAGTGAAGTAAGAGGAAATTGTTTAGGCATAGTTCGTAACCAGACGACGAAGATAATAGTAGAACCTTAGAATAAAGGTCAAATATAATATTATAAGTTAAAATAAAGAGTGCAGACATGGGTAAGACGAATGTATGATGTTAGTGGCTTAAGACAATAGACGACAGTAACGATGAACTAATATATGAAGATAAGATCTTAAAACTTAATAAGCCTAGTCGTATAGATGGAAAACATTATGAGGAGTGACGACAGAGTAGTAAAAATCTTAAAGACTACGAATGAAGGATAAATGATGTCACTAGGAAGAAATGATGTAGAGAACGAAGAAGGAACCAATGATGGTGTAAGTTCTAGAGAGGCTATTGGAAATATGGAGTAATGGGTTGTTTTTAATGAAAAAGATGGATGAAGTAATGGTGTCGTAATTGGTGAGGGTATTGACGTGTCGAAGAGTTGATAAGTGGTGAGTTGAATACTGTCTTTAGTGATGTTATAGAAAGGGGGTTGAATAATTTAGGAAGGTAAAAGGGAAACAAGTTATATATTGTATAATGAGATCGAACATCAGTGAGAAAGAATAATATGTAGATTTTGGTGGTGCAACAGATGAGATAAAATATGTAGATTCAAGTGGTGTAATAGATGATGAAAAAGATGTAGATTATGGTGGCGTAATAGATGATGAAAAAGATGTAGATTCAGGTGGTGCAACATATGAGATGAAACCTGTAGATTCTGGTGGTGTAATAGATGAGATGAAATACATAGATTCTGGCGATGTAAATGATGAAGAGTAAAATATATAAATTCAGGTGATGATAATGACGAGTAAAATATATAAATTCTGGTGACGATAACGATGGGTAAGATGTATAAATTCTGGTGACGATAATGACGAGTAAAATATATAAATTCTGGTGACAATAATGATGGGTAAGACGTATAAATTCTGGTGACGATAATGACGAGTAAAATATATAAATTCTGGTTACGATAACAATGGGTAAGACGTATAAATTCTGGTGACGATAATGATGGGTAAGATGTATAAATTCTGGTGACGATAATGATTGGTAAGACGTATAAATTCTGGTGACGGTAATGATGAGTAAGATGTATAAATTCCTTATGTTGTTGTTAATGAGTTTTATTCATGCATCATATCATTATTAAGATTCTGGTGACGAATGAAGACGTGTTGTATTGTCCAGTAACATAACTCTGGCATACAATTTTGGTGAGTAGAGACCGGTACCAGCATGCATATAGGTGATAGAAAATAGTTGCATCATCTCATATAAGTGAATAGATCTTGTGATTAGTGATGTTATGCAAGTTGTGTGTATATGATGTATATGTGTTATATGTGATATATATTGATTGTGTGTATATGATGTATATGTGTTATATGTGATGTATGTGAAATATAATGATGGTGTGTATATGGTGTATATGTGTCATATGTGATTTTTGGGCTAATGATAAGAACTGCTATACTTACTAATAATAAGTGGATGAAGTATTTGCTAAAGATGTGTAACTGACGTATATGTGGATGATGTGTAATCTTGATGAAGTTGTGAATAAGATGTAAATGACGAGCAATGACGATGTGGCCAATTATTTAATTGATTCATGTATCCCAATTAAATGTTATGATGTGTATTCTCACCCCTTTTGTTGTTGTCGTATTTATGGTGTCTGTACCCATGAGGTACAGATACCTAGGACAAGGAGCTCTAGTTGCGGGACGCTTAGAAGATTGCGACGGAGATTAGTACCGTTGTTTTTATTTAGTGAACTTATGTAGTCGATGAACGTACGCTCTGATCTGTAACGCCAAGGTTGGGGGTTAAAATATTGAAATTTAATTCCATTTGAGTTAGAGTCTTATGAAACTTTTGTTATTTCCATTGTTGATGTTGAAGATAAGAATATTTTTATTATTAAGACAAGTTGAATTATTTTCCGCTGCTGAAATATGATTTAATATTGCCTTAGTAAAAGACAGCTGATGAGTTTTGTAACATCTTTTTATTTAAATATATTCTTATTATTTAATAAATCAACGTCGGGATTTACGGTGTTACATTTGACACCATATTTTAGGTTAGTGAGTCGATTATGTGTAGGATATTAACACCCTACAACATCCATTAAAAAAGAACTGTTACCTCTAAGTAACCATGCAAGATTTTTTAACTTCTGAAATTTTTATTTCTACTTATTATTAAAATGGAATTAAAATTAAGTTTTTGAATAAAAAGTGTTATGTGTTTAAATAGAGGAAAAAAATGGTTTTGTTATTATTGTGTTTGACAAGAATTAGATCTTTCTTCTACGTATCTCTTGGTTCGATGGAGAAATCAAGGCTACGTAGTTCTGTGTAGAAAATGTTTGTGTGTTGGTTGATTTTAACAAAATGATTTTTGTTGTTATTGAATTTGATAAAGAGATTAATTTGAGAAAAATATATTAACTACCAAAAAATAGATGTCAAAGTGTGGGAAGTGGATTATGATGAATTTATTTGTTGGAGTTTGTGATGATCAAACTAAAAAGGGTTTAGACTAATCATTGCCTTTGAGATTTTGCGATGATCAAACCAAAAGAAGGTTTGAAGTAGTCATCGACTTTGAAAGTTGTGTAGTGATAGAATTAAAAGTGAATTTGGCGCAATCACTACTTGTATTTAATATTTAGGGTAAATTACACTTTTGGTCCTTTAAATATTTTTCAGGTTTCATATTGGTCCCCTAATTAATAAAAGTAACGTTTTGGTCCCTTAAATCTTTTATGTTAGTCACTTTGGTCCCTTCCGTTAGTTTTTGTTAAAAAACGTTCACTTTTGGTCCCTTAAATATTTTTTAGGTTTCATATTGGTCCTCTATTAGGGGACCAATATGAAACCTGAAAAATATTAAAGGGACAAAAAGTGAATGTTTTTTAACACAAACTAACGGAAGGGACCAAAGTGACAACAAAGAAGGATTCAAGGGACCAAAACGTTATTTTTATTAATTAGGGGACCAATATGAAACCTGAAAAATATTTAAAGGACCAAAAGTGTAATTTACCCTAATATTTACATTGTTGTTTGACAATGTTCGTGGTAACCAAACTAAAATTGGATTTAAAGTATTCACCGACTTGGAGAGTTTTGCAATGACCAAACCAAAAGAGGATTTATACTAGACATCAACTTCGAGAGTAGAAGTGTCAAATGCACAAATTGATTTATACTAGACATCAACTTCAATCGGACAACGTAGAAGCAAAAATTGATTTATTTCCAAACCATGTCTTCATGAGTAAATAGTCAATTATCCTTCGAAAATGAAACTTTCGTAAAAACTCCTTCTGAATTTTGCAAAACTTGAAAAAAAAAAACTTGAAATTGTCAAACGTCTGTCAAATACTCCATCCGTTAATTTCCTCCATCCAACATGATGATGCGGCCGTTAACTTTCCACGTGGCACCGCCGCATGGTCTGAAAAGTCATGCCACATCAGATGATGGTAATTGACTATATTTTTTTTAAAGTCATGCCACGTCAGAAAAGTCATGTGCACGAATTTGTTTATGTATGTGTTAATTGCACATAAGTTTTAAAGTTGGAGGGGATGGTTATAAACTTGAAGGGGTATTTGCTACATAAATTTTAAATTTGAGGAGGGTATTTACACCTAAATGTTAAATTTGAAGGGGGGTATTTGCAAGTCTGGATCTGCTCCGGTACATAAGTACTCCAGTTTCTCAGTTTATGTAACCGATGTGTGACATGTGGCAGGGTCAGATTTCAAAAACAAAACCTGTTTCTACTTTCACAAAAAAAAAAAAAAAGAGAAACATTGTGCACGCTTCAAGAACGCTCCGCCCTTCTCTGTCACTCTTCTCCGTTAGTACTGTACTCCGTCGTTCTTCTCTTTCTTCTGCGTTTCAACGGTGCTCCGCCGCGATTTCCAGTTTCCCTCCCTGACTCGCCGTCATCTTCGCGATTTCCCCCCTTTTTACAGTGTTAGGACCGAATTGAAGATTGATGGAGACGATTGAAATCGATGAAAGCGTGTTTGGTGGTGATTAAATTGAAGATTGTTAGTATTGAATTTCAATGGTCTCATCAAACGGTGTACGGAGCCTTATTCACACAAAAAAATCCTTTCAGGCTTCAGATATGCTTGTGCCTCATGCATGCCTGAAGATTTTAGTAATTAAGCATTTGCAAGTGCTGAGATTAGTGTATGTGTTAGTGATGGTTGGAGGGATATTGTGTTATTCGTTGTTATAAAATTACGGCGGCGCGGTAGTGGGGCAGAGTAGTGGTGGTGAACGTGTGCTGCTAGGTCATGGAACAGTGTACGAGACTTTCTGTTTTGTTTTCTCAATTATTTTTAATTAATTAAAACTAAAAAAACTAACTTTGAATCTGATCCTTTGAAAGTTTTAAAAGCCATGTGTCGCACATCTGTTAAAAGAACAGGACAGAAAATTGATATATAGAAATGGAGCAGATTTTGACTCTTGTTTACAAGGTCAGTGGATGTGCACAGATGTTAATTTTGAAGAAAAAAAATCAAATTTTTTAAAATAAAAAAATATAGGCAATTATTTTCCTCTGTCGTGGCATGACTTTTCTAACCACGTGTGCACTTAACGGCCACGTCAGCATGTAAGTTGGAGGAAATTAACAGAGGGTGGGTATTTGACAGACGTTTGACAATTTTAGGGAGAGGGAGGTTTGAAGTTTTGCAAAATTCAAGAAAGTTTTGACGAAAGTTACAATTTTAAAGGTAATTGACTATTTAGTTTTTTTTTTATGGGGTACAATTCACCCTCTTATTTTTTAAATTTTTTTTGGTACAATTCATCCTCTTATTCTAGCATAATAAAATAAGTCGTTTAGCTATTAAAGAGGTTGAATTTCTTTTAATAAGATAAGATTACGAGGTAGCAGCAGTTCTTGAATAAGATCATGAGCTTTGAATAAGATTATGAGCTTGAATTTCTTTAACTATTAATTCATCCTTCCTGTTACAATATGCATAATATCTCTAAAATGCTTATAAAAATGTCTTACAACTTATATTAGACCAGTTTCCACACGCAACTGTAAAGAAAATTTAACTAAGTAATTAATTTTTATTTAAATTGCATGGAGGAATCAATGTGAAGTTTGTTTGGATGATTTATGATCTTATTTGTGTTTGATTATGATTTTGTAATTATTATTGTTGTGGCTTTACGTAGTTGTATTATGTGGATGAAATTATGTTGAACTATATTTTTGGAACTGGTGTGGTTAAATTATGTTGTTGTTTTCGTTGAATATAATGTGATTTAATGAGGAGATTTTTCTCTTATATGTGTTCTAAACACTTTCAGATTATATAATCCGAAATAGTCAAAAACATTTTTATATTATATAATTCAAACATAGACTAAATAAGAATTTTGGAAGGCTCGCAAGAAATATGCATGATGGAAAAATAATTTCTCTTGGCAAAATCACAATTAGTGGACTTCGCTTGTGGATTCTCATTTCATGGTCATACTCTATAAAAAGAAAAACCGATTAAAATATGTGGACTCTTACTTTTCTCACCATATTTGTTTTCCACGTGTTCTATTTTGTTTTCAAAAATATCATTTGTTCGGATTATATAATCCGAAATAGATTGATAGGTATTTTCGGATTATATAATCTGAAATATGTGTACGTTGACTAGAATTTTAAAGGAACAATGGTGTACATTATTTCATTGACATAATTATAAATGACAAAAACATAAAATAAATGTAAATATAAACAAAATTAAAGGGACACAGATGATACAATTTCTCATTTTATTAATTTATCAATACATTTACAATAAAGTTGAAGCTTAAAACTTATTATATAAAATATTCAAACACCTAATGTTAATCTATTAAAAACCTAAAGCTAAACATGTAGTGCAAGAAGATGGGGGAAGGAGAAAGAGATTTGTGTGTGGGGGTGGGGGGCTGGGGTAAGGTTTGTTTCCTTTCTAGGGCGAAAGAGACCTTGATGGTCAACTTTACACCCAAGCAGACCAACCTCGCACCCAGACAAATTGCGCTTCTTTGCAGCGTGGCACCATCCCCATTGACCGTTCATACAATCCCTGAATTTCTAAAGTATCCTTTTTGTATGAAACACACTGTTGTAGAAGAAAGGAGGAGGAGAGGTGATGGGATGAAAAATTGTGAAGGTTCAAAGGATATTTATAGGGGAAATTTGTGAAGAATGAGTTGCATAGAGTGTGAAGATTCTTAATTATGGGTCAAAAAACATGTTCAAAGGGTTTTACCAAGCCATTAAAGCTGGTAAAACCCTTTGAAAAACGTGTTCCATGAGTTACTCTTGTTGAGCAAATAACCGTCCAACACTTTGAGCTGATTCAGATTATACAATCCGAAAATGTTCCAGATGGTTTCGGATTATAGAATCTGAACTGCTTCAATAATGAGTGAAAATGAGTGAAACTTCGTACTTTGTAAGGTGAGGGATATTTCAGATTATACAATCCGAAAAACCTTATGTACAAGATTTTTTTATATGATCCACATTGCACCGACATTTTCTATGGTCCACGACACCCTAAGACTTCTATAAATTAGTGTGCCTGTTTTTATAAGCAGTAAACCACACCAAAAAAATCATGGACATTTTTGTCATTGATTCGAACACCAAGCTAGCTGTAGTTTACTACAACGGGAGAAAACCACCCCATCTGTTCAAGATTCGCACTGATGTCACGCTCTCCGGTTTGAAGGATCGGTTGAATCAAATCAACCGTCAACTCAACCACAGAAACACAACGAGAGTGGGTGGTGTTAAGTATCGACGTCCATCGACCGACTCAGCCGAAGCTGTGCGGTTCAGCCAGATGAAGCTCATGAACGACAACGACGTGAGAACCATGTTCTCGATATTTGGTCAGTACAGTACTAAATGATCGATCGAGTTGGACGCTTCATTGGTCAGGTCTGTTGAAGAAATTCAGAAAAGTTTGATCCGGCCCAGGAACTACGAAGAGATCAGGGCTATGTTGGAGGAACCAGACGAAGAAATTAGTTTAGTTGATCCGTGATCTATTATGTTTTATTTTATTACGTGTTTTATGTTGTTGAATTATGTTTCTTATGTATTTGAAATTGTTGTATTTAATGTATGTCGCTGAAATTAAAATCAATATATATATGGTTAGTATATGAACCTAACTTCTCCTAAAAATTGTGTCGTTGTTTCTTCAGGTAACCAACAACACTTGTTTTTTTTTTCTCTTCATCACACATTTCATTTTGTCACTATGTGTTGTGTAATATGTTTGTGTTAGTTCATTACAGAAGAAAATAAATGTGTACACTGAAGGAAGACATAGAAAAGATACGAAGATATATAGGGTGCAAGTCAGATTCGGATTATATAATCCGAACTAGTTCAACACAGGTTTTTTGTGTGGTCCACGACGCACATAAACTTCTATAAATAAGTGTGCTCGATTCATTTGTTGTAAAACACAACAAAAAACTCTGAAAAATCTTCCGAAAAATATGAACACCAAGAGGTTGCTATGAGCTAGATCTTGTTGTGTTGACAATATAAATATGTCAGTTGGCAAGGTAGCAGGATCTAACTCAAAACAATCCTCTTGAAACACCTTGCATTTCATCATTATGTTGCAGATCTGATTCCGGAGAGGTTCTTGTGAACTTGATCTAGTTGACCTGCTGATCGAAATATGTCAACTGGCAGGCCAGCTGGATCAAGTACAAGAACACCTCTTTGAACACCTTCCCAGAAGATTCATCACTTTTGTTATTATGTTGTTTTAAGCCATTTAATTATGTTTTGTACTTTTTTTATTTTTTCCTATGTCATTCACCATGAAAACCCTTCAAAAATCAAACTTAAACACAGTCTGGGGATGTTCGGATTATACAATCCGAAATGGTTTATAGAGTTTCGGATTATATAATCCGAAACCTCCCAGATTGGGTGGATGGTGGCGTTTCACCCAAGATTTGGACGGTTTGTGGTGTGTTTAATGCATTTTTTGTCGGTTGGAGCATTGTAAACATTTCCTTTGACTGTAGTTACAATCTAGGATAGGTTTATGGCTATAAATAGTCTTGCATGCTTCAACAAATTCATTCATTCTCCATTTCTCATCCTTTCTTACTTTTTCCGTGTTTATGATATCAGGTCATTGTTGACCGCTCATACAATCCCTGCAATTGCTTTGCAGTTTATGCGGGGATTGTACGATGGTCCGCAGAGACCTTTGATATCAATTACGACACAACTCTTTATAGTTTGCAATCTGTTTCGGATTATAGAATCCGAACATAGGGTATTTTCGGGGAAAAAATGGGGCACGCGGGAATAAGATAGGGTGGAAAAAGTAATAGTCAAATATGTAAGTATGAGACCTTGAAGATAGAACTCGCTTTAATGTGTTTAGTTCGTGGTAGGAAGAGGAAAAATGTATGTGAGACACATAAAATTGATTTTGACATATATTTAAATGATATCAACTAATATTGATTTTAACTTGAAATTAGAATTTGTTTGTACCAAAAAAAATTATGGCTTTTGACTTCACATTATTTTTACACTAAAATAGATTGTTCAAGTCACTTTTACATGAATGTGTCCGAACATATATCATTTCATATTCAATACATTTTTAACTAAAATCAATTTTTGTCACAACATAACCAAATACATACTAAAAGGTAGGTGGTTGCTTAACCTTTAAACAACTGAGCAAGCACTGTGTATAGATTTAAATTAAAGTCTTAGGTTTTGCTTTTATGTTCAGCCCAGATATTCCATTATGCAAAGAGTCAAATTTAATGTATGACAATTGTTTCTTCTAAGCAAGAATTGAACTCATACACAACATATATATCGTGAATGATGAGAGATGACACTTTACTATCTCATGTGTAAATTACACACGAGAAGATCTATTCTCGTACTATAAAAGTGGCATGGCATGGATTGTAAATGTCTAGAGTGACTAGAAAGGACTCTCTAAATGCAACCATTTTACAGACCGCAATTTGATGCAGTCGACAAAGTCACGCAATCACAAATCGGTGACGGTTTGTTCAAGATGGGACAGTTAAGATTTAAATTCGGTATTTTAGGACCTACATAAAAAAAAATTAATCTGTTTTTTTGGACTATCCCATCAAGATCGGACAGCCATTAAAGTCATGACTGCGTCAATGCATGATAAAGTTGGCCGCCAATTTCCCATTTTACATTGTGAGTGTATCTAATTAATCCAATTAATCTGTTTCCAATTTCCCATTTTAAAAAAAAAATCTAATTAGTAATTTAATCAAGAAGATCGTATCAACTTTTGCAAAATAGAAAACAAGAGTGTATCTATCCCAATCTCCAGGGGGGCGACAACCCCTAAATTGGAACACCTAGTTCTGTCCCTGATTATGGTAGTGCATTCCAATCCTTCCAGCCATCCAAATTTACCAAAAGAAAATTATCATGTGATCTAGCTAATGTTTTAAAAACTAATCGAACCGGACAATCCAGTTGAATCATGAACTAGCACTATCTACGATTTAATTATTTGAGAAGTTTGTTTGCAGTTTAATTTCTAGTTTGAATGTTTTAAATCAATTGAAACACAAAGGTTTCGCTGGTTCGATGTTCGGTTTCAAAAACATTGCTCACGCGCTTGCACAGAAAACCCATATAGAGAAAACTTTTCACTGAAGTCAAAGAAAAGAGACATAAAATAATCTACCAGAAAGCCAAATTTACATCATTAATTAGATAACTAATACCTAAACCAAGTTTAGAGAGTAAACCAAGTTGGTATAAAAAGGGAAAGTAACTTAAAAGGGACACCAGCACAAAAACTGAAACAGTGTTTCTTATCTGATATGAACTGAACCAGATTACCAACCCATCAATGTTCTTCTAACTTTGTCCACAATCTGACTTCTAGCTTTGCTGCTGTTCAACGGAAAATCCCGGCTTTCGTCCAACAAAAACCGGTAGACTTCCCACTGGCGTTCTTGTGTCGAATGCCTAACAACTTCAGCCTACAGTAAAATCCAAAAAAAAAAAGTGAGACTCGGAAATATATTTTATTTAGAAACTGTGACATGATTTCTTCAAAGAACATCCAAATGTTCACTAGAATCAGACTAGTGATGAGGGATATGGGTAGCTTGTATAAGAACATGTGCTCAAACATCATTGCCGTCATTATACACGTGTTGTAAATAGCAGATTGCACGAAACGGAAAAAAATATCCTATCTGAAATAGCAGATAGTGTGTGGCCAAATAGAGGAAGACGCGTAGCAGTTGAAATAAGTCAATTATATAAAAAACAAAAAGCATGCTGCATGCAACAAAAAAAGGGAATGGAGGCAAATCATAGCTTACAAATTGGATGGTTTATGTATTACGGTGAATTTAAGACTAATACTCACCGACTCTTCTGTTTTCCTATTTAAAAAATAGGTCATGTTTGGTACATATGCAGACTCTTCAGCGTTGTTAATTTCAAAAACCATATTTTCTAGAAGAATAATGGTTGTCATTGCCCTAACATTGAAACTACGATAGCATCGTGGTTTTTATATCAGAATTATCAAAATCCGCTATGCCATAGCACCACCGCTGCTATTTGACAACACTGCATATGTTTGATCATATTTCTATATCTTTGTCACAAATAATATTAGTAAATGTTTGTGCAAAACCTGTTTACCCTATTAATGTATAGTTGTTAAACTGTAACTCAAATAAATGCTTACCGAGAAAATGAATACTCCCAATGCTTTTAAGGCCAACGTAACATCATAGAAAACACGAGGCCTTCCCTTTCCGGACAGTTCAACGGGATTGGCAACCAGCAGTTCTATATCTGGACCCCGATTCAAAATAATTACCCGCAAAGGATGAAGCATCTCTTCTTTTAAGCAGGTACACAGAGTTTTGAGACGTTCGGGATCTATGATCTTTTGCCCATCTTCTTTTTGCTGAACAAATAAGTCAATATTTTGAAAGCCTTTCGCACTTGAATTGAATCTACCATAAGCAACCTGATTGAGAAGGGAACAAAAACAGTAAATAAACCGATTGCAACAAAAAAATTATGTAACTAAAAGTATGGTAAGATATTGTATATTGAAAGTGCAAGTAGAATGATTGATCAGAATAAATGAAGAGAGAATGCCACAGAGAATGTTGAACAAATTCGATCACAGATCACGTAAAATAGTGGTTTGTTCAAACTCCACTACTATAGCTTCTATTGACAACAATTTGCAGTAAATAGTGTATCACAAAACAATAGCAATTTGTTCAAATTCCACTACGCTATAGACTATAGTGCTGCTGTAGCTGCTATTTGACAACACTTATATTTATAAAACAGTTGTCAAGAGTGTGGAGACAAATCAAAGACCGAAATCAAAGCAATGAGAGTGAGAAGCATTTGATTCAATTGAAGTAGAAAAGATGGAAAATGGCAATAATGAAGTCTACATTATGACACCAAGTTCCGAATTGTATACTTTCTGCTCAGGTTGCAGCCTTTGGATTTTGGTTCCTTTAAAGTGAGCAGTTAGCAAAATGAGAAAAGCAATGGTCGATGCTTTAACCATCCATGATTGGTTATGCTTATGTATATAGTATCAACCATTGATTTGTTTATCAACGGATGATATTACTCACTTTGCTGTCTAACGTGAGTTGATCACTTTAGAAGATTTTGATCCACATCCTTTGATGTAAACATGATTCACTAGAGAAGCACAAAGTGATATGCATCATACATGTATAAATGACAGCTTAGGACAAAATACCTTAATATCAGAATCCTTAGAAATCCTCATAAGGTCATAACACAAGCTCTTCTGATCAACACACTGTATCTGAAGCAAGGTATGAACTGAACTCAACGAATTATCCACCGTAACAGTTGGTGTCTTCAGTGTCGTCATGTCTTGACTGAGAGGATGCAAAGAGACCTTGTCTACCAACTCAGGACCAAATAATTCTTCAGAATAAGCTGGTGGAAGAGAAGAAAAACCCTGCAAATGTCCATATTCAGGCCCAGCCAACTGAAGTTCACTGGAGATACACCTCTCTCCTAAAGCTTCTGTAAGATATTGACATACATCGTCTCGCCTCTCTTTTGTGTGAAACAGTTCCCTGTTTTTTGATATTAAAAGGAATAAACATATTATAATATGTCACATAAAGTTACTATAACCCCAAAATAGCAGATAGATTTTTAACTATTTATGCCATTTATGATTTATCGCTACTCAGAAGCTTCCAAATAACGTTTTTTTATCATTTAAGGTGATCTTTGCAAGAATCGAGGTGATATATACACATACATATGTGTATGTATGAAGTAATAAGAAATTTGGTTTAAAAAAATTGTGATAATCTACGTTGCAAGGATATGAGTGCGGTATCGGATACAGGTACATGTACAATAATTTTAGAAAAGTGAAGGAACGAGTATATAAAGATGAACAAATTATATAAAAGATAGAAAATACTTTGGAAGGAAAAGTTCAAAGATGCAGTAAATTTAGGAGGAAGAGGACATGAATCACTTAATAAGAGGCTAGAATTGGCAGATAATTTGCTTGAGAGTCTCGATCACTAGAAATTGTAATAGCATCTTCACAGAATAAATTCATTGATTATAATAATTGATTATCTATTTACTGCAAGAATCTTTATTAATTTCTTACATTATAAATCAAAATTGAATCAACAATGATATACAAGAGACAAGGAAACTCTTAGTAAATGAGATATTTACACAGCGCAAAATAGGGGGAAATGTTTACATGGCGAGAAACAAGGAAAGAATCCATTAGGTGAAGTATCAACATTATCAACGAAAGGAATCCAATAAAACCTAATTTTTAATAGTTACATTAAACAATAGTGTTTTCTTTTTTTGACAAGAACAGTGTTTTCTTATTTATTTATTTATTTATCAGAGCATGCATGCATATATACTAGATATACTGACTTTAATTTTGGATCATACAATTGCTTTATAGATGTGATGATAAAGAGAATCCAGCAGAATCAGGATATATACTAAATCTTACAAACAAGAATTCAATAAAGCTACACTTACATTTCATCAGTGATAAAGAACAAATCTAGGGCCCTTCCATCTGGTGTTGGCATCACTTTAACTCGCTGAATAGTAAGTTGAAGGTTACACAAGATTTCATTAATATCTACAAAGTTAAAGGAAAAAATAGTGTTAAAAAATATTATATTCCATTCCATATGTGACAGCAAATGAGAGAATAAAAGTGATAATATAACTAGTTACCATGTAGTAATCCTTTCTGATCAATAACCCAAACCTTCAACAAGTAAATTGGAGGCGGTGAAGGATTTCGTTGATTGAAATTATAAGAAAACAAGCATGAAGGACAAGGTGAAAGAAGCCTTGTCTTCAAGTTCTCCCAATCAATTTCGAGTGATGCCGGATGTGGAATAACCCAAAAAACAATGAAGCACCATCTTCCATCGGTTGAAATGTCTACATCACCATAAAAAATCATCATGAAAACAGATCAAAACAACAACAAAATGTAATTCCATAGTTCAAAAACTGAAAATTTAAACTATGCAATTTTCTTCTTCATCTGAGATTTTTTCTTTTTGAAAAATCAAAAAGGGACTTTTTTTAATCATGGTTGCTATATGCAAAAAGGGTCATCAGAAAATAAAAAATAGATAAAGTTAAAATCCAAGTAAAACAAGCAAAAAAACTATGTAGCACCATCTTCCATCGGTTGAAATGTCTACATCAACATCAACAATTCATCATGAAAACAAACCAAAAACAACAACAAAATGTAATTCCAAAGTTCAAATAATGAATAAACTGAAGAATTAAACTATGCATTGTTCTTCTTCCACTGGCAAAATTTTTTTTTCTTCCAAAAATTCCAAAAGGTATTTTTCTTTAATCATGCCAAAGAGGGTCATAAAAAATTTAACTTGGAAATAAGACAAGTTAAGTTCTACGGTGAACTACCTAGTCCCTGGTGGACTAATAACTGAAAATTGACTGAAATATCAACTACCGTTGTCGTCATACAAAAGTATATTCCTCTTTTTCCTCACCACTGAGACACACTAACATGATGGATCTCAATTTGACAAAAAATAATGGAAACAAACAAATACTAGTACATGTTTGGATTGGCCAGTAAAATCGCGACGATACCGTGATTTTGTCAAAGCTTCAAAACATGTTTTCTCAAAAACCACAATAGCACACCGCGATTCTGCAAAACTCACTGTCAATCCAAACATACACAGAGTTGAATTTTGAGATATCATATCTATATCTTCTCATTATTTTGCCAAAACAATACATCAGGTCATTGTCTCATACGTTACAATAACGATGACCGCAAACTTCTACATTCCATAAAATTTTGACAATTTTCAAATACTATATGATCCACAACAAAATTTTCCATTGAAAAAATACAAAATTCAACAAAAACTGAAGAAACCCAGATGAGAAAAGTGATATACCAGCTCTAGTAATACGAAGACCAAATTCAAGAATGATTCTGCAAAGATCACAGCCAAGACCAGCTTTATCAGGACAATTGACAGTGACAATGGCTGGTTCGTTTGCATTCTTTGCATGCTGGATCACAACGAGGTCATCTGATGGTATCCCCATCACTGAGAAACGGTGAATTCAGTGGTTGGAGAATAGCATTGTCAGAGCTCCAGCGAATGGTTATGTGAGGTTTGAGAAGAAGAAGAAGAAGAAGAGAAAGAACAGAGTGTGAAATAATGTTTGATATTATATAGATGAGAACAGAAAGGTGTTTTTTTTTTTTGGGGTCAAAAAATGATTTATTATTAATTAATTAATAAATCTTTATAGTTGAGATTTTCTCACCCACAAAGTTTTGTAATGAACTTTTCTGACCCACAAAAAATAATGGTTTATAGATTTTATGTTATATTTAATAATAATAATTATTAGTATTTTAAGTCCTCCCCTAAAAAAAGAGAAGAAAAAAACTATTTAGTGATAGAGACATAGTAAATATGTTTGGTTTGGTTTGGTTTGGGTTGGAACACTATTTCGGTATTATTTAAGTTGAAGCAGAAATCTTGCAATATGAGTTTTAATGATGATTGTCGTTTGTCTATGGACAAAAAAATGTTTTAATATGTGTTTGGAAGCTCCCATTTTCTTAGTCTATGTCGATGAAACAATCATCGCATGTTCATATCATGTGTGTTTGTCGAAATCACGATGAACCATATTTTATAAAAGTTACACCGAACGTGAATCCAAACATGCTCCTACTGTATATGGATTCACTAACTGCTAATCATTTTTTCCTGTCTCGGTGTAGTTCTACCGTGATTTTCAAAGCTACATTCTATGACTTTCATGTTGTTACTGGAGTTCAGGTATGTTTCATTTAGGTTATGCTCCATTTAATCCATTTACCATTACTGATGTTATTATTAAGTGTGTATTAGAATCAGAGAGAGATTGGGGGTTAAAAACAAGAATCACTCCATCGGTTGATGATTTGTATAAACATATGCCTTATTACAAGATCTTATCTCATTGTGTTGAGATGGCGTTGGGACGATAGGGGTTAGGACATGAGTGGCGATGAGGGAAAGAGGGGCAGCTGTGGGCTGTAGGTACTACGACAACATTGAGAGGAAGAAAGAGGAGATTGTGAGGGAGAGGGAGGATGATGATTGATTTGTTTTTTTATTTTATTAAGAGAAATGTTAACCGATGTCCCCGGACACTAGTTAAGGAAACAAATATAGTAATATCACATTGAAACTTGTGCAGTCAACTCATTAAATATCTAAAAAGTATTATTTTTAATTTAAAACTTTCTTTTTTTGGTTTTCTTAACCAGTGCCCCGGAGACACCGGTTAACATGACCCTTTTATTAAATAATACTTATATTTTTGATAAAAATTCAGCCCTTAGATTAGTTCGTATCCTAAATGGGGCCTTGCGTAAATGGAGCATGCCTGAACTCATGTTACTGTGCGTCATTTTTAAGAGTACCGTGTGGCATCATTTTTAAGAGGAAAATAAATAAATAGTTAAAGAGTCGAAATACTTATCATTTGTAACGCACCAAATTGGTAACTTATGTATTTTATGCTTATACAAAAAATTATATTCATATTAATTTTGGTCAGAAATATAAGTATTTAATTATATTTTGCTTTATAAAAATATGATACACCAATTACACCTATATTTTTATCATTAATTTGTTGGAACAAAATAGGTTTACACAATGCCTCTTTAGTTTTGATGATAACAAGATATTAAAAGTTCAATTGGATATGTTAATATTTGTTCAAAGTATCTAGGACCATAGATAAAAATTTACAAGGAATTAATCATACATGGATTCTGAAGGAACAACTTGTAACGACCCTATTTTCGTATATTATATTTTTATATATTTTATTTTATGGATTTGCATTTAAATATATTTTCTAGTAATCGAGAAATAATTATTTAGCGCGAAGATAAGTTCGAAATCAAGTTTTTAGAGTTTTGGGCGAATTGGGCCAAGAAGAGGAATAGTATTGGGCTTATGAGTAGTAATGATCCTATGTGGATGAGAGTAGTGAGCTTGGATTGGGTTGAAGGGCTAGGATTGGTCCATGATGGTTAGTAAGGATGGATGGCCAAGATTGATTGGATTGGGTTATAAGAGTTTAACAAAGACTTTTTGGAATCACTATTCACTATCTTTTGAGAAGAGGGAAAACGTGAGAAGAGAAGGAGAAGGAAAGCAAGAGAGCTAGGGCAAGAGCAAGTGAAACAAGAGGAAGAGCTTGAGTTTAGAATCATCATTCCAAGGTAAGAGAGTTAGTATTGCTTGATTACAAGTGATTGAGAAGGGGAGAATGTCTATTTCTCCATCCCAAACTTCTCCTCACTTTGTCTAGGTTTTGTTAGAAAGTTTTTATGTTTTAAAGTTGTTAATGATTATGTTTTGCTTGCTTGAATGTTAATTGATGTTGTTAACATGATTTGTTGGAGTTATTGTGTTGTGGGTTCATAAGAAAAGTTTATGAAAAGTTATTGTTTTGAACCCTAATTTCTATACTTGATGCAATCTTTGTTTGTGATGGTTTATAAATGATGTTTTATGATGGAAAGTTGTTTTTAACAAGTTCTGGAACTTGGGTAACCTTGAATGGGCTAAAATGGTGAAAAATCACATTTTTACACATAACTGTGCTGTCACGGTCGCTGTAGCGACGGGCTGTCGCTTGTAGCGACCAGGTTCTGTCTGTCTGCGCTTGTAGCGACGGATCTGCGCTTGTAGCGACAAGCCTGCGCTTGTAGCGACCAACTGGGCGCTTGTAGCGACCAGGTTCTGTCTGTCTGCGCTTGTAGCGACGGATCTGCGCTTGTAGCGACCAAGCCAGAATATCACACTCATTTGGGCTGTTCTGGGGGTCTTGGTGCGCGCGGGAGTGACTTTTTGCTACTGTATTCTCATAATATGTTTTGGAAACCTTGCCCACCATTTTAACTCATTCCTAATGCTTCCTAAAGAGTAATTGTTCAAGAAAACGGCACTTTTGTATATCAAATTATTTAATTATTTTGAAAGGGGTTTTGAGTTTGAAAATGGTATGAATTGATGTGTGGGAGTTGATGAATATAATTGAATTGGTATTGTATCCAAAGAATTGGATTTATCTTAGAAACATTTATGTTTATTTGGAGTTTTGGTTTAGTATGATGTTGTTGATGATGTTGTGAACCGTGTTTGATGATTTGTGCGTGTTTGTATTATGATCGGCCATGAGCGCCTATTTGTTGAAGTTAGTATGAGTATTGGTAGTGTACATACATATTTGAGCATATGTAGGTGTAAATATCAATAATTGCTAAGTGAACATACATGCATTTCATGATGGTATGTATGCTCTTTATGGGTAAGAATGAAATCCAATTATTATTGGTCATATGCACGACTGTCTTTATGGCGGATGAGAGGTGCAGAAGGAATCCAGCTTCGGTTGGTCAAGTGTACGTTTGTCTTTATGGCGAATGAGAGGTACACAAGGGATATAAGTTTATCCAATAGTCCGCCATGACTCTAAATGCTGAGCAGGAAATTGGTACCACATGCATTAGAGTGCATTTTAGGAACATACATTCTACTTGACATTAGTGTGCACTTTAGGAAGGATGTGTGCATAATGGTTGTTAAGTGGTAATTGCTATTGATGAATTTTGTGTTTGAGGAATTATGTGTGCATGGTAATTGATGATTGATAATTTCCATCTGTTGACTTAATTGCTTAAAGTGTTAATATCTTTTGAGTACTTGTAAATTAATGAATAAATGTTTGACGATAAATGACGATGCATGTGCGTGAGTTAGAATATGCATGATGGGTAAAGTGTAAGTACCCTACTTATTTTTGTGTTGTTTATATTGTGTTGATTATGCTTTACTAACACTCTCTGTTTCATGTTATGTGCTGGATCTTTGGGGATCCAGATTTTCAGGAAGACGAGCATATCGTCGAGGATTAGCTGTTGTCGTATAGGACTTGTGTAGTGGTGAGGGTTTAGCTTGGCTACCCTTTATTTTTTGAGTTTAGATATGTACCCTAGATAGAGTCTAGTGCTCTGATGGTTGTAACACTACGTTTTGGGGTAATCTTTTGTTGTGTATTAACTTGACATTTGTCTCTGATGTAGACAGTGCCACCTTTGAAAACTATGTATATATTTTTGTATATTATATGCATGCTTGCTTATAAGCTTTGTGATGATTATTCTTCCGCTGCTGTGTTTGTGAATCAAATATGTTTTGATTTCCGTTGATGTTTTTGAAAATTGTTTTTCTTAATGTTGTAACTTCTTATGTCCTTAACGTTTTGTTTTATTAAAGTTAATAATCGGCGGTTAAGGGTTAGGGCGTTACAATAGTGGTATCAGAGCAGGTCGATCCATTGGATCAATTAGGTGTAGATTACCCTTTGTGTAACATGTGTTAGGAAAACACTGTTTATACTGTTTTGAGGAAACGAAGTGTATCCTCACTCGTGGTGCGTGGTGTTGGTTCAGGTTATGACGCAAAAAGCATTTGCCGATGCGATGGAATTGATGGCGAATGCCATGGTTCAGAAGGCTGTGAGTAGGACGGCTGACAGAGCAGCACAGGAAGCCAAGACTAACTACTACAAGGCTGTGAATGAGAAGAGGAGGAGAACCTTCGGAAGAGGAAAGCCTTATGATAATCGGGGAAAGAAGCCGGATGAAGGTGGAAGCAGTGGTGATAAAACTGGAGGTGGTAAGAAGTGTTTTAAGTGTGGACAGCTGGGGCATCGTTTCTATGAGTGCCCGGAGAATGATGGAAAATGTTTCAAGTGTGGTGATCCTAACCACAAAGCTGATCGGTGCGAGAAGGGTATTGTGTGCTTCAACTGCAAGAAAACGGGTCACAAGGGCAATGTGTGCGAGAAGCCAAGAGCGGCTGGGGGAAAAGTGTTCGCTTTGGATGGTGGTGATGCAGAGGCTGACAACTTGATCAGAGGTACATGCTTTATCAATAATACTCCTTTGTCTGCTATTATTGGTACGGGTGCTACCCATTCATTTATTTCTATGGATTGTGTTAAGAGGTTGGGTCTTAGAGTAGAAAATATAAAGGGACGCGTGGTTATAGAAACGCCTGCAAGTGGCTCGATGCCGACTACTCTAGTCTATATTGACTGTTCAGTCACTAGGTATGGTCGACACTTTGGAATGGATTTAGTCTGCATTCCGTTGAGCGGAATAGACGTTATACTTGGTATGAACTGATTAGAATTTAATCGGGTTCATATCAACTGCGGTAAGAAGACGGTTACGTTTCCAAGACCGGAGCCAGAGTTGTGTTCGAAGCTCATGTGTTGTCAAGAAGTGGTAAGATCAGTGAAGGCTCAAGGGGATGTGTTTGCTATGTTTGCTTCGTTGAAAGTGGAAGAGAAGATGGAGGTTAATGCGTTGCCAGTGGTGCGTGATTTTGCAGATGTATTTCCAGATGATATTTTGGATTTACCACCCGAGAGAGAGGTTGAATTTGCAATTGACATCGTACCTGGTACTAGTCCAATATCAATGGCGCCGTATCGTATGTCAGCTGCAGAGCTAGGAAAGTTGAAGGAACAATTGGAGGAATTGTTAGAGAAGAGGTTTGTAAGACCGAGTGTATCGCCGTGGGGTGCGCCGGTTCTGTTGGTAAAGAAGAAAGATGGTAGTATGCGTCTGTGCATCGATTATCGTCAGTTGAATATAGCAACTATCAAGAACAAGTACCCACTTCCGAGGATAGATGATTTGATGGATCAGTTAGTGGGAGCCTGTGTGTTCAGTGAGATTGATTTGAGGTCGGGATATCACCAGATAAGAGTTAAGACGGAGGATATACCGAAGACTGCTTTCAGGACAAGGTATGGTCACTACGAGTATGCTGTTATGCCTTTTGGAGTTACTAATGCACCTGGAGTGTTTATGGAATATATGAATCGTATATTTCATTCCTTTTTGGATCGATTCGTGGTGGTCTTCATAGACGATATTTTGGTATACTCGAAGACGGAAGAGGAACATGCCGAGCGTCGAAGATGGGTCTAATTTTACCGAATCCGAAGGAGTCGTTGCTTATGCATCAAGACAGCTGAAGATTCATGAGGGGAACTATCCTACGCATGATTTGGAGCTAGCTGCTGTTGCGTTTGTTCTCAAGATTTGGAGGCACTACTTGTATGGATCAAGATTCGAGATTTTCAGCGATCCCAAGAGTCTGAAGTACTTGTTTGATCAGAAGGGGCTCAACATGAGGCAAAGAAGATGGTTAGAATTTCTTAAGGATTATGATTTCGAGTTGAGTTATCATCCGGGTAAGGCTAATGTGGTAGCCGATGCGTTGAGTAGGAAGTCTTTGCATGTGTCGTCTCTGATGGCGAAGGAACTAATATTGATTGAAGAGTTTAGAGACCTCAGTTGGTTTGTGAAAGGACAACCAAAAGCGTGAAGCTAGGAATGTTGAAGTTGACGAATGATTTTCTTGAAGAAGTTGTTGAAAAGCAAAAGTCGGATGTGAGATTGATGAAGAAGGAGATCGCCGAGTTTGTTTTCGCGCGTTTGACTTGTCAGAAGTCCAAGGTGGAGCATCAGAAGCCGTCGGGGCTATTGCAACCTATGTTTATTCCAGAGTGGAAATGGGATAGTATTGCGATGGATTTTGTGAGCGGTTTGCCGAAGACGTCGAAAGGTAACAATATGATTTGGGTAGTTGTCGACAGGTTAACGAAGTCTGCTCATTTCATAGCTATCAAGACCGGTATGCTAGTACCGAAGTTGGCTGAGATTTATGTCGAGCAAATCGTGAGATTGCATGGAATACCGTCGAGTATTGTATCAGATCGAGATCCCCGTTTTACTTCAAGGTTTTGGGGGAGTTTGCAAGAGGCGTTGGGGACTAAGTTACGGATGAGTTCTGCTTATCACCCGCAGACGGATGGTCAGTCGGAGAGGACGATTCAATCATTGGGGGATTTATTAAGATCGCGTATTTTGAAACAAGGAGTGAGTTGGGAAGCTTGCTTACCATTGGTTGAGTTTACGTATAACAACAGTTTTCTTTCGAGCATTGGTATGGCACCTTTTGGAGCGTTGTATGGGAGAAGATGTAGAACACCTTTGTGTTGGTTTGAATCGGGAGAAAGTGTGATGCTTGGACCGGAGATTGTGCAACAAACGACCGAGAAGATCAAGATGATCCAAGAAAAGATGAGAGTGTCGCAGAGTCGCCAGAAAAGCTATGCCGACAAGAGAAGGAAGGATATGGAATTTCAAGAAGGAGATCATGTGTTTCTAAGAGTTACATCAACTACGGGTATTGGAAGGGCTTTGAAATCGAAGAAGTTAGCATCGAGGTTCATTGGTCCATATCAGATTTTGAAGAGGATTGGGAAGGTGGCGTATAGGATTGCGTTACCGCCGTCGTGGTCGAATATACATGATGTTTTTCACGTGTCGCAATTAAGGAAATACGTATCGGATCCGTCACATGTGATTGAGTCGGACGAGATACAAGTGAGAGAGAATTTAACGGTTGCAACGGTACCCTTAAGGATTGAAGGACAAGAGATGAAGAGGCTCAGGAATAAAGAGATTTCATCGGTGAAAGTCGTTTGGGGAGGCCCAGCCGGTGAATATGCGACGTGGGAGCTCGAGAGCAAGATGCGGGACTCCTATCCAGAGTTGTTTTCAGGTATTTTCGAGGGCGAAAATTCTTTTTAGGGGGGTAGAGTTGTAACGACCCTATTTTCGTATATTATATTTTTATATATTTTATTTTATGGATTTGCATTTAAATATATTTTCTAGTAATCGAGAAATAATTATTTAGCGCGAAGATAAGTTCGAAATCAAGTTTTTAGAGTTTTGGGCGAATTGGGCCAAGAAGAGGAATAGTATTGGGCTTATGAGTAGTAATGATCCTATGTGGATGAGAGTAGTGAGCTTGGATTGGGTTGAAGGGCTAGGATTGGTCCATGATGGTTAGTAAGGATGGATGGCCAAGATTGATTGGATTGGGTTATAAGAGTTTAACAAAGACTTTTTGGAATCACTATTCACTATCTTTTGAGAAGAGGGAAAACGTGAGAAGAGAAGGAGAAGGAAAGCAAGAGAGCTAGGGCAAGAGCAAGTGAAACAAGAGGAAGAGCTTGAGTTTAGAATCATCATTCCAAGGTAAGAGAGTTAGTATTGCTTGATTACAAGTGATTGAGAAGGGGAGAATGTCTATTTCTCCATCCCAAACTTCTCCTCACTTTGTCTAGGTTTTGTTAGAAAGTTTTTATGTTTTAAAGTTGTTAATGATTATGTTTTGCTTGCTTGAATGTTAATTGATGTTGTTAACATGATTTGTTGGAGTTATTGTGTTGTGGGTTCATAAGAAAAGTTTATGAAAAGTTATTGTTTTGAACCCTAATTTCTATACTTGATGCAATCTTTGTTTGTGATGGTTTATAAATGATGTTTTATGATGGAAAGTTGTTTTAACAAGTTCTGGAACTTGGGTAACCTTGAATGGGCTAAAATGGTGAAAAATCACATTTTTACACATAACTGTGCTGTCACGGTCGCTGTAGCGACGGGCTGTCGCTTGTAGCGACCAGGTTCTGTCTGTCTGCGCTTGTAGCGACGGATCTGCGCTTGTAGCGACAAGCCTGCGCTTGTAGCGACCAACTGGGCGCTTGTAGCGACCAGGTTCTGTCTGTCTGCGCTTGTAGCGACGGATCTGCGCTTGTAGCGACCAAGCCAGAATATCACACTCATTTGGGCTGTTCTGGGGGTCTTGGTGCGCGCGGGAGTGACTTTTTGCTACTGTATTCTCATAATATGTTTTGGAAACCTTGCCCACCATTTTAACTCATTCCTAATGCTTCCTAAAGAGTAATTGTTCAAGAAAACGGCACTTTTGTATATCAAATTATTTAATTATTTTGAAAGGGGTTTTGAGTTTGAAAATGGTATGAATTGATGTGTGGGAGTTGATGAATATAATTGAATTGGTATTGTATCCAAAGAATTGGATTTATCTTAGAAACATTTATGTTTATTTGGAGTTTTGGTTTAGTATGATGTTGTTGATGATGTTGTGAACCGTGTTTGATGATTTGTGCGTGTTTGTATTATGATCGGCCATGAGCGCCTATTTGTTGAAGTTAGTATGAGTATTGGTAGTGTACATACATATTTGAGCATATGTAGGTGTAAATATCAATAATTGCTAAGTGAACATACATGCATTTCATGATGGTATGTATGCTCTTTATGGGTAAGAATGAAATCCAATTATTATTGGTCATATGCACGACTGTCTTTATGGCGGATGAGAGGTGCAGAAGGAATCCAGCTTCGGTTGGTCAAGTGTACGTTTGTCTTTATGGCGAATGAGAGGTACACAAGGGATATAAGTTTATCCAATAGTCCGCCATGACTCTAAATGCTGAGCAGGAAATTGGTACCACATGCATTAGAGTGCATTTTAGGAACATACATTCTACTTGACATTAGTGTGCACTTTAGGAAGGATGTGTGCATAATGGTTGTTAAGTGGTAATTGCTATTGATGAATTTTGTGTTTGAGGAATTATGTGTGCATGGTAATTGATGATTGATAATTTCCATCTGTTGACTTAATTGCTTAAAGTGTTAATATCTTTTGAGTACTTGTAAATTAATGAATAAATGTTTGACGATAAATGACGATGCATGTGCGTGAGTTAGAATATGCATGATGGGTAAAGTGTAAGTACCCTACTTATTTTTGTGTTGTTTATATTGTGTTGATTATGCTTTACTAACACTCTCTGTTTCATGTTATGTGCTGGATCTTTGGGGATCCAGATTTTCAGGAAGACGAGCATATCGTCGAGGATTAGCTGTTGTCGTATAGGACTTGTGTAGTGGTGAGGGTTTAGCTTGGCTACCCTTTATTTTTTGAGTTTAGATATGTACCCTAGATAGAGTCTAGTGCTCTGATGGTTGTAACACTACGTTTTGGGGTAATCTTTTGTTGTGTATTAACTTGACATTTGTCTCTGATGTAGACAGTGCCACCTTTGAAAACTATGTATATATTTTTGTATATTATATGCATGCTTGCTTATAAGCTTTGTGATGATTATTCTTCCGCTGCTGTGTTTGTGAATCAAATATGTTTTGATTTCCGTTGATGTTTTTGAAAATTGTTTTTCTTAATGTTGTAACTTCTTATGTCCTTAACGTTTTGTTTTATTAAAGTTAATAATCGGCGGTTAAGGGTTAGGGCGTTACACAACTGAAGTGCAAGAAAATTCAAGGAGAAACTAGTTGCAAGTCAGATTCTGAAGTCAGTCAGACTCTGAAGTTTTGGGATAATTTGCTTGGAATTCAGAAATAGAAGCATAGTCTGCGTAGCTGTAGACTCTACACTCTGAATTGCTTAAAGATTTATACGATGGAAGTTCTGAAGGTTTTTAAGGAGTTAACTGCTGTCATTGTCAAGAAAGGACAAATTGTACAACCACGTTCTCCACTACCTGCACATGCCTTCCCGTACTCTGCAACCTTGTCCCCTACTGAACAACGGTTCATTCCATATTCAGGAAAGGTTTCAAATCTTATTCTACCTAATACGTGAACCAAATCAAGCAACAAATCAATGGAATTGATCAAGCTTCTTCAAACGACTATATTTGATGTGCTGACATATTTTCAACGTCTCTATTCCTCACCTCTATATAAAGGAATGAAGACTTGAAGAACAAACAAAGACTCTGATTATTTTTACAAGTGTCAAAGCTCTGTCAAATTCAAAACGCATCAAACACTTCGAATTTCTTACAAACTTTCGTATCTTAGAAATTCTTAAGTCTAGAGTCAGATACCAGTGTTGTATTTTGTGAACACCACTTATTGAATATCAAGTGTTCAAACCAAACATTCTACTTTGTATTTTTGTTTGTTGAGGAGTCTATTACTCTGTGTTTGAGCAATAAAAGTCTCTTACTTTGTGTTTGAGCATAGGAAGTCTCTTGCTTTGTGCTTGAGCAACTTGTAATCATTGGATTATAGTGAAAAATCTCTTGTAAGTGACAAAATGATTGGACTACTTCCGGATTGTGGAAGGAACCAGGATAATTGTTTGTGTCTTTCTCTTCTATATTCTTTAACACTTTATCCGCTGCATTAGAATTTGAAGCTTCACTCAGACTCTGAAACTCTGTGTTTGACTCAGAACCTTCAGACTCAGATTATGAACTCCATCAGAACCTGATCTTGGTCTTAGTCATTTTTAAAGAAGAAAAAGTCAACACAATTCAACCCCCTTCTTATGTGTTTCTCACCTTCATAATTACCATTAATATTTAGTTGTATTTGACTATATAAATATAATAAATTGATTATACATATGTTTTTTTGTCATTAATTACCATTCAAGATTTTAGTAAATATTAAATATAATAATAATATCTTTGGTGAAAAATAATAATAATAATAATAATAATAATATTAATATATTCATAAATGAACCCAAATGGGTTGGTGGTGGTGTTGACATGAGACCTTGGAGTCGCAGCTCCTCCAATGTCTCAAGTTTGTATCATCCTTGTGATAATTTATTTCTATGGGCTAGTCCATACAGACTTTACATGAGACCCCTCAAGTGGACGGTGTGATTGATCTCACAAATTAATCGATTCTTTAAGTCAGCTCCTCTTAAGGTTTTAAGTTTGAATCTTTCCAATGTCAATTTCTGTGGACTAATACATACATGTTTTAAATGGGACCCCACAAGTGGACAGTGTGATTAATCTCTCAAAACAATTAATCCTTGAGTCAGATACCGAGTTTTAAAAAAAATATTTCATAAATAATTATTAGAATCATTTTTAATAAATCAAACTAATTTGACATTTTTAAAATTAAAGTAATATACTCCCTCTAGAATGAAATATAAACAAAATTGTGTCCCAAAATCAAATGTATTTGGCCTCAAATACACAATATATTATGTTTATATGAACATAATAATATTTATAATTTGACCAAAATCAAGTATTTATAAAATATTTTTTTTTGAAGAAGAGTATTTATAAAATATATTAATAACTTTAATATTAATTATGTTTTTTGTAATCAGCTACCAAGCCAAATTTATCTATATTTTTTTACTGAAATACAATATAATACTTATTAAGGTCACTAGCCAACACCAACATGCCAACCCAAATGAGCTATATACTTGATTGACTTAAAAAATATATTTCATATAAATTATAATTCTAATATTTAAGTATATTTAACAATATATAATTGATATTTGTCATTAACTACAAATCAAGATTTAATTAATATTAAACATAATAATATATTGCATAAAAATTATTCTTAGAAGTATTCCAATAAATTAAACTAATTTGATATTTATTTAAAATAATAATTTGTTAAATTTTCTTTTGCAAAGAGTGGAACTTTTTTTTTTTTTCAGAGAAGAGTTGAATTTAACCGAGTATGTTAGTTTTCCACAAAGTAAAAAATTACGGTTAGAATTTTAATTGATATACATTTAATTTTAGTTGTTCTCTGGAATAGGATTAACTCTCATTGAAGACACTTATATGAAAATCTAAAAAATAAATAAATGGAGCTTCGAGGAGAGAAGAAGTTCTCTATTGCCAAGTTCTATCGTAAACAATAAAAAGTTAAAGGTGGCTTTTAGTGTAGATATGTCTTCTAAGATATGCTGATTAGTGCTTGAAAATCATTCAAGCTTTTACAATGAGTGACACCACTCTTAGTTAATTAGTAGAAACTCATGATATTAGTTGTTCTTTCGATTAAGACGATAACCGATTCAATGTCGTTTAGTAAAAAAAATAGAAAAAAAAGTGTAAGTGCTTAAAACCCTTATAATTGTTTGTGATTGTTTTTATCGAATCAACATCAATGTCTCACTTGGTAAAAATATCTAGGATGTTGTAATTATTTATTCTTATATGTGGCAACATTGATCGTCATCAAATTTTAGCATATGTTTGAAAAAACTATACATTTTACAAAAAAATCCTAATGTCATCATGATTTTGTAAAAAAATTTCAAAACATAGTTTTTGCCAAATGGCATATAACATAATTTCATCAAGCACAACTAATCCTAACATTCATTTAAACCACTTTCAAACAACAATCTACCATTTCATCAAATGAGATTTTTTTTTTTTATTAAATCAAATGAGATATTTCATCGTCTTTAACATTGCAACATCAAGAGAAAGATGTCAAATCCTATCAAAGACGGATGAAATATTTAGATGGCAACTAAATTATTTATCAACAAAATCAGGTATGTAGAGTTATCTATGCTGGATTGTCATCAATCATAATTATTCATTTATCTTCTACTATTTTTTTTTGTCAAGTAGCCTAGTGACTGGAACTCACACATTTTAAATATAGGAGAAATGAGGTGTCCGGGATTCGAACCTCTATCCTTGCATATATTATGCATTGTCCCTAGCAACTGAGATAAGTTCACGGAGATATCTTCTACTATTTATGAGTAAATCTACTTATATTTGTTAATTCGTAAATAAGAATTAGTCGAATATTTATTAGTGTCATAATTTTTAGTTTTCTTTTAAAAGAAATACTTCATCACCAAAGTCCAAAGCAAATGAAAAGCCAAGCAGAGCAAAACAACACAAATTCTTCCACAGTCAGCTAGTGGGAAGCACTGACGTCGTGTTCAGCTGTTGCTGTCCCGTTCAGGTTATTTATGTCACTTTGCATTATTGTTAGTATTATACCTTGTCAAGAAATAATTAAGTTTGATTTACACAGAGACGATGTTGATGTGGTAGCAAAAACAAAATGAGATGTTGATGTAAACCTTTGATGGAACCATTTGTGGGCTGTGGTGCTACTCTTTCTGCGCACTCAATCCACATGTCCATTATTTCATAAGCTTTGTTTAATGTAAATGCTAAAATGCACTTTTGGCCCCCCAAGTTTTCAAAACTAGCGATTTTGATCCCCAAGTTTGAAAATCACACTTTTAGCCCCTCATGTTTCACCCCCTTTGCAAAAGCTAAGCCCCCCTTTGATTTTGACCTGGTCAATGCTTATTTGGACATATTTTTAAAATATTAAATGTCAACTGTGCTTAATTAAATCCACTTGGAATTAAAAGAAATTAACATTGTTTTAAAATTGCAAACTTGAATTGAAAAAAAAAAAATTAAAACACTGAAGTTCATCCTTTGTTCATTGTGTTCCTCCCTTGTTCCTGTCATGTTCACCATGTTCTTCACCTAAAGTTTCAAATCAATCTTCATCTCCAAAACTGAACTCATAATCCAAAAATTCAAAACTTTAAACAAAACCCCTCCTTCAACACAACAACAACAACAATGAAACAAATCCATTCTCTATAAAAAAAACAAAATAATTCTAAATAGAACTGAGAATCAAACAAATTCAGAATAAACAGAATCACGTCCGCTCTTCTGTTAGTATCTCTCTTTCCCATCGTTAAATAAGGTGTAGTGGAGGAATGTTAATGGGAATAGAAGACGAAGGAGAGGAGACAGAGGGATTCGTTTTTCCGAGATCCCTTTCTCCTTCAAGCTTTTTGGGTTTGACGAGTGTGGTGGTGCCGGAGGTGGAGACTATGGTCGAGAACAGATGGTGGTTTTGACGACGGTGATAGTGTCGGGCTGGTGTTAACTTCCGGTGGCTTCGAATCAGCGGCCTTAGATCCAAAATACTTGTATAGAAATTTCTTCTGTTCTTTCTCACCTTCTCTTCCTTCATTTCATTCTTATCTTGATTTTATTGGATGAATTTCTTTGTTGAAGGTTGGAGAAGAAGAAGTTGTTGTTGTTAAGGGGAAACTGACGAACAAGAAGAAGAAGGAATACAATTGTTATGTTTTTTCTTTTTTCAATTGTTTTATTTTATGTTTTGTAATTTTTATAAATAATTGTAATTATTTTATATCCAGGTGGATTAAAAATATCATAGGTGTCAATTTATTTTTTTTAAAAAAATGTGCCACATCAGCGTTGACCGGTCAAAATTAAAGGGTGCCTAGCTTTTGCAAAGGGGGTGAAACTTAGGGGGCTAAAAGTGTGATTTTCAAACTTGGGGGGCCAAAATCGCTAGTTTTGAAAACTTGGGGGGCCAAAAGTGCATTTTAGCCTAATGTAAATCAGTTATTCATTAGAAACTCAAACGCATAAGTGAAGGAGTTAGAGTTAGAATCTTTTTTGCAATGTTCGAGTTAATTATCTTGACATTTTTATCAATTGAGTTATGATTGGTGGATAAACTTTATCATATTTAATTTAATTTAATAATGAGACTTATTACTTAGTGATGGAAACAACTTTTATCCATTGTTAAGATTTTTTTAAAGGAAATGCTAACGAGTAACAACCTTAAATAATAAGTTTTTATAGAAATTGATGAATTCAATATATTGAAAATTGAACTATTTGACTTTTTCAATAAACATTTTCTTAATTAGGAATCTTTAAAGAGCGTTATTCGTTAGCAATTTTTTTTTTTAATTGTGCAATATCAAAGACATTTTTTTTTATCTTTTTATAAATACGAGTCTGCCTTTGGTATCTTATAATATCATACACACATTCCATGCACCAATCAATTGCGCTTAATTAAGTAGTTCACATGTCTCTTTTTGTTTTACTCTCCATGTAGGCATAATTCAAAAGAAGAATTCAAAGAAAAAATAGGGTTAAATTATGTTTATATCCTTTTAAGTTATTTTTAAATTTCGCTCTAGACCCTTAAATTTTTTTCGTTTTGTAAATATTTGATACTTTGATTTCTTATTGCTTTGGACCGGTCAAAATTCTAATTTGTTATCAATTAGGGGGCCATTTATGCATAGGTTCAAGGAAGGGAGGTGACTTAAAAGCACACATATGATCTCTTCTAACTTAGAGAAAGATCATAAGTTTCAATATTAAAACATACTAAGAGAGTTTTATCATCTATTGTGCTACTATTTGACGTCGGTGAGTAGTATCTACATATGTGTGAGATGGTATTTAAGTTACATATAAGAGTTAAGTGATGTGGCTACAAATTTTAAAAAGGACATCCTAACGAGTGCTTTTAAGTACGCGAAAAACATTTGTTAAGGAAGCCAAAAGTAGACATTTTGAATCGGAAACAATAATATTTGACTTCTAAAAAGTTGAATACACTATTTCTCAACACAAAATTTTATATTTATATCCTTAAACAATATTTTAAGGACACTCTTTTAACATTTTCCATTTTACAACAGTAATATGACGTGTAATAAGTTATACATGATTGAGCATGTTATCATGTTTTTAATAACAAAGCATTAATTTTTTAAAAAATATATATGCATAATTGTTTATTATTTTATGGAAAATATCTCACATTGAAAGAGTCAAACCGAAAAACAAAACCTTGCAATTTGTAATCTATATTTTTGTCATGAACGATCTAAAGATACAAATAATTGAGAATAGAAAATTGTAAATATATAAAATTAATTTATAGTGGATGGTGCACGTTGATGTCATCTGGGTCAGCTATTGCCTGGCACAACCAAGTGATGCAATCATAATATTACAAATAAATTACAATACATTCATTTACAACCAAGTTGTTAAGTTGAAAAATCTCAATTGGTTGGAAAATGACAAATCATTGAAAATGATAACTTTGTCTATGGAAAATGGAAAGATCATCGAAAATTCATTTGAGCCACCCTTCTAGAGGAGCCAGAAGAGAATGGTGGCTAATCAAGGTGGATTAGCAATAAACAAATTATCTAATAGAGGTTAACTTGATCACAAGTTCAGTGTATCCATGATTAAATAGATTATACGAGGACAATGTCGACTAGCAAATCTTATAAAAAAAATAAAAAATAGAAATTAAGGTGAATGTAAATCGTACCAACCATTCATTTGATCACCTACATATTGTTTTGTTTCACGTGTATCAATTCTTAAATTGCAAGTTAGTGCTGACTAACTTGGCAATGTTTGCTGTTCAATTACATACTCATTGTGTTTTACGAATTACAGGAAATCAATGTTCCCAAATTCTAATAGAAATTGGGGACGAGATACATGGAGAAAGAAGAAAAAAACAACAAAGCAGAAAACCTTGAAACATAAGGTGTGAATGAACGAAGAGACATAAAAAGAAAGTGAACATGTTCATGTTAAATAATAAGCACATGGTGGCCATACTATAAAACGTGGTGAGTCAATATTGGGAGTGAAATAAATCATTTCTAACCTATTATTCCCACTTCAAATTAGTCTTCAAACTATATAAATATAATAGATAATTTTTAAAGTATATGAAATCCGTCAATTTAGTCCCTAAAATATATGAAAATCCATCAATTTAATACTTAACAACTTAATTAATAGAAAGAAAAATTGGTGTATCTTGTCGCATAAGAAAAATTGATGATAAAAGACAGTAGAGACATTTGATATAATGAGGTACGAGTTCGAACCCAGCAATTTCTCACTTCTTTGCACTTAGTTTGTGAGTCTTGCTGCATGGTGCTTTGAAATTAACAAAAAAATGATGAGTTTTTATACTTTAAGGCCTAACTAAACGATCCAAAACCACCAAGAGGTTGAGATACCACTCACGCTTGAATCCAACAAGTTTTCCTTCAAGTGTGAGTATGCCTCATCATATACTTACATCTCTGTTATAACCAAAATAACACTACCTCCAAACTACTCAACCAGTAAGACTTTTGATACAAGGATCCCAATACACCAGGATCCACTCTTGCTCCCCCATAAAACTGAATCAGTACTCTTATATAATTTGTTGGGGGAGTTTAGATAAGCATCGCGAACAACAACGTAATAAAAGAACCAAGATCTCGAGAGACCGAGACACCAAATCAACCCTCAAAATCTTAAGACATTAGATATATGAATTATCTTTCTTCTATAACCTACATTTAACCTATATATGAGACTAACTACTTATACTTAAACCCAACAAAAATGTTAGATAAACATCATTTTAAACATACGACTTTTATTCTTACAAAGAGGGAAAGTTGAGACCTAAGTCGGATACACTCGAAAAAATCCCCAAGAGAACATAGATAGAGCTAAGGAGAAGCACTCCATGCATGAGCATATCATCTAAAGAAGCACCACACTTATCCTATCCAACCAATACCTTCATTCCTTCTTTTTTTTTCCTGTATTTTGAACGCGTTCCAATTATATAATCTAAAAATAATCAAATTGGTTATGTAATTCGAACGAAGGTAAAATGGCCAAATAATAAATTTGTTGATTCTATGCAGCCATTGTTCTTGCTTAATCATTTTAATGAATTTGTTGATTCTAAAAATGCAAAACTGATCACCAAAATTCTCCCTACTAATCTTGATATCATTAACAAAAGAAGCCAAAGTCCAAGTAATAAATCTTCTAAGATGCTGCAAGTTCCCCGGTAACAATCTTCGAGGAGAATAAACACCACGAAACAAACAAAACCAAATGAGAAAATATGACTTGTTGTTCATTATCATCCTTAAGTACAATGGCTACATAGTTCAAAATGAAATGGCTACATAATAAACAAAATAAAAAACAGAAACGAAAAAGACACAACACGCTACTGTTCCTAACTTTATTTTATTGTTTTAGTATATTAAAAACAAATTGATTGGTTGTTTGCAAATGCTGATGTGTTATGTGCGTTTTCACCTAAGAATTTCTCCAAATTGAAGGGCGCTTGAGAGAAGAGTAGGGTAGGAAAAGAAATATTCTTCATTTAAACGCACATTATTGTCCAAGTCCATATTGAAAATGAAAATGGGCTGAACCCACATTTCCAATAAGCCCACAAAATAAACACTGCATCTCATCTCTAACCAGAGGATCAATAAGTAATAATAAAGAACAAATTTGTTTTTGTTGTCTATTTTCATTTCACCAAGAAATAGTGAAAGACAGAAACATAGTTTTCACAAATTTGTCTGTATTTGCATCTGACAGTAAGTAAGAACCGATCATTCAACATTTCTTGGATCTTTCAAATCTCATGCGATCGCACAAGGTACGCACGCACGCACGCGATCATTCATTCTCTCTGAAATTAATTTTTCTTTCTATGTCACGCGTTATATTGATTTTGCTTCTATCAATTATTTTTATCTTTCTTTCAATTTGATAATAATTGATCCAAGACTTGATTGTATTGTATATAAGTTTTGAGTAATGTTTGTTTGATATAAAATGGTCGCATAGCGGAGTGGATATCGCGTTAGACTCCGAATCTAAAGGTCGTGGGTTCGATTCCCACTGCGATCACTTTCTCTTCTTTTAATTTTTTTTCATAAGATTTGTTGTCTTCTTTTCAGTGGCAATGTAAGCACAAGTAGGTCCAATCCACTGTACATTTGCAGGGCCCATTTAAGGCCATAGCATAGCTCTCCGAAATTACCTTAGAGGAGTACACTCCAAGGTCCCAAGTCAATCTAAATGGGTATAAAGTGCTCTAATCTTGAGAGGTAAAATGTTTAACTTCTTTAAGAATCAAAGTTTTCACAATGCAAGTGGTAAATGAACTTCAGTTCAGGCCGAATTGATTCACTCAAGTTCGACCCCTGACATCACGACCAGACTTTACTTACTTTCTAGCCGAACTCCAGATTATATGGCACCCTTTCCCTAGATATCGGAGGGTTAACTTAAGACTAAACAAGCTACAGAATGCAAAATGGATTTTGTGAATGTGAAACAGAAGTGTTTGTATGTGGGTGTTCATTAAATACGATTTTCAATGAACTTGACTATGTATATGTGTGTATGAAATGAAGTCATTTGTTTGGATGTCTTTAGTCATTACTGCAAAAACAATAGTTTTAAACCCAACACAATGATTGGAGGAAAATTCAATCTTGACTTAGAGTAACTAAACATATAGATTTTTTGCGAAGAATCACTTTTTTGACAAAAGACAGACCCTAATTTTGACATTTTGTTCAGTGCATCCAAACATTCTCCCATTATCCAAAAATAGGCCTATAGGTTGGACAAAATGTCTAAGCTTTAAATGTCTATATTCATCATGAATCTGAATCTGGAAGGAATACATTCCTGAGCTTAGGGATTTGGCTGTACTCGATTGAGACTTAAGAGTTAAGTGATACAGGTTATTATTTAACATAACTAGTGTAGTAGTGTATTTGGTTTATGTCAAATTGATGGGTCGGTTGATCCATAGTTTGAATGGAACCAGCCAGTAAATAAATGTTGAAACTAGGCAATGATTTGCTTGTGTCGGCTCCCTTATTAGATGTGATATTTTCTTAGCTGGTGTAGTAATCTTCAATGCATGCTTTTATGCACACTTTACAAGAATTAAACCAGTTAGTAAAAGCAATTAAGAGCATCAAAGGTGCCTAGTTTTTGGAGTTTAAGTTGGGTGTTAGAAAAACTATGACCGACAAAAAGCAGTTTATTAGCTCTAAAATTGTCCTAGATTGTGTATAAGATCGCCAATGAGAATTCAATTAAGACTACTTTCTAAATTGCTATTCACTTAGCTGGTTCAACCTTTTAAATATGTTCATGACTCTTGGTATAGAAATTTTTTCGCCTTAGCTGCTGCTCACTTAGTTGTGTAGTGTAGACCATACTTTACAGCTTATGCCTAACGAATGGAAAAACAATTTAAGTTATTCCTCATTAAGTATTTGCATTTTAAGTCTGCCATAGATGGTTATTGGTGTGTCTAGAATATAGTTTTCATTATCGAACACGGCATGTCTTTAGGTCGGGCTAACTATTTTAGGATTTCTACATGTGTGATATAAATTATATTTTGTATCCATCAATAGGCCGGGTAAACTTCTTATCTTTAAATGTCTAGATCCATCATGCATCTGAATCTGAAAAGAATACATTCAAGAGCTTAGGATTGGCCGTACTCGATTAAGGCGTAAGAGTTAAGATGTGATGCAAGTTATCATTTAACGTAACTAGTGTATTTGGTTTATGGATAATCAACGAGTCGATTGATCCATAATTTTAGTGAAGCAGCCAATCAAAAATTGTTGAAACTGAGCAATGATTTGTTTGTGTTGGCCCTCTTATTTGATGTGATATTTTCTTGGCTGGTGTTGTAATCTTCAATATATGCTTTTATGCACAATTGTACAAGAATTCAACCAGATAGTAGAAATGTCACGAATTATGGGGCCTAACTCATCCTTACAAAACCGGCTTACAAGGTGAGGAGTGCCTCTACTATCCGATGTGGGACTAAATCCACCGAGTGTTGGCTGCTAACACACCCCCTCACGCTTCAGCCCGGCCCAATGGGACTGAAGCGTGGACGATGCAGGAAGCCCAACGATAGATCTGGTAGGCTCTGATACCATGTCACGAATTATGGGGCCTAACTCATCCTTACAAAACCGGCTTACAAGGTGAGGAGTGCCTCCTTTTTAAAAACTCTTCTCAATAATCCTATATATCTGATGTGGGACTAAATCCACCGAGTGTTGGCTGCTAACAAGAAATAGTTAACAACATCAAATGTGCTTAGTTTTGGAGTTCAAGTTGGGTGTTTGGAAAACAATGTCCGACAAAAGTAGTTTATTAGCTCTGAACTTGTCCTGGATTCTGTATATGATTGCTATTGAGAATTCAAATCAGGTTGCTTCTCTGAATTGCAATTCACTTAGTTGGTCTAACTTTTTAACATTGTTCACTACTCTTTTGATTTTGTAATTCGTAAATAAAAATATTTGCGTAAGCTGCAGCTCACGGAAATGTGTAGTATAGACAATACTTTACAGCTTATGCCTAACTAATGGCAAAAAAAACATTTTAAGTTATTACTCATTCCTCAGTAGGTATTTGTATTTTAATAGCGACTCATATACTCCGAGACTGTTGCCTGAGCAAGTTTGCCACAGATGGTGATTGGTGTGTCTACTCTAGATTATATTTTTTATTATTGAACATGTCTTTAATTTTGAGTAGTCTATTATTTTTAGGATTTATACATGTGATATAAATATTTTTTGCATTCATCATTAGTGCATGGCTTGAGGGAATACACAAATATTGGTGTGCTCCCTAAACATGTATTAGAGATAATATTAATAAGAAATGCACATGAATTATTCAAATAGTTAATGCTTATGCGTTTATGTATGAGAGATAATACTAATAAGAAATGCACATGAATTATACAAATAGTTAATGCTTATGCGTTTTCTGTATATACAAGCTAAGAATGCATTTTGACCTTTATATTAAGATTATGACCCCAAAAATATATTTTTTTTTTTTGCAGTTGTGGAAGTCATGAATTGGGTTCAGCGAGAGGTGCACCTTTACAATGTTACTTTTGGGCTTTATATGTTGGACTGGTGGGAGCGTTGCTCATTCAGTATCCTTTATTTCACTTTCTTCTACATAGATTTTGACTCCTTTAGATGTCTTTTCCTTCATTCTTAAAACGCTTTCTGTAACCATGTTAGTTATTTATATAGGGATTTTGTTGAAACTGAGATTCATAAATTGTTGTAAAATTATGTATTTTTAAGTTTGTTAGAACAATAGTTGTTTAGCTGTCTTTTTTGTTTGAAAGACAACTCAAATCACGTAAAATATTTTTAACAAAAGAGTTACATAATTTCTTTAATTTCAGTTCCTTAACTATTACAGATATTTTGGTGATTGTACTGATGTGTTTTGTAGTGCGGTACATTACCCAGTTCTTCAAGAGGTAGTTCATTTTCACCCTTCTCATTCATCTCTTTGATTAGTGACATAAATGGCATTCGTTCATCCATTACTTAACACACATGCAAGTTTACTGGATTCTGATTGCACTTACTTTTGTTGATGAGAAATATGAATTTTGTAATACTAAGGAAAATACTTAACATGCATGTAGAAAATAGCACACATTTACATTTCTCACTAAGTTGGTGGATTCGTTAACAGATCCTATATAAAATTAGAACTCTCCGTCTTAACAAATGATGTTTTTCATTAATGTCCATTTACATTTGTGTATTGACTACGTCTATAAGTAACTTTAGAAAAAGAGTCATAAATCTCACTTTTTATATCTTGCCTATTCGTCAAAAACCCGAACAATAAGGATATATCATTGTAAACTATGGTTCAGGCCAAAATAAACCCAACACTGTTGTATTACGTAACATATCATTCTAAGAGCCCTTAATATCTTAGAAGTAGCATCCAATTAAGCTCGAGTTTTTAGTTCTGAATATGAAAATAAATGTAGAATAGTAGGTTCTTTACAGACTATCTTCCTCAGCCTGTATGTAAATGTAAATGAAGTTACGTTCAGCATACAAATTCTGAAGTTCTTCGATTAATCTATTGCTGAATCTCAGTATATAAAAGTGGCACTCTTCACTACGTTTTTCAAAACCATACTAAACCTGCATGATATTGGGATCTTGTATCTTTAATAATTTGTTATCATATACCTATGAAGCACAGGCACTTTAGATTAAAGACGTGTCTGGTGTCGAACATGTGTTGGCATCCGAAACTGACACGTCACATAACACTTGTAGTTACATTCAACAACTTTCATTTTCTTAAATTATTGCCATGTCTACGTGTTAGTGTTGTGTTCGGTGTCAGATTATCGGTTCTTCGTAGATTACAAGAGATATTTGTGTATTTGCTATAGAAATTATTATCAGTTTCACCTTTTTTTCCCTATCTAAGGTGTGTGTATTGTTTAAATATCTAAAGTGTGTGTATTGTTTAAATGTCAGGTACATTTTTTGTATTATATAAATGTCAGATATCTCTGGTAAGAGCAAAATCATACTCATGTGAAGATGCCAATGTAGATCTTCACTTGAGGATTTAAATTAGTTGCAGCAGTGGTGTGTTTGGTCAATCAAGCGAAACTAGTTCAAATAGTTTGGTATAGCTGAAGCTGACTCGAAAACATCATGTAGCAGTTTGATATGGACCAACTTGAGAGTTTCTTAAAGCTGTCAAAATAATTGGGATGCTCATATCTGTTGTACACCATCATGAATCTTATTTAAATATTTATCATTTGCTTATAAGCCTGTTTTGGATGTTGATTGGCATTTTTGACATTGTAATTATTATTGGTAATGTTCATTATTAAGTAGAAAATCACAAGGCAAATGTAGAAAAGCTTATACAATGTGGGAAGAAGCCGAGGAAGCTTCTTCAAATAGCTCCGACGACAACTCATGGCTCACCTACATGAAGAGCATGATGCAAGTGATTTTCAGATACTTTTCCTTCTTATGATGAGCTTCAAAATCCATTTGAGGAGCTGCATGAAGAAGCTAAATGTAAAGGTGTGAAAAACACAAGAAACTGAAACATGGCGTTTGAATTGTGTTTTGTCTTTTAAAAATTTATCTTATTTCGGAAGAAGTCCATGATGGTTCAGAAGAAGATGCTCAAACCAGAAGTACATTCAAATATAAATCCTCACATCCTGAAGAGCTAATCATCAGTCCTTTGGAAACAAGATCAACATTCATAAATGAATCACTTGTGGGACTTATCTCTTTGATTGAACCTACTTCTATTGATGAAGCTCTATCAGATGATGGATGGATTGTAGCCATGTAGGAGGAGCTGAACCAGTTCCAAAGAAATGATGTCTGGGACTCAGTTGTAAAGCCACAACGTAAGAACATCATTGGAACAAAATGAGTCTTCAGAAACAAGCTCAACGAAAGAGGGGAAGTTGTAAGAAATAAGACTAGACTAGTAGCACAAGGCTACAGTCAGCAGGAAGGAATAAACTACACTGAAACTTTTACACCTGTAGCTAGATTGGAAGGAATCAGGTTACTTCTGTCCTACGTTGTCAATCATGGTATCATCTTATATCAGATGGATGTTAAGAGTGCATTTCTGAATATGTCATTTCTGAAGAAGTGTATGTAAAACAACCTTCTGGGTTTGAAGATTCAAAACACTCAGATTATGTTTTCAAACTTAAGAAATCACTATATGGTCTGAAACATGCTCCCAAAGCTTGGTATGATAGACTAAGCAATTTCTTGTTAGAAAAAGGTTTTAAAAAAGGACAGGTTGATACTACTCTCTTCAGAAAGACCCTAAAGAAAGATAACTTAATAGTTCATATATATGTTGATGATATCATTTTTGGTTCCACTAATGTTGTTCTTTGCAAGGAGTTTTTTGAGATTATGCAGGCTGAGTTTGAAATGAGTATGATGGGAGAATTAAAGTTCTTTCTTGGTATTCAAATCAACCAATGCAAAGATGAAGTCTATGTTCATCAATCCAAATACACAAAGGAGCTTCTAAAGAAGTTCAATCTAGAGGATTGCAAACTGATGACTACAGCAATGCATCCCAACTGCAACATGAGCAAAGAAGAATCAAGAAGCAAGGTGGATCAGAAGCTATACATAGGTATGATAGGTTCCTTGCTTTATCTAATAGCTTCTAGACCAGATATTTTATTCAGTGTCTGTCTGTGTGCTAGATTCCAGTCAGATCCTAGAGAATCTCATTTAACTGCTGTTAAGATAATCTTCAGATATCTGAAGGGAACAACTAATCTTGGATTACTTTACAAGAAATCTCAGGATTATAAGCTGGTTGGATTCTGTGATGCTGACTATACTGGAGATAGAATTGAAAGAAAATCCACCAGTGGAAGTTGTCAATTCCTTGTTGAGAACTTGATATCATGGGCTAGTAAGAGACAAAACACTATTGCATTGTCCACAACAGAAGCATAATACATCTCAGTTGTAAGCTGTTGTACACAACTGCTTTTGATGAAACATCAGTTAAAAGACTATCAAGTTTGTGAAAGCAAAATCCCAATTTACTGTCATAATACTGCTGCCATCTGTCTGTCTAAGAATCCAATTCTTCACTCAAGAGCCAAGCACATTGAGATAAAACATCATTTTATAAGAGACTATGTTAAAAAAGGTGTTATAGATATACAATTCATTGATACTGATCATCAATGAGCTTATATATTCACAAAATCTCTAACTGTTGAACGTTTTGATTTTATCAAAAAGAATCTGAACATGCGCTTTATCTCAAAATGATGCCTGACTATAATATCCCGCTTAAACATAACTTTTATCAGTAACAGAGGAATTACGAGTGAGTAGGGACAAGATGGTAATTTTGAGAGGAAGGGGTTTTTAAAGGGATAAACTTGAATATTCTTCATATTTATCATTTCCTTCTCTCACTAAAATCAGATTTTTCTCTCCCTCTCTCTCTAGGATTTCGGCTGTCTTCAGCAGCAGCACTTAATCCATCCAGGCTTGCCATATTCAATCTCTTAATCAATCATTTGAACATTCTCTAGAACATTCTGGTCCAAACATATTAATTGTTTTATTGTGAACTAACTACTACCAAGAATTTTTCTTGAGTACCTAAAATATTGTTTAAGAGTTTCAGGACATAATTTAAAAAGGGTCACAATTCAAACCCCACTTTCTTATGACATTTCTTCCACTTCATAGTATTGGACTTAATCCAAGTTATGTTTGGCGGAGTATTTTTAGTGCAAAAATTATGGTAAAACAGGGTGCGCGGTGGCGTATAGGCTCAGGAGCTAATATACCTCTTTTAGGTGCTCCTTGGCTTAAAGATGGTATGTTTTTGTCAACGACTAATCCAATATTTGAGCCATCGTTGCAGATGAAATTATGTGAATTTATTGATCAAAATTTGAAGGGTTGGAAAGCTCCCTTAATTTATAATCTTTTTGATGCGCCCACTGCACAATTAATTATTAATACACCGCTTCAGCCTCTTGTTACGGAAGATAAATTGATTTGGAAAGGGGAGAAGAGTGGTAAGTATTTTGTTCGAAGTGCATATAAAATATGTGTGTCTGAAATTGCAGATAATTCTCATTTGTATGTACCTGGCCGATGAAATTCAATATGGAAGTTAAAAGTGCCTCCCAAAGTCAAGAATATTTTATGGCGCGTGTGTCGTGGTTGTTTTCCAACACGTGCTCGCCTTAGCAGCAGAGGTGTGTATCTTGCCCACTTGATTGTGTACATTGTAATAGCAATTATGAGATAGCATCCATATTCTCATTGAATGTCCTAAAGTTGTCCAAGCATGGCGTGATGTGAATTTATGTGACAAAATAAATAGGGTGATTCGTCAAGATTATAATATAAATGCACTTATTTTCACTCTTTTGCAGCAATTTTCTTCAGATCAGTGTGACCTCATCCCCACGATTATGTGGAGCCTTTGGAAAAGTCGCAATATGAAACTCTGCCAACAACAGAATGAATCCAACTCGCAGGTAGTTCAGCGTGCAACCCATTTACTGGATGAGTGGAGAACAACTCAAACAATCAGGTCAAACCCATTTACTGGATGGGCTCAGGCAGCCCCATCTAATCCTAACTCCCATATTATAAATGAAATGCAATGAATTTGACACATTTTAGCTAATGAAATGCAATGAATTTCTTCCATAAAAAAAATCAAATAAAAGATATAAAAATCTTTTAAACAATAACTACAACTTAAAAGGCCCTTTCTACCGTGCGCAAGCGACTTAGGTCGCCCACAGTGCGCGAGTAATCTGACCCGTTAGATTACATAGACCATCATGGACTTCTTGTACTCTATGTTTTTTTCTATTATGTTCATTTTACTCAGATCCATTACGTTCTCTCTCTTCCTTCCATCTCTCCACCGTCACGACTCAGAAGGCGTACAGTTCCCTCTCCAGCCACATCCAAATTTGTTTTTCAATCAAATTTTCGTTTTTTTCTTTGCCGGCAGTTCTGAATTTCATCCACAACCAGTTGAAGAGGAAAAATGGTTGTGTAAGTTTTAGAGAGAGAAAACAGTAATGGTTGATGGTTATTGTGGTTGTAGAGAGAGAAAGTGGTAAAGATGAACAATTGATCTTTAGTAAAAAAAGTTTAACAAAGAGAAAGAAGAAAAAAAAGGAATTGAATTTATTCTTCTTCCGAGAAATGAATTGATTTTCTTTCTATTATTAATTTTTATCCTGGTAGAATTTATCAATGAATGAACTGGTTTTTCTTTTTCTAATTATTTTGAAGCTTCAAGTTGTTTTGAACTTCTGATACGAATCACAAAGCATGTGATAAACCAGGGTGAGTAAGGTGAAACCCACAAGGAATACCAAAAGGCCCATATGGATGGAAAGAGCTCCAAACATAAAAGTAGTTCTTCAATTTCTTGTTCATATATTTTTTTATTCAATGTTATTTTCCACGGTTAGTGGTTAGTGGCTTGTGTTGTCAAATAAGTGAGCTTGTTTGTCCAATTTAATCAATAATGGAGAACTAGTTTGAGGGCCAAATTCAAGTATTCAAATGTTTCTACCTCGTATGGGTAAGCTTCAAAATCTCAATGAATAAATCCAGTGGAAGGATTCCAAAAAATATTAGTAACATATGTCGGTTGAGATCCATAGCGTTATATGGAACAATTCCTATTAAAAAAAAGTAAATATATGGAACAATTAGAATTTATTTGCTTGGTTTTGATCACCTCGTTCTACCTTTCGCTGCTTTAGGTTCTGGAATGGACAATACAAGTTGCTACATGAGCCGGAGAAAAGGAACATAAAAACACATTTTTTTGTTTCATGGATTAGAGGCTTTTATATTTGTTGATTTTTTTTCTCTCACTTGGATATTGTTCAGCATGTTAATGATTTGTCTCGACGAAGGAAATAATTTCCGATCGGAATGGTAGAGATGATGGAGGAGGTACAGTGACATTGAGGATAGAATGATTTATCGTGAGAAGTTTAGGTGTGTCAAATGTATCATAGACAATTATGGGACATCAACATCCATCCGCTAAAGCTACTCAACTCTCCCACGGTGGAAGAGCTATCAAGCTTTCCCACTTTAGACTCATCCTAACTTAAAAATCATGACATTTTCTTATGAATAAAACAATTTTTTTATAATATTTTTTATAATAACCAGCAAAGGGAGTGCTAAGTTTTTTTAAAGCTTAATTTGATTTGAAAAAGTATAAAATATGATATTTGGTATCCTAGTTGGCAAATGAAGAAGCATCTAGAACCAACTAGTAAAATCATAAAACGTGTAAAAAGCGCTTTCACACTATTCGTCCACAACATCCCATTCCAACGGAACAATAAGAACATTCTAGAATCCCTAAAACTCAATTATTATATAAACACTTTCACAATTCACGTCTCTCATTCATTCATTACCTAACAACAATTCTATTCTCACAACTTCACAACCCTAACACAAACACTTTTCTCTCTTTTTCCTTCTTGAATTAATCAACAATGGCTGGTAAAGGTGAAGGTCCTGCGATTGGAATAGATCTGGGAACAACGTACTCGTGTGTTGGAGTATGGCAACACGATCGTGTTGAGATCATTGCGAATGATCAAGGTAACCGTACCACGCCGTCTTATGTTGCTTTTACTGATAGTGAAAGATTGATCGGTGATGCTGCTAAGAATCAGGTTGCGATGAATCCTGTTAACACCGTCTTCGGTAAGATTTCGATTCTAAACATTCGCATTATTAAGAGTTTTAATTTTGATATGCAGATTGTGATCTCATTGTTATTTGGATGCATGTTTATGATAAAACAGATGCAAAACGTTTGATTGGAAGGAGAGTTTCTGATGCATCTGTTCAGAGTGACATGAAGCTATGGCCTTTCAAGGTTATTGCCGGTGCTGGTGAAAAGCCGATGATTGTTGTTAACTATAAAGGTGAAGACAAGCAATTTGCTGCGGAAGAAATTTCATCTATGGTGCTCATGAAAATGCGCGAGATTGCTGAAGCTTATCTCGGTTCACCTGTTAAGAATGCCGTTGTTACTGTCCCTGCTTACTTCAATGATTCTCAGCGCCAAGCAACTAAAGATGCTGGTGTTATTGCTGGTTTGAATGTTATGAGAATTATCAATGAGCCAACTGCTGCAGCTATTGCATACGGTCTTGACAAAAAGGCAACAAGTGTTGGTGAGAAGAACGTGTTGATCTTTGATTTGGGAGGTGGTACTTTTGATGTGTCTCTTCTAACCATTGAAGAGGGTATTTTTGAAGTTAAGGCCACTGCTGGTGATACCCATCTTGGTGGTGAAGATTTTGATAACAGAATGGTTAACCATTTTGTTCAAGAGTTTAAGAGGAAGAACAAGAAGGACATTAGTGGAAACCCTAGGGCACTTAGGAGACTGAGAACTGCATGTGAGAGAGCGAAGAGAACTCTCTCATCTACTGCACAAACGACCATTGAGATTGATTCTTTGTATGAGGGTGTAGATTTTTACACCACAATCACCCGTGCTAGGTTTGAGGAACTTAACATGGATCTGTTCAGGAAGTGTATGGAGCCTGTTGAGAAGTGTTTGAGAGATGCTAAGATGGACAAGAGCACTGTTCATGATGTTGTTCTTGTTGGTGGCTCAACTAGAATTCCTAAAGTTCAGCAACTGTTGCAGGACTTCTTCAATGGTAAAGAGCTTTGCAAAAGCATCAACCCTGACGAGGCTGTTGCATTATGGAGCTGCTGTCCAAGCAGCTATATTGAGTGGTGAAGGAAACGAGAAGGTTCAAGATTTGTTGCTTTTGGACGTCACTCCATTGTCTCTGGGTCTAGAAACTGCTGGTGGTGTCATGACTGTATTGATTCCAAGGAACACAACAATTCCAACCAAGAAGGAGCAAGTTTTCTCAACTTACTCAGATAACCAACCTGGTGTGTTGATCCAAGTTTATGAAGGTGAGAGAGCAAGAACCAGAGACAACAACTTGTTGGGAAAATTCGAACTTTCCGGCATTCCTCCAGCTCCCCGTGGTGTTCCTCAAATCACAGTTTGCTTCGACATTGATGCTAATGGTATCTTGAATGTCTCTGCTGAGGACAAAACAACTGGGCAGAAGAACAAGATTACCATCACCAACGACAAAGGAAGGTTGTCTAAGGAAGAAATTGAGAAGATGGTCGAGGAAGCAGAGAAATACAAGGCTGAAGATGAGGAACACAAAAAGAAGGTTGATGCAAAGAATGCTTTGGAAAACTACGCTTACAACATGAGGAACACAATTAAAGATGAGAAGATTGGATCAAAGCTTTCACCCGAGGACAAGAAAAAGATTGATGATGCAATTGAGGCTGCAATCCAGTGGTTGGATAGTAACCAGTTGGCAGAGGCTGATGAGTTTGAGGATAAGATGAAGGACCTTGAGAGCCTTTGCAACCCAATCATTGCTAAGATGTATCAAGGTGGAGGTGCTCCTGATATGGAAGATGAAGTTCCTCCAGCAGCAGGTGGTGCTGGTCCTAAGATTGAAGAAGTTGATTAAGTTTAATCGTTTGATTAATTAGATGAGATGGGGATTATATAATGCTTACTTGTTTTAGAGTATTTTGGCCAGTGTTTTGGGGTTTTACCTTCTGATACGGGATATGGTGGTGGTGATTAGAGGTTTTTTTTTGTTTGATTTTCAATAGTTCATATCGAGCTATAAATTCTTTTGGGTAATGGTAGGAAACAATTTTACTGGCCAACTTGATTGAATCTTCATACTATTTCTCTAAGATTTGCTAGAATACATTGCATGAACACTGATTAGTGACCGTGAACACCGATTTACCTTAAGCAGCTTTTCCAATTTTTTAATTTAGCTGCTTATTTGAAATATTAAAATTCAAACTTTCTTTTTGTACAAAAGCCACTAATTTATCTATTTTTTTCATTTTTATTTTTATATTTGTTTCTCGTTTCTTTTTCATTTTGTTCAATAATTTATGTATAAAATTGAGTGAATTGTTTGTTCATCCTATTGATAACCTTAATTAGGTGGTCTGATCTTTTGTTTTTCCTAGTTAAAATTTTCATTGAGTGAAACATGGTCTTGTCAAATGAGGATTTTAACCCAATATAATACCATTGCCGATTGTTTTTAAACTTCTCTGAATATATTTTCATGAATCGGTTAAATGTGCTGTATGTCTAATTTTGTTCTTGAAACATGCTACTTCTTTTTTTTTTTTTGAAGGAATTACCTGAAAAATGCTGAAACATGCTTGCTTAACATCGGTACCTTTATACATCGGATTATTTAAGCATGAAAAAAATGTAGCACTGAACTGTAAGGGGATGATAAATTAGACCTACAGCTTAAGTTATGTTTGGTCAAACAGAAAGAATTATGTATTGTTCTGACAAAAAAAATCACGTCAACCTCAAATATGTTATATTTCGTGAATCGGCGTGTATACTGTGTCAATTTCTTTTGTTTTAATAGTCTTTCCGTCTCAATTTCAAACATCTAATTTGATGTTAAAGGGACGGGGCGAGGGAGCATGACTGCTCGCTTGCACCTTGTTGCCCACAATGTGAGGTATTCTTCCTCATCCATCCCTATGGGTTTATGTGGGGATCCATCAAAATTAAAAAAAAATTATGTTATTTTCAAATGAATATCACCTACTTAAGATTTTTAAGATTGATAGGACCTTAGGATAAAAGAACATTGTGGTGCATTGCATTGAATCATAGATAAAAGAACATTGTGGTGCATTGCATTGAATCATAATTTATTAACCAACTTAAGCCTGTTACCTACACAAATTTTTAATATTTAGAGACTTTATTTTAGAATAAAATTAAAATGTCAGATCATCGAAAAAAAATTCTACTAGTCTTTGCAATTGCGCATAAAAAGATGTCTTGTCCACACACACAAAAATATACTACATTGATTTATCAATTTGTTTGTTAGATCAATATGGATGGTATTAAAGAAAAAGGGTTAGTATCTCCTGTATAGCAAACAATGTTTGAATCTCAATTATGGGATAACTACATTTATCTTCAAGTGGAGGAAAATTATACGCTAAAATATGAATTATGTTGGCATAAAAAATCAATCCATTAGTCTACTAATAAATGTCATATGACTTATTTTAAAATGTTAATTGAAAATAAACTTTTACACTATAAAGATATCATATCAAAATTTCAGAAAAGTTAGATGTATAAAAATTGTGTTTTTTTTATTTTGGTCTAGGACACATCTCTCACCCTAAATTGTTTCGGTATAAAAAACTTTGACATGTAATATGTCACAGACCATAAAATTGACAGCCTATAAAGAAACTATGTGGAATGGAATTTACTCATCTTTAACCAGCCTCCATATCATTGAAAATAAAGGGTCTCATTCAACCTAAACAATGAAAATATAAATTTTCCAAAGCTGATGCAATGGCAAAGAAAGGACCATCAATCACCATACACAATCTTATGCATGAATGAAATATATACACAATCTGTCAAGTTAATAGAGTATGAAAAAATTGACAGCAGAGTCATTTTTTACTTGTTTTTACGAATTCAATGTTACTTCGAGTTATTCTCCACAGTTCATGAGTGTGGCTGAAAACGAAATAATCAATCTTCAGGGCAAAGGTTCTTGTGAATCTCCCAAACGAGACAAATGGAGATATGCATCAGTCCCTGCAAACAACAACCAATTACCCCATCAGAATACTTGATTGTTGAACATGTAATGGTAAAGGGTGTAAAGTAGTACTATTATATTAGTAAAACCATTACTCTAAAAATGTAATGCAATATAATTGCAAGATATACAAGTAAGCTGATTCTTAGATGGTAAAGCCGAAATATAAGTCTCGTTTCAAACCACTAGATCATTTTTTTTTGTCCCATGAATGTAGATCAGTTAGTGAGTTAAGGGACATTGGAAGTGTTTTCAGGAGGCCCCAGGTTCGATCCCAAAAACTAACATAATCAATAACTTACTAACAATTGCCTATAAAAAAAGACTAGATATATTCATTCATTTAATCCAAATATACCCTTAATAAGTTGGTACTACTAAGTATCTTGAGAGATCTGAAGAGTTGAACACATCAATATACAAAAAAATATTTTAGGAACATCAGTATACAAAATGGACACATTAAATACGTCTTATACCTACTTTCGTAATATACATGAAAAGTACAAAACAAGCTAATAATAAGAGAGAGGTAGTAATGATACACTTGAGACTTCAATAAAAGTAGTAATTATTGTTGTAGAAATTCAAAAAGATCTCTAACTAAGAAAATGAGGTCAGTATGATATCAAGCTGATCCCCTATCACAACCTCCCATTTCAAGTGCAATATTGGAAGGAAATATATTATTATAAAGTGAAAAGGAGACTCACCATATCCTTCCATAGAGATTATTTGAAGATCACCTCCAAAATACCGAGCATATAAACGACTAATAGGAAGACCATATCCATATCCAGCCATTGTTGTCACACTATCCGCTACTCCTAGATCTGCATGCTCATCCAATGGGTTTCTGGCAGTACTGTACAGATATGTAAATATTTTGGGCAGACCACTTCTTGGAATTCCACCTCCCTCATCAGATATCTACCATTTCATTTAGACTAAATGCTTTAACAATACATCTTCATGGCAGCATTTAAAAAGCTCCAGAAAAGCAAAAGTAACTCAAAATTTACAACTGCATCATTAAAGTTAATTAGTTACCTTTATGGTAACATCCTCTAATCCATCAGCAACTATTATTCTTATGGGAGGTGAAACTTTGTCAGAATCCATATAACGCTCTTGGACAGCACGTAGTGAGTTCTTAACCAACTCAAATACCATAAGATGCAAGTGAGCTGGAACATACCTGTTGTGAAAACATACAGTAATTAAATATATTTTGAAAAGGTAACAGAAATAACATCTTGACTTTGATTTCAAAAAATCATAGTCATTCAAAAAACATTTTGACTATGATTTTAAATATTCATGAGTTAACCATTCCTAGCATAGCCATTCATACCAATATAGATACCAGATACCCTAGTAAAGAATAAAGTAAGGAGCTATACATAACCTTGTAGAAGTTTTGAAAAAGAATGACAGCAAAATAAAAGCTAATTAATTCATGGAAGTAAGAACTAATAAGCATGTAACTCACGGAAAAGTGAAATCAGGATCCCCATAAATATTGATTTCAGGCGCACTTCCATATTCACGCATACATATAGAGCGTGCGTCCTCACTAGCATTCCTCGCCACCTCCACAGGAGACATCTTCGTATGTATATAACCAACCACATGGGGAGGAGGGTTGGGATTGTGCAACTCGACATGTTGCCCTAAATCCAACAAAAATGAAAAAACGCAAATTAAGCTAAAGGTGAATTGTATACATTCGTCGCAAGATTCAAAGACAAAAAGTAGAGGTAAATAAACTGCTTAGTCGTCCATGAGGTGACAACTCAATGGTAAAAGTTTGACATTGTAATCTCAAGGAACATATTCCAAACTAACCTATAAGCATGCGGATTCCAATTCTTGACAAGTAAAAGCGATCAAGGAACTCATGAATCTCAACAAGATCTTCACTATCAATCTTTGTTTTCAACTCTTTTTTTAATTGCTGAACACCCAAGGCCATTGTAGGTACCACATTGTTGTGTCTCACTTTGATGGCTTTGATAACATCAGTGAACTCTTTTTCATCCTTCATATCCTTGATCTCAGGGCAGGATCTAATATCGCGGAATGAATCCACATACCAATCCCTAACCTAAAAGCAGCACAAATTTCAATAAACATTTACAAAGCATTAATCGTACAGTCATTCGTTCTCCCTAATGTCGCTAAATTGTCAAAAAGCACACGTCAAAATCTACATCAATCAAAGAACATCACAAAACTACCTTTCTCGACCACAACCTTAAGGAGTTATGGCATCCACCGTTATTAAGAATCACTGAATTAAATAGCAGGCAATTTTTATTTTGGAAACAAAAATAAGACTCATTGTCTTAATATAGTGATTAAATCAGTGTTGTCAACTTGCCATCCTGGCAGTGCTGTGGCATCATGGCATTGCAGATTGTGCCTGCCGCTGAAGGCTACAACACCTATTATATCTGCTATGTTTCTGCGATATTTTATATGGCGTATTTTTGGCTGATTGTCATGATTTGCCATCTGCTTCCATTGATAACACTGTTCTCACATTGCATATTGAAACAAAATAGAAATTAGCAGACTTATATGCCAAGCCAATTGCAATGACTATTTAACAAGGGTGATGAGGATTCGTCAAGGGCTTTGATTTGGTATCAAGTTTGCACGAATCTGTCGAAGAACGATCAAGGTGGCGGCGGGTGGTGGTGGCCATAGTTTGCAAGGAGGACGAAAGAGAAATTTGTGAAAAAATGGCTTTCTTCATGAGCAATGTGTATATAGAAGGTTTTTTGGGTTTGGAAATAAATCGAACCTGAATCGTTGCGGTTTAAGGCACGCGTAGCTGACAACGCTCTATCCTACCATTTTAGCAATTCTAACCATAGGTCATTCGACAAGAGTAATGGTCAAATTAAGATGATTCAAGACTTGATTATCCACAACAAATATTATAAACTAGACACCTAAGACAGGAATCAACATTATATTCTTCATGTCAAGCACAAAATAGTTTTATTTTTATTTTTTATAACTAACAATACGAGCTTTTGAAAGGTAGCCAACTTCCTAATATCAAGATACATCCAAGACCCCTTTCCTAAAAAACAGATAAGATCAAATGATCAGAATTATACTCAAAGCCTCAAAAGCAAAGGGAATTGAATCAAAAACACCATAGCAGGTAACAAAAAGAAGAACTAAGAATCACGAACACCCCTAGGTTAAGCCGTGTCTGCTGTGCACATTCAACACGCGTCGGACACCAATAGTTATACGACACCCAGACGTCATGTGTCAGACACTTCAAACAACTGTTCACATAAAATTATTTTTCATTACTTCGACACACCATTTGACACTTCTTCGACTATTCCTCAGACACAACTATTGTAAAGTGGACACATCTATTTTTTTTCTAAAATAACTTAAAGGTAACATAATAAATAGTATTGAAAAGTTTTCACATAGATACATTTTTCGGATCTTCATTTTTCTTTCTCTGTTTCCTTTTTATGGTTTTCCTTTCTGGTCTCCTATTCCATCTAACATGGCCTTCGTTTTCTATCTCCAAAGCCATTTGGTGGTCATTTTGATACTCAATTTATATATTTTATAAACAATATTCATATTTAATTTTATGTCATTATAATAGACACACAAACATATATCTTAGTGTCTTATGTTTTTGACATTAGCAGTGCCCACGAGCCTGCATCATGTCGGCGTCTATATTGGACTCCATGCTTCATAGGTTATTAACCCATGATTCTCTCCATATTGCAATGGTGAGAAAATAATCAATGTACCTTCAAAGCAGCAGATCTTTGAGACAAACAATAGGGAAGATTCTCAAGCTCAATAGCTCTCCTAGCAATCCTAAAAATATTTTTCTTAGATTTTCATCCCTCCAAAACTTGAAATCACAGTTTTTGGTCCATAGTTTTCATTTTAGGGCACATAAACAAAATTCATTTTAGGGGTTACGGGAAATATTTTAGGTAGCATGTCATGACGTACGTCACTAGATGTCACATTGGATAGGCGACGTGATATTTCACACGACACATAAGTAGTTAACAAACATCACATAATGGCAGAATCAAAAGCAATTATATTTATTAAAGGGATGGAATTATGAAAACCGAACACATAAATTTTACATACCAACAACAAAATTGCTCATTTTATATATGAACCAAAAACAAAGATAACCCTATTCTTAATATCAATCACAATCACAAACTACTCTTCTTTTACTATTAACAATACTAGCTTTTGAAAGTTAGCCAACTTCATAATTGCAAGACACATCATAATCAAATAAGACCAAATAATCAAAATTGCGGTATACACTCCGGTACCCTGAAGTTTGGTTGGATAAGTACTCATCATCCGATATTAGTACCATGTCATCATTTTTTATAATTAATAATTTTAAATTAAATTTAACTTTTGAATTAGTCTGACGTGTACCCGCATCCAACCAAACTCCATATACCAAACAATTGTCCTCACAATTATATCAAAAGCAAAGGAATTGAATCTATAACCAAATATTCTATCCATATATACCTTTAAGATAGCAGGTTTTTTTGACAAACCATAAGGAAGACTCTCAAGTTCAATAGCTCTTCTAGCAATTCTAATAGCAAGTTCCTTTTGAAGAAACTGTGCAGAAATCAACAAATTTTTATCAGTAGGTTGTGAACCAAATTCCATCATGTACCTCAAACTCACACCAGTTTGCTTCAAACAACCCCATTTATGCACTTCCTGAATCAAACTCTTTGAAAATGCTTCAATGGCCGCCATAAAATCAAGTGCTGCAAATCAACCATGAAATTGTGTCAGATATATGAAATTATATGAACAAAATAGATCTGAGAAATTGAAAATATGATGAATACCTGAATTGTTGATTATGAACCAAAGTGTTTGAACAAAATCATTGAGAAAATTGTGAATGTTGCTATCATCGATTCATAGTTGAAATCAAAAATGGAAAACGTGAATAGAACACGGAAAAGGATTATGGTACGTGGTTTTGAAGCTTTTAAGAATAACCGATGTGAACATACGAAATTTACGGATAAGCTTGTGAGGTGGTGTGACACATGTTAAGATATGCTTTTATTTCGACAAAAATCATGTTTTTTTAAAAAAAATTGTTAAAACTAGTTTTAAGGTTTAAAGACAAATTAATTTAAAAAATCAAATTCAATGTCCACTAAATAGATTCAATTGAAGTCATAACAAAATTTGGTATAGACTTATTCGACACATGAATTGTTAGCACAAGACGTTAACAAGAGCACACTAGAATGAGGTTTAAAGTTACACAAAATTAATTGTTTTAAATTAAAGTGTTTGGTACAATCAATTGTTGAAGCAAGAGATAAATATAAAATACCGTAAAATTAAAATTAACGTAAAATTAAAATTTGTATTGTATAAATAATATTTATAAACATTTTATTTAATAAATTTTATTTTAAATATTTTTTTCATCTTTTTTTTGGTCAACATATTTTTCATCTTTAACAATAGATTTTCATTCCCCTTTTAAATATTTCACATTGCATCACCAAAGTGAGGTAGCGAAAAGCATTATCAACGATTTATTATATTGTTGAATACTAGTGATCCTTTTGGATATCTAAGGAAGATGATCAGAAAGTTGGTTGTGGCTGCAAAGAGGAAGAGCTCCGCTGCGTGTCCTTCTCCACCAGAGGAGTTGGTGTACATGCACATGCTGTGAGAGAGTGAGGTAACCTTATACTAAAAATGTTGACATACCTGACCCAACACTGTGCATTAATTAGTATATATAGGGGGTGCGTAAGGGTTTTTAATTGTTAGTCGCTCACTTGGACAAGTGTGTTTAAGGGACACTTGTAATGATCTGGAGGTAATTACATCATTGGATTCAAAATGGACGATCCACGGTTCGGACTGCGATCCAGTGAAATTTATGGCGTGTCCATTAGATGATCAACTTTTCATTAGATTTTAGCTTGATCAAGGTCCTGACCTGGATCCTAACCCAAATTAGGTCTTGTTCCAATCCAGAATAGTTTCCCCTCAAGCTATTACCTGAGGGAGTCAAGTAGTAGCTTGTATCTAGTCATTTGGACTCCGACCCACTAGAAGGGGGTCACTATTTCATACCAAGGCCATTGTTTCATGTTGATTCACGGACACGCCGACCTTGCTAGTCAAGTTTATTTACTTTTGGTTCATAGTCTAGACCACGACTTTGTATATTTACAATATTTCATCGGTTGTAGGTTGTGATGATTGATGTCCTAGTTGACGTCTGTGGGGTGTAACACCCTAACCCCGACTAATATTTTTTAAATTAAAAATACAAATAATATTTAAACATACAAGGGTGTCACACATTCTCATTATTCAAAAAGTACTTCAATTTAATTAAAAATAGTGCAGCGGAAATAAGTACAAAACATAGTCACATCATCTTAACAATTAAATTAAATTCGACATGAATCTCAAACAAAGTCGGAAAAGTAAAAAGAAACCCCAATCCCTAGTGTTACAAAACCAGAGCATTGACACAAACTAAACTCCCAACAACGATAAAAGTTGATGAAAAAGGCTCCACACCATCCTCCAAGACTCACAACTTCTAAGGTTCTTCGACATAAGTATTTGTACCACACAATTGGTATAGGCATCCAACAAAAGAAGGGGGAGAATATACATTCAAAATAATATGGGTGCATAATCATCATGAGTATACTCAAAGAGATAGCATACATAAAACACAATTAGCCATATACATTATCATTATTTAATAATCACAGGTAGACACTCAATACTTAAAACAAAGACAATTATCATTTATGAATTTACAACTCATCAATGAAATACAATTATGTATGCAATGCTCATAAACTCGACCAAATATGCATGTGGTACCAAACCTACACACTGATTTTGGATATCAGAGGTATGTTATTCATTTTATCCAGTCCATCATTAAATACACATTTTCAAATAGACTCAACAATGGATGCATGAATGCCACATAATTACTCATCAATACACATCATTAACAACTCCTCATTACACGTCGTTGAATAACTCATCATTACACATCGTCAAATAACTCATCTTTGCTCATCATTTAATATTTCATCAATTCAATAGATCATTTAAAACATATTATTCCAAACATGTCAAGTTTTGACACTCATCCTTACTTAACTAACATTAGGAGTTAATTCCTTAAGGCCATCATCTTGTTACCTTTAACCCTACTATTATCCAAGTACACTCCACAAATAATCATCAATTGAACCGATTCAATTTACTAATTTAAGTTCATTAAAATTCCTTTAACCATTACACTTTTATCCCATTTTAACATATTAAAAGGTAAGTCTCTTGATTACTCATTCCTTAACAATTAAATCTCAAAAACAGAAGTGACTAGACACCAAAAGAGTGCTCTGAAACACTCAGACACGACCCCCTGCACCCAACATTTAAACCAACGTTTTGCTGTTCTAACAGGTTTGCTAGGCGAGCCAGAGGCCTCGCTAAGCGAGCCACCTTCCCCTAAAACCCAGATTTTTAAAATTGGTGGCTCTCTAGGCGAGCCTTCAAGCTCCAGAACCCAGAAAACATAGTTTTAAGTCTCAGGATTACCTCTAAATTGTCCATAAATCCTTATTTTCAAACCCTTATGACCCCAGGATGAAAGAAAACAATTCATACGGTTGTTATGCCTCGATTTAACACTTATTACATCTTAAAACATCAATTATACCTCTAATTCCATGGGTTTTACTCACTTTGGCATATATATTCAAAACACAACATAACCATATTTTAATCATGAATTCAACATGAAAACATCACAATTCAGAAACGAAAATCAAACATATCATTACAACAACATAAAGGAACACGAATTTAACAAAGAAACATCAAAAGAATTAAGGAAACACTGAAGGTTAAGGACTCTTCTCTACCCACATGAATATACCACCCTTAGATTGAATAAAACTCCCCCTTACCTCGATGTTTTATAGAATCGGTGAATCCTACTACTGAATCTCTCCCTAAGTTTTCTCTTTATGCCTCCTTTGCCTCCAAAACCTAGTTTTCTTTTGCTTCTCTCAATGTCTTTCTTTCTTTGTAACCCTAATCCTCTAATGCTCTTCTCTATTTATAAACACTATTTAGGTTTCGTTTTCTCACATAATCTTTAGACATACTTACTATATGCACCCCTAGTTTGGTTACTATTCTCTTTGTAACTACACAACCTTGCTGTTTACACATACCTCTGTCCAAATCACTAGAACACTACATGGTTTACTACTTACACCTCTTTTCTACCCAGTTTTGCTAATGCACCTCTGTTTGCATCCTACTTCCTTATTCTCTCCAAAAACGATGTTTCTTCCTAAATTATTTTCTCTCATTCTTTAACCAACCAGTTAATACATCTACTTCCTCAATAACTGTGAATAATTAATTATAATATCAAACAATCATTACTGATAATAAAAATAATACTAATATTATCCAATAATAATACTAATAAATTAATATTAAAAATCGGGGTGTTACAAGGGGCGTGTAAGGTTGATGCAGACTTCACGCATGCCTTCTTTAGGAATTTAAGTCTCCTTGGGGTTCGTATTCTGTCCGGGGACAAGGACGTTTCAATTGTCCTATCATCTCGAATGTGACATTTTCCTGGTTCTTCTAACATGTGTCACCATTTTCCTGCGCTCCAATCAAATCATTTATGAATCGTTGCACTTCTTCATGAAAGGTATGTAATGGCAATGATGACGAGATGCATTTTTTTTCGAGGCCTTGGTCCGGCGGGGGATTCTCAATCGTTGGATGGTAAGCTTTCATTACATAGTGCCTCCAATTGTTTGATCTAGTAGGTTTTAAATGGATTTCCTCGCCTATTTAAAGGGTGATCCCCCCTATTTTCACACTTTACTTTCGCTGCCTTCAAAACTCTTTCTATCTCCGAATCCTTCTTCTCTATTTTTTAAGCTTTGCAGTGTGAACCCTTCTCCTTCCCGTTTGAAGGTCATTTCTGCGTCTGAAGGTCCATTCTGCGTCTGAAACTTCTCAAATCCATTTTCTTGCTTCTGAAGGACCAAATTAACATCTGAGGACGCTTGCTTGCACACTTTGATTTTACCAAAACATGTAGCCAACATATATATATATATATATATATATATATATATATATAACCAACAATCTCCCCCTTTGGCAAATTTTTGGCTAAAATCAAATAAACCACAAAAAATAAGTCCTTCACTCAACAAAATAAACTCAGCCATGAAGAACTCCACACAACCAAACATAGCAGAAGAGATAGCAGCGGATACAAGCTATGTTAAAGCATGTTAAACCAAACAAACAAGCTTCACATCAGCTCACAATCACACAGACACATCCTGAAGCTCACATAACAACTTCTGATATTCTTGAAGTACACAAACAAACTTCACAGTTTTTGATCTTCACATGAACACTCCCCCTGAAGCTTCACAAACACACCAGCTTCACAGCTCCCAGAAAACTCCCCCTGCAACTCAGCACAAAACAAACAAACACTCTCCCCCTTAATTCTGAAAATTCTGAACTGCAGTACATTCTGAGAAAATTCTTCTGAAACTGAAACAACATATAACTCAGGAATTTAACACTCATGCACTCCCCCTGAGACAAAAACTCCCCCTCAAACACATCTGCACAGCTCTTGTTAAATTTCTGAACTCTGAATAAAACAGTTAATTTCTGAAAGATAACCTCTGAATTCTGAAACTTAACACATTCTGAACAGCTCCAATCTGAAATGTTAATAGCACTTAAATTATCACAGTATAGAGTCATCACATCTTGTTCGATGTTGTATTCTTCCAACATCTGCTTCATCCACACCAACTGAGAACAACTACTTCCAGCTGCTATATATTCAGCTTCAGCTGTAGACAATGAAACACAGTTATGTTTCTTACTGAACCATGAAATCAGGTTATTCCCCAGAAAGAAACATCATCCAGAAGTACTCTTCCTGTCATCTGCACTTCCTGCCCAGTCAGCATCACAATACCCAATTAATTCAGAACTTGCACTGTGTGAGTACATGATCCCATAATCACTTGTGCTGTTCACATACTTCAGAATCCTCTTCACCTGAGTCAAATGACTCATCTTTGGATCAGCTTGATATCTTGCACAAACTCCAACTGCAAAAGTAATATCTGGTCTTCTTGCAGTTAGATACAGTAAACTCCCTATCATGCTTCTGTACTGACTTTGATCAACTGAAACTCCTTGTTCATCTTTAGTTAATTTCAAATGAGTAGTTGCAGGAGTTCTCTTATGACTTGCACTATCCATCCCAAATTTCTTGACTATATTCTTGGCATATTTGCTTTGAGAAATGAATATAGTATCTTCCATTTGCTTGACTTGAAGTCCAAGAAAATAAGTCAGCTCACCCACAAGACTCATTTCAAATTCTGACTGCATCTGCTGAACAAATAACTGAACCATTTTGTTTGACATCCCACCAAAAACTATGCCATCAACATAACTTTGAGCAATCATTAGACTTCCATCTTCTTCTTTCACAAAAAAAAGTCTTGTCAGTTCCACCTTTTCTATAGCCTTGAGTAACAAGAAACTGTATGAGTCTCTCATACCATGCTCTAGGTGCTTGTTTCAATCCATACAAAGCCTTCTTCAATTTGTAAACATGATTTGGAAAATTATGATCCACAAACCCTTTAGGTTGTTCAACATATACTTCTTCTTGTAAATAACCATTCTGAAAAGCACTCTTCACATCCATCTGAAACAGTTTGAACTTAAGGATGCAAGCTACTCCCAACAGTAATCTTATGGACTTTAATCTGGCCACAGGTGCAAAGGTTTCATCAAAGTCAAGTCCCTCCACTTGAGTGTAACCTTGAGCAACTAACCTTGCCTTGTTTCTGACCACAATTCCATGTTCATCTGTTTTGTTCTTGTAGATCCACTTAGTGTCAATCACATTCAAACCTTCAGGTCTTGGAACAAGATCCCACACTTCACTTCTTTTGAACGGATTCAATTCATCTTGCATGGCTTCAATCCAAAATTCATCAGTTAGAGCTTCTTTAACATTTTTGGGTTCAAACTTTGACACAAAACAAGAATCAGTAGCAACTGAGTCTGATCTTCTGGTTCTGACACCTTGATCAAGACTCCCAATGATTAAATCTCTGGGATGATCCTTCTAAACTCTAATAGAGGGTCCTTTACCAATAGGAACATGGTCTGGATGAATTTCATCTGCTTCAGACTCTACTTGATTTTCTGGTTCTGGAGCTTCTAACAGTTGTTCTTCTGATGCTTCAGTATCTGGAACCACTTCAGACTCATCTCTTTCTTTTTCAGCAGACAGATCATCAATCACAACATTAATAGACTCCATAACAACCTTGGTTTTGGAATTAAACACTCTATAAGCTCTGCTGTTCACTGAGTAACCCAGAAAAATTCCCTCATCAGACTTAGGATCCAGCTTTCTTCTGTTTTCTCTATCAGCCAAAATATAACATTTGCTGCCAAAAACATGAAAATACTTGACTGTAGGCTTTCTTCCTTTCCACAGTTCATACAAAGTAGATGCAGTACCCTTCTTCAAAGTCACCCTATTGTGAATGTAACAAGCTGTATTCATTGCTTCTACCCAGAACATATAAGGTAGCTTCTTAACATGTAACATAACTCTAGCTGATTCTGCTAAGGTTCTGTTTTTCCTCTCAACTATACCATTTTGTTGAGGTGTTATAGGTGCTGAAAACTCATGCTTGATCCCTTCAGATGCACAGAACTCAGAAAACTTTTTGTTCTCAAACTCCTTCCCATGATCACTTCTGATTCTGATAATAACACAGTCCTTCTCTCTTTGTAACTGAGTGCACAAATCTCTAAATACCTCAAAAGTATATGATTTTTCTCTAACAAAGCTAACCCAAGTAAATCTTTAAAAATCATCAACCATCACAAATGCATACCTCTTTCCTCCAATACTCTCAACTTGCATAGGTCCCATTAAATCCATATGTAACAACTCAAGAGCTTTAGTTGTTACCAGGTGTTCTAATCTGGGATGAGACTTTCTTGTTTGTTTTCCAATTTGACATTCACCACAAACACTGTCCTCATTAATCTTCAGATTAGGCAGACCTCTGATAGCTTCAGTATTCAAGATCTTCTTCATGCCTTTCAGATGCAAGTGACCCAGTTTTTGGTGCCAAAGTCTGACTTCTTCTTCTGAGCTTATGAGACAGGTAGACAAGCTTATTTCTTCTTCAGACACCCACAAATAACAGTTGTCCTTTGATCTGCAGCCTCTCATCAGAACCTCACCTTCTTGACCAGTTACCAAGCATTCTTCCTGTTGAAATTCACCTTCAAGTCTTGATCACACAGCTGGCTTATACTGATCAGATTAGATGTCAACCCTTTCACAAGTAGCACATTTTCTAGTCTTGGTAATCCATCTCTGATTAAATCTCCAATACCCAGAATCTCACCTTTTGCTCCATCACCAAAAGTTACATAACTGCTGGTATATGGCTTTAAATTACTCAGAAGTTTCTTCACACCAGTCATGTGTCTGGAACAACCACTATCAAAGTACCAATCTTCCTTAGAGGTGGCTCTCAAAGATGTATGAGCTATGAGGCCAACAACATTACCTTTGGGTTTCCAAACCTTCTTGACATTGTTTCTGGATGCAGCAGGTTCCACTCTTCTATACTGAAAATGTTCAGGATAACCATACAGTTTGAAACAGAATGGTTTAATATGCCCCTTCTTTCCACAATGATGACAAACCCATGTATGCTTTCTCCTCTTACCTCTAGACTTCTGAGTTTGCTTCTGAGGTTTCATCTTAGATGTTCCTTCCATAGGATCATAAGTTTTAGTAGCAGGAACAAACCTTTTAGCATGATTCTTCTGTTTGAGGTTCAGACTCTCAACCACAAATCCTAAGCCCTTTTGTTTCCCTTGTTTCTGATTCTCCAATATCTCCTCCAGCACATCAGTAGCAGTATTCATTATTCTGACCTGCTTTTTAATATGTTCAAGCTGGGAATTCAGTTGGCTCACTTCATCTTTCAGATCAGAGTTTTGCACTAACAGTTCAGCCTTCTCAGCTTCCAGTTGACAGATGGTCTTCTTCTGATCCACTACTTGCTTGCAAACTTCTACACTTCTGATGTATAAATTCTTGTAATTGTCAGCCAGTTCATCATATGAGGATTTTTTAACTCTGGCTTCAGACACTGATGAAACTTCAGACTCTGAGTCACACTCTGATAATGTCTCAGACTCTAAAACTGCTTCAGTCTTTGAACTAGCTTCTGAGGCCTTACCCTTACTATCAGACTTATACCTTCCAATCAGAGCAACAACATACTTTGCAGATTCACTCTCTACATCTTCTTCTGAGTCTTCATCAGACCATGAAATAGCCAAGCTCTTCTTTTGCTTCTTAAGAAAAGTAGGACATTCTGACTTGATATGTCCATAACCTTCACACTCAAAGCACTGAACACCTTTTGCTTGATTGCTCTTCTCCTCAATCTTGGTCTTCTTCACATCAGTTGATTGCTTACTCTTGTTGAATTTGAAGTTCTGACCTTTGGTTTTGGATTTTCTGTTAACATGCTTCAGAATTTTGTTGAACTGTCTCCCCAGCAACACAAGTGCTTCTGATAAGTCTCCATCATCCTCATCACACTCTTGTTGATCCTCATCTTCAGTATTAACTGCAAAAGCAATTCCTTTCCCTTTCTTCTCAGTCTGTTTACAGAAAGCAGTCTCAAAATTCAGCAAGGATCCAATCAGCTCCTCAACCTTCATAGTGGAGATGTCATGAGCCTCCTCTATAGCAGTCACCTTCATGTCTAATCTTTTAGGAAGTGACCTGAGAATTTTTCTAACAATCTTCTCATCTGACATCTTCTCTCCAAGAGACTCAAAGGAATTAACCATATCCAGGACATTCATATAGAAATCTTGAATGTTCTCATCCTCCATCATCTTCAAATTTTCAAATTTAGTGGTGAGTAGTTGGAGTAGTGACATCTTAACCTTTGAAGTTCCTTCATGTGTGGTCTTGAGTATCTCCCAGGTATCCTTGGCAATGGTACACTGCTTGATCAATCTGAACATATTCTTGTCCACTCCATTGAATAGTGCATTCAAAGCTTTGGAGTTTCCAAGAGCCAGATCATCTTCAGCCTTTGTCCGCTCTTCTTCTGGTTTCAGCACCTCAGTCTTATTCCCATCTTTGTCTAACACAACTGGATGATCCCAACCTTTTAACACTGCTTTCCAGGTTCTGCTGTCTATGGATTTCAGAAAAGCACACATTCTAGACTTCCAATATTCATAGTTTGTGCCATCCAGCAGAGGTGGTCTGTTGACATATCCTCCCTCCTTGTCCATTCTTGCCAGAAAAGTCTTCCTTGGAGCTCACCCAATCACAGGCAGGGTGCCTGCTCTGGTGCCAATTGAAATTCTGGCAGTTAATGATCAGAACTAAAAAACAGAGCACGATGTTTGCAAAACAGAGCACAATAGCACAGGTTCAGAAACAGCTAAAATAAAGTGCAGAAAGTAAATAACACACAGTATTTGTTAACCCAGTTCGGTGCAATCATCACCTACATCTGGTGGATACCAATCCAGGAAGGTAATCCACTATGAGGAATTAATCCTAAGACTCAGACACAGACCCCTGTTCCTAGTCTTCTGACTTAATCTCCGCTAGTCTTGATTTCTACCCAGCAACACCTGAGTATAAGAACCCCCTCTTACTTCCTAATCAAGTAACAACCCAGTTACTAACAGACTTCTGAATACAACCCAGTTTATGAAGACAACTTCAATACATCAATGACAACACTCGTACTTAAAAGCTTAGAGTGAATTACAACTCAAACAATCTAAACCAACTCAGAACATATGAGTGGTGTACAAATAAAGCCTAAGCTTAAAACTCAAAAACACTAAGACACTTAATCTGTGATTTCTGATTTTTGACTCGTAGTCTTCAATAGCAGCACATCCTCTCCTTATATATACTTCAGCAGCTCTCATAATTTTGAACCAAATATTCTTCAATTGATATGATTCTGAAATATGCAAAGGCTCAAAAAGGAAACATATATTTCTGAATTATATTTTGCAAAGATACTTTGAAAATATATTCATCAATAAACACAAAGACAATCTTCAATAGATCTTCACATAAAATTATCAAACTTCTGGAAACTTCAACCTTAATAAAACCTCAACAAATCTTCAAAAGATACGCGCAAAAATCAACTTCTGAAAAGTAGCTTCTGAAGTTCAATGTTGGTCAACGTATGAATAGTGCGTCTGAAGACCCATCATGTGTCTGAAGGTCATTTCTGCGTCTGAAGGTCCATTCTGCGTCTGAAGGTCCATTCTGCGTCTGAAACTTCTCAAGTCCATTTTCTTGCTTCTGAAGGACCAAATTAACATCTGAGGACGCTTGCTTGCACACTTTGATTTTACCAAAACATGTAGCCAACATATATATATATATATATATATATATATATATATATGTATATATATATATATATATATATATATAACCAACAATCTCCCCCTTTGGCAAATTTTTGGCTAAAATCAAATAAACCACAAAAAATAAGTCCTTCACTCAACAAAATAAACTCAGCCATGAAGAACTCCACACAACCAAACATAGCAGAAGAGATAGCAGCGGATACAAGCTATGTTAAACCATGTTAAACCAAACAAACAAGCTTCAGATCAGCTCACAATCACACATACACATCCTGAAGCTCACATAACAACTTCTGATATTCTTGAAGTACACAAACAAACTTCACAGTTTCTGATCTTCACATGAACACTCCCCCTGAAGCTTCACAAACACACAAACACACCAGCTTCACAGCTCCCAGAAAACTCCCCCTGCAACTCAGCACAAAACAAACAAACACTCTCCCACTTAATTCTGAAAATTCTGAACTGCAGTACATTCTGAGAAAATTCTTCTGAAACTGAAACAACATATAACTCAGGAATTTAACACTCATGCACTCCCCCTGAGACAAAAACTCCCCCTCAAACACATCTGCACAGCTCTTGTTGAATTTCTGAACTCTGAATAAAACAGTTAATTTCTGAAAGATAACCTCTGAATTCTGAAACTTAACACATTCTGAACAGCTTCAATCCGAAACCAACCACAAGTTTTTCTCCCCCTTTTTAGCCAAAAAATCTTGACAAAACACAGGCTTCACATAGGGAACAACAACTAAATATGTAACACAGATTGAATCAGACTTAGAATCACACTCATCATCTGCAACTTCCAACTTCCAACTTCCAGCATCATCTCCCTCACAACCAGCTTGCTCACCTTCTGCAATCTTTAATTGCTATAACTCCTCATGCAGACAAACACCTAGCTTGCTTCTCAGATTCTCAAATTGCTTGGCATCCAAAGCTACGTAAAGTTTATTTTTTGGTAAAATAATTCAGAATTTCCTTTAAAAAGATAGGTATCCTTTAGTGTGAAGAGAGTTATTTTAAGGGATAGACAAATATCACCTCTTAAATTTTCCTTCAATTCTTCCTCAGTTTTTGAACATGAGCAATCATGGTTTTGCTTACTAACATTAACAAATTTAATTACCATAAGTTTACTACAAAGAACAAATAAACATGCAGGCGGTAAAAAAGTAGAAAATGTTCCACTTATCTTGTTGACATTGCCGCATAACTTGAATCTGAAATATATGACTTGAGAATAGTGTGAGTGAAAGTGTCAAGTGGAAGAAAGAGATGAAAATAGGTGTGTAATAAGTTGTGGTTATAAAGGTTAAAGTAAACTGAAAAATTAAACACTATTTGTTTTTTTGTCTGATGGTTATATTTGCAAGAATATTAAGGAAGCATACAATGATCACAATGGAAGTAACTGAATTTTGTTTCAATTCTTTTTATTTATTTTTATTGTGTATGTTACATTTGCAAGACTATAAAAGGACACAATATTCATCTTGTAAGTAAATTTTTAGATGCATGCACAATTATACTATGAAGAAATATATTTTATGTTTTTATCTATTTATAGGATACAAAATAATCGTGCAATGAACATTTTGTAAAATAAAAAATATGAATCTGCAATAGAAGAATCTTGGAGCCTTTTACATTAAATCTAAAAATTATTTTTTAACAAAAATTAAGCACATTGACGTAAAATTTAAGATCATTTTGTAAATTAAGTACGTTAACAAAAATTGTGATACATGAATTGTTTTTTTTCCTCTTGTGATGAAACCGTTTTTTTTTGTGGTACATGAATTGTTTTTTTGTTGTGAATGAAACCGTTTTTGTTTCCCATACATGAATAGTTTTTTACTTGACTATGTAGCATGAATTTTCAATTATTGGAAAGACTATAGAGGTGCCACATAGGCAAGTTCATTTTATATATAGATATAGATAGATAGATTTCTTTTAACGAGACAAATTCTCGAAGTTTTTGTCCTTTCTTGATTTTTAGACTTACAGGATTAGTTGAGGAAGGAAATTTACACTCAACTTACATATCGTTAATTCATGAAGGAATGAATTTTGAAGCCACAAAAGACACTTCAACGCATGGCAATATGCACTGGGTCTCACTATCATTTGTCGTGATGTGGTCGCCACATGCCATTGGTTCATGGGTTTCTTTGACTCTTTAATTGGTCAGCTTGTGTCAATTGCTTTTCTCTTTTTATTCACGTGGTCCCAGCACAACAAGAGGATGGACATGAAGAATTAGAAAGTCACGTGACCTGGAGGGGACATTGGATTAGGGGTGAGCATGAAATCCGAACCCGCCCAACACCTGCAAAAACCGAGTCACCCGCGGGTCCATCGGGCGGATTCAAACGGGTCTCGGGTGAAAAAAGAGGAAAAATTGGGTCTGTGTGGGTTATCACGGTCGGGCCCGGTTTTGGAAATAAAATACCCGACATATCCGAACCCGCCCGTTATACATTACTTATTACATTGGTTTTAGAATCAGGTCCAATAACATATATACACTAGCTTCATAATAAGCCCAACTCATTAACCCAATTAATCTCTTCTCTCAAAATCATCAATCAAACCCTAAATCACTCCTAGCCGCCGCTCAACTCCACCATTATTCTGATCCTCTACTCTCTCCTTCTCCATTCATGAGACTTACTAAATTACCATAACCTCCAATCTCCATCGATTTCTACTCAATCAAACCCAGATCAAATCCTTTTGGTCCTCTCTTCATTCTTCTATGGAAATAAAGAACTACAATCTCTACCTCATGCAAACATTTAATCTTATTTGACCATTTATTTTGATCTACTAAAGAGGCAATCAAATATTGGGTTTGCTTTGGATTTACTCACAAGATCTACTCAAGATTCATCACATATTGGGATTGCTTTGTTGTCACAAGATTCTGTCTCATTCTGCTAGTTATGGGATTTTTTTGCTTATGTTTTTACTCAGAAGTTGTTGTTCGATTTTGTTGTTCTGGAATCAAATATTGTCTCATTCTATTTGGGTTTGCTTTTTGATTTCTTTTCCACTTGTTCTGGGTTTGCTTTTCGATTTTGTTGTTCTGTTTTTTTTTATTATTTGCCACTAACCGTGCAAAACCGCCCGTAAAAACCGCCAACCGCACAAACCGCCACCCGACCAATCCGATGCTATTAACGGTCGGGAATGGTTGAGGTATTCACCTCTTTGGTTTTGTTCGGTTTTTGGATTTTTGGCCCGAAACCGACCGAACTACCCTACATTGGATTTTGAAAGGAAAAACAAAGGCTATATAAGTCAACGAGAAAGAAGAAACAAGGGTGCTGACTTTTGGGAGCTGCACAACACAGAAAAGGAGAATATGACGACAAGGGAATAGGGAGGAATCTAGGAAGAACCGCAATGCGGCGTGAAGTCGGCGGAGCCAGAAATTTCTTCCGGTTTATTCTCTTTTCTTTGTTGTTTATTTTTATTATCATGAGTAGCTAAACTCTCAATTGTTGGGATGAGTAGACCTAGTTGAATACTTTTGTTATGTGATTTGATCTTTGATTATTGATGAAACTTATTGAATTATTTTTCTTATCTCCATGCTTAATGCTTTTATTGATTGATCACCGATAAATTGATTTACGGTTCATATTGTGAAACAGAAGTTGAATTTATGAACACTTTGAGATAAGAAATTCTTGTCTTTGTAGTCTAGGAATAGATGCAAACCCTTGAAACCATTAAGAATTCATGTTCAATCATGCTTAATTCTAATCTTAAATTCACTAAGGAATTAGGGCAAGAATAAATTAGAGAATTCAGTAATGATTCAATAAGTTGATTCAATATTCACATTTAAGTTGATAACTCAAGATAGTCATCTAGTGAAATTAATCCCAGACAATTTTATTATTATAAAGTTCAACCCAAGTTTATTTTTCTTAATTTTCATTATTGCTATCAAACAAATCTCGTACCTTTTTGTTCAGTTAAGTTAAAAATATTATTCAACAGTATAACGCGATCCTTGAGTTCGACACTCGGTCTTACCGTGTAAATTTACTACTTGAACGATTTCGTACACTTGCGAAAATCGCCATCAAAGGCTCGTAAGGACCGTGATATGGACCTCACACAAGACCGCACGAGAATAATGACCCCTCAAAGTAATCTAAATCCTTCGGTCCAAATCCGAGGCCATCTTCCCCCAATATGCTTGTTGAAATATATATTACTTCCTTTAATTATTATTTTATTTTAATGTTTGTTTATTTTTCATTATGTCGCTGCTTAAATTAAGGAGTTGACTAGTTGTATTCTCTCCTATAAAAGGAGCACCATTCTCATTGAAATAAACAACTCTCAAGTTATAGAGTAATTTCTACATGGTATCAGAGCCCCCGATTTTTGGGGGCATTGCTTCCGCATAAACACTAGCTGACATCATTAGGGTTTTTTTCCTGGTTTTTGATATCCAGCAAACACTGTTCATATCGTGGCACTGTTCACATATGAACTATTCATATTGTGGTTACTGTTCACGCACGACTATTCATATCGACAGTACTGTTCATTACCGCGGTTACTGTTCACGAAAAAAACTCAGAATCGTAGCCTGTAGTGTCTGAGTCGGATAAAAAAGTGAAAATTAAAAGGGGATGAATAAATCTAAGACCAGAAGTGAGAAGGCGTGGCAAAGGGTGATGATGGGTAAGACAATTTTCAACTCGTTAACCGAAGGTCGTGCACTCCAAGATACTTCTTATCAAGGGCATCGATCTTCCTCAAACTCACTTCCGTCCACTAATGAACAATTGTACAAGCTTCTTGAGTCTCAAACAGCTTCTCGTATGTTTTCTTTTGGTTCCATTTCCCAAAATGTAATTTTTTAGAGTCAGCTCTCCTTAGTGTCAAACCAAGTCATACTTGGATTGTTCATTCAGGTGCTACTGATCATATGACATGAGAGTCTAGTATGTTTTCTTCATATAGTCCTTGTGCAGGTAATTTAAAAATTAAGATTACTGATGGTTCTCTTTCAACTGTGGCGGGAAAAGGTTTTGTCATTATTTCTCCATTATTAACTCTTGAAGATGTTTTACATGTCCCCGATCTGTCGTGTAACCTATTGTTTGTCAGTAAATTAACCCGAGATAAAATGTGTCAAACTCATTTTTTTGATACTCATTGTTTGTTTCAGGATTCAATCTCGGGGAAGACGATTGACAGTGCTAAGCAGAATGGAGGACTCTACTACCTTGAAGATGAACTTGAAACTAGACATCAACTTGGACAAATAAGTTCTTTCTCTGAATCTCTTTTTGTTTCAAATAATAATGTACCGTCATCTTATTCCTCTCACGACACGTGGCAGTCCGCCCCGGCCAGCTGGACCTCATTGCCCACGTACCCGCCACGTGGGCGAGATCGGGCACCCGCAGATACAGCTCGGGTACGGAGCGGTCCCGCAAACCACACCCGTAGCGAGCTGACCTTGTCAATACCCGAGCCAACGGTCACATTTGGACCCATCTACCACGTCTTTCCCACGTTCCCATCGTAGACCGGGCTTCTCGGACGAGGACCAAGTCACCACTCCAGGTGGCTGGGGAATCCCGTGAGAGCCGGCCTCATTTCCCTAGGATGGGGGACGTATAAAAGGAGGGCTGCAACGGTTCACAGATCATCACGTTCATTTTACACAGAAAAAACCCTAGCCAAGCTCTTGAGTCTGGACATCGCTCAGGGGGTTGGTACCATTGTTCACCCAGCAGGAACAGTTGGCGCCCACCGTGGGGCCAGGTAAAACATTCCCAGGCCTCAGTTTTCCTTAACCAAACACTAAAACAAGCCGAATCATCCAGCTCGTAATGGCCGGATCCCGAAACAACAACGCCGATCCGGACGCCGTTACCGCCATGCAGCTCCAGCTAGAGGAACTGCGCCAACAGAATGAGGCACTGCAGGCCTCCGTTCAAACTCTTCAACAACAGCAACATCAGGAGCAGCAAGATGACCAAGAGGGTCCGGAGCTAGAGGATCCCCAGCCCTTATCCGCCGAGATCTGGAACGCACCGGTCCCAGAGAATTTCAAACCCCCACACCTCGCTTCATTCGATGGGAAATCAGATCCCACCGAACACCTGACGGCGTTCAACACTCAGATGGCGATCATAGGAGCGGCGGACTCTTTGAAATGCAAATTGCTTGCAGGAACCCTCAAGGAAGCAGCCCTCAGGTGGTACATGGGTGTGCCTCGCTTTTCCATAACCAGCTACCCCGATTTCGCCAGGCGGATGGTACACCAGTTCACAGCTAGCAAGCATAGAAAGGTCTCGACCACCAGCCTTTTCAACGTCCGACAAGGACCCCACGAGCCGTTGAGGGAGTACCTCGCCAGGTTCAACGAAGCTACTATCAAGGTCGCCAGTCCCAACCAGGAAATTTTCGTCGGAGCTTTCCAGAATGGATTGAGAGCCGGCCAGTTCAATGAATCCTTGGCCCAGAAACCAGCGGATTCAATGGAGGAAATCTTAGCCCGGGCGGAGTGTTACATCAAGGGCGAAGAGAGCAATGCTGAGAAGAAGGCCCGGGACGCACGCGAAAGGAGTTCCGGGGGGAATGAATTTCATAGCCCCAGGAAGAATAGCTATCTTCAGCCGATGCGGGGATCTTTCAAGTCACCGGTCAGAAGGCCGTTAGAAAACTTTACGCCTTTGAATCAGAGGAGAGAGCGCATTTTGCAGGAGGTCCTTCATACGGGTTTGATTCCTCAACCACCGGCCTCGCGATCTGAAGTAATGGGAAATGATCCTGAGAGGTGGTGCAAGTACCATAAAGCCAGGGGACATCACACCGACGACTGTAGAGTCTTAAAGCGGGAGATCGAGAAGCTAATACAGGAAGGACATTTGAAGGGCTACGTCAGAGGAGGGCAGGGTTCCAGCCAGAGAGGGAACCAGCGCGGGCCACAGGATCCCCCATCAAGGGGTGGCGAGGACCCCGGGTCAGGCGGTGGCAATAGCAACCAACACGCCCGCGTGACCATCAACACCATTTCAGGAGGATTTGCTGGGGGAGGCGAGACTAACTCCTCCAGGAAAAGGTATGCTCGCCACGTGATGCACATCGACAGTTTAGAAGGCATGGGAATGCCCGTCCCAGAAGCTGATCCTGAACTCACTTTCTCCAGTAAGGATTTTGCGGGAATTCTCCCTCACGAGGACGACCCTTTGGTGATCAGCTTACAGCTTTTGAACTGTGTGGTGAGAAGGGTGTTAATTGATCCAGGAAGCTCGGCGGACATCCTGTATTACGACGCCTTCGAGAAGTTGAACTTGGGCGCGGAGTTGTTGCAGCCATTCAACGGGACTTTAGTTGGATTCGTGGGAGAGCAGGTGCAGGTACGGGGATATATAACCATGAGGACAGTATTCGGCGAGGATGAAAGCGCCAGGCCCGTCTCAGTCAGATACCTGGTGGTGAACGCGCCCTCATCCTATAACATAATCATAGGGCGTCCTTCACTCAACCAGTTGTCGGCAGCAATATCAACGCTACACCTCACCATGAAGTACCCACTGCCCAATGGTAAGGTGGGAGTGGTCAAAGGAGATCAGAGGACGGCCAGAAAGTGCTACCAGGACAGTCTGAGAGTTAGGAAACCAGACCACTCTCCGTCTGGGCGGGGCCCCAGCCCCTCAAACGCCCAGGACGTCAATTTTGTTGATTTGGATCCACGAGAGGAATACGTCGAGGAAAGACTGACCCCCATCGAGGACCTTAAGGAGATACAGATCGGCCCTCAGGCTTCTCAAACTACTAAAGTTGGCACGGCTTTGACAAAGGTTGAAGAGGAGGGGATAGTCCGCCTTCTGAGAAGAAATTTGGATTTGTTTGCATGGAGCCCATCAGACATGCCCGGCATCGATGTGAATGTGGTATGTCATCATTTGGCGGTGGACCCAAAGGTGAAGCCCGTGGTCCAGAGGAAAAGGAAAATGGGAGAGGAAAAGCGGAAGGCAATGGATGAGGAGGTAAAGAAGTTGAGGGCGGCCAGGTTTATCTGTGAGATTAAGTACCCGACCTGGTTGGCCAACGTCGTGCTAGTGAAAAAGAGTTCGGGTAAGTGGAGGATGTGTGTGGACTTCACGGATCTGAACACTGCGTGCCCTAAGGATCCATACCCTCTCCCCGCCATTGACAGACTGATAGATGGCACTTCAGGGTATAAGACGCTGAGCTTCATGGATGCGTACTCAGGTTACAATCAAATTCGGATGGATCCCTTGGACGCCCCCAGAACCGCGTTCATGACCAACGCGTCCAACTACTTCTACCAGGTAATGCCATTCGGTTTAAAGAATGCCGGCGCCACTTACCAGAGGCTGATGGACAGAGTCTTCGCCGACCAGATAGGGCGAAACCTGGAGGTTTATATTGACGATATGGTGGTCAAGACCGCGGAGGAGGGAAATCATTGCCAGGACCTTGAGGAAATCTTGGGATGTGTAAGAAAGTACAACATGCGTCTAAACCCCTCCAAATGCTCATTTGGGGTTCAGGCGGGAAAGTTTTTGGGATACATGTTAACCAAGAGAGGGATAGAAGCCAATCCAGATAAATGCCAGGCTATCATCGACATGAGGAGCCCCACGTCCGTCAAGGAGGTCTAGCAGCTCACAGGGCGTCTGGCGGCGTTGTCTCGTTTTCTGTCGTGTGCGGGAGACAAAGCTTTTCATTTCTTCACGACGCTCAGGAAGGGGGAGAAGTTCGAATGGACGGCCGAATGCGAGGACGCCTTCATTAAAGACAAGTCTTTCCTGGCCACTCCTCCAATTCTAACGCGCCCGGACAAAGGCGTCATTCTTTACTTATACTTGTCGGTGACAGAGCACGCCTTGAGTTCAGTTCTTGTCCAAGAGAAGGAGGGGGGCGAAAAGCCGGTGTATTTCGTTAGCAGGGTGTTTAAGGGCGCGGAGCTACGATACCAAAAAATTGAGAAGCTAGTTCTAGCGTTGGTAACCACGGCGAGGAAGCTACGCCCTTACTTCCAGGGTCACCGGATCGTGGTGAAAACCAACCACCCGGTACGGCAGGTTCTGAAAAAGCCAGATTTGGCAGGGCGCATGGTGTCATGGTCCGTGGAGCTGTCCGAATATGATATCCAGTTCGTCCCCAGGGGCAGTATCAAATCACAGGTGTTGGCAGATTTCTTAGTAGAGTTGAGTTCACCCGCTGAGGCCCAGTCACCCTTCGTATGGATCTTATCAGTAGACGGAGCCTCCAACCTGAAGGGGAGCGGCGCAGGGATCGTGTTGGAAGGCCCGGATGACGTCCTGATTGAGCAATCCCTAAGATTCGAGTGGAAGGCAAGCAACAACCAAGCTGAATATGAGGCCCTAATAGCTGGAATGCAACTTGCCCGAGAAATGGGTGCCACGAATCTCAGGGCGCGGAGTGACTCGCAGCTAATGACCAACCAGATTGCAGGAGAGTATCAGACGAAGGACGGACAGCTGACGAAGTATCTGAAGAAGGTGCAGGAGTTGGCTCAGAACTTCACATTTTTCGAGGCGACCTATGTGCCGCGCGAACAGAACTCCCGAGCCGACATCCTTTCAAAGTTGGCCAGTACCAAGAGACCGGGACATAACAGGACGGTGATTCAAGAAACGTTGGCAGCTCCCAGCATGGAAGCAATGATGGTGGGCGCTGTCCAGGCCGTAGATGGAGGATGGATGACACCAATTATAAAATATTTGGAGGGTAATTGGTCGCCTGCTTCAGACGAGGAAGAACAAAAGATGAGGAGGCAGTGTGCGAGATATACCATGCAGGCGGGTAAGTTGTATAAAATGGGTGTGGCGACACCGATGCTGAGATGCCTGGCTGAAAGTGAAACGCAGCTAGTGCTCTTGGAGGTTCATGAGGGCGTATGCGGAAGTCATATAGGCGGTAGGGCCCTCGCCAATAAGATCGTTCGCGCTGGGTACTTGATAAGTGCTTAAATGTTGTTATATTTTGGTACAAATTAAGGCACTTATGTTTACTTGTTGTACAAGTTACCTTAGGATTAGGGCATAAATGTGTTAGAAATGCAATAAATGTGATCCTAAGCCTTACCCCATTTGATTATGCAGGAAATACATGCTTGAACCTGATTGATGCAAAAGATTGAAGGTTTTCTTGATGCCATCGCTACAAGCGCAGGACTCATCGCTAGTAGCGAGGATAGGCAGAGATTTTCAGTGATCCATCGCTTGAAGCGCAGCATCCATCGCTAGTAGCGAGCTTAGGCAGGGATTATCAGGAGTTCATCGCTTGTAGCGATGAACTGGACGCTTGAAGCGAGCCTAGGCAGGGAATTTCAAAGGCTGGTCGCTAGTAGCGACAGACCTTGTCGCTATAGCGACCAAAGGGGCGGTTTAATGCTGATGGTGACGTGGAGCTCTATGATTGGCCAATTGAAGTCCTCGCTACAAGCGACAGGCTGGTCGCTTGTAGCGAGCGAACATTTTCTCAGCATATTTAAGGAATTTTAAGCTCATTTCTTAGAGAGATAGTTTTTTTATCAGTTTTAATATTTTCCAGAGCTTAGAAAACTTGTTATCTTTGAGAGAGAATAGGCATAGAGGGAGAAGAACTTCAAATAGCAATTAGATTTGGATTGAAGAAGATCTTAAGAAGCTTTGAGACATCAAGCTCTCACATATCTTCATCTTTCTTTCCTATTTTGCAAGAGTTGTCATGAAAATGATCAACTAATCTCCTTTGTTGGGATTAATAGGTAATCAATCACTCATGTTGTAAACTTTTGATTATTCAATATATGATTCTAGCAATTTTTATATACCATTGAATTTCTTCTTGCTTTTCAATCTTATGTTTGATTTAAATGTTGTTGAAAAAGGCTTTTGAATCTAGGTTTAGAATGATTTTCTATCAAGATAAGAAATTCTAGAAATGGGATTTGGTTTTGATAATTACATTATAGTATTGAATCATAATGCTTTTGGATCGTTTAATAGATTGAGAAATCATCGATTAAACGATACAATCGATATCACGACGTCATTTGGGAAATCAATGATGTTATTGAGCAATACGTAATAATGTCATATATAAGAAAACGCTAGAATTCGTATTTGTAATCAATCGGATATAAACGATGTTTGATTGATGAAAGTTAATCCTAACACCTTCTATGTCCTATTACTCTACTATTTATTTATAATGTGTTTTAAAAATTATGAGTAGTGTAGTATAAAAACAAGTTAAACCCTAACTTAAGACGATAATCGAAGTTGAACGGTTTATGATATCACATTAATCCCTGTGGAACGATATAAAAACTAATACTTACTTTTGTTCATTCAACAAAATGGCGCCGTCGCCGGGGATTAAAGTTATGATGTTATAATCATTGCAACTTTAATTATGGTTTTAAGCAATTTTGCACAAAATTCTTTTATGTATATAACTAATACTTCTTATCCATCTTGTTTGCTAATTCTTTGTGGTCAGATTATTGAAATCGTTTATGCGAGGTCAAGTTTCAGAGGACCAACTTCTTTTTGATTCCGAGATTGAAAGAACAGCTAGAAGAAACAATAGTAAGAATCGGAGAAAGAAGCAACAAGCAAAGAGGAGGCAACAAGAGGAGAGTTCTGTTTCTAGTCAATCATCTAGTCCAAATCCAAGCCAAGAGTTACAAATGGCTGCAGCAGGAGATGGTTCAGGAGGTTCTGCAATACCATGTACTAACAGTCCACGTCGTTTTGCACAATTGGGGAAAACGCCGCGGACTGCCAAGCAAACGGAAATGAAGACGGGGATCTTACAAATCTTGTATGCTAATCCATTCTCAGGATTAGACCATGAAGACCCGTTCCAACATCTCACAAAATTCTATGAGATTGCGGGAACCCTTGGTGAGACGGAGAATAACGAGGAGGCAATGTGGATGAGGATGTTTCCACATTCATTGATAGGCAAAGCTAAGGAGTGGTACTTGGACCAACCTCCGACGGTGATGACGAACTGGAATACACTTGAGGAGAAATTCCTTGAGAGGTTCTTCCCTCAGAATCGGTTTATGGAGGCGAAGACAACCATTGCGGTGTTTTCACAAGGTACAAGTGAAACACTATGTGAAGCCTGGGAGCGTTTTAAGTCAATGCTCAGAAGATGTCCGAACCATGGATTTGATGAATTAACACAAATTCATCTCTTCCGGAACGGAATGCAACAACAATCCAAGCTTTTGCTTGACGCTGCAGCTGGTGGTTCTTTAATGGCCAAGAGCGCGGAGGATGCTGTTGCTATTATAGAAAGAATGGCATTGAACGATCACCAAGCTCATCACAACCGGAGCCAAAGCCAAAGGAAGGCGGGAATCCTTGATTTGGGAACTAATGATGCGATCCTTGCACAAAACAAGTTGCTCACGCAACAAGTGGAAGAGTTGACAAAGAAAATGGCCAACCTTCCCCAACAAATGAAGGACATCCAGAACGAGCAAAGAAGACAACACCAAGTCGCATCTTGCGAGCTTTGTTCGGGAGACCACCCAACCGGATTCTGTCCGCCCCCCACAGAAGAGGTAAGCTATGTTGGTAATCAACCAAGGCCTCAACAGTTTCAAAACCAATTCCAAAGCCATCCAAACAACTTCCCAAGAGGGAATAATCCGAATTATGGCCAAGGTTGGAGGGGAGAAGCTGGGCAGTACAACCGACAACCTTACCAGAATTATAACCAATATCAACCTCCACAACAAAACCGCAACCAAACCACTGATGAAACCCTCAATCTATTCATGCAGCAGTCAATGGCCAACCAGAAGAACACTGATGCGTCCATCAAGAATCTGGAGACGCAAGTGGGTCAATTGGCACAACAACTTTCTCAAGCTACTCAACAAGGCGGAACCTTTACCTCCAACACACAAACCAACCCTAAGGATCATGCATCATCATCGAAATGACAATTAAGTCATTTTGATGAGGAAGTCCTTGCAACAAGAGACAACGAAAATTGCAAGGCAATTGCTACAAGGAGCGGGAAGGTAATTGGCCAAGGTATAGGGGACAATCTTGAAGTAGAGAGAAGGGTAGTTGAGAATGAGGTGAAAGAGAAGGATGAAGATGAAGGACGTGAGGAAGAAACGGAGGATGTACATATTGAGGATGTAGTAGAAAAAAATAATAAGGATGTAGTTGAAAATGAGAACATTGTATGGAAGAAGGATGTGGTGAAGGAGAAAGGCAAGAAGCAAGAAATAGTGAAGAATGCACCAACACCACACCTACCTTACCCAACTACACCAGCCAAAAAAGAGAAGGAGAGGCAGTTTGCTAGGTTCCTTGAAGTATTCAAGAGATTACAAATCAATATACCGTTCTCGGAAGCCCTAGAGCAAATGCCTACCTATGCCAAGTTCATGAAGGAAATCTTATCCAAGAAGCGGAGATTCAATGAAGAAGAAACAATTTTGCTAGACGCAAATTGTAGTGAGATCATCCAGAACACATTGTCAAGAAAGAAGAGAGATCCGGGCAAAGTTACATTGCTCGTATCCATTGGCAATGTAGATGTCGGCAAGGCACTCATTGATTTGGGTTCAAGCATCAACCTAATACCACTATCCGTTGTCAAAAGGATAGGTGATATAGTTGTGAAGAGAACCAACTTAACCTTGCAATTGGCCGACAAATCCTACACTCGTCCATTGGGAATTGCTGAAGACGTGTTGGTGAAAGTCGACAAGTTCTTGTTCCCCGTCGACTTTGTAGTGATGGATATTCCGGAGGATGATGACGTGCCACTACTTCTTGGGAGAACTTTCATGCAAACGGCACGGATGATGATTGATCTTGACGGAGGCTTAATGAAAGTCCGTGTGGACGATGAAGAAGTCAATTTCAACATCCATGAAGCCATGAGGTTCCCTAGTGATAAAGCTGCGTGTTTCAAGATGGATGCAACGGAAGAATTGATAGTTGATACAAGAAACCAGTTGCATGACTTGACGCATCTTGAGAGAGTTTTGACAAACGCACTAAGTATCCTAGGAGAAGAAGATGAGCTAGAGCTTGAAGAGTGTTTGAAGGAGCTCGATTCGTTGAAAGAAATTCCTCCTCACAAAGCCAAAATCGAGGAATTGACGAATGATGCTAAAGTAGAAGAAGTGAAACCGGAGATGAAGATATTGCCCTCACATTTGAAGTATGTGTTTCTTGACCAAGAGGGTACCAAACCGGTGATCATTAGTAGCTCCTTATCAAACCACGAAGAAACAAGATTGGTCGAAGTTTTGAGGTCCAACAAGGAAGCAATAGGTTGGACACTATCCGACTTAAAAGGGATAAGTCCTTCCTATTGTATGCACAAGATCATGATGGAAGAGGATTATAAGCCGGTGGCACAACCTCAAAGACGATTAAACCCAAACATGAAAGAAGTAGTCCGGAAAGAAGTAGTGAAGCTACTAGAAGCCGGCATGATATATCCGATCTCGGATAGCACTTGGGTTAGTCCGGTTCAAGTTGTCCCTAAGAAGGGAGGTATGACGGTTATCACAAACGAGAAGAATGAGCTCATACCGACAAGAACCGTGACCGGTTGGAGGATGTGTATCGACTACCGGAGGTTGAACAAAGCAACTAGAAAGGATCATTTTCCTCTACCATTTATGGATCAAATGCTAGAGAGGCTGTCAGGACAAGCTTTTTACTGTTTCCTTGACGGGTATTCAGGTTACAATCAGATATCGGTGAATCCAGACGATCACGAGAAGACTGCATTCACATGTCCTTTTGGGGTATTCGCATATCGACGCATGCCGTTCGGTTTATGTAACGCTCCAGCAACATTTGAAAGATGCATGCAAGCTATATTTGCAGACTTGATAGAGAAAAGCATTGAAGTGTTCATGGACGACTTCTCAGTTTTCGGGTCATCATTTGAATTATGCTTGAAGAATCTGGACACGGTACTGAAACGGTGCAAGGAAACCAACTTGGTGCTCAATTGGGAGAAGTGTCACTTCATGGTAACCGAGGGTATTGTCCTTGGTCACAAGATCTCCTCCAAGGGTATCGAAGTTGATAAAGCTAAGGTCGACGTTATAGGAAAACTTCCACCACCAGTCAATGTCAAAGGAATCCGAAGCTTCCTAGGCCATGCCGGGTTCTATCGGAGATTCATCAAGGACTTCTCAAAAATCGCAAAGCCATTGAGCAACCTGCTCAACAAAGATAAGTCTTTTGATTTTGATATTGACTGTTTAAATGCATTTAATAGTTTAAAGGATAGCTTAACATCCGCACCCATAATCACCGCACCAAACTGGATATACGATTTTGAACTTATGTGCGATGCAAGTGATTATGCGGTAGGCGCGGTGTTAGGTCAACGCAAAAAACAAAATTTTTCATGCTATACACTACGCAAGTAAAGTTTTAAATGACGCACAAGTCAATTATGCTACCACTGAAAAAGAATTACTTGCCATAGTGTTCGCATTAGAAAAATTTCGTTCGTATCTCATAGGTTCGAAAATTGTTATTTGGACTGACCATGCAGCTATCAAGTACTTGATTACCAAACCCGACTCAAAGCCGAGACTCATCCGTTGGATGTTGCTACTCCAAGAGTTTGATTTGGAGATTAAGGACAAGAAGGGGACTGAGAACCTAGTAGCTGATCATCTGTCCAGATTGGTGAACAAAGAGATAACGAAGAATGAAAGGGACATCCTTGAAGAGTTCCCGGATGAACAGTTGCTTATGGTGCAAGAAAGACCATGGTTCGCGGACATGGCCAATTACAAAGCAACGGGGTTCATTCCGGAGGATTATACATGGCAAATGAAGAAGAGGTTGTTGAGAGACGCCACTCAATTCATTTGGGATGACCCATACTTATTCAAGATTGGAGTAGACCACTTAATAAGAAGATGTGTTGCTAGAGAAGAAGCCAAGGACATCATGTGGCATTGTCACAACTCGCCATATGGTGGTCACTACAGTGGAGAAAGAACTGGAGCAAAAGTTCTTCAAGCTGGCTTTTATTGGCCCTCGGTGTTCAAGGACTCATATGAACATGTGAAAGAATGCGAGAGTTGCCAGAAGACCGGAGGGATTTCAAAGAGGAATGAAATGCCTCTACAAAGTATCCTCGAAGTCGAAGTCTTCGACTGTTGGGGTATTGACTTTGTAGGGCCATTTCCATCTTCTTTGAACAACGAGTATATTCTGGTGGCTGTTGATTACGTGTCAAAGTGGGTTGAAGCAATAGCATCTCAGAAAGCCGATAGCAAAACGGTGGTCAAGTTTCTGAAAAGAAACATCTTTTCCCGATTTGGAACTCCAAGAGTGCTCATAAGTGATGGAGGTTCACACTTCTGCAATCAACAGTTAGCAAAAGCACTTGAGCACTATGGAGTAAAGCACAAGGTAGCTTCACCATACCATCCACAGACGAACGGTCAAGCCGAGGTATCCAACCGTGAAATCAAACGGATACTTGAGAAGACCGTGTCATCTTCAAGAAAGGATTGGGCGATGAAACTGGACGAAGCGTTGTGGGCCTATAGGACCGCATACAAAGCTCCTACGGGTTTCACACCATTCCAGTTGGTGTATGGGAAAGCATATCACTTGCCGGTCGAGTTGGAGCACAAAGCGTTTTGGGCGCTCAAGTTTTTGAACTTTGATCAAGAGCAAGCTGGGGAGAAGAGGAAACTTCAAATGCATGAGTTAGAGGAGATGCGTGACCAAGCCTATCAGTCAAGCAAGCTCTATAAGGAAAAGGTTAAACGGTATCATGACAAGAAGATCATGAAGAGGGAATTCAAGCCTGGTCAGATGGTGTTGCTGTTCAATGCAAGGCTACGATTATTTCCGGGTAAATTGAAGTCCAAGTGGTCCGGTCCGTTCATGATAAAGGAAGTAAAACCTTATGGAGCTGTGGAACTTGAGGATCCTATCACCAAGTCGACATGGACAGTGAATGGACAAAGGCTTAAGCCATATTTTGGAGGTGAAGTCGTTCGGCACACGACGACGATTTCACTCATCGATTCTTATGCGTAAGCGAAACAGGCGTCGATCTAATGACGTTAAACAAGAGCTTGTTGGGAGGCACCCCAATTTTGTAAGTATGTTGTGTTTTTCGTGTTAGTTTACTTCTGTACAAGTATTTATGCATGTTGGGATAGTGGCAAGAACTCAAAAAATTTATTTTTCTGTTTCCTGTCATGGTCGCTACAGCGACCAACTCATCGCTGTAGCGATGGTTTTTACACTACGTCGCTGTAGCGACGCACTTGTCGCTTGTAGCGACAGTTTTTGCACTTGCGCTTGTAGCGCTGAGCCACGCTTGTAGCGATGGGCTTTTTGCCTGTCGCTGTAGCGACGGATCGCGCGCTTGTAGCGAGCGTATCAGAAAACAGTTTTATAATACCCAGGCCAGTCCTGTCGCTTCAGCTACCCCCAACCACTTTCATTAAGTGCATTATCCTTTTTAACTTTCATTTTCGCACCTTTTAACATTCTGTAAACACTCCTGTTATTTCTGCAATTCTGTTCATTCTGTTTCTGCACAAATCTGCAAAATCCACTAAGTACCTGTGTTAATCTTGCTAAAACAACTTATCAGGTATGTTATTCGACCTCTTCTGTCACTATTTGGTTACTTTTTACTTGCTAATGGTGCTTGCATGCTGATTTCGTAATTTAGGGTTTAGGGTTTTTGCGAAAATTTTAAACTTAAGCATGCCCTGTTGTTTACCCATTGTTTTACATAGTTTTAGTTGTTATAAATGAACGAAAATCACTTGAAAAACTTCCCTGTAATCCTTTTGTTCATAGGATTTCTATTTTGGAAAAACCCTTTGTAAAAAAAAAAAATTCAAATAAATTAGGGTTTTTGAGGATTTAGGAAGTTTAGGTGATTGTTAGTCATTTATTTTAGCTTTAATGTTGATTTCGCATGCTACAAGTAAGTTAAAATCCATAAAAACATGAAAATCTGAAAAGGGTCTCCTCGCTAGAACAGCGCTTGTAGCGCAGGAACCAGACTTTTTCTGGGTTTCGTCGCTACAGCGACCAAGCTGTCGCTTGTAGCGAGCGAACCCAGAATTTGTTTTATTTTTGTTTTGATTGAGACTTGACTTGTACCCTACTTAACTTTCATCTGTTTTGATCATTTTTGTAGGAATGGCACCTAAAACCTCTTCTAAACGTCAAAGGAACGTTGAAAGTTCCTCGTCACGACCACGAGCAAATGTTCAACCACACGATGCAGCTCGTTTCCTCAGCTGGAGGAACCAAGAGAGATACGAGGAGCTGAGGACAAGAAGAATCTGGTCAGAGAAAAGGTTTGAGATTTCTGAAGAAGGGGAGTATGGAGGCTTAGCAGCCATGATAAACGAGAGGAAGTGGGGTATTCTTTGCACACCACCCAGGAGGATCAACTATGAAATCGTGCGCGAGTTCTACGCGAACGCGATCCCCTCTGATCCGTCTGATGAGTTTACTTGGACGACCTACGTGCGTGGGTGCACCGTCACATTCGATCGCATGTCCATCAACGCATATCTGGGCAAGCCTTTGGAGCTGGTTGAGGAAGATAATCCGCTTGCACCCACTGCACTTTGTGATTTCTGTGAACGTCAGAGGAGTGGTGACTGGGATCACGACAGCATCGCACAGGACATCTTCCAGCAAGGGAAGAGTTATGACGTGAGTAGGGCTTCGGGTAAGCCTTTCCGAGCATTCCGTGATGACATGACCACTGAGGCTCAGGTAATCCTTACCCTTATTCTATATAACATCCGCCCCAAATCTCACACCTCTTCCACCACTTTAGATGTGACCCCCCTTGTTCACTATATCCTCACTCAGCGTCAGGTTGACGTTGCTAGATTGATAGCAAATGAGATGAGGATAGTTGCTGAGAGTGGAATATTACCCCCGGGCAAACCTAAATGCCCTCTGACTTTTCCCGGGTTGATCATGGGTCTATGTAGGCGAGCTAGAGTTCACATGCCATCACAGGTTGATGAGGAAATTAAAAATCCTATTGATGATAGATACATCAATAGGTACTGCTCTACACCTGCACCTGTTGCCCCACCCCCCACCTCTACTGGACCATCATCTTCAGCAGGACCTTCTCATGCACCACCACCACCACCTCAGACTACTAGCCACCCTAGCCACCCGACCATTCCACCTTTGGACTTCTCGAGTTGGGATTCTGCTACTGTGAGCTCATTCCTGTTGGCGCAGAATGCGTCAAATCATCGGGCACTTACTACGATTCAGAGCCATCTGCACGACAGTGGCCAAAGCCCGTGGACACCTGCTTTCTTCTCCGAGCACATTGCTTGGCCTGGGGACAGGCCATTCTTTCCAGGAGGGGCAGATGCAGCTGATGCTGGTGATGATCAGGATGCTGGTGATCAGGGTGATGACGACGCAGATGTGGATGATGATCTGGATGATGACTCCTCAGCTGCTACAAATTCTATTGATCGCATGGCAGCTGACTTGATAGACTCTGAGGACGACATGGCCACAGACTCGGATTGATGATGCAGAGCTGCAGATCTTGTTTTGTTTTCTCTTTCGTTTTATTTATTCAGCTTTGTACTTTAACATTTTGATTTATGCTTTGTACTTTGAGTATTTCTTTTGTACCATGGATGATGTACCCTTTTTGCTATTATGTTATTTATATTTTGGGTATAACATGTTAGTTTAGTTATATTTTATTTATGCTTTAGTGTTTATTTATGTTAAATTTTTTTGGAATGATCCCAACAAATTTTGAGAGAAAGATGAATGATTCAAAAGCAATGCTTGAACTGTGAATCATCTGAGTGATAATGATAGAATGAGTGTTAAAGCGCGCAGCTAAGGTACTCGTTTTCTTGTTTTTCTAGGTATATTCGTAAATGTGAATAAGTTCTTTACACACACAAGTTAATTTATTCAGTTTTTAAGCAAGCATGTGTTTAGTTTTGAACCAATATAGAACTAGCCAAAAATGTGAGGAATCCTCAACCTTTGTATATATATGCAGGAGACCAATATCATGTTTAACTCAGTTATATTATGTTAAATCTATTGTTGTTTTAAATTGTATAAGAGCATTGAAATGATCAAGGCAATTTTTTGAAATTGAGAGAAATACTTGACCAAATGAACCTACCCTGTGAGATGTGTGAGTATCTATTAACCCATCTGAGCCTAATGGAATCAGAATTGTTAACTGTGGACTGTCAATTTAATAAGCTCATCTGCTTATTTAAATTGCCGGAGTTTGTAAAAAAATTCAGTTCATAGTTAACTCTTTATTAAATTCTGATAGTTGTTTTCTTTTGAACCCTTATCCATCGTTTTTATTGACCTTTGCCATAATAACAAAGGAACATTCGATTAGGGTATCATTGGAATAAGTTGGGGAGAAAGGAAGGTTTTATTTAAGTCAATGTATGGTGAATGATGTTAATTGATCTTGACAAAAAGAAAAGAAAAAAAAAAGAAAGAAAAGCAAACCAAGAAAAAGAAAAGAGAAAAATGAAAAGGTTTGCAAGATTTTAAAGAAAAAGTTGTCAAGAATCAATCAAGAATAGAAAAGAATGAAATTCACCAAGTGTTGTATTGGAGAAAGAAGGAAGTTGTAATTAGATTGAATGTTTCCTTTTGCTTGGCCATTTGAATTCAAATATCCCACATATGACAATTCTTTTGTAACCTAGCCCAATTACAACCTTTAAAGACCTTTTGATCAATGCCTTTTATGCTTTTGGAAATGATAATTAGATAGACACATAATTTGATTGTATGTTATCATGTTTATTGGATGAGTGTTCATAACCCTTACAAATGATTCCAATTGTTCATATACTTTATAAAGAAGTGTGTTAGGTTTGGTTCAAATTTAAACATGTTGCTTGTTTAGGATTGTATGATTTAATTCCTTGTGTTTAGAACTAGTTCACATTTGTAGAATGCATCTTGTTTAATGAGAAACTGGACTTTAGCTTGTGCAATCACATTTGAATCACTCACTTGATATTTATTTCTTCGCACTTTTGAATCCTTTGCTAAATTGCTCAATACTGTGGTTTTTAAAGCTATGAAAATTTCCTTTTGTTCTTTGGTTTGAGGACAAACCAAAATGTAAGTTGGGGAGAGTTTGATAAGTGCTTAAATGTTGTTATATTTTGGTACAAATTAAGGCACTTATGTTTACTTGTTGTACAAGTTACCTTAGGATTAGGGCATAAATGTGTTAGAAATGCAATAAATGTGATCCTAAGCCTTACCCCATTTGATTATGCAGGAAATACATGCTTGAACCTGATTGATGCAAAAGATTGAAGGTTTTCTTGATGCCATCGCTACAAGCGTAGGACTCATCGCTAGTAGCGAGGATAGGCAGAGATTTTCAGTGATCCATCGCTTGAAGCGCAGCATCCATCGCTAGTAGCGAGCTTAGGCAGGGATTATCAGGAGTTCATCGCTTGTAGCGATGAACTGGACGCTTGAAGCGAGCCTAGGCAGGGAATTTCAAAGGCTGGTCGCTAGTAGCGACAGACCTTGTCGCTATAGCGACCAAAGGGGCGGTTTAATGCTGATGGTGACGTGGAGCTCTATGATTGGCCAATTGAAGTCCTCGCTACAAGCGACAGGCTGGTCGCTTGTAGCGAGCGAACATTTTCTCAGCATATTTAAGGAATTTTAAGCTCATTTCTTAGAGAGATAGTTTTTTTATCAGTTTTAATATTTTCCAGAGCTTAGAAAACTTGTTATCTTTGAGAGAGAATAGGCATAGAGGGAGAAGAACTTCAAATAGCAATTAGATTTGGATTGAAGAAGATCTTAAGAAGCTTTGAGACATCAAGCTCTCACATATCTTCATCTTTCTTTCCTATTTTGCAAGAGTTGTCATGAAAATGATCAACTAATCTCCTTTGTTGGGATTAATAGGTAATCAATCACTCATGTTGTAAACTTTTGATTATTCAATATATGATTCTAGCAATTTTTATATACCATTGAATTTCTTCTTGCTTTTCAATCTTATGTTTGATTTAAATGTTGTTGAAAAAGGCTTTTGAATCTAGGTTTAGAATGATTTTCTATCAAGATAAGAAATTCTAGAAATGGGATTTGGTTTTGATAATTACATTATAGTATTGAATCATAATGCTTTTGGATCGTTTAATAGATTGAGAAATCATCGATTAAACGATACAATCGATATCACGACGTCATTTGGGAAATCAATGATGTTATTGAGCAATACGTAATAATGTCATATATAAGAAAACGCTAGAATTCGTATTTGTAATCAATCGGATATAAACGATGTTTGATTGATGAAAGTTAATCCTAACACCTTCTATGTCCTATTACTCTACTATTTATTTATAATGTGTTTTAAAAATTATGAGTAGTGTAGTATAAAAACAAGTTAAACCCTAACTTAAGACGATAATCGAAGTTGAACGGTTTATGATATCACATTAATCCCTGTGGAACGATATAAAAACTAATACTTACTTTTGTTCATTCAACAGTACTACTGGCCTACCTTGTTAAAAGATTGCGCCGATCATGTCAAGAAGTGTGACAAGTGCCAGAAGTTTGCATCTCTCCTCCATGCGCCGGCCGAAGTCTTGCATTCCGTCACCTCGCCATGGCCGTTCTGCCAGTGGGGCGTTGACATTCTCGGCCCTTTCCCTTTAGCGCCAGGTCAGCTGAAGTTCTTGATTGTTGGGGTTGACTACTTTACTAAATGGATAGAGGCGGAGCCCGTAGCCAAGATCACTGCCGAAAGAGTCAGGCGTTTTTATTGGAAGAAAATCATCTGTCGGTTTGGTCTGCCCAGGTGCATTGTATCCGATAACGGGACACAGTTCGCCAGCAAGACTGTCAGAGACTTCTGCAGCGGACTCGGTATCCAGACAAAGTTTGTGTCGGTTACTCATCCCCAGGCGAATGGACAGGCCGAGTCCGCCAACAAGGTAATTTTGAACGGGCTCAAGAAGAAACTTGATGACGCCAAAGGCCTTTGGTCTGAGCGACTACATGAGGTAAACCCAGTTTAATTGAGTACATCCTAGTGTAATTTGCAAATGCTAGTCTGTCTGTTGCTTGATGGGATACGACTTGTTATATTTTCGAAAACATGACTTAGTATTTTTTGTGTATTTTTTGTGTTGCTCATGTCATTACTGAGTGTTCAGGTACTTTGGTCGTACCACACGACACCCCACTCGTCCTTGAACGAGACGCCGTTCAGAATGGTATACGGGGCGGAGGCAATGCTGCCCGTAGAAGTCGACACGCCCACGTGGCGAAGGGAAAATTTTAATGCTGAAGGTAAGGGCGCAATTTTTTGCCGGGGATATCTCCTGGGACGACGCCTATACTGTATATATTCTCCATCATTTATGAAACTACTCGACTAACAATGTTTATTTCAGAAATCTTTCAACTAACGCTGTTTGTTTTGTAAGATAACGAAATTGGCCAAGCATGCGACTTGGATATGCTGGATGAAATAAGGGAAGCCGCCCACATCCAGGAGTTTGCTGCGAAACAAAGGGCAGCCCGGAAGTACAACTCGAAGGTGGTTCCCAGGGACATGCGAGAGGGCGATCTTGTCCTACGGCAGGTGGTGGCGCCAACCAGGATGGGTAAGCTGTTTCCAAATTGGGAGGGGCCTTACAGAGTCCATGAAAAGCTGCCCGGCGGTGCCTATAAGCTGGAGAAGTTATCCGGGAGCGTGGTCCCTAGAACGTGGAACGCCGTCCATCTGCGTCACTATTACAGTTAATTGTTCGTTTCATTAATTTGTAATTTGCTTCTCGTACATTTGCAAGTCGGGCGAGCTCCCGCATGACATTTTGTAATTTTGCATTGATATTTCATAAGGTTCTGGGGTGGCACTCTTTTCCCCTGCAAGGGCAGGGGTTTTTAACGAGGCGCCCCAGTTCTTCAATTAGCATCTTGATATGTGATTATGAAAGACCTAATGTTTTAAGGCGGTAAGACCCCTGCGGCGCTAAGACCTAATGTTTTAAGGCGGTAAGACCCCTGCGGCGCTAAGACCTACTGTTTAAAGGCGGTAAGACCCCTGCGGCGCTAAGACCTACTGTTTTAAGGCGGTAAGACCCCTGCGGCGCTAAGACCTACAGTTTTAAGGCGGTAAGACCCCTGCGGCGCTAAGACCTACTATTTTAGGTGATAAGACCCCTGTGGCGCTGAGACCTAAAACCACGTGGCAACAGAGCCCTAGGCCAATGAGCTTGCCCCAACACGCTCAAATCGAAATCAGTGCAGCGGTTTTCTCGTAAAGTCCTCGGAACACAACATGTCGCCCTCACAGGGCTTAGCCGGGGCGCTCACGTCTGAGCTGTATAACCCTCGATGTGATGGCGTGTCCTACAGGAGTACAACTAGATTTATGCACAAACAATTCACAAAACATGAAGAAAACGCGGCAGAGTCTAAAATTATAACACAAGATACTCGAAAGAATAAGAACAACACCCAAGTTGAAAGACGAACATTTGATAAGTTAAAATAAAGTGCAAGTTAAGGGCGCAAAGCGCACGCTACAGTTAAGACAAAATCATAATGTCAAGGGGGCGTTACATGAATAGCATTAGGGGTTTACAAACCAAAAAGAAATAAAACCTAAGCTACTCCTCATCCACGATCTTCCCGTCCACAACAGTCCGGAACAGGCCGATTTCTTCCAGGGAAGCTTCTGGGTATAGGCAGGCCACTTGCGCCTTCGCCCGCTCAAAGCCCTTCTCCTCGGCCAGGACGCTCTCTTCCTCAGATGCCTCCAGTTGCGCCCTCAGATCCGACATCGCCGCTTGGTGTGCCTCGGTCAATGCTGCCTTCTCTTCAGACATAACCTTGGCCGCTTCCTCTGCTTTGGCCTTGGCAGACTCAGCCGTCTCCAGGTCTTGGCGCACTGAAGCGAGTTTTTCCTCCGCCGCCTTCCTAGCCTCCTCAGACGCATTGAGGGCGCTTTGCATCTGCGCCAGTGCGCTCTTGTGCTCCGCCCTATGCGCCTTCTCCTTCCGCTCGAGGGCGAAGAAATCCTCCGTCATCACCTGGCCCAGCAGGGCGCCCTTTAGGAGGTGGACGCCCATCATCTTCTGTACCTGGGAGAACTCCATGGTCTTAAGTCTTTTCCTGTCGTATTCAAAGGTGAAGTTCTCCCGCATAAACCCTTCGTAGTCAAAGCTGGCGTCCCATAGCGAAGGAGGGGTATCTGTCACAAGGCGGATAGCAACATGTTAGTTCACAGTAGAAGTACAAAGAGAGTTATAAGTAAAAGGACAGGAGTTCGGTTTACCAGCTTCCATTTCTTGAGAGGTCTGGGGTTGAGGTGGTTGGCCCTCATCCGCCCGTTTCCTCTTCCCTTTGGGCGACACCGTGGCGTCTACTGCGGCCACGACCCGGGATGGGATGGCGTCGATGGCGCTCGCCTCCCCTGGTGCTGCGGTTTCACCGGCGTCCACGGCTCTGCGTTTCTCCCGCGTCATCAGGCCGGCGGGGTCGCTCCTCCCGTGAACATCGCCTTCTTCAGCCCTTTTCTTTCTCGCCCGCTCCAGGGCCAGCTTCTTCTCCGCTGCGGACTTCGGCGCCATCGAATCTGCTTAAAAGTCAAAAAACTCATGTCAGCTAAAACACAAACTTAATTACTGAATGACATCGCCCATAATGGGAACGAGTGCTACCTATGTATTCGCCAAGAGCCACGGGGTCATGTTCTCTGTGGATAAGCTCCTTTACGCTCAGAACCTCCATGTGCTCCAGGAAGTCGATTACGTCTTTCTCCGCGTCGCTCAGCCTGTCGTAGTCGTAGCCCGATATAGACAGGGGGTCGCCGGACCAGTATAACGGAAACCCCTCACCGCCGCCTTGGCCCATGAGAACGGGAACAGAGGCGTCCAGCCCCCTCACTTTAAGGAATTTCCTCTTCCAATTTTTGTAGTTGTTTGCGAAGAGGGCGAACAGACCCCGTCCCTGCTGCGAGTTGATGGACACCCACGAACCTTTCCCCACTCCCTTGGTACAGTAGAAGGAGAGAAATGCGCCCACTGTGGGCGCCAAACCCAACCCTTGGCATAAAACTTTGAAGCCTCTGACGTATGCCCAGCCGTTAGGGTGAAGTTGAGATGGCGCTACGTTTATAGCCTTAAGGAGCGCAGCTTCGAAGGGCGTGAAGGGAATCCTTACCCCCAAATCCGTGATGGCACAGGTGTACATGTAGAACGCCTCATCTGGCACCCCTCGTGGGCGACGCATGTAGACCTTTTCCCCTTGGACGCAGGGTTCGGTGATAACATCCGCTTCATCTCCCGTGGAGGACACCGCCTGGCTCTCACGGAACTCCGCCACCCTCTTCTCGGTGCTGAACAAGGAGGATTGGGCGGCCACATTCTCATCCACCCACTCGACGCCCATTTCAGATCTCGCCATTTCCCCCTCTCGCTCACCAGGTCCTGAAGAAAAGAGAATAACTACGTCACTATCATGGCTACTGCTACTGGAATCACTTAACTCTGAGAAGAGGGGGGCGGCACCGTCGTCGCTGTCAGAGCTCACCTCAGCAGCGACGAGGGGGTGTCCAAAGTATTGTCGATCCACAAGCGCCCAGTCTACCGTCCCATCCGCCCTTCGGGCGGCCCGAATGGCCGCATTCCACACTTTGCGTCGCTCCTCCAAGAGGGGAGAACCCACTGAGTTACCCTCACTATCACACTCCCGTATCACTACCATTTTTCCCTCTTTACAAATGTACTAAGAAGCGTAAACGTAAAATGAGAGGAGTAAGGGGGTTACCTGTTCTTACAAATGGAAAGTAGGTCGCAAAGTTCGCCGGCGTGCTAGCAGGAAGCAGTTGCAGGAGATAGGTTTCGAAAGGAACGGATAGCTCTAAAGGAACGAATGAGGTAGAAGGAACAGACAAGCCCTATTTATAAGCGAAGGGCCTCGAATTGCGAGCGCGGTCTGAAACGACGCGAGATCGAACGGTGTCAAGGGCCCGTCCTTTCAGTACTGTGCGGCTTGATTTGCATCAAAGCAAGGGAAAGCAGGATAAGCCCCAGCCGTCGGATTTCATTTAATTAACCCACGCGCTGATAGGGTGTAGGCACCCGTAGGACACTAAGGTGGGGAACAACCACTGAAGCGGTTAGCAAACCGCCAGCCCTCACTACAGGTCGGTATGTCATGACGCCACATACCAGACACTCACTCGGCTCCATTGAACGATTTTTTGTAGTCGCCCACTAGGCTAAAACCGAGCATACTATTAATCACTTCCCCTCTTTGAGACTTGTGCTTGGGGGGCTGTGTACCGTCATCTTATTCCTCTCACGACATGTGGCAGTCCGCCCCGGCCAGCTGGACCTCATTGCCCACGTACCCGCCACGTGGGCGAGATCGGGCACCCGCAGATACAGCTCGGGTACGGAGCGGTCCCGCAAACCACACCCGTAGCGAGCTGACCTTGTCAATACCCGAGCCAACGGTCACATTTGGACCCATCTACCACGTCTTTCCCACGTTCCCATCGTAGACCGGGCTTCTCGGACGAGGACCAAGTCACCACTCCAGGTGGCTGGGGAATCCCGTGAGAGCCGGCCTCATTTCCCTAGGATGGGGGACGTATAAAAGGAGGGCTGCAACGGTTCACAGATCATCACGTTCATTTTACACAGAAAAAACCCTAGCCAAGCTCTTGAGTCTGGACATCGCTCAGGGGGTTGGTACCATTGTTCACCCAGCAGGAACAAATAAGGATGATGTTATGTTGTGGCATTTAAGATTGGGTCACCCAAGTTTCAAATATTTAAAAACTGTATTTCCGAAATTGTTTGTTGATCAAGATTTTTTTTCTTTTCAATGTGAAATTTGTGAACTTGCAAAACATCACCGAAGCTCTTTTCCTGGCCAAACATATAAACCTTCAAAACCTTTTTCTATTATTCATAGTGATGTTTGGGGGCCTAATAGGATTAATTCTTTATCCAACAAAAGATGGTTTATCACCTTTATTGAGGATCATACTAAAATTTGTTGGGTATATTTATTAAAAGAAAAATCAGAGGTAGGACAAATTGTTAAGAGTTTTATTAAATTGGTGCAAACTCAGTTTAATTCCACTATACAAGTTTTCAGAACTGACAATGAAACTAAATATTTTAACACAGTTTTGGGATTTTTTTTTATGGAAAATGGGATAGTTCATCAAAGTACATGTGTTAACTCACCCCAACAAAATGGAATTGCAGAGAGGAAAAATAGGCACTTTCTTGAAGTGGCTAGAACCTTACTTTTTTCCACTAAAGTTCCTAAATACTTATGGGGTGAGACTGTTTTAACCGCATGCCATCTCGTGTTTTAAACCTTAAGACTCCTCTCGAAACTTTTTTTAAAATTCTTTCCCATTGCCTCTATTTCAGCTGATTTACCTGTAAAAATATTTGGATGCACTGCATTTGTCCATGAACACAAACAAATAGGCAAACTTGAACCTCGTGCTATTAAATGTGTCTTTGTTGGATATTCCCCCACTCAAAAAGCTATAAATGTTTTGATCCCAGCTCTAAACGGTTGCTGGTAACTATGGATGTTACTTTTTTTTTGAAAATAAACCTTTTTTGAGAGCAATCATCTTCAAGGGGGGAAATCAAAGGAAGATTCATCTTATTTTATTTAAGAATTTAATTCTATCAGAAAATATGTTTATATCACATAGTTCTAGGCCGTTTGCACCTAAAGAAAATGCCCCAGATAATGTAAGTGAACCTACTCCTTTCACATCAAGGGCAACAAACCAAATTCTAACAATGACTCTTTGGAACCTAAGGATGATCAAGAATTAAGTCAAATGTCACTATATGAACATCCTTATAATGAAACAGAAAGAAAGTTTGGAGAAGGTGAAGGAACTTGGAAAGGAGTAATTTATGAAAGAAGGAACCATGATAAGGCAGTAGAAGACTTGATTCCTCAGCACAGTCATGGATCTGAACTGAGGGAGAATCAATCTACAAATACAAATAAAGGTAAAGGTAAAATTCCTCCTGATATTCATGATCCTGTTCTTGATGTTCCAATAGCTCATAGGAAACCAGTTAGAGCTTGCACCAAGCACCCCATGTCTAGATTCGTATCATATTCAAATTTATCCTCCTCTTTTTTCTGCATTTACCTCTCACTTGTCTTGTATAGAAATTCCTAAGAATGTACAGGAAGCTCTAAATGTTCCAAAGTGGAAGGAAGCTGTGTTTGAGAAGATGAGAGCACTTGAGAAGAATAACACTTGGAGTGTTATGACTTTACCAGCTGGAATGAGAACCGTGGGTTGTAAGTGGGTGTTTACAGTAAAATACAACTCTGACGGTTCAGTAGAAAGATATAAGGCAAGGCTGGTTGCTAAAGGGTTTACTCAGACCTATGGCATGGACTACTCAGAAACTTTTGCTCCTGTTGCCAAGTTGAACACTGTTAGGATCCTCTTATCTCTTGCTGCGAATTTGGATTGGCCTCTACATCAATTAGATGTAAAAAATGTGTTTCTCAATGGTGATCTAGAAGAAGAAGTGTACATGGATGGCCCTCCAGGCTTTGAAGAAAATTTTGGGTCAAAGGTGTGCAAATTGAAAAAAATCTCTTTATGGTTTAAAGCAGTCTCCAAGAGCTGGGTTTGAAAAGTTTACTCAATCAGTAAAGAAACACTAATACACTCAAGGGGAATCAGATCATACTATATTCATAAAGTACAATCCTAGTGGAAAAATTACTATTTTAATTGTTTATGTCGATGATATAGTTCTTACTGGAGATGATGTGATAGAAATGGAAAGACTAAAGAGAAACCTCGCAGCAGAGTTTGAAATCAAAGACTTGGGATCCCTAAAGTACTTCCTTGGCATGGAAGTAGCTAGATCAAAGAAAGGAATAACAATGTCTCAACGAAAGTATGTTCTCGATCTCTTAAAAGAAACATGTATGAGTGGATGTAGACCTGCTGATACTCCCATGGACCCAAATGCAAAACTTTGGGAAAAAGGGGATACACTTGTCGACACAGGAAGATACCAAAGGTTAGTAGGGAAATTGATTTACTTGGAACATACACGACCTGACATTGCTTTCCCTGTTAGTGTTGTTAGTCAATTTATGCATGCCCCTTATGAAGAACACCTTGACGCCGTCTATAGAATTCTGAGATATTTGAAGGCTGCCCCTGGAAAAGGCCTATTCTTTGGAAAAACTAGTGATAGGAATGTGGCTATTTTTACTGATGCTGATTGGGCAGGATTCGTTACAGATAGAAAGTCGACTTCAGTTTATTGTACCTATGTATGGGGAAACTTAGTAACATGGAGAAGTAAGAAGCAAGGTGTAGTTGCTAGAAGCAGTGCAGAGGCTGAGTTTAGAGCAATGGCCCAAGGAATTTGTGAGGGTCTTTGGATTCATCGAGTTCTAAAGGAGCTAAAAATGACAGTAGACTTCCATTGAAATTATATTGTGACAACAAGGACGCAATAAGTATAGCCCATAATCCAGTTCAACATGATCAAACAAAGCATATTGAAATCGATCGTCACTTTATAAAAGAGAAAATAGATTATGGAATACTTTGTCTACCTTTTGTGCCTTCAAATCATCCAACAGCTGATATTTTGACCAAGAGCTTAGCAACGACAAGTATTGAGCATCTCATAAGCAAGCTGGGCATGATTGATATCTATGCACCAACTTGAGGGGGGGAGGGGGTGTTGAAATATATATTACTTCCTTTAATTATTGTTCTATTTTAATGGTTGTTTATTTTTCATTATGTCACTGCTTAAATTAAGGAGTTGACTAGTTGTATTCTCTCCTATAAAAGGAGCACCATTCTCATTGAAATAAACAACTCTCAAGTTATAGAGTAATTTCTACAATGCTCACAATTGTCCCTTGAGGAAAATAGCTGTCCTTCAAGGACGACTGCCTAAGTAAAGGTTTAAGGACAAAAAACCCTAAACCTACAGCTATAAATACTAACTCACTGGACATTGGGTCAAGTACACTCACTTTTACCATAAATGTACCTAACATTCGACTGCGCATACTGATTTGACAGTCAAAGTGTGTGCAGGTACACCACCCCCATTCGCCTAGAGAAGAGGGTTTTTATTGATGGAACACCCTACTCAGGTTCGACATAATCAGTGGCGACTCCACTGGTTATCTTTACTCAGAACAAACATTTATATTCCTTTTTCAAAACAATATCCCATGGTTAACACGTGTTTCTGCTCAACAGTCATTCACTGTTACCCTTTCCAACAAAACGAACCAAGAGTCAAAACACTAGTTTATTTCCAAAATACCCCTTCGATGGAGGAAGCCATTTGTAACAGCTCGATTTTCAGTTATTAGTTTATTAATATTATTTTATTTAATTATTGCTTTTATTATGTGGGTGAATGGGTGAGTTAGTAAATTTTTAGAAGATAATGATATTTTGGTAATTTAGTAGTGAAGGGTATTTTTGTGAAATTATTAGAAATTAGAGTTTTGGGGAAAATTGAGGAAATAAAGATGTAAGAGTAAATGAGAGGTTTAAGTGAAGTAAATGAGTAATGTTTCATTTGTAGGGAATGAATAGAATTAAGCTCATTTAGTTTAAGTGAACCAAATCCCAAAACAAGAGAATATAAATAGTTAGTAGTGTTGGTGAAACTAGGGTTAGAATTCATTTGTCACAATTGAGAAAGAGGCAAGAGTAGAGGCATAAGAAGAGAAGGAGGAGAGCTAGAGAAAGGGAAGAGAAACTTGAAGAAATCAAAGAAGAGAGGAGAACCCAAGTTAGGGGAGGCTTAATGTGAAGACTAAGAGGTGAGGGGGGAGTTTTATTCACTATTGAAATTTTTGGATAAATGGGTAGAATCTTGGTTTTGTGTGATTATTGTTGTTTTTATGCTTTATGATGAATTAATGATGACTTGATGTTAAAATTATGATTTAGAATGTTGTTATGTTTATAGGTATATTTTTATTTGAAAATCCATGAAGTTATGATGTTGAACTCATGAATTGAGGTTGTTGTTGTGTTCTTGAGCTACATGATTATTTTGGTGAAAATCATGAAAGTTGTTGTTTAATTGATGCATGATGTTTTCATAATTGAATTTGGTGAGTGTTGTTGTTGTGATGAATTTGAAGAAGAGATAGTGTTGTTGTTACCATGTTTGGGGTTGGAATTAACATGTGTAAATTGTGAATAAGTGAAATATTCTTAAGCAAATGATGATTATGTTAATCTTGTTGAAATGAGTGTAATTGAGTTCATTATGATGAAATTGATGTGTATTTGATTGTATAACACGAGTATGACGATTTGGGTCTAGTTTGGTGTGTTTGAGATCGAAAAATGGTGTCGAAAGAGGTTTCCCGTTGCAAAAAAGAAAAACTGCAACTTCTCCGTTCTGAAAGTTGTAAACATAAAAGTTGTAGATATGGATGTTAGCTTTCATTTTCCTTTGGTTTTACTACATTTGGTTTTCTAGAACTTGAGTTATGATCAAAATACTACACATAGGTCATGTCGCATTTCCATCTAATTTTAGCACTTTGTAAGTTCTGAACTGGGTCTAGGTGTAAGCATGAAAGTTGTAAATATGGATGTTAGCTTTCCTTTGCCTTTGGTTTGACTCAATTTGTATTTTTAGAACGTGAGTTATGATTAAAATACCACATGTAGGTCATGTTTTGTTTTTCATGAAACTTATGCATAACTTTTTCAGTGGACCGTGAAACATCCTTGAAATTAATTATGACTTTAAGGAAGTCTTTAGGGTGAATAATTGAACATGTATTTGTATAAAGTTGTGACATTTAATGATGTGAAGATAACATGTAATTTAAAGATGTGAATACTTGATTTACACATGCTAATTAATACTTGATTTTGATGAAATGAATTAGCATAGCATGAATAATTTAACTTGGAATGCTTTTGAATGAACATAATGATTCGACTGATTATTAATGAACTTGTGAATTAATTATGAAATGAGTTATAAAAATGAATTAATTATGAAATGATTATGTGAGGAATGTTATGATAAAAATGATTCATTGTTGTGATTAAATGTTGTGTGCGATGATGATATGACTTGTTGATGTATGGATGTATTGATTTGACAATGCAATGATGTGTTGATGTGTTAATATGTTATATGATGAAGTGATTATATAACGGTGAACTATATGATGTTGTGCATTGTTGAGTCTATACTTGGTATCCATGCATTCATGGTCATTCTAGTCCGTACATTTATGTACAACATGCCAAGGGAGTTTAGTAATATACCTCTGAATATCCAACATGTCATGGGATTTAATTATCCAAACATGTTGTGGGAGTTTAGTAAGTAGTAACATACCTCTGAATATCCAAAATGATGTGGGATCACTCAGTAACATAACTCTGATATCCAAAACTTGGTATCACATGCATATAGAGTCGAGTTAGGCGCATTGCATACATAACTAGTGAGTTTATGTGAATGTGTTTGTATTTGATGGTGTGTACCTATGTGGAAGATGTGTAACTTGATGATGATGGTGATATGTGAATTTTGTGCATTCATCTTGGTGATTGTTTGATGATGATGATTTTCTTGTTGATATTCTTGTGATAATTGATGAAGGTTTATAGAATTTTTAAGATGAGTATGCATAAGAATATTGCATGATTATCCGATTATTTGTATACATGATGTCTTGCTTACCTTGATGATATACATGCGTCTATGTTTTCCTTTTGTTGAATATTACTCACCCTTACTTGTTGTGGGTTGGACGCCTGCACCCTCGTGGTGTAGACTTACAGGTTGAGGACGCATAGTTGCCGTGAGTTTTCCGAGGAGGCTTTGGAGCCTACTCATCCCTTATTGCTTTTCCTTTGGAGTCTAGCTTAGTGATGCTCTGATTAGGACTGTTGGGAATTTTATTTATGTTTGATGAACCTTGAGTTCATTTGAGGATGTATTTAATATGAGATATGTTTTATGTGACTTATGATGTTGAGATTATTCCGATGCGATATTATATTATTTGTTGAAGTTTTGAATTTGTGTTGAATGTTGATGAATAACACCCTGAATGTTATATATATATATATATATATATATATATATATATATATATGACAAAATTTAGGTACAGTTCTTTAGGTGCTTTTCGTATGGTTCTTAACTAAAAATACAAATTTTTTGGATATAACAAACTTTGAGAAATTAAGGATTTAAGGAAATCATGGTGAATTTAGTTAAGAACCATACGAAAAGCACCTAAGGAATTATACCTAAGTTTTTTCCATATATATATATATATATATATGTTGCATTATTATTTAAAAATAGTATGCAGGATTTGGGGTGTTACACCATTCACCACTCCCACCATATTTAGGATGAGATCCTCCTCCAACCTTTTAGGAGTGCAGGGGCCTTTGGAAATTTCCCCTTCCCCATTCTCCTTTTCTATAACTGTTAGATACTAAAGATCTGGTGGTCCTTCAATGAACTCCCTCAAGAGAAAACACAATGAAATGTTGGCTCCACAAAGTTACAACATTGTAACTTCCACGAATAAAAGGAAATGACCCCCTTATCCTTCAGTGATGAAGAATTGGTCGATGGGAAACCCAACAGCCACGTCCCACTGGTGGTAAGGGTCATGATCACTAACTATGATGTCCGGATAGTCCTCATCGACCAGGAAGCTTCATGCAACATAATATACCATCCTACCCCACACTGTCGGTCTCACGAAGAGATACATTTCTCTTTACAAGGGTCAGAACCCATAAGGTTTTGATGGATAATCTTCACGCCCCGAGGCTTGGTAAAGTTTCTTTGGACTTTCAGGACATGTGTGTCATAAAAGACTACTGGTAGCCAATTTTTGGTGGTCGAATGATCTTTAATATACAACTACATCGTTGGACACCCCACTTTGGCGACTGATAACATGTCATCTTACGTTATTCTTAGCATGTTTCTCAGTCATTTTCAGTAGGTTTTACATTCAGAATAAAGGAGTATTAGAGAAATTGATTATGATTTCAGGGACATTTGTAATGTTTTCTATATTTGAGTATGTAATTCTATTCTTCCTGAAACATAGCAATTTTAGGGTGTTTTGATGTAATTCACGAAGAAATCATGCAAATCGGCAAAACAAGACATATGAAGATTTGTGAGGACTTTGGGAAGATCAAGAATGAAGATTCAAGAGGCCTCTAAAGACATTACCGAGGGAGAAATTATGCTCCCATGTTTGAAGACATCTTATATGAAAGCAAACATCCAAAAAGACGAAGAAACATGCATTTCAGCACCCAGGACGACAATCACATGCGCCTAACGCATGAATTAGGCGTTTGCCGCCTGAAAACATCACTCGCATGCTCCTGGGCGCCTAGCGCCTATATCCTGCTGGCCAGAACTGAATTTTGCTACTTTTTGGTGGCAAAAGCCCAGTTTTTTAGTCCAACTTCAGGTGCAAACTCTCCATATAAATACCACTCCTCTCATTCATAATTATTTATTTCAGAACAAAGCGGTTCAAGAGGAAGGCAAGCACTAAGAGTATACCACAGAATTTGTATACCACAAATTATGAACAGCTCTTAAACACTTAGAAAAAGAAACCAGGAAAAAGCCAAAACAATTCAACCCCCCCTCTTATGTTTTTCTCACCTTCAGAAGATGGTGTGAAGATTGAAAAGAATGAAAGCTTTAATCTTGATGATGTTAGCATAGATCTTGGGGCAGATTAGATTAAATGTATATCATTAGTTGAATTGTATATCATTAGGTGAAATGTGTAATGATATAAATTCAACTTTTTTGGTATAATGATATATATATATATATATATATATATATATATATATAATGGTTTTTTTGGTATAAATATAACCTCATTGTCCTTTACATTATTTTATATATTGCAAAAAATTGTTGAATCCACAAAACATACAGTGTTGCTGTATACTTACCGTGTTCTGTAAACTGGATGATATTAGATTTTAAAATCCGAAGCGGTTTCGTATTTTAAAATCCGAGGGGTATTTTTGGAAAAAAAAATAGGACGCGTGAGAAAAACATAGGATGGAAAAAGTAATAGCCATAACATTATTATACAAACCCCAATTATTATTAAAACTAAAGAGTTAATTTGGCCTCTTCTAAAATACTATTTTAAAATTAATCTTTTGATTTTTATTATACAAAGACAAATTAGTCCATTTATTATATTGAGTCAAAATTAATAAAGATATTAATTTGTCTCTGTATAAAAATGTTATAAACTAATTTGAGTAAATTGAACTGCTAGAATATTGAGATAACAAAATTGGATATATATATATATATATATATATATATATGTGTGTGTGTGTGTGTGTGTGTCTAGAAAGTAACCAAACTTTTTTTTTTAGGAAGTAGCCAAACTTCATTGTTACTTTGATTAAAAAACAATATTTTCCTTACTTTGTTTTACGTTTTTTTACGTTGTGAGTTGTAGCCTATATCAATTTTTTTTACACAACACATATCAATTTATGTTACCATGGTTTTATAAATCTGAATTGTTACCTTTATTTTTTTATTTTTTTTGCCACAACATATACCGCAAGGTTTTTTTTTTCCATATTGATATTAATTTAAAATACTTAAATTAATATTTTAAGTTGCAATAAAGTTAAATATGTTGGAATAATTCTTAACTATACTATCTTTATCCCACGGTCGAACACTAAATTACTAGAACTTTTTTCTCTAAGAACTAGAGGGTTAACACAAAAAAAAGGTTAAATATGAATAAAATATTGATATATAAGTTCAAGTTTTGGGACCCAATATAAGTTTTTTTAGAATTGCACCATTTGAACAAAATATTAATGGGTTATTTAACAAAATAACTTTGGTGAGGTTCATAGTTAGAAATGCTCTAACATGTATGGTAAGGGCATATGTTATGTTGATATTTCCCTAGGATATATGATTAACAATAATATAATTAATTAATGATTGATGACAAATTCTCCTGTCATTTGAGCTGTTGTTTTGGGATAGCATCAATGCATCATCATCATGACCAACCGAATCAAAGGAAGCAATAGCAACTGTTACTTCCTTTACAAATAATTTCACTAGTCAAAACAAAAGTCATGCAAGAAAAAAAAAAACATTAACCAACAAAAGTAATAATTAAATTTTATGAAACAAGAAGCATTGTAGGAAACTACTTTCAGATATGGAATCATTGTCCCTCCCAAATTGTCAGCTAGTAACACAACACCAAGTGTCAACTAAAGTTATGGGAGAAAAATAATAAAATCATCCCCTTACATGAAGGATCTTACAGAAGTAATAATTCCTGTAATTTATGAATCACGGACATTTTTTAAATTAGACGTGTCTCAGGTATCAGACATGTGTCGTACCCGACACGTGACACTTATAATCACACTAAATCATCTGATTTTCTCAAATTATTAATAAATTTGCAATGTAATATGTAATGACACATACTTGAAATGTCATTTTCCTTTTCTTTCTGATCCCATGTGAGGCAATCTCGAAGGACGAGTCCCTCCAACCATAAGCCAGTCAGACAGATTCATTGCTCAAACATACACTCTCTCACTTCAATTTCTCTTTGTTATTTTCTAGCTCATTGTTTTTGAGCATCACCACAAAGTGGTTTTTGGTTTAGTGGATCTTTCTTTCACTTTTCACTAGTGTTTTAAAAAATAAAAATGTTGCTATATCTATGAAGATAATGATGGGGTTGAAGGATAAAGCTAAAAGCTTAAGCTTATGATTTGCAAGTGTTGCTTTCAAGAGAGTAAAAGGAGCTTTTTTTGGTTGGCCCTTTTAGGAGATTGGTGTTTTGAAAGGCTTAAGCTTATTGTGTTAAAGCATTAGTATTGGTTTACATTGAAATTGAATTCTTGTCAAAAGGAATATCCAGATTTGCATGCTTGAGTTCAAAATTTGAGCGTAGAGGGTTCAGATTTAGACTACGTAAATTACCAAGTAAGCTTTTTCATTAACTCTTGAATATGTATCATTCTCAGTGTTGAAATTTGATTGTAATTATTTCTTTTTTGGTATTCAATTGGTCAATTAGTTATGACTATCTAGATTAGATGTTAATTATTTTGGCCATTGAATATTGTTGGATGTTGAGAAAGTTGTGTTTTAAGTTTTAAGTTTGAACATTGTTTTGGTCGTAACACTTCGATTCCCAGTCGAAAGATGTCATAATAATCTGGTGTTCGACTGAAAGATAAGTAAAGTCAGACCAAAGATTGTTTCAGCTAAGATTTGAATTCAAAGTTTTAAGTTTGGTTTGTGAACAAAGATGAAATCATTGAGTAGTGTAGGACTTGGTTTAAGCATTGTTTTTGGTTGCCTTTTATTGGCTTTAGTTGCTGAAGTTTACTACTTGTTATGGTGGAAGAAGAAAATAATCAAAAGGGAAATTGAAAATGACTATGGCAATGGCAACCCTTTGAAAGAGCTTTTCTATATGTTTTGTTGGAAAAGACCATCAACTTCTTTGAGACAAACAAGTTTTACTCCTCCAGAGCTTTGTTCATCAATGAGAATAAATGACAACTTTGTCCATGACCCTCAAGTACAAACTAGCAAAGAGTTTCTTTTCAAACCCTATGGTGAAGATGGAATCGAAGCAGAATACATGATGCAACATCATCACGATGGCCTTTTAGGTCATCCGAGATTCCTGTTCACAATAGTTGAAGAATCAAAAGAGGATTTAGAATCTGAAGATGGTAAGTGTGGAAAGGATTCAAGAGGTAGAAGCTTAGGTGATTTGTTAGATGTGGAAACACCTTATTTGACACCTATAGCATCTCCACATTTTTTCACTCCTATGAATTGTAGTCCCTATAATTGTAGCCCTTATAATCAACATGGATTCAACCCTCTTTTTGAATCAACAACTGATGCAGAGTTCAATAGATTAAAGTCATCACCTCCTCCTAAATTCAAGTTCTTACAAGAGGCAGAAGAGAAACTTAGAAGAAAATTGCAAGATGACAACAAAGGTATTAATGGAAATGAAGTTGATAATTCTCTCATTACAGTAATTGTTGATAAGAAATATGAAAGAGATGTTAATCATCAATTTCATCTACAACAGTACCATTCAAGCACATAACAGGTACTTCCCTTAGCTTCTTGACACATTCACCTCTCAGTTCACCAATCAGAAGAATTTGGATCCTCTAAAGTTGATGCACGATGTTGTAGTTGTAGAGACCGTTAGATTTAGAGAAAATGTCAGCTAACACCAAAGTTCTGTCAATCAATTAAGAACCCCTTTATTTTTTTTTTCTACATTACTCTTTCTAATTACATTGTGAAGAATTCCATTTTGTTGTTTAGAAGTCTTGGATTTTGTTTCTTACTTTTGAGTAATTTGTGACTGTGAGATGCAACTATAGTTTAATTTAATCTGCCAAATCACATGTGAGATGTACTCTCAATGTTTGAAAAGATATGGAGACAATAATCTTTTATTAGAAATTCCATGCTGACCAATTTTGTTTTTCATTTTACTAATGTATCTGACATGATACTGTCATAATTGAGTGATGAGAATTAAGATGGTCCTACTCTTCTATACATGCATCTATCTAAGGGACACTGAAGTGAATTTGATATTTCTTCTCTTTACAAGCTTGTGAATAAGACATATCTTGAATCAACATTGTCCCATGTCATGTTTTTCTACTTCTTGTCCGACCTGGATTCCTATGGTTGCAATTATCTCTCATATATGTATAGTCACATAATCATATAAATCCAATTTGTCATTCATATCGTGAAGCAGACACTAGTACCGATGTTTTGGAGAATACGGGTTGTGATTTCGTTGATGGTTGAACTGTTGTTCATAGTTGAATCACTACTCGTTTAATCACGTTGTAATCTCTTTTTTTAGGCTTAGGCCCTCTTTGTAAAAAAAAAAACAAATAATTGTTTCAATAAATGAGGGATTACACATACCAATCACCTCTGCTTAGGGACGGATCTACAACTATGACTCTGGAAAAATGCACCCACTACAATTTTTAACATCCTAATTTTTTCTTTATAGTTGAAATATAATGTATTGTATACAAGGTAATTTAAGAAGTTTTATCAAGACTATCTCATGGTTTTTAAGTTACTTCGTGCTAAAGATAATTAATTAACTTTGGTTTCAATTTTCATAAAAAAAGATAAACATACATGAAATGAGATACTTATATTCTGAATAAAATTATGATGCTTATTAATATTTTTTAGGTAAAATTACACAATTTGTCCCTTAACTTAATTTTAGGTAACACTTCGTCTTTTATCTTTTTTTTTGTTTTAATTTAATCTTTTATGTTATAAATTGTCAATATCTTATCATTTTTTATGAGATTTTTTCAATGAAATCTGAGTTTTTAGGTTTGTATGATGAAGATTTGGATTTATTTATGAGTTTGATGAGTTTTTGATGATTTTTTTGGAGTTTTTGAATTATTTTTTTGATAATAAGGATAATTAAGTTGACGTTTTATAACATAAAAGACTAAATTGGAACAAAAAATAAATAAAGGACGAAAGTGTTACATGAAATTATGTTAAGGTACAAATTGTAATTTTGTCTTTTTTTCTCATCAACAAAGGGATGTTTAGAAAGAGATATAATGGGGTATATTTTCATTTGAAAATATTATGTTATGTTTTTTAATATTACAAATTATCTATATTTTTTCCCACAATGTAAAATTTCTCGTTCCAGCCTGCTTGTGCCTTGACCCCATCTGGTGAACCACTCACATTTTGATTTGGAGGGAATTGGATGGTTTACCTGGTTTGAACTAAGAGATTAAAGGAGTTGACGAGTTAAATGTTCAGTTTCAAGTCCAGACATGGAGAAAAATATTAACATCACAACTAAATGATTCATACAATTAAATTGTAATGCTCCCGCCAATAAAAGTTGACTCGGTTGATAAAATTTCACTCATACCCTCAAAAGAGTGTGGGTTCAACTTATGTTATCAGTGCAAAGATATGATAATATGTAAGTACCTTTGAACCTGAAAGCTTGAAGTCTATTCTGACTTTAATAAGAAGCAACTCACCTAAACTTTCTTTTATAGTAAAAATGTAAATGGTCCTTTACTTCTTTATTGAGAGTGAATAGATCCATCCAATCAATTTCCTTCTTTGTTGTCATGTTTCAGCCAATAAACTTCTAGTGTAAAATGATACCGGCCGTATGATCAAATTATGTGAAGAAGATCAAAGAAGTGCTTTTAGTGAGCACATAAATTTGCATATGGCTCATACAAGCGTCAAGCACCACACAACTAAGTGACAAATTTGATAAAAGAGAGGCTCTGATTTTGTGGCTTTTTGCTAAACAACAAAGGGATGCAATTGCCCGTGAATATATCTAGTGGGTCATAACCGAAAGGCACCCTATTTCTAACCCCACTACCACGTTGAAGAATCATAGCAGGTCAGAATAAAGAATATAATAATTAATATATGGCTTTAGGTAATACTTTTCTTGAGTTCTTTTTTTATGGTGCATGTTGAAGGTAATAAGGTAGCATAGACAAGACCTAATAGATAGATTTTGTATGAATTTTTGAGATTGTTCCGCCATGCGAATTGGCTCCGTTTAGCGTGCGCCAGCAGCATAGGTCTCGCACCATGCGAGATGAGATTATTCATTACCCCTTGTTTTTTGGTCAAGAGATGATTCATTACCTTTAATTGCAGGTTGGTGTACTATGTAGTATGTATTAGTTGTTGTAGTGGGTAATAGGTATTAAAAAATTACAAAAAATTATTTTTTTTCACATATTGTCTTAGTTCCATTATTAAAGGGTTAATTTCAGAAGTTCATAATAAACTAGTAAAATGGATCATATAACATTGCGGTAATTCTATAAAAAATAATTATATTGATAATATTTAAATATATTTGTTGGATATTTGGATGTTGGCTATATGTTTGGTAAAATCAAAATGTACAAGCAATGCGTCTTTAGAAGCTGGAAATTGGGTTTCAGAAGCTTGGTCAGAAGCTACAGTACTTCAGAAGCTGATAACTTGGCTCTGCGAAGCCACTGCACTCTGCGAAGGTCTTCAGATGCTGGTACTGTTCATCAGACGCAGAACTGGTCATCAGACGCACTGTTCAGACGTTGACTTCTGTTGACATTCAGAAGCTGCCTTCAGACGTTGACTTCTGTTGACCTTCAGAAGCTGCCTTTCAGAAGCTGAGTTTCTGCGTTCTTTTTGTTAATTCTTTCTGCGTATCTTTTGAAGATTTGTTTGAAGTTTCACCCAGGCTAATGGTTCTAGAAGACTGAGTAATTTTGCATGAAGATCTTGTTGAAGATTGGCTTCGTTTATTTATGAATATATTTTCAAAGGAATCTTTGCAAATTATAATTCAGTAATATATGTGCTTCTATTTGCTTCTAAAATAATTTTGGGAGTATATCTTTGAAGATTTGGTTCAGAATTATGTGAGCTGCTGAAGACTATTTAAGGAGGACGTGCTGCTATTGAAGACTTGACTGAAAAACCAGAAGTTATCATTATAGAGAGTCTTTGTTTTTTAGCCTGTTAAGCTTAGTGCTTTGTTTGTGTGCACCACTCATCTGTTAGAGTTGGTTGTTTTGTTTTGAGTTGTTATTCACTTAAAGCTTTTAAGCACAAGTGATTTAGGTGTTTTGAAGTGTGTCTTCAATTTGTTGTTTTTGTTGAGTCTGATAATCATTGGGATGTGATTACTTGATTGGGAAGTAAGTGGGTTCTTATATCTAGGAGTTCCTAGGTAGAAGTCTATACGGGTAGTGATTAAGTGATAAGGCTGGAAAAACAGGGGTTGTGTCTTGAGTCTTAGAATTAATACTACTTAGTGGATTTCCTTCCTGGATTGGTATCCTCCAGATGTAGGTGAAGTTTGCACCGAACTGGGTTAACAAATATCTGTGTTCCTTTTATTTTCTGTTCATTTTTTTTTTCTGTTTCTGAACTCTTGCTTTCATACTCTGTTTTACGAGTTCAGAACCTGTACCTACCAGAATTTCAATATTAAATGAAAATTATTAGTATTAATGAAATGTTTTTAATAAATAGTTTTTTCTTTTATACATAAATTCGTTAAATATTTGCATTGTGTTCGTTGGAGATTTTATTTGCTTATATTTGCAGATACAAATTTTCATGCACTGATATGAGAAGATACAAGAAAGTTGATATGATAAAATTTTGAAAAACTCATGACTATTTTTAAACTATCAACATTAATATAATGTTTTTTAAGTATTCGCACCACACTCGTTGTGGATTTTATGTGTTTATATCTGCGAAAGAAATTTTTGACGTACCGATATAAAAAATTCAATATGATATAATTTTGAAAATGTATGACTATTTTATCGGTGTGGATTAACATTAATGTAGTGTTTTTATTAAATTATTTTATTTTATATGCAAATAAGTGACACTAAAATATTAAAAGAAATGACGGAAAAAAAAAAGGATTAAAAGACATGATAGTGAACTTTTTTTTTACAAGACGTGATAGTGAACTGTTTAGATTTATCCATTTTTTTAAGAAATTTGTTATTGATTATTTTTTTAATAATATCAAATGCTTTCCTTTTTTGTGAAAAAAAAAAAAGAAATAGGTCTTTTTAGAACACCCAAATTGGCATAGAGGAGAATTGAACTTGAGACCTTGAGGAGGAGCACACTCCGAGATCTCAAGCCAATACCACCAGACCAATCCAAGTGGGTTTCAAAATATCATTAATATAGTGTTTCTAGTAAATATTTTGTTTTTTTAGGGGAGAATTAAATATTTTGTTATTTAATATGCAAAATATCGTTATATATTTCCACTGTGCCCGTTCAAGATTTTATGTGTTTATATATACAGAGGTAAATTTTTATGTACTGATATGAGAAAGTCATATGATAAAATTTTAAAAATTTATGATTGTTTTCTAAATATCAACATTAGTCTTAGTAAGATTATCATCGGTAAGAATCTTAGTTGTTGGAAAGATTATCATAGAACGAAAGTTAGTCTTAGTAAGATTATCATTGGTAAGAATCTTAGTTGTTGGGAAGATTGTCATAGAATGGAAGTTTGTCTTAGTAAGATTATCATTTGTAAGAATCTTAGTTGTTGGGAAGAGTGTCATAGAACGGAAGTTAGTCTTAATAAGATTATCATATATAAGAATCTTAGTTCTTAAGAAACAGGAGTTAGTTTTAATAAGATTATCATAACTTTTCTTTATGGCCACGATTCAGCCCTTAAAAATATCACAAATTTCTTTATGATCCCTCTAAAAATTTTCATCAAATTTGATTCCTATAAAATTTTCCGCCTACATTTCTTGTCTTCACCGTCAAGTGACTCTAACGGATAATGACGCTGCAATGCCACATGGATTGTTTTAATGACTACGATCTCAGTTGATTTATACACATGTCAAGTCTAATTATTATTATTATTATTATTATTATTATTATTATTATTATTTAAAAGGGTTAAATATGTTTTTGGTCCCTATAAATATACCAATTTTTCGTTTTCGTCCCTCTAAAATTATATTTTTTTAACAAAACATGAGTTAAATATGAATTTTTCACATTTTTAGCCGTTAAAAATTCATACGTAATTCATGTTTTGTTTAAAAATTATAATTTTTTTTGGAGAGATATTTATAATATTCTACACAATTTCGTTAAAAAATACAAATACTACACATGAATTTACTTAAAAAAAAGGACCAAAAATGGTGATTGAAAATTTTATAGGGACTAAAAATTGAAAAATAATTTTAGAGGAACTAAAATGAAAAGTTAGTATATTTATAAGGATAAAAAACATATTTAACCCTATTTAAAATACCATAATATTCTTTAAAAAAAACCATAATATGTAATTAGTAATATTATTTTTATTTATAATTATATAGTTATTATCATTAAAACTAAATCAGAATTAATCAAAGGCGTATGAGCATGCTGGGATTTTATTTTTTATTTTTTCATCATTGTCAAAAACACCCTTTGTTAAATGTAATTCTAAAATCAATTGGATTTTTAAAATCAATATAAATGTTTAAAAAATAGAATGTTAGTGGGTCAAGTAACCTGGAAATCTCAACCATTCAAAATCTTCCTAATACATTCAATGGTTGACATCCTATTTTACAAAAAAAATAAAAAAAATAAATCAAGTCTCCTACAATAGGAGACCTAAAGAGGTCATCCACCGTAGCCTTTGTCCTCATGGCTTGTTATACTTTTAGTTATGTTCACCATTGTTGTCAAAATCGCGACTTAAATCCCAAAATCCAGGATTTTGTGACTTTACTCACCTTCGTAGATTCAAATCCATTGCAGAATCCAAAACAGGCAAAATTCTAGTAAAATCTCATTAAAATCACATAAAATCGTGAAATTACTGCAAAATGGCTACAAAAGATGATTAAATGGTTCACTCGCTTTCTATTTTGGCCATGTCGTCGGCTATAGGAAATATTTTGGTACAACATACACATGTAAAGTTGTTTATTAAAGTGTGATATGGTTTAATTAAACAGAAAGTTCAATAAGTGATCTAAAACCAAATATAGGAAATATTTTGTAACACATGAATCCTGCTTCTGTTATGATTTTCTTCCATGTTTTTTCATCTCTTTCTCTTGAATTGTGATTAGCCATCATAGTTATGTCAAAGCAGAGTTGGACTTCTGTTATTTCATGCTCATCTTGCTTTTCATTTATCACAATGTCTATTATGATCACTTTTCCTCCTTTCTTTTGCCTTGAAGCAGCTTCTTTACAATTTTTAAGTATCTTGACACAGTCATCATCATTCCAGTTATGTAAAACCCACTACAAAAATGAAAAGGAAATTAAGCTAATTAATAATGTATGGCTTAACATTACTTGGTTATGTATGGATTGATATTTGCTTATTTTTACAAAATTAATTTGTAAGATTAGAAGTGTCATTTTAACTATGATACTATCTTGGATTGAATCTAATTCATTGTGAATAATACAACTTTTTATAAACTTTTTTCAGTTCTTATCTATGTTTTACTTCAGGTCTTTTCCAATATATAGATTCGCAATTAATTAAGAAAAATTAATTGACCACTCATTTTCCTTACCTTGAGTAAAATTGCATCAGCTTGAGGGATAGATTCGAACATGTTTCCGCCTACAAAACTCAGATAGTTATTTCCCGTTAATCCTTCTACCACGTTTGGAAGGTCGAACACTATACATTTTAACGTAGGAAACGCCTCACAAATAATTTTAACCGTGTTTCCGGTTCCACCTCCAACATCAACCAAAGAAGTTAAGCCCTCAAAAACTGATTTGCAATCACTCATTGCAAACCTCATCATATTAGAATCACTTTCCATAGCGTCATTGAATAGCTTCCCATAAGTCGGATTTTGTTGAATTAAATCCCATAATGTAGTCTCAAAGATTGTGAGGTTCTCCGTAGAGGTCCATTTGCTCAATTGATAATATTTATCAACCATGGTAGGGTTTGTTACCATCTTAACCATTGAAGTTAAACAATGATCAGTTCCTTTCACAAGAAGTTTTGATGTTGGAGAAAGAGCATATGCTTCCTTGTTGTCATCTATCTTCACAATTGCGAAGATTTTATTGTGCGCCAATAAACGCATGACACTGTGAACACAACCGGCTTTTGCTTCTGGAATTCGAAGAGCCTGAGACAAGCTCAGGAAGAGTAATAGGTTTGCCATGATTTTGGATTATATCTGGTATGCCAAGATCAACAGCCCACTTAATGGACACAGGTCTCATGAAGCTGAATAACTGATTGTACAAGTGAGCTTGAACTTGAAAGAGCTCACTTGCTTTGTACTCATTCTCAGAACCCATGAATGATTATTGAATCAATTGAGTTCTTGTGATTATGTGAATGTGTTGATATACATTAACTTAGTTTTCTATGCTTTATATTGGCACCTATTGTACTATACACGCCAATAAATCAATGTTTGACTTTGTCCTTTCATTAATTATTATAGTTTAATTTGTTGATGACACCCACTTTTGGTGATAATAGGCACACAAAGTCTTGAAGTATTCTTTAAGGAAGTACTCATAAAACAAAAATACTTTGACCTTGATAATGTTTGAATATAGAAAAAGTCAGTAAACGCATATGGTGACAAACTATCGACTTAACTATAGGATTGTATAACTATGAAAAATAAAAATGTCACTTATATTGATTTCTTTCAAATTTTAACATTTTGAAATGCCTTAAGAATAATTTAAGATATGTTTCCGGTTCCACCTCCAAGTACTACCAAAGAATTCAAACTCTCTCAAAAGCCGGTATTTAATCTCTTAGGACCCGTTTGGATTAGCTTATTTTAGAGCTTATATAAAACAACTTATGCAAATAAATAAGTTTTTATGTATTACTTATAAGTTTTTAAGGTAGTTTATGAAGATATAATTTTTGTTAGTGAGAGCTTATAAATTAAAATAAAAGCTTATTTATTTACATAAGCTATTTTTCATAAGCTCAAACCAAACGGGGCCTTAGTCCCAACCTCACAACATGATAATCGCTTTTGTTGAAAAATCGTAGAGAGCGTCTAGAGCAGCAACAGACAACTGATCCAGGACAACAAAGAGACCGGATCATTCAACAAAAATGTTAAAGCCTTATATATACGGATCATTCATTTATTTGGGTAGACTCGCCCCCAAACATAAATTTTTTTCGTCTAAATTCACTTGCAACTTTGTTCACACATCATAAGGATACACCGCCAGACCACATTATCAGGAAGAATTTTTATACATGGAGTTGACACCTTTAGTAAAACCATCGCCTATGATATCATTGTTCGAACATGAATGGAGTCTGAAAATCATCACATTAGACTAAAGACAATCACACAAGTGGATTAAACACCAAATCTCTAGTCCAAAACCTTAAAACATTGAATATGAGGAACATCTCTTAAATATGCAACATTTAGCTAAAGTATAGATGTGGCATTCATAATTTCACGCTAATATAAAATATTGATGCATTTTTGTGACCCGTTTCTTTTATATTGTTTGACATAGAATTGCATATGTACACACAGGAAAAAACAAATATTAAGTAAACTTGAGGGACAGGTAACTTTAAGCCGAATCAGAGACTAAAATAGTGTAACCAAACGATTATATATTGAAAGTTGGACATTTTCAACGGGATTGATCTGATGTTTATATGATGATAGTTGGTTAATATATGGTTATGTAATGTGTTGTGTGCAGTGTATGCCTATGTGATATATGTGATTATAATCAAGTGGTATACATTATCATGATAATGTTACGTGTATCCTGAGTTTGGTGATTTTGATATATTTGCAATACCTAGAAGGGTAATATGGAAATTACAAGGAGGGTTTTATGATGTTGCTTTGATTATTAACAAAATTATAGTTTAGTTGACTATTTCTCAATATAATATGAATGCAGTTCGAAGATACAAAAATTATAGTTTAGTTGACTGATTCTCAATATAATATGAATTCAGTCGATACGAAGATACTCAATTAAGTGATGAATATGATCAATGGTTGATCAAGGGGAAGAGCTTTTCTCTAGTCTTTCTTTTCTTGTATTGTAGAGCCTTTGAACTATTTTTTTTAGTAAATAATATGCAGTATTCCTCTTCAAAATTGCGAGTTCTATCGCAATCTATCATGGCAATCAAATGAGATTGGAAACTTACACTTCCAACAAAATTTGAAACAGACAACAGAAGTCCATTTGATATTGGATTAGTGTTGAAAGCCTTCGTACAATGTGCAAGAAAGCTTAAGTTCAAATATCTTTAGTATTAAATTAATGTTCAAACCAAAAAGGATCTATAAAACTTTTTTTTTTGTCAAGAGACACATGCATCTCTAAGTTAGACTCCAATTGCAGCTATATTGGTAATTCCAAGTTCAGAACAAAGTGACTTCAAGTCAGATTCTTCCAACAGGCTGAAAGCTGCAAATCCATAGTAGGAATGGTATAGATCTGGAAAGTCTCCAGGGAATTTGCTGAAACCACCATACTGATGAAAAACAAATGAGTTTCAAAATTAGTTCAATGAGCCAACAAAAAAAAATATTCAATATCATTGAAGCATCAAAATTAGTTCAACCATCCCACAGATATTGATATCAGAAAAAATGTCTGTACTGTTCCCCCTTCATGCGTATTGAAAGGATAGAAAAATATGTCAATGAAATGTCATCCCAAAGGTAAGAGCTTTGGGTTGTAACCTCAAGAGGCCGAGTTCAAATCTCCTCGGAGACAGGTGTAAAATGACAATCGGTACCACTTAAATTGATATCATAACTTCCGCTTCCACAATTTTTTTTCATAAAAAAGAAAGAAAAATCAGGTCTTTTTCGGGTGAATTTCAAGTCACCACTTCAGAAAACTTGGCATTTAATTTTTATTTATGAACTAATTGTTTAACCAAGGGGTTTCTCTATCGTGCGAGTCAATCAAACAAAATAAGATCATCCAACAAACTTGACAAGGTTATAGACTTTTGCTTTTTATCACTTATCAATTATCAATGGCAAGTTCAATCAACAATACCATATATACATGTTGTGAAGGACACAATTATAACTTGAAGGACCCAACATATAGTAACTTTCTGATTCATTGCATCACGATCCTTGTAAAATATGTGGCCACTGGCAAGCCTAAAGCTTAGCTAAGTGAGGTCATTGAAAATGGAAGAGGAAATGTACTGTAAAAATCATTACTTTGAGTGTGCAAATGAAAGAGGAGAAATAAGCTTTATTATTATATCTTTCTTTTATGTGAAGGAAATGCACTGGAAAAATCAAGTTTAGTATCTTAAAGCATTATCACTATTCTTCCCTTTGATTTCCTTTAATTTTTGTGATATTATATATCAACAAATTTTCAATTCTCCCCTTAAAATCTGTAACACAGTATTTTCAAAGAAACAAGTAACTGCAGTACCTTGTATTGACAGGAAAGCAAAAATCCACGTAAAGCTTTATTGTCGACAAAGTTGCAGCCCCCGAGAATTCTTAAAACGCCTCCAATCCTACCAAAATGTATGATTCCTGTCAAGGCTTTGACAACTTACAAATTATACTGCACCAGAGAAATTGATTATGGCTCCATAATGTACTTACCAAAATGCGTAACATGTATCAGTAGATTTATTAGGTCTACCTTGAAATCCACCATCAGTCCCTTGCCTCTGTAAAGGAAGACAAAGTATATGAATCTTGACCAGCAGAAAGGACAATTCATATGCTAAAGGCAGTGTGGGCAGTGCCATGGCGGATTGCGGTGGCTGGTTTTTTGACAATTGACACAGCCAATTTGTGAAGGATGCGGCACCATTGCATTTTATAGCGGCTTAAAATGGCAAATTTTTGGCTTTCCATCATCCGATCTCAATAATTGGCTAAGGTTAACCAAGCACTAAATTATTAATTAATAAAAAAAATGGCAAAACTATACTTGTTGTCCCTTGATTTCAGGTAACGATTTGGTCGTTTTATCTTTTTTTTTTATTTCATTTTTTCCCTTTTGGTCCATTTGCATATGGATTTCAAGCTTCAAATCTATGAAGGGCGTTCACAAATATGCACGTCTTGAAAATGAAGTTAATCCACAATGCTTGTATTTACAAATTAATATTGCATTCCTTTCCTTTTTAATTGTCGCTTTGATAAAAAAATTGTTCCAATTTATTTGTTGTCTTAAAAGTTCAAATATTAACTATTGTTTTGTCAATAATGCCCTTAACTATTTATTGCAAAGAGAGAAATAGGTGGAATGAGTTAATAAATAGTTAATGATATTATAGAAAAAGATAAATAATTCCAATGAAAGTAAAAAAAATTATTGATTTTCTTTGTAAGTGTAAATAACCTTTAAAACTGTAGGCTTAAGCGAACAGATGTAGTACAATCAATTCAGCTTATGTTGAAAGAGATAGATGTACGAACCTGCAAGATCCAGTCCAACAACAACGGCAAATCTATCAAAGAAGACAAATTACAACTTGAGAGAACATTGTCTTCGATGTATCCCATTAGCCGGAGAGATGCAATAGCGCAATAAGTTGCACCACCTGTGACACTAAAACAAGTAATGTTGATAAATATCTTTTGAGTAATATAATGAACATTTAAATAAAATGGATGAAGATTGTCTTTCAAGATGTGTGTACAGAACATAACATCCCATATTTTAATCTTCTACCAACTAACACACTGAAAACATATATCAAACAAATCTATCATGTGATGGATGATACCATAAAAAGGAGAAAATTCAGGAAAAAAATTATCCTAATTGATGCAACGTTTTAAAAACCAAACCAAAATGGACGGTTCAAACAGTTGAACCGTTAACCGGCACTGTCTGTGATTCAATTATTTGAGTGGTTCAACTGTGGTTTCATCCTAGTTTGAGTGGTTTAAAGCAGTTGAACCAAAACTTAAATGCCTCGCTGATTTGATGTCCAATTTGATTTTTAAAACATTGAATTAATGTGACAACTGACAAATAACATTGCAACAGCCCTTCTCACAATATGGAATCACATATAAATTGTGATAAAAGATTGTCTCGACTCACCATGAGATTCTGCACCAGGAACTAATCCAAATCCACCATCATAAGACTAGAAACAATAAAGGAAAAAGAAGGATCAGTTTCATTTACGTACAGATACACAAACACACACACACGTGCACATATGTTCATGGAAAATACATGTCCAAAATAATACAACCATGACATAATAATTTTAACTATTTTTCCATCACCACTGTTGTCAAACACAAATCGCGGAAAATAGCAATTTGTTCAAATTTTTCAATACAATTGTGGTATAGCACCGCTATAACCTCTACATGACAATATTTGTTTTCCTAGATAGTGATCTGTTCAAATTCTGCTGTGCTATAGCCTCTATTTAACAACACTAGAGGTACTATTTGCACAAACCTGGCAATTTAATATGTAATCCTTGACTTTTTCCTTGTCCATTCCATTCCAGTTATCCAGCATGAAACAAATGGCAGCTGAAAAAGTTAATTAGTTAAAAAGTAATATATAATATACCATGAGTATCTATTAATTAACCAAATATAACTTCCATTCTATGTATTTTTCTCTAACCTGCACAATATACAAACCTAAGATCTGTTTCTCCTCCAATATGAATAGGCATAAAACTGTCAACATAGATCAAAGAATTAATGAATAAGTAGTTCCACTTAAACATATCATTAGGGGCGAAAATTTCCATGACAATATATCACAAAATTGAACAGTAGTAGGGGATTTTACTGATATAGAAAATACATAGGCATAAAGGGTATGGCTCGAATCCAAAATTCAAAAGCTTACCTTCCATCAGGTTGTTGAAGGTTCTTCATTGAAGACTGACATTGATTCAGAATCAAGACTTGACAAATCGTAACCAACAATCTTCAATATGGCAAGGGCACAATAAGTACTTGCCAAGTGACTGTTGTTATGGTGAAAAACCTTCAAAAACAAAACAAAAAAACATAAACAGGTCGGGATCTGTTTGAATCTACTTATTTGAACTTACCTACTGGCATAAGAACTTGTGAAACTTTTTGGAAGAGATTATGAAACAACATATGACATGTTATCAATTGTTTTCAACTTATTTCCATAATTTCTCTATGATAACTTATGATAACAGCTTATGCTTACGTGAAAGCAGTTTGACTTGATTTTATCTTTTGTTACAGAAATAACTTATACATTAGTACTTATAAGTGTTTATGCTATAAGCACTCATTAAGTTGTTTATCCAAATATAACCTTATGATTCTTGACCAAACTAAAAACAAAACAAAAAACAAATATTAGCACTTAAAATTCCAAATACAGTATTTTACTCACCCCATCCTCATCCGGAGGAAACTGAGAAGTCCTGGAACCATGAAATCCATAGAATTGTCCTGCATCAAAATCCTTCAAATGGGTCATCTAAAAATCAAAATTTTAACATAAATTGCATCTAACAACATCATTTGCATACCATTATTAGGGTCATCTGTTGTTTCACGTCGAACTTGAAAAGACAAAACCCAATTAGCAACAGCTTCTTTCTCAACCTTAAATCACAAAATTAAAAAATAAAAAATATATAATTATACAAAAAAAAAAACATAAAATTATATAAAAAACATCATGTGCATAGCAATGTTTTGTCTTTTAGGTCTATGAATGTAGTTTTTCAGATAATTGGTTTTGTCGTTCAAAAAGGATTAGTGCCGCAGTTTGTTGTTCGCTTATCTTTCCTTCTTGTGTAACTTTCATTATATAATAATTTAAAACATAAGTTTAAAGGTGGTGGAGTGTCAATTCAAAGCAACTTTGAACAGACAACCAATCAAAACACTTAAAATTGTAACAATAAAAGATTAAATAAAAAATAGAGAATACAGTGTTGAATCGACAGTCCACTGTCTTTAAACTCTAATAAAAAAACATGTAGTTTTTTAATAAAAAAATGACAGAATGAATAATGAATAAATGAAAAGAGTAAAATACCAAGTGGAGGGCGTTGAGAATGTCAAGGGAAGAGATAACAAAGTAAGCGAGAGTGAGGTGATTGATTTCTTGAGATTCATATGGATTTGGAAGTAAGTGGTACATCATCTGTGAAAATGTAACATGAAGATCTTTGTCAATTGTTGTTGTTTCCATAGATGATGCTTCTTCTGAGGAACTCATCGGTCACTCTTGATGCGGTTCCGGATGATGCACAATTTCAATATCAATAACTAGGGTTTTGGAAATTGAGATCAAGAATTGAATGAGTTAAGTAATATATAAGTGATGGAAAGAAAAGAAAAAGAATTGAGATTCACGTACCTGAGAGAGAGATGAAAGGTAGTGAAGCTGTAACTAACTGATTTGTTGCAGTTGATGGTTTCTTCTCTAATTTGGTTTTTTAAGTTATTCTTGTTGTTGTTTCTTGTTTAAGTGAGTTAATTTTGAAAAAAAAATGGTTTTGTAAATAATATTAGTAGTTTTTTTTTTTTGGAAGATTATGATATTGGTAGTTTTTTTTGGAAGATAATATAAGGCTTAAAGTATCAGTTTAGTTCCTTTACTCATTTTAAAAATTAGTTTGTCACTTAATATTAGAACAGTTTGGTCCTTTAATTTATTTTAAAAGTTCAGTTTGATCTCTTATTTTTAAAATCGATGAATTTGATGATTTAATTCATCTAAGTTAACTCAACTTTTCCTCAAAAAAAAAAAAAACTCAACTGGATCACTCGACAAACGGATATGAAAGGCATCAAGTTGCATTCACTTTTAAAATAAGTTAAAAGATCAAACTGATCAATTTTAAATGACCAAAGTGGTATTTAATTTAAATATTATTAGTTTTTAACGAATAAAATAATTAATCTACTATTATCCATGTTTCCAAGTGAGTGACTAGTATTTTTATTTTTGTTTTTCAGTGTTAAATAATTTGTTAGTCTTTATAAATATCTCAAATTTCGCTATTAATGCCATCAAAAATTTTGAACAAGTTTTAGTCCCTCAAATATTATCCTTCAAGACTTTTGAATTTATGTGTATCCTTGAAATTTTGAATTTTTTTGTAGTTGTGTTTAAAATATTATAGAAATCTCTCTTGCAAAATTTTCACTTTTTTTCATCGTGGATGAATTAAATATGAATCTTTAAATTTTTATCGTTTAAAAATTCATATTTTTTGTAAAAAAATCTAAATTTTTGTGGGAGATATTGTTATAGTATTATAAATATCTCCATAAAAATTCATTTAAAAAATGTGAAGGATAGATATAAGTTGTCTTAAAAACATAGATCAAGAGCCAAGACAGAAAACATTTGAAGAACTAAAACTTGCTAAAAAAAATTAGAGCGACTAAAAATGAAAATTGAGAAATTTAGAAGGACTAGTATGCAATCTCATTAGAAATTTATAACTCGATATTAAATTGGGGGTAAAATGGATGAGGGATAAGGGTGGGAATAACCTGGACCAAACTAGGCTTTACAAGACCTAACCATGATGTGTAGTTTCTTATAGGTTTATTTTTTAGACCTGAGTCTGATGTTTTAAAAGTCTGATATGGTCTATTAATTTATTTAAGAGCTTCAGGTCGTAATTGGGTTGTTCTGTTTGGTGGTGGTTGGTTCGCCGCAACAGTTTGTAGCCTGTTGGTTCGATCTGGTTCTGTTTTGGCTAGAAATGGTCATTTAGCTTGCTGTTTGTTTGTTACAGGGAGTGGTCAGATCGTGAATCTATTACAGTGTTGACAGTCAGACTCATACACTCTTCTTCAAGCGACGGGAGCTACGATCGATAGTTATGGGTTGTTGATTCGCGAAGTTCGCCGTTGTATGGAAGATGTTTTATAAAAGACGACTTTGCTGCCTTTCTAGTGGGTAGCCATGTCGTGTTTGTTAGGCCAGAAATGGCTGTTAATTTGATGTAGATCATTGCAGTAAACTGTTGGTGTGTGTGTGGATTCGCTAATTACCGTGATGGTGGTCGAATTCACTCCCCACTCTCAAGAATATGTCTGTGGTTTCCTATCCTAGTCATCCTTTTGATTGAAATGGGACTATGTGGACCCAAAAGAGTCGTTAATGCTTGTTGCCGTTGTTGCAGGGAGTTGATGGTACGTGATCTGATTTCGTGTTGACGATCGATTCATTCGCCCTCGTTAATGGTGTTCGTTTGTTAGAATTGATTAGGTTGGATCCATTGTGTTGTTCTTTTTTTATGTATTACCCATTAGGGTTGATTCACATGGATTGACTGAGTCAGGTTTTATGTCCCCCCAGTTTTTATGTAATTTTTTCCCTTTTTTAAATAATATATATGAGCAATTGACAAAAGATTAGAGTAGGGTACCAACTTAGTTGGACATTATTCTTTTTTATGACAGTTTACTCTTGACTTATAAAAAATACAGTTTTAAATAAGTAATTTCTTGTTTAATAGTGTACCGATAAACTAATATACCAATGATATTTAATCTTCATTTATATACTTAACAAGACGTTTAAAAAAGTATGACTATATATGATATCATATTTCAATTTTAGTTTATAATAATATAGTTAAATATGTGAAAAATTAATAATGTTTATTTACTAACAAACATAAACCAAAAATGTTAAGAAAATTATAATTTAATCTAAAGTACTGAATTTAATATAATAATAGTAATAAAAATATTTTTTTTATTTACTTAAGAACATCACTTAGGGGGCGTTTGTTTCATGGAATCAAAATGTATCTCCATGATTAACTTTCCCGGGATTATATTAGTGGAAATTTCATTCCTAGGAAAGTTTGACAAAAGTGTTTGGTTGTTGATTTGAATTTCCAGGAATTGTATTTTAAGAAAATGGTGTAATTATTAAAATACCCTTAGTAAAATAGACTAGACGTGTGCTCATTTTTTAAAATTATTTTTGGTCATTATACAACAATATATAAACTAATGTGTTTGACAATTTTAGTTTATCATACATCAATTCATCTATGTCTACTTTTATTAAGCAATCAAAATCGCATGAGTTTTATTGTTTTAATACCTTGAGTAAAAAAATAAATAAATGCACCACCTATCAAAATTCAATCAATAAAAGCAAGTAATGAAAAGTGTTTATGCTTATGAAAAAAAGTGTTTAATTGAAGAAATAAAAAAAAACGTGGCACATAAATTGTGTGTAGTGACGTGCTGGTAGTGGGTGTAGTTGGCTGTTATTTAAGGGTATTAATGAACTTTTGAGAAACAAATTGTGCCAACTGCCAGGAATAAATCATTCCCATCCTTTTATGCTGGGAATAAAAAGAGAGTAATATGGTTGAAAAAAAGTTACCAGGAATGTTTTATTCCTTGGAACTTTTATGTGTGCATGTGTACCAAACATGGGAATAAATAATTCTTATCTTAGATTCCTGGGAATTTAATTTGTAGAGGTGAAACAAACGCCCCCTTAGTAGACGAAAAAAGTTTTTCTTATGGTCATAATTGACATTTTTAATTAAATAGACTTTTAAAAAAAAGTATTAGTTTTCTCTATTTAAAAAAAATGGTCTGACATAGGCTTCACTTAAGTAAGGTTTTAAGCCCAAATTATCCGATTTGGCACATTCTCACCTTTAATGAAGGGCTACAAAACCTAAAAGGGATTACATATGAAGGACAACAATCACACAATTGAAAAAATTGATGTAAAAAATGCGATTAAAATTTAAAAATAAAAAATCTGCACACAAATAAATCAAAATAAAATCATATGTAAATATCCAAGAGCCCTTAGATAAGATGACGTGAGTCTCTTTTAACTTAACCATGATCCTAGTTTGAATCTGTACCGTCATCTTCTTGGCGACATCAGTGTACGAATGTCTCATCAATCACTTCCCCTCTTTGAGCCTCGTGCTTGGGGGGTTGTGTATCGTCATCTTCAAAAACATGTGGCAGTTTTTCCCGAACGAGCAGGAATCCACCTCCCACATGCTCGCCATGTGGGCGAAGACATGGGACCCAAAGGAACATTGCGTAAGAAAGGGGAACTCTAAGGACGCGTCCTAAGCGGGCCCCCCAAGGCTAATTCAGAGTTGCCTAGACAGCTGTGATATGCTGATTGAGTCCTCCCCCACGTTCCCAGCTATGGCCGAGATCATCGGGGAAGCGGACCAAGCCGCAGTGCCAGATGCTGGGAAATCCCGAAATAGTCGCACTCACTCCCTTAGGTCAAAGAGAGGTATAAAAAGAGCTTTGAACTCCTCATAACGGTTATCACATTCATTGGACAGAAAAAACCCTAACCAAGCTCTTGAGTTCGGATATCGCTTAGGGGACTGGTACTATTGTTCTTCTAGCAGGAACATTTGGCGCCCATCGTGGGGCCCGGTAAAACTAACCCAGGCCTCATTTTTTTACCAAACAGTTTCCAAACTCGTTAACCTAATAGCGATTTGGACGTCGTCGCCGCCATGCAGCTCCAGCTTGAGGAACTGCGACAACAAAATGAGGCACTCGAGGCCTCCGTCCAAACCCTGCAGCAAAAACAACAGGATCATCAAGACGACCAAGAAGATGTGGAGATAGAGAACCCACAACCTCTATTCGCCGAGATATGGAACGCTCCAGTTCCCGAGAACTTCAAGCCGCCACATTTGGCTACATTCGATGGAAAGTCTGACCCCACCAAGCACCTGACCGCCTTCACACTCAGATGGCAATCACTGGAGCGGCGGATTCCTTGAAGTTCAAGTTACTCGCTGGAACTCTCAAGGAGGCAGCTTTGAGGTGGTACATGGGCGTGCCCCATTTACCCATCAGTTACCAAGATTTTGCGAGAATGATGGTGCACTAGTTCACCGCTAGCAAGCACCGGAAGGTCTCAACCATCAGCCTATTCAACGTGAGGCCAGGCCACCAGGAGTCTTTGAGGGAGTACCTCGCAAGATTTAACGAAGCAACGATCAAGGTCGTCAACCCCAACCAGGAGATTTTTGTCGGTGCCTTCCAGAATGGATTGAAGGCTGGTCAGTTCAATGAGTCCTGGCCCAAAAACCAGCGGACTCTATGGAAGAGATTTTGGTAAGGGCTGAATGTTATATCAAGGGCGAGGAGAGGAACGCTGAGAAGAAGGCCAGAGATGCTAGAGAAAGAGGCTCGGGCAGAAATGATTCCACAGCCCCAGAAAGAACAATTACCTCCAGCCAGTCAGGGGCTCTTTCAAGTCGACCGTCAGGAGGCCCCTGGAGAACTTCACACCACTGAACCAGAGAAGGGAGCGTATATGATTTCGAAGAAGTATTCGCCTCAAATCCCGATCCAGAGCTCACCTTTTCCAAAAGGGATCTTGAAGGAATCCTCCCCCATGAGGATGACCCCATGGTGATTAGTTTGCAGCTCTTGAGTTGCGTGGTAAGAAGAGTATTGGTTGATCCTAGTAGTTCAGCAGATATCCTATACTATGACGCCTTCGAGAAGTTGAATCTTGGGGCAGAACTTTTGCAACCCTTCAGGGGATCCCTGGTTGGGTTTGTTGGAGAACTGGTGCAGGTGCGGGGGTACGCCTCCATAAAGACAGTGTTCAGAGAAGAGGATAACGCCCGTTGAATTTTAGTAAAGTATTTAGTAGTTAACGTTCAGTCATCCTACATCATCATTTTAGGTTACCCCTCCTTCAACCAGTTGGCAGCTGCCTTGTCAACACTACACCTCACAATGAAGTACCCACTGACCAATGGCAGGGTAGGTGTGATCAAAGGGGATCAAAGGACGACGAGGAAATGTTATCAGGGCAGTCTAAAGAGAAGGCGTGCTCCCACTTTAGTCGGGCAGACACCCAACCAGTCAACCATCCATGGTGTCAATTTTGATGATCTGGACCCAAGTGAGGAGTATGTTGAAGAAAGGCTAACACCCATCAAAGACCTCAAAGAGGTGCTAATTGGCTCACAAGTCTCTTAGACAACTAAGATCGACACGGCCCTAACAGAAGAGGAGGAGGAACTGGTCTGCCTTTTGGAGAAGAACTTGGATCTGTTTGCTTGGAGCCCATCCAACATACCCGACATTGATATAAATGTGGTGTGTCATCACTTGGCAGTTGATCCAAAGGCAAACCGGTGGTTAAGAGAAAGAGGAAAATGGGCAAAGAAAGGCGTAAGGCAGTAGACGAGGAAGTCAAAAAAGCTCAGAGCGACGAGATTTATCAGCGAAATCAAATACCTAACCTAGTTGGCTAATGTGGTGCTAGTCAAGAAAAGTTCCAGGAAATGAAGGATGTGTGTTGACTTCACCGATTTGAATGCGGCTTGCCCTAATGATCTGTACCCTTTTCCCGCCATAGACAGACTCATTGATGGCACGTCAGGCAATAAGACGTTGAGCTTCATGGATGCATATTATGGCTACAATCAGATTAGGATGGAACCTCTCGACGCCCCAAGAACGACATTTATAAACAATACCTCCAACTACTTCTACGAGGTGATGCCATTTGGGGTGAAGAATGTTGGTGCCACCTATCAGCAACTGATGGACGGGGTTTTTTTCCGAATGGATAGGGCGAAATCTTGAAGTATACATTGATGATATGGTTGTGAAGACGACAGAGGGCAGAAGTCATTGCAGAGACCTAGAGGATATTTTGGGTTATGTAAGGAAGTACAACATGCGCCTCAACCCCACCAGGTGCTCATTCGGTGTGCAGGCAGGAAAATTTATGGGTTACATGTTGACAAAAAGAGGGATAGAAGCCAACCCGGACAAGTTCTAGGTTATCATTGACATGAGGAGCCCCACCTCAGTAAATGAGGTCCAGCAGCTCATAGGGCGTTTGGCGGAGTTGTCTCGATTTCTCTCCTGCGCAGGTGACAAGGCTTCTTCTCCGTGTTTTTTAGGGAAGTCTGCATCTACGTTTTCACGCATTTGTTCTCCACCCTCAGCTTCTTCTCCCCTTACTGAAGAGTCGAGAACTCTTCCGTCATAACCCTGCCGATTAGGGCGCCCTTCTTGGTAGGTGTGGCGGCAACATCTGATGAGGCAGGGATGGTGGTGATGGGCTGGGCTTGAGTAACACCTGTAAGTCCCGACGAAGTGGGCTCTTCAGCCTCCCCCGCTTTCTTTTTATCTCTTATGAGGAAGCCGGAGGCGTCGCTTTTCCCCCCAGATGTCGCCCTCATCCGCTCTCTTCTTTTTTGCCCTTTCCAAGGCCAACTTCTTCTCTTTCTAGAGGAGCTCCCTAACACTTAGCACCTCCATGTGCTCCAAAAAATCCACAACATCTTTCTCCTCATCAGTGAGCTTATCATAATCATAGCTGGAGACTGACAACGGCTCGCTAGACCAGTATAAGGAGAATCCCTCGTCCCCACCTTGAACCATAAAGGTTAGGATTGAAACATCAACCCCCTCACCTTGAAGTACTTCCTCTTCTAGTTCTTATAGTTGTTGGCGAACAGGCCGAAAAGTCCTCGTCCTTGCTGAGAGTTAATTGAAATCCAGGTCCCTTTCCCTACCCCCTTAGTGCAGTAGAAGGAGAAGAAAGCGCCGACGGTAGGTGTCAAGCCCAAGCCCTTGCACAAAACTTCAAATCCCCTCATGTACGCCCAAATGTTTGGATGCAGCTGGGAGGGTGCCACGTTGATGGCCTTTAGCACCATTGCCTCAAAGGGAGTGAAGGGAATCCGGACTCCCAGGTCGGTGATTGCACATGCGTAGATGTAAAACGTCTCATTCTTTACTCCCCGTGGGAGCCTCATAAAAACCTTCTCGACGTTCATGCAACGATCAGCTATGACGTCTAATTCGTCGCTCGTGGAAGACACTGAGATGTTGGCCCTAAAATCCGCCATCCTCTTCTCGGAGCTGAACTAGGAGGAGTAGGTGGCCACTGCCTCGTCAAACACCTCAACATTAGCATCCGAATCTGCCATGCGTCTATCTCGTTCACCAAAGCCTGAAGAAGAAATAAAAATGACGTCACTATCCTGGCTACTGGAGTCGTCATCGATATCAGAGCTAATCTCAGTTGCTTTGAGGCGATGACCGAAATAATTTAACTCTAGAACCTCCCAGTTTACTTTCCCATCCGCCCCGGTAGCGATCTCAATACATGAGTTCCACAACTTACGTTTCTCCTCTCGGGTGGGGGAATCCATTGGGTCACCCTCACTATCACACTCCCTAATCACAACCATTTTCAAAATGAAAAATAAAACAGAGAATGAAGGTTGAAGATTTACCTGATTTAAGTAGGCAAGGAAGTTGGGAAAACGCGCCAGCGAGTTAGCAGCAGCAGTTGGTGAGAAAATGCGAAAACTTAGGACGTGAGGAAGTCAACAGAGAGCAAACAACCCTTATATATATGTGCGTTGGAAAGGCCTAGGGATGCGTGCATGGTCTGAAGCAGCGCAGATCCAACGGTAGGGAAGACCTGTCTCTTCAGTTTGAACGTGCGAAATGGCCACGAAGCGGGAAAAAGTGAAAGGATCCTGAGCCGTCCAGATGCATTACGAACAGAGATAATTAGGTGCCTGCCTCCTCAGGACAATATGATGGGGCTCCACCAACACCGGAGCCTAGAGATAATCGTAAGATAAACACTTCGTCGGTATTCGCACAGTCGCAAGCGACCAAGTCTCTCCCCAACAAAACGATTTGCCCCTTGATGACATTTGGTTCGGAAGGAGGGCTTCATTATCGCCTGAAAAAGCTCGGGCTAGGAAGGTGCTCAATCACTTTGCGTCTTCGAGCCTCGTGCTTGGGGGGCTGTGTATCGCCATCTTCTTGGCGACATCAGTGTAATAACATCTCATCAATCACTTCGCCTCGTGCTTGGGGGGTTGTGTACCGTCATCTTATTCCTCAAAGACACGTGGCAGTTTTTCCCGACTGAGCAGGAATCCACTTCCCACATGGTCGCCACGTGGGCGAAGACATGGGACCCAAAGGATAATGCGGAAGAAAGGGGAACCCTAAGGACGCGTCCTAAGCGCCCCCCCCACGGCTGATTCCGAGCTGCCTGGACAGCTGTGATTTGTTGATTGAGTCCTCCCCCACGTTCCCAGCTATGGCCGAGATCATCGGGGAAGCGGACCAAGCCGCAGTGCCAGATGCTGGGAAATCCCGAAATAGTCTCCCTCACTCCCTTAGGTCAATGAGAGGTATAAAGTGAGCTTTGAACTCCTCATAACTGCTATCACATTCATTAGACAGAATAAACCCTAACCAAGCTCTTGAATTCATTAGACAGAATAAACCTTAACCAAGCTCTTGAGTTCATATATCGCTTAAGGGACTGATGCTATTGTTCTTCTAGCAGGAACAAAATTCAGTTTTAAAACTCTTAGGAGGAGTTACCGTCTATTTGATTTCCATAAATTTTGAGGGATTAGCCGCAGTTGAATACCTATTTAGGTAAAAAAAAAATAAAAAAAATCCTATGTAAATACACATCTAAACCTTTTTAGCCTTCTAAACTCAAAAGAGCATGACATGGAATAGCCGAAGTTGGCATAACAACATTGCTTCTAGACCCTAACACAAACAATAGTTTTCTCGAACAGGTGGTGTGCATATTTCAAAGCGCCATGAAACGCAGCAAAACAACCGTCTTGACATTCGCTGAGAAATGCAAGGTTCTTCTTCCTTCTCTTCTCTTCTCTTTACATGAGATTATTCATTTTCTGCAATGTTTCATTCATTTCATCCATTATTTTTCTTCACTGTTATATATGCAGAATATATTAACATCAAACTGGCAAGGTTCTCTTAATACTATCAAAGCAGATGCTAAAGGAAGGTACCCCTTTTACCCTTTACTTCTTCTTTTTTATTCACACTTTACAAACCTTATACTCAATTATAAAGCACTGATACACACACGGACACGACACTGTTACGTCGACACTGTAATTATTTGAGAAAATGAATGATTTGAATGTAATCACATGTGTCAGTGTCAAGTCGGTGTCTGACATAGACACTGTCAAACACCGAACACTTATTTGATCAAAGGTGTCGGTGCTATGTACATATACACTCACACCCTTACTCCCTTGCACAACTTGAAGTTTGTATTAAGTTTTTTCTTTTCTTTTCTTTTTGTTGTTACTTATTGTTGAAATATTGGTTATACCTTGTTGTTGAATAGCTGATGAGAGTTAGTTAAAGCTAACTACACTTAGGGCCTGTTTGGATATAAAACTTAATTTGCAACTTATAACATAAGCCCTTATCATCATGATAAGCGTTTATGTATAAACTATTTCTATAATAAAAGATAAAATAAAGTTGAATTGTTTTGGTATAAGCTAAAGTTGTTTTCATAAGATATTTTGGAAGCTTATGAAAATAAGCTGAAAACAGCATATGAACATGTCATAAGTTGTTTTCATAAGTTCTTCCAGACAGTATCACAAGTGTTTGCGTCGGTAGGTAAGTTCAAATATGTCAATCTAAATAGGCTCTTATTCGTTTTCAACTAAAATCTGTTTACAATCGGTTAGGAGTTAGTTGGGGTTGAGTTAGAAATTTCAACCTATATAACATTGTAACACTTTTAGTTTGTTTTGGAGTTTAATATAATCTCCAAACTGTTTCATACACTTTCTATCGTTTTTTTTCCTCTTATTTTCTGTGATAGTTCAATTCCTCGATACTTAAAATGATTCAGTACATAGTGTGTTATGATTCTGTTACTGCTTTTATGTTTGGATTGGTGCTGTGTTTTGCGAAATCATGGTGGCCATTTGATTTTGTTGAAGTTTCAAAATGTAGCGGTTGCAAAAATCGCGGTAGGACACTGTGATTTCACCAAACTCATTGTCAATTGATACACACAAAGTATTTGCTAATGGGTTAGCCAAACTCACCGTCAATTGTTACTTTTGTCTGATTTCAACAGCAAAGGAGATATTCATACATCTAAGGTTAAATACATACTTAGAAGGGGGCAGCCATATCTTTGGGTGCCAGAAAATGATTTGCATAATATGGTATGTTTGCTGTCTCTCCATTTCCTCTTTTTTTTTTTACAGTTGCTTCTTTTTCATGTCCAATGTGAAGATTATAAGTCTAAAGATAACTCTTAGATGCTAAGTTCAACATGAATGTATCAGTTACGGCCTCAAGTCCGCTGCATCACTTTTCTAAGGGATTGTACACTTTGGCTCTTGTATAACCTTTCACGGTTTTGTCCTTAGATAAAAGACGTATAAGTGGGTTGAGGATAATCAGTGTTTATAACTACCCTTAGCCTCAACTCTCAAGCAATGTGAGACTTTTTGGTGTAATGAAACAATATCTTATATTATATACATACTCCAAGGGTTAGTTAAAGTTGTAAGTTCATCACTGAATTATCAGAGAGATAGCTTTTATCTTAGGGTTAGTTTAGAATCTCCTTGAAATTGAGGTAAAAAATCTAGGAGAAATTTAATAATTTGGTTTTGACTTTTTTCCTCCTTTTTGTTAATTATTTTTAGTTTTTAGTGATACTAAGTCGCTTTGACTGTGATTACTGATTAGTATGTCTTCCTCTGCTTAATCTTTTTACCACTGTTTGTGGTAAAAACTAAAAGTTCATGCAATCAACTCGACCTAGCAAGTTCATCACATTGTAGCACTTATTAGCAGAAGCCAGAAGAAATGTTTAGAACACTACCTTATTGAAGATGACTTTTTTTTGTAGGGTTTTTCCTATACTAATTTTTATTTTCACTCTTAACCTTAAGAATAAGACTATATGTGTTGATAAATCATTTGAGTACATTCTACAATTTCAGGATGACAGCGTTTGATTTTTGTTTCATGCAGAACACAATCATTGATGAGCGTGGTTCATTTGCTGTGACCTGTCCATTTCCAGGCCGACTAGGAGCCATATTGAAATCATTGGAAAAGGTTGTGTATGCCTGTAGGATATACATGTTTTCTTTCCGAAACTAAAATAATATCATGCAATTTATAATACCTTTGCTCGGTTCTCCACGAAATCACTAGCAACGTGGTTCCTGCGTTCACTATTGTGTTGCGATACACTATTTAGTACAAAATGTTGTCGAATAGCAGCGCTTTAACACTGTTGTGTTTCCTGATATGAACAAACCACTATTTTTTGTGATCTGCGGTTGACGATGCTGTTTCAGATTCTCTTATAATTAGAAGAAATAAAGGTATAAGCTAATTGGTTTATTCACATGCTGCAGTTACCAGCTCGGGTTGCTTTATCTGGGGATGTTCTTCCTCTCAATGAAGATAAGGTATTGCTACAACATCTTTTCATATGCTTGCTTTTTATCATTTTGCTTTCACTAATATAACTTTACTAAAATAATGTGTTAGACTCTCCGTAGCAAAAGAATATGCAAAAAAGCATGTAAATTTCCTGGATATTCTGGAGATCTCAGACTCTTCGTAGTCCTGATTCTAATCCTCACCGAAAAGACTAACTCCCATCAAACCCTATACTTATTTATATAGCTTGTTTATTTCTTCTAACTTTCTCAGCCTAACTAACAAAATATACTAACCATCGGATCTATCACATTCCAATTTCACGAGTGTCAATTACTCCCTCTGTCTCACAGTGTAAGTCATTGTAGCAAAAAAAAAGTCCCATTTTATGTCGCTTTACAATATCAGTGAAGTATTAGTCTTGTTTTTCTTATTATAGCCCTAACTATTAATTACTCTCTTTTTCCAACTGTATTTCGATATTTGAACTTTTATTTTCTGAAAGTTTTGCTGTAGATTTGAAAACTATCGACATGAATTAAATATCTTTATGTGTATGAAGGATACCGGAAAATAGAGTGTATATTATTTTGCATATTTTATGTTGTTTCTTAAGACATAAATTAATAGATCTTATACTAAAATGCATAGTATTACTTTCACTTTTATGCTCCATCTTTTTCTAATGTGAGCATTAGAGTCCTACTTTCACTTATACTCCAGCCAAGTTTGATATAATATTAAGAAGGGTTGTTCATCATAATAATTGCAAGTAACAAATAGAATGTAGTATATATAGACTTGCTCTCGAAATTGATTCTTTGTTGATCTTGGTGTAGGCCAAGGCGCTCACAGAGAAAGTCCATGAAGTCATACGATCTGAGGAAAAAGCAATCAGAAAGTTTAGTTACACTGTGTCTGGAGTACTAAGTTCTAGTGGGAGCAGTACATCGCGAAGTGATAATCTTCAGGAACTATTGGGAGTCACTGAAAAATATTCAGTATATAGATTTAAAACGAGGTAGGGACTTGTAGGCTTAAATCTTTGTTTTAAATTGTTCTGTTTCATAGATGAATGCAAAGATCATATCTGGTTCTAGTATCTAGGTTGGCTCTTCCCCCCAATCCTGAACACTTGATTACAGTCCTGGTACAAGTTTAACATGCAAAATTCATATAGTTATAGAAACACTTTCTCTCTTCTACTCACTATTTTGTTTCCTTCATGTGGTTTAGGTCCGTATACTTCCTATGTTTCTGGTTCTCATTTTCACTTCAACTAATAAACATAAGGCAATATAGATCAATATTTTCCTCACTATTTCTTCTACAATTTTTAAAAACAGATCAACATTTTTCAGAAATACTGATAATGTCAAAATACTGTTTTCATTTTTTTTGAAAATGCATTCTTTTTTCCTAGCTTGACTTCCATCTTCTCCCAATAACAAGTGTTCCCTACACGAATTTTCCATCTCCTTGGCAATTTCAAATAAACACAAATTTTATTAAATGAAAACTGAAAATGTTTTTAGAAAGTAAACACGCCCTTATGGTTTTATATATTTGTTAAGTTTGTGTGCCAATACTTAATTATGACACTCAAGTAATGGTAACCCAGGACCTTGTTCACTATGCATCTGCTAGTCTGGTTTTTACTGTAGTCATTATTTTGGAAGTTCTTTGTGAAATAATGAACTCGGAATTTTCTTTTTGTCCTGCATCCAATGAAGTGTGATTAGGATAACCACTAACTATTAGTAAAGTTAGAAAATCTGAAGTGTTTGTTCCATCTAATGTAAGAGTTTAATGCTCAGATCTTGCACATTTATTGATGGCCATGGAGGTACTTTTGATGTGGATATTGAAGATTTAGGAACATCCAAAGCTGATCTATTAGGTGAAGACCTGGTTTGTAATGCATTAGTCCAGTATCTTTTATTGATGTAACAAAATATTGATTTCTCGTATTTTTCTTGTTTAGCTCCATTTTCAGCAAAGTTGATTGATGGGATTAACCAAAGCGAAGCTAGGCGTAGAGCCCTTGTGCTTTTATGTTTTGTTTACATGAACACCAATGCAAAGGTAACCTAATGATCTTGATTATTCTTTACATCCTGATCCTGCTATTGGTTACTTGATGTCTTCTTGATTACAAGTATGGTTGCAAGATACACCGATCATTCGTAGATAATGGAAAGTTGCATAGCATTTTAGAAGCAGAAATATGTGTTATGGATTATATCAATTTTAGAAGGAAAAAAAAAAACATAGATTGTTTATCTTCGTATGGCAGGGTCAAGAGATTGTGATGTGTTGAAAATATATTATTAGGATCTCTATTTATTGTATAGGATTTGTATTTATTGTCTTTCAACATGATGTATGTTCATCCTTCTCTAGATTATGGTAGTTTCCATGGTATTGCTAGTTTTGTACCATGTTTGTGTTTTCGCAGTTGCATGCTGATACCTTGTTTATACAAATAATAAAAAAATAAATAATAATGTTCTATGTGAATCAAACATTTGTCAACATGATTAAATTGAAACCAAGAAATAGGATCATCTTGTCTTACGACTAACCATATATCAGTTCATTCATTTTGTTTTTCACTCTCATAATATATAATCTTAACAACTAACGAAGTCTGTGGTGTTGTGTTAAGGATGCTTATGTAACATCCGTTGATCGCAAGGGATTCGATGTGCTAGCAAAAGTTACTGGTCCTGTTTCAAAGGATGGTGTTGGTCAATACCATTGGAAAGAGCTCAGGTTCATGTTCGAGCAAGAGGCAACCGATGTTGAAACATTCTGTCAACATCTAGTTCAAATGGAAGAGGAGGTCATCAAAAAGGTTTCAGCCTCTAGTGGACTAAATTAAAACATGCAACCTTGGTTGGATCCTTTTCTTTTGTTATAATAAATTTTGTTTTCAGCTAAAAGATATGGTGAAGGTTAGCATGCACAAGCCAATCTTTTTGTGTATGGTGCAAAAGAAACGAATTCACCATAGATTTAATATTAAACAATTGAAAGGCCAAGATTAAAGATGTGCTACTTGAATAGTAAGTATTTGTTTATATTTTTGGAAATTGCAGAAATAGTCATTCACATTTTTGTAATTGTAATTCATTATAATTAATTGTTTAGATTTGGAATACACGATTTTTATCATAGACTGCCTACACCATATTTTTTTCTTTTCTCTTTTACACTCTTATATTTTTGTTTAGATCTGGAATTTTTTCTTTTCTTGATCTGGAAACAATTGGTCGGATTTTCTCGCTCGCGCGCATCCGCGTGCGCTCGCGTGCTCGTATTATAAGAGTGACTTAGAAGTTGAATTTTTTCACGATTTTTTGCAGGCATGTTTAGGACATAAAAACAACATCGCCCACAAAAAACGAGAATTTTCCAACAAGGGACGGATTAAATATGAATTTTTTACGCAACAAAAACTCAAGAACGCGAAACAACAAAACATGCACCTAGAAAACGAATTTTGAGCTGGTTTTTTGCAGATCCTCTATATGTATTTTTATAGAGGTGTCTGCAAAAAAACCAGCTCAAAATTCATTTTCTAGGTGCATGTTTTGTTGTTTCGCGTTCTTGAGTTTTTGGCGCGTAAAAAATTCATATTTAATCCGTCCCTTGTCGGAAAATTCTCGTTTTTTGTGGGCGATGTTGTTTTTATGTCCTAAACATTCCTGAAAAAAATCGTGAAAAAATTCAACTTATAAGTCACTCTTATAATACGAAATATGAATTTTTTACGCGCCAAAAACTCAAGAACGCGAAACAACAAAACATGCACCTAGAAAACGAATTTTGAGCTGGTTTTTTTGCAGACACCTCTATAAAAATACATATAGAGGATCTGCAAAAAACCAGCTCAAAATTTGTTTTCTAGGTGCATGTTTTGTTGTTTCGCGTTCTTGAGTTTTTGGTGCGTAAAAAATTCATATTTAATCCGTCCCTTGTCGGAAAATTCTCGTTTTTTGTGGGCGATGTTGTTTTTATGTCCTAAACATGCCTGCAAAAAATTGTGAAAAAATTCAACTTCTAAGTCACTCTTAAAATATGAGCGCGCGCGCGCACGCGGATGCGCCCGATCGAGAAAATCCGACCATTTGTTTCCAGATCAAGAAAAGAAAAAAATTCCAGATCTAAAAAAAATATAAGAGTGTAAAAGAAAAAAGAAAAAAATTGTTACATATTCAATTGTTGTTTTAATAACGTTTTCTTCTTTTTCTGGATATTACTATTTTTTCAGTGTAATTGAAGTTAAAAATTTGTTCAGTTTGTTGTTTAATTTAAGTTTTCTGGTTTTTTTTTTTTTTTTTTTTTTTTTCAGAATATGGTGAATATGGAAATAGGTTGTAGTCTTGTGGTGAGTGGAGTTGGCCGATTTCTGAGTTCTGGGTATGTAAAGTTGGCCGATTTCTGAATTGTTCAAAGCTCTAGTGATGGTAAAGAAATAATCGATTTAATTTGAGATATTTTAAGTTTTTAATTTCTGGGTTGATAAGATTGTTAATTGTGAAGATGAATCCAAACAATATGTTAAGAATAACACCCATAATTAATGAGAAATTGGTTTGGCAGTGATGCACTGATGCTACGCGTGAGAGAGAGGAGAATTAAATTTTTGGTGAACGATTCTGAATCTGAATGATTATAAAAAATATATTGGAAAAATTAATTTGGCCAAAGTATTATATTAGATTGTTTTAGGGAGGTATTTTGAATTAAACTAACAATTGGGGTCAATTTAGAATTATGGGATAAACTTGTTTACCTACTATTAAAGGTAAAAAAAACTTTTTGCACCATACACAAAAAGAGGTCCTTGTGCATGCAAACCTTCACCAAAAGATATTAGTCATATGACATTGTACTTTTCATATTATTTGTCATGATGTAAAGAGCTGTCACATTTTACTCTCATTTTTTGTCAACGAGAATTAAGTGCAAAAGAATCATTGCTAATATTTGGCGTATCAACTACAACTACTACATGAAAAATTTGATGAATTGAGTGTCAGGATGGAGAAGACAAGATTTTAAAAACTCTCGGTACATAGTTTCGTGTGTTGTGAATTATGATCAAATATTTCTTTTTGTTTTGAGTTGTTTATAAAATATAACACTTTAAATTCTCTCTCAGATTTTATAATGACAATTAACTGACAAACACAGTTTGTAGTCGAAGAAAACTAGTTTTAATTTAGAATTTCTATAAACTAATTGCAGTGCTACTGAGGGCTGTTTGGATAGACATATATTCAACTTGTTTGAGTTTATCTGTTGGTATGAGCATATGTAATGATGTTTGGATAAATTTATAAGAGCTCTTCACCATTTCATAAGCTACTTAGAGCATCCGCATTCATGTCACCAAATTAGATAGTTTAAATGGACTTCACTTAATATATTATATTACTTCACATTTTTCAATTATTTTAACAACTCAACTATATTTTTGAAATATTCATACCATCCAAAACTCTACAATGGATCCCATTAATCTCACAATATACTTCAAATTTATATCATTTTAATTTAAAACTATTGTTAAAGAAAAAAAAAGAGAATGGCACCGTTTGCTTTTAATGGATCCGTGGTCAATTATTACCACCCAAATCAACTCAAATTATTAGTGTCCATTAGTGACAACCGTTTCCCACATAAGCAAATGCAACACTCATATTTATGCTCTTAGAGTCTCTTCGGATATATAGTTTAATTAAGCATTTATAGGATACATATTTAGTGTATAAGTTCATGTACAAGTTATTTCTACCGTTAAAGGGAAATATGATCAAACTATTTCAAGAGTTTTGCTAACACGTATCCTTAGTACACATGTTAATGAATAAAAATAGAAGTTTGTGTAGAAAAGAACAAATTTTTAACTTTTACAAAATTTAATACACCACTTTAAGAAAATATTTTCATTTTAAATACTCAATCAATCGTTTATATCTAACTCCGAAAGACTATTCACAAGTCAATACAAACAAAACCTTGTATAGTATTTCCATAACTCTCACAACTAACTTATCATTTGACTTGAATTCACCATATCATGTATTCACAACTAACTTATCACATTTTAACCATATTCTTGCATTGTATTTTTTAACGAGTTTAGTCTTCAAATATATCTTTTGTTAATTAGTTTGATTCTCAAATATCTTGTTGGTTAAGCAGTTTAGTTTACACAATTACTAACAAAGAAAAGCTTCATAATGTATTTTAACAAATAAGATATTTTACCCTATCGTACCTATCCATTCTGACCACTAGACGAGTTCTTAGAGACTATCATAAAATCATCTCACACAATTTTTAACCAAAAATACTTTTATAATGAATTTTGTAGCACCGACACTTCTGATCGAAGACATGTGTTCGATGTTCAACACATATCAGTGTCTGACACATGTAATTAAATTTAACTTTTGTTTTTCCAAATCATCGGTATCAATATTTCTGTGTCAATGTCACATGTGTCCTTGACTGTTTTATAGATAAGGAGTATAACCATGATTGATCATATCAACTGAAACTTTTGAGTGAGAGTTCACACTGAGCTGCGGATATTGAGATTCAATGTACTAGCAAATTGAAAGCCGGAGAGAATAGGCAAGAGTCCAGCAACAAGAGCATTAGAGCATGATATTATCTTCCTAATGAAAGCTTTAATAAAGGAGCCATTTCTATCTCTAACGATACCTCCACAAACTGAACTTCCACTACTGAGGATATAGGAGCCATCAACGTTTATTTGAGCGACCCAGTTGGGGGTCTCTCCCACCCTTGTTGCTGATGAGAGTTGTTGCATTATTAAAAGCCATTGGATAGGATGAAGAATCTCAGTTATGAGCCTTACAAGTCAAATTCCAATCAAGCCAAGCATAGAGAACCAAGCTAAATAATTTACTCCAATGTTCCTTGTTAATGACTTGATTCCAAAGATCTTTAGTCCCATCACAATCCCTATGGAAGTGCATAATACTCTCCGGAGCTGAATTGCATCTAGAGCAAACATTATCCTCTGTCATTTGTCTTCTCACACGTTTCTCATTAGTAAGAAGTTTTCCATGAACAATATCTCTAGAGTTGTTCGGATTCTAGCACGCCCTACATTTCTACACTTTCTTAAAAATAGGACCCCCTCAAAATCATCATCAATAGAGTTTGTGAAAATGCATAATTGACCCAATATATGACCCAGTATCCAGCTATTTCCAAAATCTAGTAGCAATATTACCATCAGGGGATAAGTTAACTAGGTAGCCACTGCATCTGTGAACTATCTTGCAGTCTTTAATAAAAAGAGTATTCTTACCATTTTTTATATTTACAATTACCAGATATTTTTTATGAGGGTAATTATCAGATATTTGTATTCAGAAAAGTAGGAAAAAGTGCGCAGAAAATCACTTTAATCTGGTATATAAACCATCCAGAAACGAAAGCAGCTTAATGATACTGAAAATTGCAAAAATATGATACTGAATTGTATATAGCAGCCAAAAGAGTAATAATGAGCAAAACACGGTGGATTTCAATCACCGTTCAAATGACATTAAAATAACAAGACAATATTGTTCACGTAAGCAAAATACTAAAAGACATAACCAAACCCAAAGACAGACACAAGAATAACTGTCTACCAAAATGTCTAACTATTACACTTAGTCAACCTCCTCGATCTTGGGGCCAGCACCGCCACTGCCACTGCCACTTGGAGGTGGACCAGCTTCATCATCAACTTCTGGACCTTCACCAGCTCCACCTTGGTACATCTTTGCAATAATTGGATTGCAGATGGTCTCAAGCTCCTTCATCTTGTCTTCGAACTCATCGGCTTCAGCAAGCTGGTTGGCATCAAGCCATTGAATGGCTCCCTCGATTGCATCCTCAATCTGTTTCTTGTCCCCTCCAGAAAGCTTTGAACTGATCTTCTCATCTTTAATGGTGTTTCTCATGTTGTATGCATAGTTCTCCAAGGAGTTCTTTGCTTCAACCTTCTTCTTGTGTTCCTCATCTTCACTCTTGTATTTCTCTGCTTCTTGAACCATCTTCTCGATTTCTTCCTTTGACAACCTTCCCTTGTCGTTGGTGATGGTAATTTTGTTCTTCTGCCCAGTTGTTTTGTCCTCAGCAGAGACGTTCAAGATACCATTGGCATCGATATCAAAACAAACAGTGATCTGAGGAACACCACGGGGTGCTGGAGGAATTCCGGAAAGCTCAAACTTACCCAACAAGTTGTTATCCTTGGTTCTGGTTCTCTCACCTTCATAAACTTGGATCAACACACCAGGTTGGTTGTCTGAATAAGTAGAGAAAACTTGCTCCTTCTTGGTTGGAATGGTAGTGTTCCTTGGAATCAATACAGTCATGACACCTCCTGCAGTCTCCAAACCTTGAGACAATGGGGTGACATCCAAAAGCAACAAATCTTGAACCTTCTCGTTTCCTTCACCACTCAATATAGCTGCCTGGACAGCAGCTCCATATGCAACAGCCTCGTCAGGGTTGATGCTTTTGCAAAGCTCCTTACCATTGAAAAAGTCTTGCAACAATTGCTGAACTTTGGGAATTCTAGTTGAGCCACCAACAAGAACAACATCATGAACAGTGCTCTTGTCCATCTTAGCATCTCTTAAACACTTCTCTACAGGTTCCATACACTTTCTAAACAGATCCATGTTAAGTTCCTCAAACCTAGCACGGGTGATTGTGGTGTAAAAATCTACACCCTCAAACAAAGAATCAATCTCAATGGTAGTTTGTGCAGTAGATGAGAGAGTTCTCTTCGCTCTCTCACATGCAGTTCTCAGTCTCCTAAGTGCCCTAGGGTTTCCACTAATATCCTTCTTGTTCTTCCTCTTAAACTCTTGAACAAAATGGTTAACCATTCTGTTATCAAAATCTTCACCACCAAGATGGGTATCACCAGCAGTGGCCTTAACTTCAAAAATACCCTCTTCAATGGTTAGAAGAGACACATCAAAAGTACCACCTCCCAAATCAAAGATCAACACGTTCTTCTCACCAACACTTGTCGCCTTTTTGTCAAGACCGTATGCAATAGCTGCAGCAGTTGGCTCATTGATAATTCTCATAACATTCAAACCAGCAATAACACCAGCATCTTTAGTTGCTTGGCGCTGAGAATCATTGAAGTAAGCAGGGACAGTAACAACAGCGTTCTTTATGGTGACACCAAGATAAGCTTCGGCAATCTCACGCATCTTAATCAAAACCATGGATGAGATTTCCTCCGCAGCAAACTGCTTTTCCTCACCCTTGTAGTTAACACCAATCATTGGCTTTTCACCAGGACCAGCGATAACCTTAAAAGGCCACAACTTCATGTCACTCTGAACAGAAGTATCAGAAATTCTCCTACCAATTAACCTCTTTGCATCTGCAAAAAATTCCAATCCCCAATTAACAACAATAATTTAATTAAAATAATCCAGACAAACAAAAATTAACATCACATACAAATAATAAAATAACCCCTTCTACACAAGACATACAAAAATCATCCCACGTCATTATAACATTAAATATATGATTTTTTTTAATGTCTGTCATCTAAACATTAAATAAAAGGGTATTTGTATTTGTTCTTTTCTCAAATCAACAATAAACTCTAATCAATGGAATATTAAATTATAAATATATAAAATAATATAACACAATTCAAAAATATAGATTTAATTTTCATAAGCTAGTTTAAACAGAATTCTCACATGCTATAATCCTATTAAAATTAGGTTAACTTACACATACATCCAATTATATTCAACATAGGCTAACTACGACTTAATTAACCTAAAAAAATTAAGAAAATTACCAACAAAAAATCACCTTTAAATCCACAAAATTCATAATCCAAGAGTTTACATCAAACTACACAGTAATACCATAAACGAAATCGATCATCATTACAACAGAAATTAATTATAAAATTAAAAGTACTGGACTCATACACAGAGTAATTATATAAAACGCATAATCATGATTTAACATAAAAATAACAACAGTAGTAACAAAAACCAGATCTATAATCACATGAACAAGAAATTAATCAATGAAAAAAATTAGGGTTTGCGGAAATTACCAAAAACGGTGTTGGTTGGATTCATCGCAACCTGATTCTTAGCAGCATCACCGATCAATCTTTCACTATCAGTAAAAGCAACATAAGACGGCGTGGTACGGTTTCCTTGATCATTCGCAATGATCTCAACACGATCGTGTTGCCATACTCCAACACACGAGTACGTTGTTCCCAGATCTATTCCGATCGCAGGACCTTCACCTTTACCAGACATAGCTTCGAAGATTAGAGTTTCAGAAATTAGGGTTTCTGAAAATTAGAGTTTCAGAGAGAGATAGAGAGAGAGAATTAGGTTTGAGAAAAGAGAGGAACGAAATTAGGGTTTCGTTTATGTGATGAGTGATGGTGGTAAGAGATAGTTATATAGGTTAATGAGAAGAGGGTCTAGAATGTTCTATGAAAGAGTGGGGTCCAGTTTTTTTAACATAATAACGGAACTATGATAGTGTCTTTGTGTGGTTGGTTCCGCGTAATTGTTGGATGACGTGTAGTTGCAAGGAAAGGAAAAGTATCAGATTCAGATTCAGATTCACACTTTGTTTTCAAACAAGTGGGAACAAAAATTTGGGTTATATAAGGCCCAAGTTGAATAGACTAATTAAGAATTGTTTTACACACCCTTTTATTACTACAATTTTTTTTTTTGTTTTAACTCTTTGGTTATGAAAGAAAGAGGGTTTTGATAATCTGAAATTCGGTAGAGTGATAAGTATAGTCTGACAAGTAATTATTTCATTCAAGAATTGAACTTTTCAAACAATTCGTCATTTGATATAGTTCATTAACCACTTGAATCAAATCATTTGATGTTTAGAAAATACTTTTGACTCATAATAAGCTCACCAAATTTTCCCTACATTTGCAATGTATAATTAATAACATGCAAAATTATGATTAATTAAGTTGAGTATATTGTTTCATTTTTTTAGATAGACAAAATGACAATAGTCATTATTAAATGAAAAACTCACATACAAAAGTGGAGGAGTCATAGCTCAAATTCTAATCATGGTATACTGTCATTTCGGTATTTTTGGCAATTGAGTTAGACCTCGAGTATATTGTTAATTTATATCACGTTGAAATTTATGGTTGATCATATTTATTATCTATAACTAGCGAAAAGACGGACACTCACGTGCCCGTCTTTCCGCTCTTTTTATGGTGCTAACGCGTGTAGATTATTAACGATATTTTATAGAAATTTTAAGTGTAAATTACAAACGATATTTTATGTAATTTTTTTGATATAGATTAAAAATCATAAGTATAGATATTTGTGACTTTCAAATGTAACAAACTTAACAAATCATATTAATATTTTTCAATGACAACAATAATATAACAAAACTTTTTTTTAGGGGAAATATAACAAAACTTCTTATCTTTTTTAATAACATCAACAATATAACATTCTTATTGAAAAATTTATTTAAGGGTATAAGTGGAATAACAAAATAGTCAGCCCAAATTTTTTTCAAAGTCCTTTATTCTCTTTATATATAGTATAAATTTAACTTTGAATAGAATCAACCATCTACTCAACTAAATTAATCATATTTTTAAATATGATTAACTAGGTCTCATCTTAAATCTAGCGTGATCCAAACGTGGACCTCAGTTCCTCAACACAATCGAAGTACTCTACTTGCAAAACACAGCGTCTTAAAAAGTGAAAGATTTTATTTGTTTACATAATTTCACTACTAAAATTTTGTTATTAGCGATTAAATATATTTTTTGAAGGCAGTGATTAAATATTTTGGTCACTATAGAAATCAATAAATAATCTTGACTATTAAATTATTATTATTTGTTATAAAATAAAGTAAAAGCACATGATCAAAGATAAAGATGAAAGTTTTTTGTATTATTCTCTTCACAAGTGTGTTTTTTTACATTGACATATAAGTCCTATTTATAGGACACAAATGTGGTAAGTTACAAGTACATGAAGAGCCATAAGGCTAAGTGCCAATAACAATGAATATAGACATTTACTCATAGGAGTTAAGGAACATAGAAAGTCTTATGGAATATGGACCTCCATACCATCATAATATTATTCATAACACTCTCCCTTAGATGTCCATGAAAAATATGCCTCATTAAAACCTTACTAAGAAAAAACCCAATGAGAAAAAAATCTTAGTGAAGGAAAAACAGTACAAAACCATGGTGAAGGGAAAAAGAGTGCAAGATATATTTATATCTCCCCCTCATCCAAACAATCATCTCTGAGACGATGAAGGTCAATCTTTTACATCAGTTGTTCAAAAATTATGCTTGAGAGTGACTTTGTGAAAAGGTCTGCAGTATTATCTCATGAATAAATTTGTTGACCGCTTACATCATATCCTTTCAAATTGACAATGCATATGGTATTATATTCATAAATGATTGTTGCTCGTTCTTCTAGAAGGCAAACCACAAGTTTCTTCTATGTGTTCAATCATAAACCTCAATCAAACACATTAATTGAAGATCCGACAAATAACCTGCATATCTAAAATAATAAAAATAATAATATATGATAATATGAATAACATTATTGTCCTTTAATTAAGCTACATTATGGTACTACATGACCAATCAGTTCTTCATAATTTACTCAAATTTTCAAACGATCTTTGTCTACATCTAATGACTTCTCAACCATTTGAGTAAATGAGATTTGTCCATATATAAACATTTTAGTACCTTGTTATATAAGCTTCTTGATTAACAAAAGTGTTACTATTCAAATACTCAACTTGTAATCTCAAATAAATATTTACCCTTTCTACATATTTCATCTCAATATTTTTCTTTAATAAATCAACTTTCAAAAACTCTTCAAGAGTTCTCAGGTTTATTTCAAAATGGACAAATGATATCATTTTTATATCTCTCTTTTAGAAAATATTCACTAAGAATATTATACAACATGTTTCTATATTTCAAGTTGATTAAGTAATCTCTTCAATAATATGAATTGTATGCCTCGATAAAATGATTCCTTCGGGGAATTTTATATAAAAATATCAAGTGAGTCATATAAATATATTGTAACATGTACTTCATATATAGATAGATTGAGACTTTCAAGTGGTGCTAGACTTAATCAAGTATGATAATATAATGTACTTGAATTCACTTCAAGTGAATACGCCTCTTCAAAATTAATAGTAGGTTTTCACCAATACTCTCGAAAATAAGGAAAACTTCATATATCAATATTTCATGATTCTCTTTTATTTGCACATCTTCAGATGTATGGACTACTGGTCAAAAACCATTCTCTTTACAAAGTTAGTTTAATATTGCCTCAAATTCGTCTTTCCATTTAGTCAATCATTTTATTGTCTATAATCCTCAATAGACTTTGATTCATGATCCTCGTTATCATTTTTACATATAGCGCTATATTTTATGTAAAAACATCGTCAACGTTGACTTTTATTTTTCGGTTCCATCTCATTTCATTGAGATCTTTCATTCACGACATAATTTATCAATATTTCATAAATTTCAGGTACCTGATAAGTTCTTCTGGAACTGAAAAAATCCATTATGTTAGATGACTCTTTTAGAGTTTCTATATCCTCATTTGGGTTATCTTTCATTTTGGCTTCTTTTCTTATTTGAGGATTTTTATATTTGGAACCGATTGGTTTACCATGCTTGATGCATGATTGAGACTCATTTGCAATATTAGATTATCCTACAGGGACATCTATTTCGTTTGGAGCATTAGCAACTACTATTTTATTTGTTTAACTTTGCAAATGAGTGATATTTTGAGGATCAAGATGAGATCATAATATTTTCTTTCAAATAATTCAATTGAACTTCAGGTTCACATTTTCATTCAATTGAACTTCGGGTTCACATTTTCAACTGTTTATTTTCTCCCCATAATATTGGGAAAACTAATCCATCAATCGATAATCGGCCTACTGAAGTTGGCTCAATACAATTTATAATAGTAGGGGATTCATATCAAATATACTTTCCCAATATTCTTTCAATATTTATCTTAGTGCATTGTTTTGGAGCAATTGTGATATACACAACACATCCAAAAACTCACTTAGATGAAAAATATTTGGTTGTTAACCTAAAATAAATTATAAATTAAGGGGAGGACTTACACATAATAATGTGTTGGCTTGACGTGAATCAATATCTCAAGATACAAGATTACATGTTCCCAAAGTAGAATTTTGAAGTTATGTTCTCATAAGTATCATTCATACAATTAACTTTAGACGTCTAAAGAATGGACCTTCAAGACCATTTTTTTATGAAAATATATTACACCATGATCAATATCAATTTAAATTGAGAAATGATACTTATTAAATGATTTCTGAAAACTCCAAAAAAAATTGAGCTCTTAGTCAAATTTGTTGAGAAAACAATCTCACAAACTTCTGGTCGTGAGTTGACAATAAACATATATGTGATCATTTAGTTGATGTATTAAATCAAGTTACAAGGTATCAAAATGATTATAAGGTATCAAAATGATTCACATCATCGGTGTATTCATTCACAAATATCACATAATATATATAAGAGACTTATTTTCTCAGATTGTCAACTTATTTTGTAAAGTAATAACACATAAACATTAATGGTTTGAAAAATCTTCTGGTTCTTCAATACACGTCCATATAAATTTTTAACTATTTTCGCATCATAATAGATCCGGGATAACCCAACCGGTCTTGCCAACAATAAATTTAATATGATATGTAAACTTCTGGTTTACAATAATGTGTGCTTCAATTGCACTAATATAAGGGTTGTACAATTCAAAGGAAAATCATATAATTAACTTTTTCACTACACTTATTTTATCCAAATATGTCTCGTAATATAGAGATATTCAACATCTTCTTTGTTTCTTATTTCATTATGATATCCATTTAGAATGATATCCTTGAAGCTTAATAGATATCTATGAGACTTAGAGGAATATAATGCATTCTCAATGTGTAATTCTTTTCCTCCATATAACAATATATTGGCTTTTCTGGAACCTTTAATAATTTTTGCAATGCCAGATATAATAATAAAATTAGTTTCTTTGTATCACTTATCCAATTTTTTTTTGTCGTCTTTTACATAAGAAATCATTCATTTACAAACAACATCCAACAAAATATACAAAAAAGTGTTCTTTAGTGACGCCAAGTTCTAAGAGCAATAGTTTATTGAGACCTCAAAATATCATAGATATACTTTTTAGAAGGGATCAATATTATAAAATTCATATATAGTTCTTTTGTCAACTAATAAGGTTCCCAATTCAAAACAATATTGTTCTTAAATTTGATCCTTTTCAAAAGAAGTAATAATATCACATTTACAACCACAATACTTACTATTTAATTAGAAAAACAATTATGTGGAGCATTCTACTAAAAAAAAATTATGTGGAGCACAAATTATAAATATAAAATATATAAAGAGATGACATTACCTCTAATTTTATATGTCTTGTGAGAACTCATTAATAGCAAAAATTATAATCAACATAAGTCATAATAAACTTTTATCATCTTTACATGTATCATATTAATGATCATATCAATAATATCAATTCTTGATATTATTTTCTCGATTTTGCTACTTCAGGAGCAGATTCAAAGGGCAAACAAATTTCAAATTTTATTTTGTCCAATTTATACTAAGATCAAATAGATCTTATATATTTCAATTGAGAACAAAAATCTAGTTCTTCGAGAACTCAACCACATACCTCTATCGAAATGATAAAGGAAAATCACAATATTTTTGTTTTGCAAACTTTCACGAATGTTTGATGTTAAATTATCAGTCCTTCTAGAGCCATATCTCAAATCTTCATAAACAATGATAAAAAAATATTTATTCTCTGAGCAATCCTTCAAGGATGATTTAATATTAAATTTTAGTTCTTTAGAAACTAACGATCAAGAAAATTCATTAGTTGAACGATCCTTCATGAATGCTTTAATATTAATTAATTTTAGTTCTTCGGGAACTATATCTTAAATCTTTATAAACAATCGTCAAGAAAATCTATTGTTTGAGCGATCCTTCATGAATGCTCTAATATTAAAAATGGAATAGTTATTCAGAAACTATACTTCACATGATCTATATAATAATCAAGAACAATTCATTCTTTATGCAATCCTTTGGGGATGCTCTATATTAAATTATTCCAAAATTTATTAAGAATGACAAACAATAACTTAAAAAAAATATAGTGTGGTTTATTTTGATGTAGGAAACTCCATGAATTTCATCAAACAACTGGCTAGTGGCCTAGTGCCAATGCAACACATTCCCCTACAAAACACACACTAATCACGCCCTTGAACCCTTGTTGACACATCACTCATTTGATCCTTATAGCTTCACTTCAAATTTAATCAAGTCTTATATTCTGAACATACTAAACAAAAGTCCCTAATAGATTTAAAAAATTTGACTAAGCAAGAATTGAGAACTAAAAGTACTCGCTTACAGAATTGATAGAAGTGATTAAAAGTTGATAACATCAAGCTCCTTATGCCTTTGACCTTTAATATTTGAGACTTATGTGAGGTTTTAGTTCGGTTATTCTATAGTTTAATATATATTCAGAATTTTTAAAAAAGAAAAACTTCTACTTTCATGTTGAATTTTAAATTGATAAACCTATATATTTTATGCATTCAAAGATTATACATTTGGATCTAAACAACATGACAACAACATGATGATGAAATTTAAAGGTCGTATATTTTCAATTAAAGATTGAAATTCATTTTCATGGAAGTAAAGTTTAGAATCAATAAATTATGTCACAAACATGTATAAGTAAGAATCAATATTACCTCAAATTGTTAGAGCTTCGTGTTGATAACGTGTTATAAAATAAAGTAAAAGCACATGATCAAAGATGAAGATGAGAGTTTTTTGTATTATTCTCTTCACAAGTGTGTTTTTTTACATTGACATATAAGTCCTATTTATAGGACACAAATGTGGTAAGTTACAAGTACATGAAGAGCCATAAGGCTAAGTGCTAATAACAATGAATATAGGCATTCACTCATAGAAGTTAAGGAACATAGAAAGCCTTATGGAATATGGACATCCATACCATAATAATATTATTCATAACATTATTGTTGTTGTTTTCTCCATGATAGTTACATCTAGCAACGAGGTCTTGCTAGCCATAACCTTCACCCCAATTCCTTTTCTTTGTTGGATTGTTGCAATGGACGGCCAAAAAAAGAAAATTGCTCTTCTCCCATACAAAATTACTCATTCCCATATAAACTGACCAAAATACCCCCAGTGTGAGTTAACTCACGCTGATATATATCCTAGGTGACTTAAGTCACGCTCGGTATATACATGTCTGAGTTAACTCACGCTGTGTACATATTATTACATTATGTTTCAGAGCGAGCAAATTCACTAAACCCATTTACTTAGACCCACATACTAACCCAGATCCACACATCTGGTAAATTACTCGCAACACACCTCCTCTCTGCGAGGGGGGTGCTCGGAGCAAACGGAGACTGATTCAAACAATCAGTAACGTCTCCTTCCACGTTCCCGCGAATCTCTCCTCGGTGGTTACGATTCCTACGAATTCGTAACCGCCGAGCCACACGTGTTCCGTACAACGGTCCTTGCACCACCCACCTCTATACAAAGGGGATTCTCAGCAGTCCCCAAAGTTAGATACTTCCCATCCTCCATCCTCTAATCCCCCACTTCTACTCAGTACTGACTTAAGCGTCGGAGTGTCTGCAGGTACACCCCCCTGCCATTCCAATGAAGTGTCTGAATTTGAATTGGTTCGGTTATTGCGGTTTTGTATGACTTAATGCAATTTTTTGTTTCCAGCATTGATATCAAGTTAAAAAGTTAAAATCAACTTATTTTCAACAATGTTTCAAATTTCATCAAACGTTATAATTTCATTTTCATCCAACAATGTTGTCATCAACATAGAGCAAATTAAAGACATTCATCAAACATTATAATTTCATTTTCATTCAACAATGTTGTCATCAATTAGAGCAAATTAAAAACATAGATCAAATAGTAACCCCGATAAGAAATGCAAAAGATTAAGATTTTATCATTCACTAAAAGTTCTCATTGAGTTTTTATGATTTAAGATATATCTAACATAAACAAATCTGTAAAAGTGCAAGTAGCATCAAACTAAAACACTTAAATACATTTTTGAAATTAAAAACAAAGAAGAAACTTAACAAGAAAAAATGTCATTCTATAAAAGTTCTCATTGAATTTCTATTAGTAATGGATTGGGTGACATAAGTTTAATTAATATTTCTCCTATGATGCGGTTTGGTTCACTTGGTAAAATAAAACCGCAAATATAACTGATGGCGATTTTTGCAAGTGTACGAAATCGTTCAAGTAGCAAAGTTAAAACGGTAAACCGAGTGTCGAACACGAGGACTGCGTTAACGTTTAGAATGTAATTTTGAAAACTCAATTGAACAAAAGGGTACGAGGTTTGTTTGATTGTTAATAAAAGAAAAGTGCGTAAAATAAAATAGGTTTGAAATTCAAAGATAAAAGCTTGTCAGGGATGAGCTTCACTAGACTCCGAACTCAAGATAATCACTTAACAACGATCACTGAACTTATTTAATGAATCATGACCTAATTCTCTTAAATAATCTTGCCCTAATTCCTTAGCGACAGAATCTTTAATTCTAAAGTAAACCCTAATTCCTTAGCAAGTTTTACAAATTAGAATTAAGCATGAACGGACTTGAATTACTCAATGGTTCCTAGGGTTTGTATCTATTCCTAGATTACAAAGGCCAGAATTTCTTATCTTAAGCATTCATACATTCCACTTCCGTTTCACAATATGAATCATACATCAATTTAAAGGTGATCAATCAATAAACGCATTAAGCACAAAGATAAGAAAACATGATTCAATAAATTCATTCAATGATCAGATTAGGGTTACAAAACAAGAGTCATCATCTAGCTAATCTCATCCCTAACAATGGAGAATTTAGCTACTCATAATTGGATTACAAAATAGCTTAATCAATAAGAACATAAGAACATACAAAAACTGACTGTGAGTTGGATGGAGTGGCCACCGCTTCAGTTTCCTGCTCTCAAAATCGTGCTTCTATTCTTCCAATTTCCGAACCCTTGTTTCTGAAAACGAATCAGCTAAAATAGGCAACCTGATCACAAAATCGTGACACAATGCAAGCAATCGTGACACGATCCTTCATTAAAGCTCCCAAGGATTGCAGACACGATTTTATAGGCAGAATTTCATCTCTTCTCTGGTTAGGAAATCGTGACACGATTCCCAAATCGTGTCACGATGCAGTCACTTCAAGCTCTGATGATTTCTTGCTCTTTTGCACCTCAAACTGTCTCAAAATGCTAACGAACGAAGATAAAACTAACAAAAACTCTTAGCAAATTACGTAATGACAAGGTGTCATCACAACCCCAAACTTAAACCATTCCTTGCCCTCAAGGAATTTACCTGCAATATTGACGACGACAGTACAATAACAATCACCTAACCAAGCAGCAGTACCAAAAGTTCAACACCTTACCAGCCATGTAATGGGCTAGCCGGCCAGTTTTCTCCTTCAATTCACAACTCCACGCAAAGGTTTGATAAGGGTTTCCACTCAATCACATGCAAATCTATGAATTACCATAAGCTTGAAAAGTTTCTAAGCATCAATCAAAGTCAATATTATGTACACACTTTTAAGGACTTATTAGGGTTATAACGGGGCTTAGGTTACAGGTGGGATCATTTGGAAAGTAGGTTTTCAACAAAAAATTGGAGTTAAGCATCTTCCTACTGGTCTACCCAACAATACACACAAAATAACCTTAAGGGGCTAGAGAATTGCATCATACAAAAGAAATACCGATCACAACTTATGTCTTGAAGCACTTTTTTCTTTTTTTTTTCGAGCTGCAGAATCAGCTTAATTTACATGCTTCTCTTTTTCACACATGTTTGTTTTTGACACAAAGTGATCTTCTTAAATTTTTTTCTTTTCTCTAGCACCCCTACCCCAAACTTAAAATGTTGCTAGTACCATGAGCAACCCCAAACTTGAACAATTGCATGATCAAATACCCAAACAATGCCTAACTCCAATATACATTGGGGAATAATCCTATGGTCTCTAGGCTTGTAATGTGGTATGTCACCGAAACAATGGGATCTGTCCTAAGGGCTCAACTTGGCTTAAACAATGGATAATTCAATATAAACTCAGGTTGGCTACAAAGGCTCAAGGGACAAGCAATTTGCCTTAGTGTGTACACAATATAACCAATTAATAACAGAGAAAAATTGCAAGTTCTAGAATCATATATGCATGGAACACTCTTTAAAGTAAATTGAAAAAAATAAAATTTGGCAATGGAACCTTACATGTTATGATCTCTGGGAGTTATGACTACTTATGCTCAAATTGCCGAACACTTCAACTGATATGTTGGGCCTCTACCTCCTTTGAACTTTTGGCATACCACTCAATCAAAAATTGTTACTAAACTGAAGAGAATCAACATCACAAATAAAATCATCGATAAAAAACAAGTGCATGTTTATTACAAACAGGGATAAAAGAGTTAAAACAGAAATGTAAAAGTTGTTCGGATTAAACAATACAGAAACAAATTGCAACAGAATACAAATGCAACAAAACATAAATCAGGGCAAGTCTCTGCCCATCTCATGCAGCTCCTGCTCTGAGAACCAAGTGTGCGGAGGATCACTCGCATTCATCTCCTCCATAAAATGCGCCGCATTCCTCCTCTCGGTCGCATCAAAGTCATCCGCGATCTCCTGCTCTCTGCTCACAACCCGCTCTCTCTGCTGCTCAAAATACTGCACCATGCTCGTACGATTCCCATCAAAGCGATCATACGACCCTGTTGGCGGCCTCCGATGGACTTGAGCTTCTGCAGCAAAATCCTGGGAGAACCTCAGGCGGTTCACATACAGCTGATCAGACGTCTCATTCATCCAATTAGTTGAAGTGAACATGTAGTCCAACAACATCGGATGAAGCGGTGGATATGCGGTCTGCTGACTACTGCCTTCTCCCGGAAATGACTGTGGATGCGGCTGGGGCTGTGCTGGTTCCTGCTGGTCCTGCTCCTCTCGCTGTCCTCCTCCCTTCATGAAATCCTCATACTGTAACACCCATACTAATTTTAACTAGTATTTTAGCAGGAGTGTTAAACTGATACTGGATACATTTAAATACAATACAGAAAATTGTTTGATAATTATACAAAACATAAGTCTTTGATACAATCCATAATCTGATACTAAATATTCTCCATAATATTCATGTACATCATGATACAATATTATACAACACAAGTAAACATGAGCAGCACGATCAGTCCGTAGCTTTCTCTTTACCTTTTCTTCGTGCTACCTGCGAAGAACCTGCACCAGAAGGAAAGGGATGAGACATAACGTCTCAGTGAGCTCCTACTGTAACATCCGGGATTCGGATCCGGGATTTGGCAACTGACGGCCCCCGCGATCCCCCGCGATGCACTCATGGACTTCTCCACCCCCCAAGTGGAGTTTCATGCCTTCCGTGGGAATCGAACCACGTACCCTGGAGGCTATAAGTACATGGCCAATGCATTCCCACTACCAATTGAGCTTTGTAACATCCGGTGGCTCCCAATGGGCTGGCCTCCCTATCTTTCAAGGGCCGAGATGAACTCATGGTCTTCTCCACCCCCCAAGTGGAGTTTCATGCCTTCCGTGGGAATCGAACCACGTACCCTGGAGGCTATAAGTACATGGCCAATGCATTCCCACTACCAATTGAGCCACTAGCTCAATTGGTAGTGGGAATGTATTGGCCATGTACTTATAGCCTCCAGGGTACGTGGTTCGATTCCCACGGAAGGCATGAAACTCCACTTGGGGGGTGGAGAAGACCATGAGTTCATCTCGGCCCTTGAAAGATAGGGAGGCCAGCCCATTGGGAGCCACCGGATGTTACAAAAAAGGCGCCTTTTTTGTAACATCCGAGATTTGGATCCGGGATTTGGCAACTAACGGCCCCCGCGATCCCCCGCGATGTACTCATGGACTTCTCCACCCCCCAAGTGGAGTTTCATGCCTTCCGTGGGAATCGAACCGTGTACCCTGGAGGCTATAAGTACATGGCCAATGCATTCCCACTACCAATTGAGCTAAGTAGCTCAATTGGTAGTGGGAATGCATTGGCCATGTACTTATAGCCTCCAGGGTACGTGGTTCGATTCCCACGGAAGGCAAAAACTCCACATGGGGGGTGGAGAAGGTCATGAGTACATCTCGGCCCTTGAAAGATAGGGAGGCCAGCCCATTGGGAGCCACCGGATGTTACAAAAAAGGCGCCTTTTTTGTAACATCCGGGATTTGGATCCGGGATTTGGCAACTAACGGCCCCCGCGATCCCCCGCGATGTACTCATGGACTTCTCCACCCCCCAAGTGGAGTTTCATGCCTTCCGTGGGAATCGAACCATGTACCTGGGGCTTAAGTACAAGTTCCATGCATTCCCACTACCAATTGAGCTAGTAGCTCAATTGGTAGTGGGAATGCATGGAACTTGTACTTAAGCCCCAGGTACATGGTTCGATTCCCACGGAAGGCATGAAACTCCACTTGGGGGGTGGAGAAGTCCATGAGTACATCGCGGGGGATCGCGGGGGCCGTTAGTTGCCAAATCCCGGATCCAAATCCCGGATGTTACACCTACCCTACCTACTGTTTGGCAACCTCAGGGAACCTAGGGTTACCGTGCCTACCTCGGCAATCTTGGGAATACCTATGATCGCCAAGTCTCAATCTTACCCATAGAGGGCTATCTGTCTGTTTCTGATAATTGTCTGAATAAACATTTCTGACTGATAAGGTAATATAGTATTAACTGATCTTTATGTTAGCTGTTAGCGTTGAACAAACAATGTTATCTGAGTTCATTTTACGGAATGCCCCCGGGTGGAGTAACCCCGAAGCACATTCCCCTGATAACCGGTGAAAATTCCTATCATATCAGGCTAACACCGGACTCCTCTTGTCGTCGTGCGGTTATCCTTGCGGAATAACACGTCCCACTGGCGTGAACCTCCTGTGTCCCACTGGCGTGAACAACAGAAGACACGACTTAATAATCTTAACTGATGCGTGTTCCTCCCGTGTCCCACTGGCGTGAACAACGGAAGACGCAATTAATATTCTTTAATCTTATGCATGAACCTTCCATGTTCCACTGGCGTGAACAATGAAAGTCACGACTTAAAGGTAATAATCTTAATCTGTTCTCTACGTGAACCATTCGTGTCCCACTGGCGTGAACATCGAAGGCCACGGCTTAATCTTACTAATTCTGAACTCTTAACCTATATAAGGTTCTAAACTTGAAACTTGGTATCATTCTCATTAACCTATTAAGGTTCTCGACTCATCGTTCTCATGAGCCATTGTCTATAGTGGGAACTATGTCCCTATCTTACTTGGTGTCTTAGGGATAACTCTACCCATTGTCTTACTTGATTCCTTGATTCTTAATGAGGTTAATCCTCAATGATAAATGAAGTTTCTAACCCCACACTCATGTTAATACAAGGCATACCATGATCTATTCTTCCATTTTTAAATGTACAAAGGCATTCTGGCGCTATGCGGATGATTTCTGGCTAGAAAACACATTTCAAAAATGAGGTGCCTGGCTGGATTTTTCGTGGCACGTTGCCACCCATCGTGGCACGATGGCTGCCTGATCAGTATGATCATGGCACGATGAAAGCCATCGTGGCACGATGAATCCAGGGGTTGCAGTCCCTGTAGCTGTTCCAGAAAGTTCAAAAACGAGTTTTAATTTCCCACACAGTCCAGCAAGCATTTGTACATCAAAATCAAGGTTTTCAACATATAAAATCATGGCATATCAAGTATTAACATTAGGGAAACTAACTAATACAAATCTAGACAAAATCATCATGTTTATACCTTTCCTCATAAACCTTAAAATTTACCCCTAAATGGGTAAAAAAACTTAGTGGAGCTCACCTTAAACCTCCTATTGGTGCTTACTATCCTTGGTTCCCAAAGCCTTGGCTCCAAGCTATCTTCTTCTCTCAAGAACTTCCTTGTTCCCCCTTATTTCTTGCTCTTGTTCTAGGTTCAATAATCAGACTTGCTTGTGAAGGTTCCTCTTAAGAATTGGATGATGGAAAGATGAGGTTATGGAGAGGGAGTGAGGCGTGTGAATGTGGGAAGAGGGGAAGAGAATTTGCTGAATGGAAAGAGTAAAGAAGTGAAGGAAATAGTTATGGGAAAAATATCTAGTTTCCAATTTTTAAACTAAACTCCCTTTTGCCCTTATTTACTATAATGCCATGGCCTATTATTATCAAGTTATCATGCTTGCTTAAAGACTTCTAACACAATTATCTGATACTTATGAGTGGGAAGTTACAATCTACCCCCCTTAAAGAAATTTCGCCCTCGAAATTTAGAAGTTACCTGAAAATAAATGAGGATAGGTTGCTTGCATTTCTGACTCTAGCTCCCACGTTGCTTCACCGTCGGGAGAACCTTTCCACACAACCTTAACTATAGGAATCTCTTTGTTCCGCAAAGTCTTAACATCACGATCGATTATCTGCTCTGGCTCAGGTTGAAAGGTCAAGTCCGATCTCAAATCTATACTATCCAGCTCCACTGGTTGGAAAGGATCGGGAATGAATTTCCTTAATTGCGAGACGTGAAAGACATCATGTAATCCTGACATGGCTGGTGGCAGCGCCAACTGATAAGCTGCCGGACCAATGCGTCGAAGTATCTGAAACGGTCCAACATATCTTGGACAAAGCTTCTTCGTCCTGAAAGCTCCTCTTAAGCCCAACTTAGGAGTAACTTTAAGAAATACATGGTCTCCTTCATTAAACTCTAAGGGTCTTCGCCTCCTATCAGCATAACTTTTCTGGCGACTCTGTGCTGTTCTCATCTTATCTTGAATAGACTTAATCTTTAGAGTCGTCTCCTGAATGATCTCTGGACCCAAAATGCTCTTATCTCCAACCTCAGCCCAACAAAGCGGGGTTCTACATTTCCTACCATATAGAGCTTCATATGGTGCCATTCCAATACTAGAATGGTAACTGTTGTTGTAAGAGAATTCAATCAATGGTAGATGATTGTTCCAACTTCCTCCATCTTCTAGAATGCATGCACGTAACATATCCTCTAACGTCTGAATAGTCCTTTCTGATTGTCCATCTGTTTGAGGATGATGGGACGTGCTCATCTTTAATCTTGTTCCTAAAGCCTTCTGAAAAGCTTTCCAAAAGTGGGATGTGAAAATGGGATCTCTATCAGACACTATACTAGCTGGCACACCATGGAGTTTCACTATCTCAGAAATAAACAATTCAGCATACTGTGAGGCTCGGTACGTAGTCTTAACCGGCAAGAAATGAGCTGACTTGGTTAACCGGTCCACTATTACCCATATGGAGTCATGTCCTCGCTGTGTTCGAGGTAATCCACTCACAAAATCCATGGTTATATCTTCCCACTTCCATTGTGGAATTTCCAAAGGCACTAACATCCCTGCAGGCCTTTGGTGCTCAATCTTCACCTGCTGACAAACTATGCATCGCGACACAAACTCCGCAACATCTCTTTTCATGCTAGGCCACCAATAATCTCTTTTCAAATCTTGATACATCTTGGTGGTACCTGGGTGAATGCTGAAACTGCTCTTATGCGCCTCTTCTAATATCAACCTTTTTAATCCCTCATCATTCGGAACAAAAATCCTTCCTTCAAACAATAACACACCATCTGGTGCCCATGAATACTCTGCTTGGCCAACTTTCCTCTGAAGGTCCATATCTACAGATTGTGCTTGTGCAATTCTAGACCGTAGGTCGCACGAAATCTCTAACTTGTTTAACAAAACGCCACCTTCCATCTCGGTAACATAGAGATTAAGATCTCTAAACTTTTCATATAGTCCACACGTGTGCATCATCACTTCAGCTTTGACCAAAGCCTTCCGACTCAAGGCGTCTGCTACCACATTAGCCTTTCCTGGATGGTATTTCAAATCAAAATCAAAATCCTTCAAATATTCCATCCATCGTCTTTGTCTCATGTTAAGATCTCGTTGATCAAACAGGTACTTCAAACTCTTATGGTCACTAAACAAATCGAATTGTGCACCATACAAATGATGTCTCCAGATCTTCAATGCGAAAACTATTGCTGCTAACTCAAGATCATGGGTGGGATAATTCTCTTCATGTGTCTTGAGCTGTCTGGACGCATATGCTATGACATTTTCCCCTTGCATAAGAACACTACCCAGTCCTTTCGAGGATGCATCGCAGAAAACGGTGTATCTCTTTTCAGGATCTGGTATTGCCAACACTGGCGCCTTAGTCAACTTCCTCTTTAAAACTTTGAAGCTTCTTTCACATTCTTCGTCCCAAATAAAGGGTACGTCCTTCCTGGTGAGGCGTGACAGAGGTAAAGCAATCTGAGAAAACTTCATGATAAACCTTCGATAATACCCTGCTAAGCCGAGAAAGCTCCTGACTTCCGCTACATTCTTGGGTCTTTCCCAACTGAGTACGGCTTCAACTTTAGATGGATCAACGGCTACTCCTCCTTGAGAAATAACGTGACCCAAAAACTTAATCTCGGATAACCAGAATTCACACTTGCTAAACTTGGCATACAGCTGCTTGTCTCTAAGGACATCCAATACAATTCTTAAGTGCTGAGCATGCTCCTGAGGATCTTTAGAATAGATCAGAATGTCATCAATGAAAATCACTACAAATTGATCAAGGTAAGGTTGAAATATTCTGTTCATGTAATCCATGAATACTGCTGGGGCATTAGTTACACCGAATGGCATAACCAGAAATTCGTAGTGCCCATAACGCGTTCGAAACGCCGTCTTAGACACATCTGAAGACTTTATACGAATCTGATGATAACCTGACCGAAGATCAATTTTGGAAAATACTGTCGCTCCTTTAAGCTGGTCTAGTAGGTCGTCAATCCTGGGAAGTGGATACTTATTCTTGATAGTCACTTTATTAAGTTGACGATAGTCAATACACAACCTCATGCTACCATCTTTCTTCTTGACCAACAAGACCGGAGCACCCCAAGGTGATACACTGGGTCGAATAAAATGCTTCTGAATTAACTCTTCGAGTTGAGACTTCAGCTCTTTCAACTCTGTGGGCGACATTCTGTACGGTGCCACAAATACTGGCTCCGCTCCTGGAATCAAATCAATTGAAAACTCTACCTCACGCTCTGGAGGCAGACTAGATACTTCTGAAGGGAAGACATCTAAGTATTCATTCACAATAGGAATATCACTGGGGCTTAACTCTGATTCTGATGCCACAGTGAGCATCACGTAGAATCCCTTATCTTGAGCACAAATGAATTGAATTAACTGATGGGTGCGGTTTATCAACTCAGACAGAGCCACACCTTCCGCCGTATCACTGGTCGGCATATAAATACTCTTCTCTGAACAACCAATATACACATGGTTAGCAGAAAGCCAATCCATGCCTAGAATCACATCCAATTGCTCCATCGGGAGACAAACTAAATCAACATAGTAGGTCTTGCTAGACACAGTGATAGGACAGTTTTCACAAACATACTTTGCCTCAATTCCGCCTTCAGTAGCGGTAGATACTAACATTGGAGGGTTCAACGGAGACAAAGGTAATTGCAGCGTCTCCACACATTTATATGAAATAAAGGAACATGTAGCGCCGCAATCAAAAAGAACTTTTACTGGATTAGTACCCAAATAACACATACCAGCAATTAAATCTTCATTGGCTACAGCCTTTGCACCGTCAAGGGAGTACACTCTGCCCCTACTAGTAGTTGTTCCTTCAGCTGATCCTTTACCACGTCTGTTTGGACACTCTGATATAAAATGCCCTGGCTGTTTACATCCATAACAAATACCAGCACCTATCAAACACTCTCCTTTATGCATCCTACCACATGTCTTGCAAGTAGGATTAGTCCGCAAAGGATTATGTTGTGGAGAGTATGTCTGCTTCCCTCTCTGTGGAGATCCTTTTGGCTTGAGTTTATCGTGATACTTATCTGACATCCTGCTCTTCTTCTTCTCATAAGCTGCTGATCTTTCTTTAGAGGTCTTAGCAAGTCCTGCTTCAACCACCAGACTGTCATGTACCAGTTCATCATAACTTGCAGTTCTTTGGAGACTCACTGCAGTGTCAATCTCGCCTCTTAAACCTCGCTTATACTGGTTCATCTTCCACACTTCATTCTCAGCATACTCGTTGTGTGTGGAATAGTAGGACAACTCTTCAAACTTCTTTGTAAACTCAGCAACCGACATACTACCTTGCTTCAATTCCAAGAACTCTTGCTCCTTCTTTACCTTGTAAGACAAAGGTAAATACTTCTCCAACATTACTCCTTTGAAGTTCTCCCAATTCACTTCTACACCATTGGCTTCCATCCTGCGCTGAGCAGATTCCCACCAGTCTTCTGCTGCGCCTCTGAGTTGGTTCGTGGCATAAACCACTTTGTCCTCTTTAGAACATTCTGCCATTCTAAAAATCTTCTCCATCTGTTTAATCCACTTCCTGGCTTCTTGCGGTTCACCTTCTCCATTAAACTCCGGAGGGTGATGTCTGTTATACTCCCGGAACACAGGGTTCCCAATTACTGGAGGAGGTGGTGGCTGTGGATGGAAACCTTGTCCCTGCTGCATCATCTCCATCCATTGTTGTTGAGATTGGGCCTGTTGTTGAGATTGCTGTTGCATCATCAGCATCATTTGCTGATACTGTAATGCATTCTGAGCTTGTTGCTCTTGGTATTGCTGCTGCCAGGCCTGCTGTTGTTGCATCATCTGTTCCCATGAATTAAGACTGGGTCCTCCACTTTCATCACTAGCTTGATTGGCACGAGGTCTACCTCTTCTTCTCCCAGACATCTTATCCTAGCTGTCATATACAAGTCAAAGTGATCAGTTTTAACTGAACATAACATCTAGAATAATGTCCTGGATCCAAGAGGTCCGGAAACTTGGATTGTACTTTAATGACCCATGGCACGGTCTGAATCGACCTGCTCTGATACCAATTGTAACACCCATACTAATTTTAACTAGTATTTTAGCAGGAGTGTTAAACTGATACTGGATACATTTAAATACAATACAGAAAATTGTTTGATAATTATACAAAACATAAGTCTTTGATACAATCCATAATCTGATACTAAATATTCTCCATAATATTCATGTACATCATGATACAATATTATACAACACAAGTAAACATGAGCAGCACGATCAGTCCGTAGCTTTCTCTTTACCTTTTCTTCGTGCTACCTGCGAAGAACCTGCACCAGAAGGAAAGGGATGAGACATAACGTCTCAGTGAGCTCCTACCCTACCTACTGTTTGGCAACCTCAGGGAACCTAGGGTTACCGTGCCTACCTCGGCAATCTTGGGAATACCTATGATCGCCAAGTCTCAATCTTACCCATAGAGGGCTATCTGTCTGTTTCTGATAATTGTCTGAATAAACATTTCTGACTGATAAGGTAATATAGTATTAACTGATCTTTATGTTAGCTGTTAGCGTTGAACAAACAATGTTATCTGAGTTCATTTTACGGAATGCCCCCGGGTGGAGTAACCCCGAAGCACATTCCCCTGATAACCGGTGAAAATTCCTATCATATCAGGCTAACACCGGACTCCTCTTGTCGTCGTGCGGTTATCCTTGCGGAATAACACGTCCCACTGGCGTGAACCTCCTGTGTCCCACTGGCGTGAACAACAGAAGACACGACTTAATAATCTTAACTGATGCGTGTTCCTCCCGTGTCCCACTGGCGTGAACAACGGAAGACGCAATTAATATTCTTTAATCTTATGCATGAACCTTCCATGTTCCACTGGCGTGAACAATGAAAGTCACGACTTAAAGGTAATAATCTTAATCTGTTCTCTACGTGAACCATTCGTGTCCCACTGGCGTGAACATCGAAGGCCACAACTTAATCTTACTAATTCTGAACTCTTAACCTATATAAGGTTCTAAACTTGAAACTTGGTATCATTCTCATTAACCTATTAAGGTTCTCGACTCATCGTTCTCATGAGCCATTGTCTATAGTGGGAACTATGTCCCTATCTTACTTGGTGTCTTAGGGATAACTCTACCCATTGTCTTACTTGATTCCTTGATTCTTAATGAGGTTAATCCTCAATGATAAATGAAGTTTCTAACCCCACACTCATGTTAATACAAGGCATACCATGATCTATTCTTCCATTTTTAAATGTACAAAGGCATTCTGGCGCTATGCGGATGATTTCTGGCTAGAAAACACATTTCAAAAATGAGGTGACTGGCTGGATTTTTCGTGGCACGTTGCCACCCATCGTGGCACGATGGCTGCCTGATCAGTATGATCATGGCACGATGAAAGCCATCGTGGCACGATGAATCCAGGGGTTGCAGTCCCTGTAGCTGTTCCAGAAAGTTCAAAAACGAGTTTTAATTTCCCACACAGTCCAGCAAGCATTTGTACATCAAAATCAAGGTTTTCAACATATAAAATCATGGCATATCAAGTATTAACATTAGGGAAACTAACTAATACAAATCTAGACAAAATCATCATGTTTATACCTTTCCTCATAAACCTTAAAATTTACCCCTAAATGGGTAAAAAAACTTAGTGGAGCTCACCTTAAACCTCCTATTGGTGCTTACTATCCTTGGTTCCCAAAGCCTTGGCTCCAAGCTATCTTCTTCTCTCAAGAACTTCCTTGTTCCCCCTTATTTCTTGCTCTTGTTCTAGGTTCAATAATCAGACTTGCTTGTGAAGGTTCCTCTTAAGAATTGGATGATGGAAAGATGAGGTTATGGAGAGGGAGTGAGGCGTGTGAATGTGGGAAGAGGGGAAGAGAATTTGCTGAATGGAAAGAGTAAAGAAGTGAAGGAAATAGTTATGGGAAAAATATCTAGTTTCCAATTTTTAAACTAAACTCCCTTTTGCCCTTATTTACTATAATGCCATGGCCTATTATTATCAAGTTATCATGCTTGCTTAAAGACTTCTAACACAATTATCTGATACTTATGAGTGGGATGTTACACATACTCACTGACGAAAGCATCCATAATCTTCTTTGTGATGGGCTTCATCGTCGGGGCATCAATGTCAGCCCGGTACTCCTCAACCTGAGCCTCCTCACACAGCCAACAAATCAAGCTGCTATGGGCTACCGATTTAAGCTTTCTCAGTGCGATCTCCCGGATGTTGTTGGCTATCAGCTCTCCAACATTTATGTCCTCACCTGACAGAATAGCATCAATAGTTAAAATCCTCTTCAGTGGGATTTCAGATGTACACGACGTGCCCTCCAGCGTCTGAACCACAAAAGATGCCCACGCCTTAGGAGATGGCATGAAGTCAGCTTTGGCCAGCATCCGTGCTTTTCTCCATGTGGTGCCCGGCCTGCACAGCATACTCAGTAACCCAGCAAAATCATCCTCCATCATGTCTTTGACCGCAGCTCTTCTTCTCTTGACCCCACACTCCTCCGGGGCAGTCAAACCCAGCAACTGATTAATAGCATCGGGGCTATAATCAATGGTTTTTCCGCGGACGTAGGACTGATACATGGTAGTGGTGTACCTGGCATTGGCATAGAATTCCAGTGTGACCGTCTTGTTGGAAGTGTTAAATATCATATTGTTCAGCAGTTCCCAATTCCTTGCCTATAGCATGCTCTCAAACTCAGCATATTTACCCAAATTAATCACATCGAACCTGCGCTCCATAACGACTTTGAAGGCCTTGCTTTTGACAAAGCGTTCCTGTGCCTCTTTGTTTATGAATTTGAAGGCGGGTTGTGTGGGTGGTGCGGCTTCGTTTCGGACGGTGTTGGCTTTGCGTTTGGCAGTGTTTTTGGTGGGTTTGGTGGTTTTGGGCTTTTTTGCAGTGTGTTTGGTTCGTAAGACGGGAGACATGGTGAAGAGGTGTTGGTGAAAAGAAGAAATTTGAGGAGTTTGTGGAGGAAAAGATGGTAGGGATGATGTTGATGGTGATGAAAAGGATTGAATTTCGTGGGTAGTGGAGTCTGTTGAGATATGGGCAGAGTAACGGCAGGTTTTCTATTTGTAAGAATGAATTTTTTTGAAGGTTATATTTATAGGCTGAGGAAATCGTGTCACGATTGGGTTGGATCGTGACACGATTGTGATTGTAACGGTCAAAAAATTCAAAAATGCTCAGCAATCGTGTCACGATGTGAAGTAATCGTGTCACGATTGCAGTTTGTAAAATTCAAAAATTTTCAGCATCGTATCACGATTTCAGTATCGTGTCACCATTTTGGAGGCAGAAAGTATGGTATTTTGGAGCAGTGAAATCGTGTCACGATTCCTGAATCGTGTCACAATTTTGCTTGGCAGAGAAACACAAATTTTCAAGGGGAAAATCGTGTCACGATTGAGGAATCGTGTCACGATTTTCTTGGCAGGGAGCGCACTTGTGTAACTTAGAAAAATTCCTGCCCTGAAAATGGTTTTGCGACAATTAATTTTTTTTTTTATGAAAAATAAAACGAAATAAAACAAAGGATACTGAGTGGGTTGCCTCCCACCTAGCGCGTGTTTACCGTCCCGAGCTTGACGTACCACTGGATCACGTGGATTTCAGTTTGATTGACTCGGTCAGACGCTCAAATTCGACTCCAAAGTATGGTTTGAGCCTTTGTCCGTTGACCTTGAAGGTTCTATCCGAGTCTGGGTCCTTCACCTCCACAGTTCCATAAGGAAACACCTTCACCACTTTAAACGGTCCTGACCATCTGGACCTCAACTTGCCAGGAAACAGCTTTAACCTGGAATTGAAAAGAAGAACTAGCTGCCCTTCCCTAAATTCCCTATTTTGAATCTTCTTGTCATGCCATTTCTTTGTTTTTTCTTTAAAATTTTTGGCATTTTCATAGGCTGAATTCCGGAATTCATCTAACTCATGGAGTTGAAGAATCCGGGATTTGCCTGCTTTCGAGAGATCAAAATTCAGGAATTTAGTGGCCCACAAAGCTTTGTGCTCTAGTTCCAATGGTAAGTGACAAGATTTTCCATAGACAATTTGAAAAGGAGACATACCTATGGGAGTTTTGAAAGCAGTTCTGTATGCCCACAGTGCATCATCCAGCTTGACGGACCAGTCCTTCCGTGAGGAATTCACAGTCTTTTCCAAGATTTGCTTTATTTGCCTGTTTGAAACCTCTACTTGTCCACTCGTCTGAGGATGGTACGGTGTAGCAATCCGGTGATGCACATTGTACTTTTTCAGCAAAGTCTCCATCTTCCGGTTGAGGAAGTGGGTTCCTTCATCACTGATTAACGCTCTAGGGACCCCAAAGCGTGAAAAGATATTTTTCTGAAGGAAAGAAATTACTACCTGAGCATCATTGGTCTGCGTGGCGATAGCTTCCACCCACTTAGAGACATAATCCACTGCCAACAGAATGTAAACCTTTGAATATGAGGATGGGAATGGTCCCATAAAATCAATACCCCATACATCAAAGATTTCCACTTCTAACACAGGATTTTGAGGCATCTCGTTTCTTTTTGAAATATTTCCTGTGCGTTGGCAGCGGTCACATCTCTTGACATAGGCAAAAGCATCCTTAAACAAGGTTGGCCAAAACAAACCGGATTGGAGCACTTTTGCAGCAGTCCTATCTCCACTAAAGTGACCGCCGTAGTTGGAGTCATGACAATGCCACAACACTTTTTCCTGCTCTTCTTCAGGGACACATCTTCTTAACAGCCCGTTAATCCCCCTTTTATACAGATAGGGCTCATCCCACACGTAATACTTACAATCCTGCAGAAATTTCTTGCGGTGTTGAGAATTGAAATCAACGGGTATCACCTTACCTACCAAATAGTTCGCAAAGTCTGCAAACCACGGCACCATTGTTACTGCTAAAATGTGTTCATCTGCAAAGAGGTCCTTGATAGGCCTCTGCTGATCAGTTTCATCCATCTTCTCTAGTTGGGAGAGATGGTCAGCCACAGTATTCTCTGATCCTTTCTTGTCCCGGATTTCCAGGTCAAATTCCTGCTACAGCAATATCCATCTAAGAAGTCTCGGTTTTGATTCCTGCTTAGAAAACAAATACCTTAGAGCAGCATGGTCAGTGTAAACAATGACTTTAGACCCTAACAAGTATGATCTAAATTTATCAAAAGCAAAGACAACAACCAAGAGTTCTTTTTCTGTAGTGGCATAGTTAAGTTGTGCTGGGTTTAAAACATGACTAACATAGTAAATGACATGCAACAACTTATCTTTCCTTTGCCCAAGAACTGCCCCAACAGCTGTATCACTGGCATCACACATTATTTCAAAAGGTAGTGACCAATCGGGAACAGTGACAATGGGGGCTGTTATCAGTTTTTGCTTAAGAGTGTTAAAAGCATTCAGACAGTCATCATTGAATTGGAAAGGTGTGTCTTTTACTAGCAGGTTAGTAAGGGGTTTTGCTATTTTTGAAAAATCTTTGATGAACCTCCTATAAAAACCTGCATGTCCTAAAAAGCTCCTAATGCCTTTTTCATTGGTGGGAGGAGGAAGTTTTTCAATAACTTCAATTTTTGCTTGGTCCACCTCTATCCCTTTGTAAGAGATTCGGTGACCAAGGACAATTCCTTCTCTCACCATGAAATGACATTTTTCCCAGTTTAGGACCAAATTAGATTTTTGACACCTTTCCAATACAAGAGATAAATTATTCAAACAATCATCAAAAGAAGAGCCAAAGATAGAAAAATCGTCCATAAAAACTTCGATATGTTTTTCAATCATATCGGAGAATATGGACATCATACACCTTTGAAAAGTAGCGGGGGCATTGCACAACCCGAATGGCATCCTCCTGTAAGCAAATATCCCATAAGGACATGTGAAGGCTGTTTTCTCTTGATCTTCAGGTGCCACCGCAATTTGGTTGTATCCGGAATACCCATCCAAAAAGCAGTAGTATTCATGACCCGCCAACCTTTCGAGCATTTGATCAATAAACGGTAATGGGAAATGATCCTTCCGAGTAGCTGTGTTTAACCGTCTATAGTCTATGCAAACTCTCCAGCCAGTGACAGTGCGGGTCGGGATCAATTCATTCTTCTCATTCATCACCACTGTAGTACCACCTTTTTTTGGAACAACTTGGACCGGACTCACCCACGAACTGTCAGATATAGGATAGATGAGTCCAGCTTCAAGCAACTTGACCACCTCCTTTCTAATCACCTCTTTCATGGTAGGGTTGAGCCTCCGTTGTGGTTGGACCACTGGTTTGTAGTTCTCTTCCATTAAGATCTTATGCATACACACAGTAGGACTTATACCCTTCAAGTCTTCAATGGACCACCCTATCGCACCCTTGTGCATTCTCAGGACTCTCAGGGGCTTTTCTTCTTCAAGTTTATTCAGGCTTGCATTGATAATGGTTGGGTACTCTTCTTTCTCACCCAGGAACACATACTTCAAATGAGGGGGCAGTTGTTTCAGCTCAACTACCGGTACTTTCTTTGACTTTTTCTCAACAGCTTCTTCATTCGGATGTAACTCCTCCCATTTAGTCGGTGTGCGTCGGTGATAGGACGGGAAGGCTTCTAACATGGCCAGAACATCAACTTCTCTAGGATCTTCACCTTCCTCAACAACTTCTGCTGATGAGCTTAATACTCTCTCAAGTGGTAAAGCTGGAATTTCAGCTTCAAACTTGTCTTTCACGATTGAACTAAGTATGTCAACCCTGTAGCATTCCTCCTTTTCTTTTGGATGCTTCATTGCTTGGAGAACATTGAGCTTCACCACCTCATCGTCAACCTTTAGAGTCAACGTACCATCTTCTAAGTCAATCATACACCTTCCAGTTTGTAAAAATGGTCTCCCCAGAATCAACGGTATATCCTCATCTTCTTCCATCTCAAGAACAACAAAGTCAACTGGGAATATGAATTTGTCAACCTTTACAAGCACATCTTCCACAATACCATAGGGATATTTGTAGGATTTATCTGCAAACTGCAAGGTCATTCTTGTATCTCTCACCGTACCAATCCCCAACTTCTTGTAAATAGACAAAGGCATTAAACTTACACTTGCTCCAAGGTCGATTAGTGCTTTCTTGAAAGTTCTATCCCCAATGGTACAAGGAATAGTAACACTTCCAGGATCTTTGAGTTTCTTTGGAATTTTTCTTTGTAACACCGCACTACACTGTTCAGTGAGCATCACATCCTCATCACCAATGCTTATCTTCCTTGAAATGATGTCCTTCATGAATTTTGCATAGGTTGGCATTTGTTCGAGAGCTTCGGCAAAAGGGATGTTGATTTGTAACTTTTTGAACATCTCGAGGAATTTACCAAAACTCTTCTTGTCTTTTTCTTTTTTCAACCTTTGTGGGAATGGTAGCTTAATCTGTGGCTTTGGTAACTCATTTTTCTTTGGATTTTCTGGTTCTCCAGCCACCTCTTGTGGTGTATTCTCTCGGACTTCAACTTGCACTTCAACTAACTCATCGGATGACTCACCCCCACCTTGTGTATCTTTAGGTTGTTGTGAGTCTTCAACCCTTCTGCTTCTGGTCATGACTGCATTCACACTTTCGTGTCCTTTGGGATTGGCAACTATGTTGCTAGGCAGATTTCCGGGAGGTCTTTGTGCAATTTGTTGGGCAATTTGACCAACTTGAATCTCAAGATTTTTTATTGAGGTTGTGGTGTTCTTTTGTGAGGCCCTGGTTTCTTGAGTGAGAGAGTTCACGCTTGATGCCATTGCTTCAATGGCCAATTCCCAGTCAGCTTTCTTTGGGGGAGTAGGATTTGATGGGATTCCTTGTTGCGGATTCTGGAAGCTGTTTTGTGGAGTTTTCCACGAGAAGTTTGGGTGATTCCTCCAGCCTGGATTGAAAGTGTTGGAATAGGGGTTGTTCTGCTGACGACCCCCTTGGTTACTAAGGAAATTCACCGCTTCTACTTGAGCTGCATCCATGGGTACATCACAATGCATGGTAAAATGAGGACCTGCACACCAATCACACTTCACAGTGTTCATTTGATTAACCGGAGCAATTAGAGGTTGGCCTATATTGAGAGCTGCCAATCTCTTTGTTACTTCAACTGACACTGCTTCTTAAATCTGCTTGCTAGTGAGTATGTTCTGAGCATTTTTAGCTTCAAGTTGATTCAAATCTATGAGTCCTCCTCTTGTGCCACCTGTTCTGTCATACATCTCCATTTGTTCATTCAGAGCAACCGCCTCAATGACTTTGATGATTTGAGAAGCAGTTTTGAAATTGATGGAACCACCAGAAGCTGTGTCGAGGACTTGTCTAGTAGAAAGGCGTAGACCATTACAAAAAATCTGCATCTGCACTGTGCTGTCATAATTGTGGTCTGGACAGGCTGACAACAATTTCTTGTACCTCTTATAAGATTCTCCATCCTTCTGTTGAAAGTTGGAAATGTCTTGACGTCTGCGCACAAACAAAGTTGTAGGAAAGAACTGCTCCAAGAACTTGTCTTCCATCTCATTCCATGTTGTAATACTTCCAGCTGGTAGAGAATCAAACCACTTATTAGCATCATCGGTTAGGGAGAATGGAAACAACCGCAACCGTTTGGCTTCCTCCGAGTTCCCATCCACCTTTGTTGTCTCACATATCACAAAGAAATTCTTCAAATGTTTGTTGGCATCTTCATTATACTTCCCAGCAAACTGTTTTTCTTTCAATTCACGGAGTAGTCCTGGGTTGATCTCAAACTTGTTAACCGTCACAGGCTGGTTAGCAATGGTCAACCTGTTGCGGTTTCGATCACGGGCACCGTAATCTCCGAGGAGTCTCTCTTCAGGTGGAGGAGGTGGTGGGTCTAATTCCGCCATCCTTTCAACAACTTCTATCTCCTCAGTGACCTGTTCGTCTGTGTTGATCTCAATTTCACTCGTCCCTTCCTTCTCTCTTTGCTTTCTTAATTGAGTTGCTTTGCGATTTGCACGGCAAGTCTTTTCAATTTCTGCGTCAAAGAGAAGTTCAGCTGAGGTCTGGCCTCACATACAAGATTAGACAGACGTGAGTTATTGAAAGTGAGAACAAAAAATAAAAGTAAAAATAAAATTCGTAACAGGAAAAGTAATTTTATTGCAGAGCAAAAAATTTCAATTGAGTAAAAGAAATTACAATTCAACAGTTAATTCACTACTACAGAAATGACTTTTTACATCAGTTGGAATTGACTTTTTACATCAGTTGCCAACCGATGTAAGGTGGTTTGATGTAGAATGTCCACATTTTTTACATCGGGTACGAACTGATGTAAAAGACCAATTTTTCACATCAGTTCTAAAATCCACTGTTGCGAAATCAATATTTTTTTTTTAACACCACTACAGAAATGACTTTTAACATCGGGTGTACAACCACTGCCCGATGTAAAATGTCACATACCATCACACATTTCACATCGGCATTTAGTGGCCCGATGTTAAATGTCACGTTTTTTTTTTTTTTTAAATTCTGCTTCTGATGCTATACCATGCTTCTGTTATATAGCGGGATAGCGTATAACGGTATGACATATAGCGGTCACCGATATTTGATTATTTTTTTGACAAATAACATGAAGAATACTATAAAGTATAAACAAACATATATATTTCTCAACAAAAAAACTTTTATTTATTACAAAATTAAATATAACACTCAAATCTCTTGAAACATTCATAAATCAAAACACCAAAAAACAATGGAGCAAATACAAAAATCATAAGACAAACAAAACAGAGGAAGAAAAAAAAGAACGTAGAAGCGATACAACAGAGGAAGAAAAAAAAATTACCAAGGAAGAAAAAAAGAAACAGATGATTTTTACAAGCAGTATATAAGTGAGCATATGGATCAGGAGTGTTTCAAATGTCCATATGTTCGAAACCCAAGATAGTTATGAAGGTGAAGTATAATTTAAGACCATTCAATATGTATAATATAGACAATATATACAGAACTAGTATTACACCTTTATTTAATTAAAAAAAATAAAACTCCGAGTACATATGCATGCCTGGTCAATGTATGAAACACTTCGCTGAAAAAGCATGTTATGATTTGAGCTAGGAATTGCAAGCACTTCAACTCGTTCGCCTCTACCAAGATCCCTAAAGTAGTCCCTATATCTTGAAATATCAGCAGTAGGAGACAACAAAACTACCCTGCAAAAGCATAATGTTTTATCAACATATAACATCTACTTGCCTCTTAAATTGAAATGAGAGATTTTGATTACAACGAGGTCCTGCTTAGCAGTCCAGGAAACATAAATAAATGGACTTCTTGACTGGGATCCTCTTATTACTTGGATAATTAGAAAGACATAGTGACTAAAGGAACAGATGCTATCACTGGAATTAAACAAACAATTGCATATGCACTCCTGATCTTCAAATTTATAGATTAGTTTCTTACAAATATGCACATAGAACTCTCTTTAATGAACTCTTCCAAACATCCTCTCAACACTACCAAAACCAAGATGCTAACCTTAAGTCATTGTTCTTTAACAAAAACTACTTTACACAAACTAGTACAAGATCAGACTTCACTGATCTTTCATGTACTTCGTCAAGAATAATAACCTTGTACTCAAGTAATCAAGTAAAAAATGAAAGATTTATCTCATTATTTATGTCAACTGAAAGTAATGAAGTAAAAAACTGAAAGATTTGATGAGGTATAAAAAACTCAGAGTACCTTCATCTTATAGCCATTCTCAAGGACTTTAAGCTGCTCCAAATCCTCCTCGAAGTACATCAAATGATGCTAATGAATGGTTCATGGATGCTAATGATGGTACCTAGCAGCAGACACAGAGAAACACTCAGCCAAGATGCCAAATGCATTAACCGAATTTAAAGTTTATAAAATATACTTCAACTAGAAAACCAAAGATACACATCTCACAATTTCGCTATCAAATAAAATTTCCAATTTTTTTATTTCTTAACTTTCCAGAATCCATAACAAATCACAGTAAGTCCTATTTTTCTTCCTTTACAAAAATACATATATATCCTCATGGCATATCTCAACTACAAAACTAAACATACCCATCTCACAGTTACATTTAAATAAAATTACCCATCATTATTTAGACAATAAATCACAAAAATCTTATTGTTTTTTCTTCCTATCCAAAAACACAAAAAATATATAAAAAATTAGAGAAAAAAATACCCTATCTTTACCTTCTTTTTCCTTTTGTTCCAATTCAGCGATATCACTTTCTCTACGAGCTTCAAGTTATTTAACCTCTTGTTCCTTAAAAGGTCAATCATTAGGAATACCAGGATCTTTCTCAACCTTCTTCTATTGATTTTGTATTCTTACCTGCAACAAGTGAAATTATTTAAACGAAGCAAACAACATTTTCCAGTTTTAAGGGGCAGTAGACAAATATATACATAGACACACATAGATTCACACACATAAAGATGAGAGGAAATACCATAAGATTGCTCTGCATACTTTATCAATTTAACAATTTCTTCCTGTCAAAAACCCACGGGAAAAAATGAATCTATACCTTTCACTAGTCATTTGACAAAAATCTAAGAAATACAAACTGAAGCATACCCTTTGCAAGCCGTTCTGTTGCAAGATGCACTGCAGTGATGGAAGGATAGAAGCAGCCATTGAATTCTGATTTGGGGGACTGGTAGGAGTAGGATTTACAGCAACTGGGCCAGAAGTGTTGTTTGAAAGACCCTGAATGAGTAAAAAAAAAGGGCAATGATTACAAAGTCATTGCCTAAAACATAAATCACTTCAGTTCCATCCTCAATGTCAATGAAATCAAACATCGTGGCACGTCGAAATCCAACCATAATTTCTTTTAGTCTCAATATAACAATACACATATTAATAGTTAAGCTTGCAGATAATAAGACGTGAAAGCTCTAAATTAGAAATTAATGGAGAAATTCAGGATTGAAAGATAAATAACCGCATCCTATGATGATTCAACATGCAAAAAAAAAAAAAAATATCTGCCATATAATACATACCATTGAACTGGGATCTAAAGATGTGACCTTAAACCGCTCCCTCTGGACAATTGCTCCTTCTGATGTGTCATCAACTGCATATGGAAGCAGCATTGAAAAAATTATTTAAGAGCCATTTCCCGGTCTTATTTTTCAGATAAAACAACTACAAAACTAGTTGATAAGAGGAAAAAATCTTAAAGATTATCAAAACACCAATCACATTTGCATAAAAGTATATGTACCCGGTGAAAGTTGTTGATTTCTCTCCTCTGCCGATATAATGCACCATCTTGGATCACTAGCACACCTCATTTCATAACAAGCCCCACAACTCAAACCATTGTTGAACAAAGTTGTGCTTAGTGCTGCAGTGTTTGTTCCATATCCTTGATTGTACAAATTTCCATATCATGAACACAACCAAATGAACCATTTAGTGGACCTTTCAAATCGGACTGTGATGAAAAAAAGCCACCAAGTGGTACAAATGAATCCAATAAGTTGTACAACGAAAAAAAAATTGTTTAGACAAAAAACATAAGAAACTAAATTCTACTATGTGAAAGATGCAATCAATTTATTTGTCATTCATAGTAACAAAAAATTAGTGATAATCATAGTAATTGGATCACAAAGCTGCAATCCATCTCCAAGCTTATCAATGTTAGAAAGTTACTTACAAGAAAGACGAAATATCAGTATTTTTATAGCTGCAGCCCAAATTTAATGGAATCAGAACGTGTAAACGGTTGTCGTCAAGTATATGCTGACCGATGTCAAAACCATGATGTTAAAAGTCTTTTTTCTAGTAGTGTTTCAACATGATCATCACACATAGGAGTGGTGGTATTTTCCCCAATCCCTCTTGGTCTCTGATCTTTCTTGTGTACATATCTATGCTAGTCCTATATATGGTAGCCAATGAACAATCACTATAAATAGTAGCAAATGAAGTCACTAATAAATCAAAACTAGCTATAGTGTCAAAGTTCATACCCCTCACTAATGAACAATTTATATCGCAATGCTAGCTGCAGAAGTACCACCACATGCAATATTCAATACTTTCAGCAAGTTTTTCCATTATACAGAAGACATACAATATTCTCCACAAACATGTACTAAAGAATTTTTACAAGACACGTAACCCAACCAATCATAGAAATGTTGAGTCCTTAAAGTAAAGGGTAAATATTTTATAAGATGAAATGTGTAAAAAGGTCTAAGAGGAAATACCATTTAGAGTACAGATCATCCACATGCCACTTACATTTGTGGCTGTCTCATTTACTCCAAACTATCCAATTCTTCATAATTCTCATTTCAAATAAAAAGATATAACAAAAAATATATAGCCATCATATGAGATGAACACAACCGTACGCAATAATAGATCATTAAAATAAAAGCGTACTCAAATTGATCTGAATCTCTGTTCAATATCCTAATTTGATCATACCTTAAGAAGGTGAATTAAATTTCGTAGTTCAATTATCACAAAAAATATGAAGAAACAAAGAATACACGTAATATAAAAATCTCTTAAATCTCAAATCCTTAATCTTACCTTAAATCTCAAATCCTTAATCTCGTTGGTTCTGTTTTCAATCTCAGGTGGTAAATATGGCTTCCTCTTGCTTGGCTCACCCGATTCCCTATCATTCAATATAGAAAACAAGACCGATAATAAAACAAGAAGTAGTAATTGTTTCTCTAATATTCTCATTCTAATTATGATAACTTACATAACAAAGTAATAAAAATTATACAAAAGATAGTAAATCAGACAAATCCACAAAACTGGAAACCCCGTTTGAAAAATTTCAACTTTTCAGCAAAAATGGCAACTTTAATTAAAATACAAAATACCAACTAAAAAAAAAGAACTCCCAATTCGAAGAATGAACCGATAACACTATAAGTTAATAAACGTGGTAAAAAAAAGGGGTTATTGATAGAAAGGAACGACGGTGACGAACCTGAGCCTTGAGGTGACGAGTGGGAGAACTGGATGTGAGAAACGGTGACAAATGGGTATGGGTCTTTCAATTTGGATCTGTTGTACTGAGAGAAAAACCCAAGCTTTGAGGTAGTATGGGTTTTGCGGTGACGATTAACGAGAGGTGAAGTTGCGTTTTCAGAGATGGATTGACGAGGACGTGAGGTGAAGTTGCGTTTTTGCTCGATGATGTTTTGTACGCGATAGAGAGGAGGTTGTGTTCTTCGACGGTGAGTTCTTCGCTTTCAACTGTGAGTTAGGGCTTATGTGAGCTTGGTGATTTCGACGAGGATGGGCTTATGTGATCTGGATTTCGAGCCTGAGCTCAGTGATTGACAACCTGAACTGTGGATTTCGAATCTGAGATGGGGTTTGAGACGAGTTAGGGCTTATGTAAGAGGGACAAATGAATTCCGTTTTCTGGGAAAGGTAAAAGGAAAATTAATTGAGTGAATGGCTTTTCCCCTCATGTAGGATGTCACTGATGTGGAATGTATTCACCAAAATAACAAAATTGCCACCATATGCCTTTTTCCCTTCAGATATTTTTTGCAACTGATGTCAAAACCTTTTATAAAATTCACAATAATTACAATTATACCACCGCGTTATATTTCACATCAGGTATTTATTAACCGAAGTGAAAACCCTGATGTGGAATGTATATTTTCTAGTAGTGATTGGCAGTCCCCGGCAACGGCGCCAAAAACTTGATGGCGATTTTCGCAAGTGTACGAAATCGTTCAAGTAGTAAAGTTAAAACGGTAAACCGAGTGTCGAACACGAGGACTGCGTTAACGTTTAGAATGTAATTTTGAAAACTCAATTGAACAAAAGGGTACGAGGTTTGTTTGATTGTTAATAAAAGAAAAGTGCGTAAAATAAAATAGGTTTGAAATTCAAAGATAAAAGCTTGTCAGGGATGAGCTTCACTAGACTCCGAACTCAAGATAATCACTTAACAACGATCACTGAACTTATTTAATGAATCATGACCTAATTCTCTTAAATAATCTTGCCCTAATTCCTTAGCGACAGAATCTTTAATTCTAAAGTAAACCCTAATTCCTTAGCAAGTTTTACAAATTAGAATTAAGCATGAACGGACTTGAATTACTCAATGGTTCCTAGGGTTTGTATCTATTCCTAGATTACAAAGGTCAGAATTTCTTATCTTAAGCATTCATACATTCCACTTCCGTTTCACAATATGAATCATACATCAATTTAAAGGTGATCAATCAATAAACGCATTAAGCACAAAGATAAGAAAACATGATTCAATAAATTCATTCAATGATCAGATTAGGGTTACAAAACAAGAGTCATCATCTAGCTAATCTCATCCCTAACAATGGAGAATTTAGCTACTCATAATTGGATTACAAAATAGCTTAATCAATAAGAACATAAGAACATACAAAAACTGACTGTGAGTTGGATGGAGTGGCCACCGCTTCAGTTTCCTGCTCTCAAAATCGTGCTTCTATTCTTCCAATTTTCGAACCCTTGTTTCTGAAAACGAATCAGCTAAAATAGGCAACCTGATCACAAAATCGTGACACGATGCAAGCAATCGTGACACGATCCTTCATTAAAGCTCCCAAGGATTGCGCAAATTGGTCTCCCAATCGTGACACGATTATGCAATCGTGACACGATTTTATAGGCAGAATTTCATCTCTTATCTGGTTAGGAAATCGTGACACGATTCCCAAATCGTGTCACGATGCAGTCACTTCAAGCTCTGATGATTTCTTGCTCTTTTGCACCTTAAACTGTCTCAAAATGCTAACGAACGAAGATAAAACTAACAAAAACTCTTAGCAAATTACGTAATGACAAGGTGTCATCAATGACCAAATTGTGTTGTTTAGTCAAAAAAATTATCCAAATAAATCCATACCAAATGCGGTTTTTTACGGTTTCGGTTTGGGTTGGTTTGGTTTGCGGTTTTCTATTTGGTTGGTTCTGTTTTGAACACTCCTAGGAAAGAGTTAGAGATTTATGAGTTGGATCAAAATATGGTTTATGATAGAACAATATGGCGTAATTTGATTCATGTAGTGACCCCACTTAGTAGAATAAGACTTGGTTGTTGTTGTTAATTTGAGAGAAATGTTATGTGTAGAACCATTTTGAGACAATCTAAATGGACAACTTATGTACAAATAACAACATCTTAGATTGTCCTAAAATGGTTGTAGAAATAATAATTCCTATTTTTTTTCCTTTTTGATATGTAATAATTTATTAATGGTGTCCAACTGCATCATCATTGTATGCGATTTTAACAAGGGTTGCATACACAATCTTGTGCCGACAGCTAGACGAAAATAAGATTACAACGGTTCATGATCAAACAAGCTCCCTTGTGGTGATAATAATACAACGATACAACTCCCAACAAACTAAACGCTACATAGAGCTAACCTAGCAAAACAAACACCTTAAAAGATAAAAAACCACAAGACATGGAACTAAGCCTGCACCCTTGTTTGAATAGCTAATACACCTTCCTTCCAATTGTGCTCCAAACTTTGCAAATTAATACTACCTTGCATCGTCAGAGACAAAATATGAATTCATTGCAACCAAGATAAACATAAACTCCATGATACTTGACACTCTTCAATTTTTGAGGCAGCAGAATAGTAACATACATGGACCACAACATAAGGAGATGTTAGCTCCACTTCATATAAGGACTCATCATTCATAGTCCAACTTGTTGCTTGTCATTGTTTGTCTTGTTAGAGATTTTCATCTGCTTTTAATTTTTCTTTTTAAGAAAAGGTAAGGTTATATTTCTTGTATATCCAATACAATACGTCCAAAGGGTCTAATTATCACCTAAAATTTGTCCTAAAGTCTTGTCATTAAATTTTACAGGTGAATGGAATTTTTGTTTAAGACAAGGTAATCTCCATGCTGTCCCCAAGGAGTAACGACTATTGAAAGAATAAAGATAGAGCTTAATCCCCAAAATACCATCATAAAGGAAAAAAAACACAAAAATATATATTTGCATAAAATAAAGGAACCTATTTTGCTCTTTAAGTTTGACCAAAATACATGGTTAGTCCTTTAAGTTTTTAAAGTTTCAAATAGTTTTTTTAAGTTGATAATTTAATGCATTAATTTGAAGTTTTTTAAGTTTTAAATATGTCCTTAAAAGGGTAACGATGCATTAAATTAATAACTTAAATTACCTATTTAAAATATAAAAAACTTAAAAGAAAAATTCGATATTTTTGTCAAACTTAAAGAATCAAAAGAGATATTTAGCCTTTGAAAAAACGTGTGAAGGGTTATAAGGGAGACCGAATCTATCCCAAAGTCTTATCATTAAATTCTATAGGTGAATGGCTTTTTTTTAGGGGTCTATAAGTGGATGACTTGTAGATGTACACCGCATTCACCGAATGGAATTTCACGGACATATTGGTATTAACCAAATTAAAATATGAGTAAATGGTCACGTTGGTCCTTGACTCTGCACCTCGCTGTCACTAAGGTCCTTGACTCAGGATTAAATACAAAGTAGTTTCGAATGTGCAGTTCCGTTATCACTTTAGTCTCTGGCGTTAAATAATTTTGTTAACTGATGATGTGTCAAAGATTTTATGCTGACAAAAAATATGAGGTGTCACAGAGACTAAAGTGAAAGTAGAAAATTATCACTTTGGTCCCTGAACCGAAAATTAATATCCCCGAAATCAATATCCCTGAACCGAAAATCAATATTCTCAAACTCGTCTTCATTAAGAAGTGGGTCATCTTCCTCAATGAAGTTGTTCTCTGGTTGCTATAACACCCTATTCCCGACGGTAATTATTAAATAATAAGATTATATTTAATAAAAAAGATGTTACAAATTAAACTTCTCATCACATAAATACATAAATAATTTTTGTGCAAAATAGATAAACGCCGTAGGGAAAAGAAACGGTTCAATGATCTCATTAATAAAATTGTTCAGGTCATCCAACAATCATACATAGAAAGTAATAATGGTTTTTAAGGTTCAACATAAAAACAAATAATTTCATCGTCAACCCCGACCTTGGTGTTACAAGAATCAGAGCTCGTAGCGACTACATACTTATTCGACTACTAATAAAAGAACGAAGATGGAATGCACTCTCGTCGCCACCTCTTGGATCGTCCCGCGACTATTCTTCCTCAACCTGAGTGTCTGTACCTCAAGAGTACAGTCACCATACAACACGAAAACAAGAAAGGGGTTAGAAATCCAACCATACATAACATTAGGAAAATCACAAATAATAACAAGCAGGTTAATTATAGCATCCGTCGTTGTAGAATATCATCAATAATTCATTCCTCAATAGATCCTACATTACATCGGCTCACACATATCACACTTATACACCAAGAACAAACATTAGTAATTTTTATGCATATGGACCCTGTCCTAAGACCTATATGAATGTAGTACCACATTTACGCCGCCACAATTTGCTAGAGTTATGTTACTGGACTTTCGTCGCCACAATTTGCCAGAGATATGTTACTGGACTTTCGTCATCATTTCATCTTCATAATTCCTAGACCCGACTCTATATGCATGCATGGTGACAGACTCATCAGGTATCTACACATCATCACATCATCAAAAATTCACAATCATAAATGCAAGACTCTCCCTATAATGCACAACACCAGGACAAAACATCTCGTCGTCATTCACATCATCATCATAAGAAAACATCGTCATCATGAACATACATCGTCAATCACATCATTATTATAACTCATCATCATTGTTCTCATCTTCAATATATATATATATATATATATATATATATATATATATATATAGACACACACACACACATAAGCATCATCATTTGCATCATCATTACTAGTATATATCACCAAATTCATCATATTTATGTATACAGTATTCAACGTCATTATCAACTTCATCACTTAAGCGCTTTCATTCTCGTCGTTCACTATTTTACTCATCTCCTCTCAATTCCTCTTAGCTTGTCCCTAGCACTCAAAAGTTCTTCCACGCATTAATTTCCTTAAGGGGTTGAGGACTACACTCAAGACACCTAACTAGACTCCCTCCATTTAAGTTTATAGATTTGGGACCTTAATATACACTTTTGGAACCTTTTTGAAGCATAAAATTAAGTCTTTCTAAGTCTGGGAGGGACACACGGCCGTGCGTCCCGGGCGCACGGTCGTGCGTCCAAAACCTGCAACAAGGGAGCCAACGCCGAGAGTCACGCACGGTCCGTGCCGCTAAGGCGCACAACCATGCGTTTTTGACAGGAAGGGAAAATCGCAGTTCTTCTGCGATTTCACTTTAGGGAACCTACTCCGACTTCGTTTTCGACCTAAAACTCACCAAATTCCACTCCAATCTTCACCCTAAACTTATCCTATTAATCACACTCTAAATTCCTCTTACTCTATCTAATTATCCACTATGTTTCATTGTTATTTCTTGTCCTTGCTTGACAATGACATCCATTGACCTTCTGACATTCTCAACAGCCATTGTAGATGTCCCAGATGCTTCAGAATCAAGTTCTCCAGTTTCTTCAATATGCTTCCAATTCTGAGTCTTCAACTACTGAGTCTTGAGTCTGAAGAGTCTGTAGCATTCTTCAGAGTCTAGAGTCTGAAGAGTGTGGAGCACCTTTAGATTCTGACTTCTTCAGATTTTGACTCCAAGCTTAGCTTCTCAATGAAAATCCTTTGCTCTTCATTTGTTCTTTCAGAACCCATATATGATTAAATCCTTGTAAATTTTTATCCATGGTCCTGCACTCTTGAACAAATATTAGCATATCCAATTGATCTTTTAATACCTTGTTATCATCAAAACTTAAGAGGCATTGTTTAAAACTTATTTTGTTCCAACAATCTCCCCCTTTTTGATGATCACAAACAATTGTATTAATAGTCAATTGTTGTTATTTTAATTAACAAGTTGACTTTTAGGGTCTGAGGTTTGTAAGCTCCCACTAAGTTCTATACAATTTAATTAAATTCATTTTTGAAATTCTGGCACGGTAGTTTCCTGATGTTGTATGTAATGTTCCAACACTAGGACAAAGGTGGAATGTTGAGTTTAATGTTTCAACATCAGGCTAACGATAAACAAACAGAACAAGGAAAATATAAAAGACAGAAACGTAAATGACACAGGTTATTTGTCAACCAAGTTCGGTGACAAACACACCTGCTCTGGGGCTACCAAGCCAGGAGGAAGTCCACTAGTGTAGTCCTATTTCTAAGTTCTCAGCAAACTCCAAGTTTACAACTTATCACCTAGCTACTACCCGTACTGACTTCAGCCTAGGAACTCCTAAACCTGAGATCCCATCTCACATCCACTCAATCACACACCCTGTGATTACACAAATACAAACAATATGATGAAGACAACTTCAGGCACAAACTAACATTGTACTTCAAAGCTTAGGTGTAGTATACAATATTACAACTCAGTTAAAACAAACAAACTCTAAGCTTTTGATATTCAGTAGCAGCAATAGAGTGGTATACAGAATAGAGCACACGGCTCAACAAAGACAACCTAAAGTCGAAACCCTAAAATATTCTTTCAATGACGGCTTCCATTCTATTATTCAAGAGAGGTGTCTTCTTTATATAGCCTTCAGCAACAACATATATTTGAATCAAATATTCTTCTCAGAAATATGTTGAAACAAATAATTCTTCAAAAATATATTTCCAAGATTCCTTCTAGAAATATATTTGCACAATTAAATCTTCCTTCAGGATAAACATATATTTGTATCAAATATTCTTTTCAGAAATATATTGAAACAAATATTTTTCAGAAATATATTTTCCAAAATTTCTTTTGAAAATATATTTGAACAAATAAAAATATCCATCTGAAAATATAACTCTCGAAAATATCTTCCTTCTGGAAACACACGCAACTTGGAGAACATGTAACATGAATGAATTCTTCAATCAAATCTTCAAAAGATCAGGTGTGATAATAAACAGCTCCAAGACGTACCCTCATGTTGGAACATTGGGTCCAACATCTTGCTTGTATATTTGATTTAGCAAAAATGAAGCCAACAAAACAAATATCCATCAATTTTAATCATAATCAAAAACAATATCGAAGAAACGTCACTCAGAAGTATATCACATAAAATGATTCTGAGACTAAGAGATGAGAAGAAGGTTCCTAAGTCAATTTTAATTAACTTAATTATGGACTCAGAGCCTAAGAGCTATTAATCTTACTCCCCCTTTTGTCATCAACAAAAAAACGAAAAAGATATAAAAACATGTGATTTATATCAGATTCATACCTTTAAAAATAAAACAATCAAGGTATCAGAAGCAAGATAGTCAGAATCAAATATTCAGAAACAAAGAGTTCAGAAACAAGTTAAAACAAAATGTGTGCAACTAAGGTTGAGAGGGTTGCTGTTGTTTCTGCATCATTTCCAAGATTGCTTGAATTCCAGATTTCATTTCAGTTTGATGCTTCAAAATCTCATCTTGCTTCTTGGCCATCTCCTCTTGTTTAACACTTAAGTCATTCTGAGCTTCTACCAGATCCATAATCTTAGCTTCCATTGCATCTTGCTTGATCTTCTGCATCATCAGATCAGTCTGAACAGAATCCATGAATTTGACCATCTCAAGTTCTTCCAGAATCATTATGTTGATCTTGATATGATTTGGCTTCACAAGGAATTTTGAGATGAGAGAATCTTTAAGACCTGACTTCAAGATCTCAGGCACCTCTGTAGGTATTTCTTCAGATGCTGTAGTGAACTCAATCTGTCTAGATACATCTCTTATGAGCTCCACATCCTTCATATTGATAACCACTTCCTCGAACCAACTTTGAAGTGCTTCATGTTGAGACACTACTGATATGACTTGCAGTTTGTTCAAAGTGGCGTTGACTAGATTTCTCAGATTATTCCATTTGTCAACATAGTTTACCAGCTGAATTGGCTGAAGTCTAGATTCCACTAATTCCTGTAAGCTGTCAAATATAGCACTACACACCCCTTGCAATCCATGATTTGAGGTAAGGATAGGGGGTGGATGGATAATAGGAATAGAGGTTGGGTTGGAAGTTGAGGGAATATCTAACATAACTTGATCAGAAGTATCAGAGATTGGTTTTGATACTTCCAGAATCATGTTATTGTCAGAGGCTAAGGTAGGTTCATGGATTTCACCTTCTGATGTCTCAATAGATAGTACATCATCAGAGGCTACTTGGTCAGACTCTGGTTTAGCAAAGTGTAAGGGTTCAGCTTCTAAGGGTTTGTCTTCTGATACTGAATTAGTATCAGAGGTTGTGCTAGGAATGGTTTGTGTTGTTTCAGAGGGTATAGTTATGGCTAGGAAGGGTTCTGTAACACCCATACTAACGTTAACTAGTATATTAGCATGTGCGTTAATCTGATATCGGATACATTAAAATTTACAATAATTACATTATACAACCACTGAAGGAGTACAATTTGCTCGTTTACATAAATATCCAAATACAATATATATTACACGTTCATATACATATATAAAATCTGTCAACCTCCTGAGCTTGCCTTGACGAGCATCTGCACTCCATCCAGCGTCTTCCTGAACGTCTTCATCTGAAAACCATGAGGCTACCTGAAAGACCTGCACCAGAAGGATAGGGATGAGACATAATGTCTCAGTGAGCTCCTACCCTACCTACCGTTGGCAACCACAGGGAACCTAGGGTCGCCGTGCCTACCTCGGCAATCTTGGGGATACCTACGATCGCCAAGTCTTATCTTTACTTATTTCGCGATCAAGGGGAAACCTAGGATCGCGTCATGACTTTATCTTTCTTATACTTGTCATTCACATGACCTTATGCATTTCATACTCTATTCTTATCTTAGTCTTATACGTAGTGATCTTGGGGACATCCTATGATCACATCGCGTTCACTAGGAACTAATCATCATGTCTCGTATTACATATAAAATATACGTATTCATTTCATATTCGTATCGTCTTTCATATCATTAAGTTAGAAGTTAGCGTTGAACAAACAATCATTATCTTGGTTCATTTTACGGAGTGCATCCGGGTGGAGTAACCCCGAAGTACATCTCCCATAATACCGGTGAAATTCCTATCATATAAGGCTAACACCGGACTCCTCTTATCTTTGTGTAGGCAACCCTCTCGGTGAAGCCCCATCCGGCATAATCCGGAGCCTTCTGGACACATCTTGCATGTAGACAACCCTCTCGGAGAAGTCCCATCCGGCGAATCCCGGAGCCTGCTGGACATGCTTAAATCTTTTAACATACGTGTGGACAATCCTCTCGGAAGAGTCCCATCCGGCGAAACCCGGAGTCTGATGAACACGTTTAATATCGTCTTATAAATTACGTGTGGATAACCCTTTCGGAGAAATCCCATCCGGCGAATCCCGGAGTCTGATGAACACGTTATCATATTCTTTATCATTAGATTCTTTCTTAAGTTCGTATACGTATCTATTACATTTCATATTCCTTGTGCATATCTAATGCATACTAGAAAGCTTAACCTACTAGAGGTTCTTAACTATAAGCATATATCATTCTTGTGCATACGCACGCTAAATTGAGTGCATCTTAGTCATGCTACCTTAGGTGCATTCTCATTCTCATAATTTCATAACTTATGTACTTGAAAGTACGTCTAACAATTAACTATGAGCCTATGCATACTTAATGCATTTCTTAAGGAACTAATCTCTCCATCTATGTCGTATGAATCTATGATCATAGGCTTATCGTTCTCATAAGCCATCACTTAATTGTTGGAAACATTCCATCGCTTAAATAACTTCTATTCTTGCACCTCTAATGCTTGCCATCTTAGGATTGTCTATTCAATTAACCCTTATACTCCTATTGCATCACTAAACCCTTGTTCATTCATTCCTTATAAGTTATGGGCCTTCGGATATGTCACAATGGTGTTTTTCTTATAAAACAAGGTTTTCTTTGCAAATGGTTACCAAAAGCCTCGCCTGACGTGTACACAAGCCACAGAACGAAGCAGAAAAGACATGAAATGTCTGCTAATTTTCGCTGGGCGAAATTCACTTCGCTGGGCGAAGGTAGGCAGTGAAGACTTGCCAAACAGTAACTATACGATCGCCCCGAGGTCGCCCGGCGAAATTGGCAGTTCAGGACTGGTTCAAAACATGATTTTTCCACCATTTTCGACATATATAAGCATACCCAAGCACCATAACATCATAAGGAATGATTTACAACTATAAATTGAATGATTAAAACAAGATTGAACAGGGATTTAGCAAACAAAAGGGATTAGGGTACAAAATTACCAACTTTGCTCACAAGACATAAAACTCATCAATACTCACAAAGGGGATTCTAAAACCCCTAGGAACTCACCTCAAACTTGATTGTTGCTTGACAAATTCAGAACTTGGAACCCTAGCTTCACTCCTTGATCCTCTTTGTTTTCTCCTCTTCACTTTCTCTTGTTCTTTCTTCCAACACAAGCTTGCCTTGCAAGGTTCCCACTAGGGTTTTGATTGAAGTTTGGATGGGTTGAAGGAGAAGGAGAGGAGGCGTATGGTAGAGGGAGAAGAGGGAGGAAATTCTGATTTTGGGTGAGTGAAAAGAATGAAGAAAATAGCAAGAAATATCTTGCTTCCTTTCTAAATAATCTTCCATTTCAAATTATTTACAAAAGTGTCATTCCACTTAATTACCAACTTGCCAAGCTTGTTTCATCAGGTTCCAATACTATTAATCGATACTTATAAGCGGGATATTACACTTGCCATACAAATAAATGATGCGATATTTCTGCAAGTGCACAGACCTATCGTGTAGTTATAAAAGATATCGATCCCACAGGGACTATTTTTTTTTTCAATCTTTCGCTTATGTTTTTAATACAATGTAAGGTTAAGGCTAATAATTAATTGTAAAGGGAATTAAAATATGACTAGAGTAAAATTTGATAATATGATTAATCTAAACTGGAATGTCTATTTCAGTTGCTTCATCGGATTCGGCAATCACACTGTTTTTAGGAAAAATGTTACTTTCTAACAAATTGACATTGATTTAAAAATACGCCTCTCACACTCTCGCGCTATTGAGTTATATTATATAGAAATAAATAAATGTTTAACTGTCACTGTTTCATTTATTTATGAAAATACTGTTTGAAAATCAATACAATTTAATTAGAAAAGAATCTAGTTTTCGCAAACAATATTAGTTTAAAAATATAGAACTCACGCCGTCGCGCTATTGAACTGATACTATATTATATAAATGAATGCTTCACTCTCGTTCTCACATTTATTTATAAAATACTTTTTGAAAATTAATATAGTTTAATTAACTTTAAAAAGCTGTCGTGGTGTTTAAAGTTAATGTCCAGTTTTTACTATCTAGTACAAATCTCACACTGTCGCGCTGTTGATTCATACCTTAGTTAATTTTCACTGTCGTGCAAAATTATTTAATTAAATTTAAAAACTGAGACCGAAAACTAGTTTAATATTAATATTAACAATTTAATTACTGAACCCAAATCAGCTTCCTAATTTACATTCCAGTTATATAAAATTAGCCTGACATAGTTATAAATATAAACATACTATTTAGATTATTAACGGTTAAGTAAAGCATGAATATAAGAATTCTGGAAACAGAATTAAAGTAATCAATAATTAAATATCATAGAATCTGAAACGATGTAATTAAATAAGTGAAACGATGTAAACTTAAAATAAACAAGTTGCAGTAACGTGTAATAATAAAAACAGAATCTGAAATTAAATTTAAAACATAGAATCTGAATTAAAACTGAATTGAAACTTACAAAATACTAGTTCAACTAGTACTGGTACAGGAACGGAACTGAGAAAATGAAAGCTGCAAACCACTCCTTAAATGCTCCGTGAAAAGCTCTAAAAATATTAACTAATTTTTTTGCTCTTAAAAATCTAAAATTTCGCGTCCCCCGGTACACTGACTACTGGTGACTATTTATAAGCTTGAGAAGAAAAATATCTGTCTTCAAATTCGCTGTTCCGTTGAGCTATTCTCGGAACGCATAGATAGGGACTTGCACCGGAAGAAGAGGAACACGTAGCAACTTGCACCGGAAGAAGAGGAACACGTAGCAACTTGCACCGGAAGAAGAGGAACTGAAAGAACACGTGGTGCTTATCACTATTGCATGGCTGGCGCCATGTGTTGAGTTTGTGTGGCTGGCGCCACCTATTTTGGTTGTGTGGCCAGCGCCACATATTTTGGTTGTGTGGCCAGGGCCACGTTGTTCTATTGTGTGGCCAGAGCCACATTGTTGTATTGTGTGGCCAGAGCCTCACTTTTTATGCATGTGCCTGGCGCCATGTATTGAAGTTGTGTGGCTGGCACTGTTCTCAATGTGTTTTTATCCACTTTGCATTTATTTTGTGGCCTTTTTTTTTATTAATATAAGTTCCTGAAAATACCTGTAATACACAATAAAAAATAATAATAATAATACTAAAATGCAAAGAAAATAATAAAATACTTAAAAATAAATACTATATTTTTCAGTATTATCAAATTCCCCTAAACTTGAACCATTGCTTGTCCTCAAGCAAAAAGATATATCATTAAGTGATAGAGAAAACAAATCATAAGACATCCCTTGGGTCACTTATTTAATCTTGACCAAGTAAAACAAGTCAGTCCAATTACCATACTAAAAATATCATGGAAACACAAATCAAATATGATCATGAATTTCTCCCTTATATAGACAGTTCCGAACTATTTTACCATACCCGAACTTAACTTTCATTTCTTCTTTCGTCATCCCCTTTTTTACCCTTGGTAATCACATTAAGCCCGTTATCTATTTCACACACATGGTAGTGAGTTTGTTAGTGATTATGACCCGATTCTTTTTCATATTATTTATTGCCTTTTTAGCACAGGATAGTTTTATATCTTAGAGGTATTTCGCAGTTGGGTTAAATGACCGGGTGAGGGTCACCTGACTTAGAATGCGTATTCCCTTTTCAGATTTATACTACCTTTATTATATATATATATATATATTGTTTCGAAGTCATTCACTTATATTCATCAACTATACTACTTAGATAGTGATCGTAGATGGTGCCGACTACCTATGGGTTTACTCAAGGATTAGTAAAGTGTCAAGAAATTTAAGCTCGGGATTTCTGGCAAATGTCCCAAATTGATCTACATAATTAAGAAATTTAGGGTGTTAAAATGATATAGCCAGTATGAAAATATACTAACAAGGAAATTCAGTCTTAATTAAGTCAGTGACTTTGGAACATTAAAAGTTTTGTTTCTCAAAAAAAAATTTGTTATGGCTCAAGATTTTGGAGAAATTAAAAATAACCGAAAAATTTATTTGCAAATATAAACTGAAATAAAATTAAGCTAAATAAAAGCAATAAAGTCCTCCCCTAAACTTAAATCCAACATTGTCCTCAATGTTGCGACTTAAAAGAAGGAAAAGGAACGCAAAACCTGAATTAATTATTATCACCGGGAGGCTGCTGGTGTCTTTGAAAATTATCAAACTGCAGTCTCAATTCACTCATGCCATAGATGACACGGTCGAGCTGCTGATCACGTCGTGCATTTTCAGTCTCCCATTGGTTGAAATAGCCCTGCATCTATTGTTGATTTTGGAGAAGTTGAGTTTGCTGGGCTTGCAATGAATGCATTTGTTCCATCATTTCCTGTTGTCTTCGATCGCGTTCGTTATTTAGAGCATGCTGGGCGCGCATCTCATCGAGTACATCATCGATGGTACTTTGTCGCGAGGAGGAAGAACTTCCTGCAAAAAGATTAGAAAAATCTGTGGCATGTGCAGGTGGAACAAAAGTGCCGCCCCCACCAGCGGCTACATTTTCAGAAATGTGCGTGGGGGCTTCATCATCGGGTGGAAAATACAAAAAATTATTGAAGCTACGAACATCAGTTCTATGTGATAAAATATAAAGAATAATATATAGAAAACAAAAAACAAAAACAAAAATGAGGAAATCATGGGTTACCTCCCATGCAGTGCTTCATTTAACGTCGGAAGCTCGACATAATAAATATTCTAGTTCGTAGGAGGGAGATCATCTAGTTTAAGACTAGAATAATAATTATCATTGTTTGGGAAATAGTAATGTTTTAGACGCTGCCCATTAACAATAAATGTTTGATGTGATTTACTTTTTATTTCTACAGCGCCGCTTTGGAAAACTCTAGTGACTTCAAAAGGTCCCGACCATCGCGATCGGAGTTTTCCAGGAAATAACCTTAACCTAGAGTTAAAAAGCAGTACGAGTTCTCCCACTCTGAATTCTCTCCTAAGTATGTGCCTATCATGCCATTTTTTAGTTCGTTCTTTGTATATCTTAGCGTTTTCGTAGGCGTCTAACCTTAGTTCTTCTAATTCATGTAGTTCCAATATTCTTTTATTACCAGAAGCTTGATAATCCATATTAAGGGCTCTAACTGCCCAATAAGCTTTATGTTCTAATTCTACCGGCAAGTGGCATGACTTTCCGTATACGAGTTTGAATGGGGTAGTTCCTATGGGCGTCTTGTAGGCTGTTCTATAAGCCCAGAGAGCGTCATCAAGCTTGGCGGCCCAATCTTTTCTAGAGATGGAAACAGTTTTTTCTAGGATTGATTTGATTTCTCTATTAGAGACTTCAACTTGGCCGCTTGTTTGTGGGTGGTAAGGTGTTGCAATTCGGTGTTTCACTCCATATTTATTTAATAACTTCTCAAATTGTTTTGACATGAAGTGAGACCCGCCATCACTTATGACTAATCTGGGGACTCCAAACCTAGGGAAGATGGTTTTCTTGAATAATTTAATCACTACTCGTGTATCATTTGTAGGAGAGGCTATAGCCTCTATCCATTTTGACACATAATCTACTGCTACGAGTATAAATTTATTACCCATGGAGGATGGAAAGGGTCCCATAAAATCTACTCCCCAAACGTCGAAGATTTCGACTTCTAAAATGTTATTAAGTGGCATTTCATTTCGTTTGGAAATATTCCCGGTTCGCTGGCATTGGTCACACTTTGCAATAAAAGCATGAGCATCTTTAAAAATGTTGGGCCAGTAGAGTCCCGCTTGGAGGATTTTATAGGCAGTCTTGGACGTGCTTGCATGTCCGCCATAAGGTGAAGCGTGGCAGTGCTTAAGAACACTCTCAATTTCTTCTTCTGGGATGCATCGACGGAAAATGCCATCAGCGCCTCTTTTAAATAAAAGAGGCTCATCCCAATAATATTGTTTAACGTCATGAAAGAACTTCTTCTTCTTTTGATAGGTTAGATCAGGTGGTAATACTCCAGCGGCTAAGTAATTGGCGAAATCAGCGTACCACGGAACTGTGGTTTGTGCTAGCGCGGTTTCGGTGTATTCATAGCTGACTTCATCTTCGTTAGGAGAAAGGTCGAATTGGGCAATTAATCTATCACAGGGAAAATCATCGTTAATTGGGATTCCCTCTTCCTTGATATCATCAAGTCTAGATAGATGATCTGCTACTGTATTTTCTATTCCCTTCTTATCTTTAATTTCAAGATCAAACTCTTGTAGTAGCAGTATCCATCTCAGAAGTCTTGGTTTTGCATCCTTTTTACTTAGGAGATATCGGATTGCTGCGTGATCGGTGTAAATAATGATTTTGGCTCCTACCAAATAGGAGCGGAATTTGTCGATTGCAAAAACTACAGCTAAGAGTTCTTTTTCTGTTGTGGCATAATTTAGTTGTGCCGCGTCTAAGGTTCTACTCGCATAGTAAATAGCATGTAGCTTTTTGTCTTTTCGTTGACCCAGAACGGCTCCTACAGCGTAATCGCTGGCGTCACACATAATTTCAAAGGGTTCATTCCAATCAGGAGGTTGCATTATAGGTGCGGAAATCAAGGCTTGCTTAAGGAGCTGGAATGCTTCCATACATTTATCATCAAAGATGAATTCAGCGTCCTTCATTAAAAGACCGGTTAGAGGCTTAGTTATTTTAGAGAAATCTTTTATGAATCGCCGATAAAAACCAGCGTGTCCTAGAAAACTTCGTATTTCTCTAATTGTTTTTGGAGGTTGAAGGTTTTCAATTACCTCTATTTTAGCTTTGTCAACCTCTATTCCTCTATTGGATACTATGTGCCCTAATACTAGTCCTTCTTGAACCATGAAATGGCATTTTTCCCAATTAAGTACTAGGTTCACTTTCACGCACCTTTGTAAAACCAATTCTAAATTAGCTAGACAACTTTCGAAACTTTCCCCGTATACAGAAAAATCGTCCATGAAGACTTCCATGATGTTGTTTATAAAATCAGCGAATATAGCCATCATACATCGTTGGAAAGTTGCAGGGGCGTTACATAATCCAAATGGCATTCGCCTATAGGCAAAGGTACCAACAGGACAGGTGAAAGTAGTCTTTTCTTGGTCATCGGGGTGAATTGGGATTTGGAAAAATCCGGAGTATCCGTCTAGGTAACAGAAATAGGAGTGCTTAGCTAGACGCTCGAGCATTTGATCGATAAAAGGTAAAGGAAAATGATCTTTGCGAGTGGCTTTGTTTAATTTTCTATAATCAATGCACATCCGCCATCCTGATTCGACTCGTTTTGGAACAGCTTCTCCCTTCTCATTTTTCACTACTGTAAGTCCTCCTTTCTTAGGTACTACATGAACAGGGCTGACCCACTTACTATCAGATATTTGGTAAATGATGCCTGCATCCAGGAGTTTTAACACTTCCTTTCTCACCACTTCACTTAAAATAGGATTTATTCTCCTTTGGTGTTCTCTCGAGGTTTTTGCGTCTTCTTCTAGTAAGATTCGATGCATACACACAGAGGGACTTATACCTTTCAAGTCGGAGATGTTATACCCTAAGGCTGCAGGATATTTTCTTAAGACATCTAGTAATTTTTCTGTCTCTATGGGATTTAGGTCAGCGTTCACTATAACTGGACGATTTTGATCATCATCTAAGTATTCATATCTAAGATTTTTGGGTAGCGGTTTGAGCTCTAGTGGAGATTGTTTAGGTGCGGGCATAGGATTAAGTGTGAGCAGAGGATATTCTCCTACGTTGTCGTCTACGCAAGGCTGGAGTGAGGCTTGGTCTTCGTTTATAGCAGGTTTTGGAATGTCTATTTCTTGAGGTAATTCTTTCTCTAATTCTTTAACACACTCGTCTATTATATCTATAGCATAGCATGTGTCTTCAACTGCGGGTGTTTTCATGAATTTAGAAAGAATAAACTCAATTTTCTCTTCTCCCACTTCAAGAGTGAGTTTTCCTCGCTTTACGTCTATTATTGCCCCTGCAGTGGCTAGAAAAGGTCTTCCTAAAAGAATAGGAATACAGGCGTCTTCCGTGATGTCCATTACTGCAAAATCTGTAGGGATATATAGCTGGCCGATTCTTACTGGAACATTTTCTAAGATACCTACAGGGTATTTGACTGATCGATCAGCTAGCTGCAGGGACATCCTAGTAGGTTTTAGATCACTTAAGTTTAACTTTTTGCTAATTGAGAGGGGCATAAGACTAACGCTGGCTCCTAAATCACAGAGTGCCTTGTCTATTACGAAGTTGCCTATTACGCAAGGAATCGAAAAACTCCCTGGGTCTTTTAGCTTAGGTGGCATCTTGTTTTGGAATATGGCACTGCACTCTTCAGTAAGTGCTACTGTACTATCTTCATCTAGTTTCCTCTTGTTTGACAGAATTTCTTTGAGAAACTTAGAATAGGTTGGCATTTGAGCTATGGCTTCTGAGAAAGGTATTGTTATGTTAAGTTGTTTCAGAATTTCCACAAATTTTTTAAACTGACCATCCGTTTTCGGCTTTGCTAGTCTTTGCGGAAAAGGGATAGGTGTTTTGTAAACAGGAGGTGGATCTTTTTCTTTCGTTTCCTCCTTATCCTCTGATTTGGCGTTTTCGGATTCTCTTACAGGGTCTTTTGAGGGTTCACTTTTTTCGTTCATCTCACTGGTTTTCTCGGTGCTTTCTCGGTTTTTGACTATACGAGCAACTGGATCTTGTAATTCTTTCCCACTTCTAGTAGTTACAGCATGTAAGGCATTCGCATGCCCTTTAGGATTTGGTTCGGGTTGTCCTGGGAAAGTGCCGGCTGGAGCGGCAAGAGCTGCTTGATGTTGTGCCACCTGAGATATTTGGGTTTCTAACATTTTGTTATGAGTGGCAATGGCATCTACTTTGGTTGCTAATTGTTTCACCAATTCATTTGTATGATTGTTTTGGTTTAAGAATTTATCCATCATGAGTTCAAAGTTAGACTTTCTTGGTGGATAAGGTGCAGCTTGTTGACCCATTGGCTTTTGAAAACCTGGAGGTGATTGACCAGGAGGGTAAAGTGCATTATTGCTTTTGTAAGAGAGATTAGGATTGTTCTTCCAACCAGGGTTAAAGTTATTAGAGTAAGGGTTCCCTTGGGCATAGTTTACTTGGTCGAGTCCGGCTAGTAATTGACAGTCAGATGGTGTGTGCCCAGGGATTCCACATAGTTCACAGTTTGGTTGCATTGCAGCTACAGTAGCCGTGGAATTTAAGGTTAGGTTCTCTATCTTATGAGAAAGGGCATCTACTTTAGCATTGACATGGTCTATGCCGCTTACTTCGTGCATTCCACCCTTAGTCTGGGATTTTTCTAAAGCAGCGCGTTCGCTTCCCCATTGATAATGGTTTTGGGCCATGTTTTCTATAAGCTGAGAGGCCTCTTGGTAGGGTTTATCCATCAGTGCTCCACCAGCGGCTGCATCTATGGCAAGTCTTGTGTTATATAGCAGCCCATTATAGAAGGTATGGATTATAAGCCATTGTTCTAAACCATGATGTGGACAGAGTCTCATCATATCCTTGAATCGTTCCCATGCTTCGAAGAGTGATTCTCCGTCTTTTTGCCTAAATCCGTTGATTTGGGCTCTTAACATAGCTGTCTTACTTGGCGGGAAATATCGGGCCAAGAATTGTTTCTTCAATTCGTTCCATGTCGTGATGGAGTTCGAAGGTAGAGCTTGGAGCCAAGCTCTAGCTCTGTCTCTTAAAGAGAATGGGAAAAGACGGAGTCGTATTGCTTCGGGTTCGACACCATTGGCTTTTATCGTGTCTGCGTACTGCACAAACACTGACAAGTGGAGGTTCGGATCCTCCGTAGGGGAACCAGAGAATTGGTTTTGTTGCACAATTTGCAACAGCGCAGGTTTCAATTCGAAGTTCCTTGCTTCGATGGCAGGGGGTGCTATACTTGAATGAGGTTCCTCTTCAGACGGGACTGCATAGTCCTTTAGAGGACGAGTGTTGTTGGCCATAGGTGGGATTTCAAATTGCCTTTGAAATTCGCGGATTCGGCGTTGTAAACGGATAAAACGCTCTATTTCAGGGATATGTTGTTCTATTGGTTCTTCGGAGGTACGAGTATTGGGCATACAACCTAAGTAAAAGGGTCGCCTTAATCGTCACAAATTAAAAACTAAATAGCGAATAATTTACTAAACAGTCCCCGGCAACGGCGCCAAAAACTTGATGCGATATTTCTGCAAGTGCACAGACCTATCGTGTAGTTATAAAAGATATCGATCCCACAGGGACTATTTTTTTTTTCAATCTTTCGCTTATGTTTTTAATACAATGTAAGGTTAAGGCTAATAATTAATTGTAAAGGGAATTAAAATATGACTAGAGTAAAATTTGATAATATGATTAATCTAAACTGGAATGTCTATTTCAGTTGCTTCATCGGATTCGGCAATCACACTGTTTTTAGGAAAAATGTTACTTTCTAACAAATTGACATTGATTTAAAAATACGCCTCTCACACTCTCGCGCTATTGAGTTATATTATATAGAAATAAATAAATGTTTAACTGTCACTGTTTCATTTATTTATGAAAATACTGTTTGAAAATCAATACAATTTAATTAGAAAAGAATCTAGTTTTCGCAAACAATATTAGTTTAAAAATATAGAACTCACGCCGTCGCGCTATTGAACTGATACTATATTATATAAATGAATGCTTCACTCTCGTTCTCACATTTATTTATAAAATACTTTTTGAAAATTAATATAGTTTAATTAACTTTAAAAAGCTGTCGCGGTGTTTAAAGTTAATGTCCAGTTTTTACTATCTAGTACAAATCTCACACTGTCGCGCTGTTGATTCATACCTTAGTTAATTTTCACTGTCGTGCAAAATTATTTAATTAAATTTAAAAACTGAGACCGAAAACTAGTTTAATATTAATATTAACAATTTAATTACTGAACCCAAATCAGCTTCCTAATTTACATTCCAGTTATATAAAATTAGCCTGACATAGTTATAAATATAAACATACTATTTAGATTATTAACGGTTAAGTAAAGCATGAATATAAGAATTCTGGAAACAGAATTAAAGTAATCAATAATTAAATATCATAGAATCTGAAACGATGTAATTAAATAAGTGAAACGATGTAAACTTAAAATAAACAAGTTGCAGTAACGTGTAATAATAAAAACAGAATCTGAAATTAAATTTAAAACATAGAATCTGAATTAAAACTGAATTGAAACTTACAAAATACTAGTTCAACTAGTACTGGTACAGGAACGGAACTGAGAAAATGAAAGCTGCAAACCACTCCTTAAATGCTCCGTGAAAAGCTCTAAAAATATTAACTAATTTTTTTGCTCTTAAAAATCTAAAATTTCGCGTCCCCCGGTACACTGACTACTGGTGACTATTTATAAGCTTGAGAAGAAAAATATCTGTCTTCAAATTCGCTGTTCCGTTGAGCTATTCTCGGAACGCATAGATAGGGACTTGCACCGGAAGAAGAGGAACACGTAGCAACTTGCACCGGAAGAAGAGGAACACGTAGCAACTTGCACCGGAAGAAGAGGAACTGAAAGAACACGTGGTGCTTATCACTATTGCATGGCTGGCGCCATGTGTTGAGTTTGTGTGGCTGGCGCCACCTATTTTGGTTGTGTGGCCAGCGCCACATATTTTGGTTGTGTGGCCAGGGCCACGTTGTTCTATTGTGTGGCCAGAGCCACATTGTTGTATTGTGTGGCCAGAGCCTCACTTTTTATGCATGTGCCTGGCGCCATGTATTGAAGTTGTGTGGCTGGCACTGTTCTCAATGTGTTTTTATCCACTTTGCATTTATTTTGTGGCCTTTTTTTTTATTAATATAAGTTCCTGAAAATACCTGTAATACACAATAAAAAATAATAATAATAATACTAAAATGCAAAGAAAATAATAAAATACTTAAAAATAAATACTATATTTTTCAGTATTATCAATAAACCCATTAACTGACAATTTACCAAATTGTCCTTTGCTTAAAACATTCCGAAACATCGTCTCAATATGAATAAGTATTCGAGTCTTAGGTGGGATGTTACAATCTACCCCCCTTAAAGAAATTTCGTCCTCGAAATTTAGAATCCACTATCATACATGAATTAATCTCACATACTACTTCCTTCATTAGCTAAGACTCCAGTTCATCTTACTTATCGGAATCCCTTAGATTCCAATTCTATAAGTCGAATGTATTCGACAAACTTTTCGTTATCTGAAGCGCTTGATGTGCATTACACCTTTCTTGCGTAGTAGAATATGAGACTATCCAAACCATCGCATCCAACTTGCTAACTATATGCCCGTTCATACACTTCTTGCTAACCCAAACTAGGGTTATCCAATCCTAACACTTGTGCTGAGTCTCATAACCTTGTCATAGACTGCATAATCTTACTTTGACAACATTGGACCTTCTTATTATCTTCGACGATTCCATTGAATTCTTATATTCGATCTTTGCCTTAAACAACGGCATCCTACATTCATGGTTTTACCATAAATATACCATCCTTTAATGAGGGTAAAACTACCGCACTACCTCCATTATACAAATACAAGGAGGAGGCATCCTGGTGTGTTACTTTCCATAATCTTCATCATTGCTTCCACTACGGATTTCCTCAAGGGCTCGTAAAAACTTACTGATTACCCGCGTCCTGCTTCGATTGATCTATGACGTTACTTATCTTAATAACTTAGAAATCATTCTTCATACTAGGAGTTTGCCAATCTCCCATCGTTCTTGTCACAACTTAGTCTCGTTTTCTTGTCGTAGCATAATGTTTCTACATCGATAATTCCAACTCATAGGGGTTTAGTCTAAATAATGAGTGGCTTAAGTCGTCTCACATATCATTATACAATATATTTCATAATATAAATCTTACATATATAAACGAGCACGTGTACACTATACATTACCTCGTCTTTGTCTGACTAACGGGACATCATTCTTAACCTTAACATATTTGAGACACTACCACCTCAAACGGGAATCTTTTCTTACTCTTAACTCATTTCGTAACATCCGGGATTTGCCTTTCAACTGGATTGCCAGGTTTGCCCCACTAATGTTACTCATGTTTGTTCTTAAGTATACAACAACCTATAATGTAAATGTGTGGTTACAATCCACTGGCATCACAAACTTATTTCTCGTTTTGGATGTCAAATTCAAGATTCTTACTTCCAACGGAAAACTCTACTCGATCGCTACCCAAATAGCACACTCAGTCTCTAATCCTTTAGTCATAACCTGAAATTTCGTAGCCCTTTACCATGAACTACGAATAACTTTTAATCTGCGTAAAAGTTCTCCGTCCTTTAATGGTGAACATTAAGTTCAAGACTTTTCAAAATCTTCAGCTAAGATAGGTTAACATGACATGGGTACAACATGAAATTAAACTCATTCGCCACTGCATTGTCGTATCTGATCAAAGCCTCTATTCAAATATTTCATTCCTCATAGATTTCGAAGTCTAAAGTATTCATCAACTTAACTTCCATAACTTTCCATTAGAACTCATGATATATTCAGATCGCTTATACTTACTACTATCCCGTATACTAGGAATTAAGCACTTAACATCTTCTCATACTCTAAGCCTCAGCTTAGCGTTATTCATTACATCATTCTTGGATTACCACTCCGCTGCGCCACTCTGATTATTAACACTCGAGCTAGCATCGGAGGAAAACTTCACTATTGTCACATAAAATTCCATCAATCAATCATTTAACTCTATCACTTTGTAATCACTGTAGCAAATTTGTCTGACGTTACCATTTCTCTTGGTCAGCTCTTCATGTATAATCATTAAACATTGCAGAAACCCGACTGGAAGTATATCTGAGGCAGCTTAAATTCATGTACATCCATTTGTGGCAACTTCTAAAAACACTTATAGCTTCTGACGGTTCATACCTTTCATTTGAGTCTTGTTACTATTCGCTCTTTCTTTATCCGTAATGATTTCATATCCATAATCTTCCCGAGACAACTACGGTCTCCCTAACTCTATCATGCCCCTTAAGTTGCTCTTCAAGTTCCTTCGGGAACAACCCGTCTAAAAAAAAAACAAATTCAATCTCTTACCGGTTCTCTTGAACGCCCAGACATAAGTTGCGTCTCTTCGAGTGCCCGATTAGTCGATCTTAAACTTTTGCTCATTATCATGATCTATTGGATTCCTCCAATAACTCGTTACTGTATTCACAATTCAAATCAATGCCTTATCACTGCCCTCGGAAACTTATCAACATGAGGTGATCTCTTTCAACTTCTTGGATATTCGTGGAAGAAAACTCTTCAGTTAAAATAACATAGAACGCCTTTACTCTAACCACAATCTTAACATATCATATAAAGGACGATCTTCCATATCATAAATATCATATAATTTTTCTCGGCCAAAATTCCGACTATCCTTCAAAACTGGTCTACTTCACTCTTGGGTTATCTTAAAATTGCATCCTTCAACCAATCGAGGAAATTCAATACTGTTCGTCTGATCAAGAGTGTTCAACTTAATTCGTCCATCAGCGTACTAAATTCCAGTCTAGCTTATCTTACTTCTAATCTTCTTACCGTTAGGATACATCCAAAGATTTGATTCACGCTTTGAAGTGCAACAAGTCTTATTGTTACTACTTATTCATCTATCTTAGTTCTTAGGCTGTATATCATCTCCTCTTCTTATTCCACAAATCTGGTTCGGAGACGTGGCTGATCTGATGGGGTCAAACTTACTTGTGATTCATACCCAATAACCAAACTTGAGTGGTTAGTTTCATCTGTCCAAATAACTCACGTAATCCATAATTAATTCTCTTAACTGTCCAGACATTAAAATCTCATCCGATTCAAGTTCGATTCTTCGACTCTGTACTCAGAATTGTTGCTTAGTCCACACTTCACTTTAACTTCTCAAACTACGGTTTCCGTCAAGGTTCCACGTCATTCCTCAGGGCATTCCATGATTCCTCAATCCTTATGTCTTCCACAGACGAGGCATCGTCCAACGATGCGTCCAACTGGGTTAAGGCTCTTCACCTTATCCTTAAACATTTCTGACCTTCCTGAAACTCTGCCCTAAACAGACTTAGTCACTTCACTGTTCAATGGCCACCATTTGGCGTTGATTACTTCTTCGCTAAATCCGTCTTAGAATACTGCCACCTTAATCTTCGCCCTTCATACACTTCATTCTTCCTTGGTCACATTCAGCTCTCAGACATTTATCCTAACTGTCATATACTAGATTGAGTTGATCAGGCTCAACTAGATGTGACCTTTAGAACAATATCCGGAACCCAATGGTCCCACTACTTTTATTGAAACTTTAATGACCCAAGGCACGGTCTGAATCGACCTGCTCTGATACCAATTGTAACACCCATACTAACGTTAACTAGTATATTAGCATGTTCGTTAATCTGATATCGGATACATTAAAATTTACAATAATTACATTATACAACCACTGAAGGAGTACAATTTGCTCGTTTACATAAATATCCAAATACAATATATATTACACGTTCATATACATATATAAAATCTGTCAACCTCCTGAGCTTGCCTTGACGAGCATCTGCACTCCATCCAGCGTCTTCCTGAACGTCTTCATCTGAAAACCATGAGGCTACCTGAAAGACCTGCACCAGAAGGATAGGGATGAGACATAATGTCTCAGTGAGCTCCTACCCTACCTACCGTTGGCAACCACAGGGAACCTAGGGTCGCCGTGCCTACCTCGGCAATCTTGGGGATACCTACGATCGCCAAGTCTTATCTTTACTTATTTCGCGATCAAGGGGAAACCTAGGATCGCGTCATGACTTTATCTTTCTTATACTTGTCATTCACATGACCTTATGCATTTCATACTCTATTCTTATCTTAGTCTTATACGTAGTGATCTTGGGGACATCCTATGATCACATCGCGTTCACTAGGAACTAATCATCATGTCTCGTATTACATATAAAATATACGTATTCATTTCATATTCGTATCGTCTTTCATATCATTAAGTTAGAAGTTAGCGTTGAACAAACAATCATTATCTTGGTTCATTTTACGGAGTGCATCCGGGTGGAGTAACCCCGAAGTACATCTCCCATAATACCGGTGAAATTCCTATCATATAAGGCTAACACCGGACTCCTCTTATCTTTGTGTAGGCAACCCTCTCGGTGAAGCCCCATCCGGCATAATCCGGAGCCTGCTGGACACATCTTGCATGTAGACAACCCTCTCGGAGAAGTCCCATCCGGCGAATCCCGGAGCCTGCTGGACATGCTTAAATCTTTTAACATACGTGTGGACAATCCTCTCGGAAGAGTCCCATCCGGCGAAACCCGGAGTCTGATGAACACGTTTAATATCGTCTTATAAATTACGTGTGGATAACCCTTTCGGAGAAATCCCATCCGGCGAATCCCGGAGTCTGATGAACACGTTATCATATTCTTTATCATTAGATTCTTTCTTAAGTTCGTATACGTATCTATTACATTTCATATTCCTTGTGCATATCTAATGCATACTAGAAAGCTTAACCTACTAGAGGTTCTTAACTATAAGCATATATCATTCTTGTGCATACGCACGCTAAATTGAGTGCATCTTAGTCATGATACCTTAGGTGCATTCTCATTCTCATAATTTCATAACTTATGTACTTGAAAGTACGTCTAACAATTAACTATGAGCCTATGCATACTTAATGCATTTCTTAAGGAACTAATCTCTCCATCTATGTCGTATGAATCTATGATCATAGGCTTATCGTTCTCATAAGCCATCACTTAATTGTTGGAAACATTCCATCGCTTAAATAACTTCTATTCTTGCACCTCTAATGCTTGCCATCTTAGGATTGTCTATTCAATTAACCCTTATACTCCTATTGCATCACTAAACCCTTGTTCATTCATTCCTTATAAGTTATGGGCCTTCGGATATGTCACAATGGTGTTTTTCTTATAAAACAAGGTTTTCTTTGCAAATGGTTACCAAAAGCCTCGCCTGACGTGTACACAAGCCACAGAACGAAGCAGAAAAGACATGAAATGTCTGCTAATTTTCGCTGGGCGAAATTCACTTCGCTGGGCGAAGGTAGGCAGTGAAGACTTGCCAAACAGTAACTATACGATCGCCCCGAGGTCGCCCGGCGAAATTGGCAGTTCAGGACTGGTTCAAAACATGATTTTTCCACCATTTTCGACATATATAAGCATACCCAAGCACCATAACATCATAAGGAATGATTTACAACTATAAATTGAATGATTAAAACAAGATTGAACAGGGATTTAGCAAACAAAAGGGATTAGGGTACAAAATTACCAACTTTGCTCACAAGACATAAAACTCATCAATACTCACAAAGGGGATTCTAAAACCCCTAGGAACTCACCTCAAACTTGATTGTTGCTTGACAAATTCAGAACTTGGAACCCTAGCTTCACTCCTTGATCCTCTTTGTTTTCTCCTCTTCACTTTCTCTTGTTCTTTCTTCCAACACAAGCTTGCCTTGCAAGGTTCCCACTAGGGTTTTGATTGAAGTTTGGATGGGTTGAAGGAGAAGGAGATGAGGCGTATGGTAGAGGGAGAAGAGGGAGGAAATTCTGATTTTGGGTGAGTGAAAAGAATGAAGAAAATAGCAAGAAATATCTTGCTTCCTTCCTAAATAATCTTCCATTTCAAATTATTTACAAAAGTGCCATTCCACTTAATTACCAACTTGCCACGCTTGTTTCATCAGGTTCCAATACTAATAATCGATACTTATAAGCGGGATATTACACTTGCCATACAAATAAACCCATTAACTGACAATTTACCAAATTGTCCTTTGCTTAAAACATTCCGAAACATCGTCTCAATATGAATAAGTATTCGAGTCTTAGGTGGGATGTTACAGGTTCAGTTTCTGAAGGTTTTTTTGAAACAGTTAAAAGAGATTCTGTTTCAAAGGCTTGCTGGGTTGTTTCTATATGAGTTGAAGTGAAAAGGTTGATGAGAGGATAGTTCACCACCTAGATGCTAAGTAAGCTCATATATGGCTGATGGACTAGGTTGAGAGGGGGAAGAAGATGTGCAGGCTCTTTCTAAAAGTCAGTCAATTTGCCTAAGTTGTATCTGGCATCAAGTTCTTTCTTTTTATTGGCTAATTCTTCTGCTGTCTTATAGGTTCTGGGAAACATTAATGGTGAGTCACCAGGCATGCAAGTTTGCACTAGTGAAACATTCAATGTTTCCTCAGAGTCTGGTAAGAAGTTAGAGGAATTTGGGTTAGGGGGTAGAAGCACAGACGTTGGCATGGAAATGTGTTTTGCAGATTTTAAAAGTTCAGAAGATGGGTTGGTTTGAGGTTTAGAGGCTGCTTTTGGTTTTGGAGAAGGTTTGAGATGAGTATAATGTTGGTTGAGAGTTTGGTGGTCAGAGTCTGGGGAGTCTATATGAATTGGATTAGAAGGAGATGAGTGTGTAATATTACATTGTGTGACATGGATTTCAGCTTCTGATCCAAATTCAGTGTTGACTTTCAGAAGATCAGTCTGAGCCTTCTGAGTCTCCATTGCAGACTTGTTCTTTAGACTTTCAGCCAAGTTTAAAACTTCTTCAACATCTTTCATCTTCTTAGTTTTTATCAGATTCTCCATGGATTCTTCTTAAGCTTCTTCTTCTTCCTCCACATCTTGAAGAATTAACTTCCTCTTATGTGGTCTTTTCTCTGTTTTCTTTAGCTTAGGACTGGAATCATATCATGTAGCTTTTCCAGATCCTCCTTTCCTTGTTCTACTAGGAAGTACCTCAACAGGTTCTAAGTCAGATACTTTTGATTGAATATCAGAAGCACTTGGCTTAGAGGACTTCAGTTTCTTTGGTCTCTCAGGTGCAAGCTCAAGCTTCTGGTATGACCTCAGGTACTGGTGCAAGTTCAGACTTCACCAACTTCTGCTTCTTAGCCTTCTTCTGTCCCACTGGCTCAGCAGCTTCTGAATCTGATCTAATTTTCCTCTTCTTAGGAGCCCTCCAGGACTCATTGGGGTGATCTGGAATCATCTCCCAAGTGATAACAACTTCTGTTTCCTTTAAGTGTTGAGCAATGAATTCTGCCAACACTTCAGGATTGTATTCTTTGGATATTGGGGGAAAGTCATCCAAAAAGTATGTCTGATGCAGGCTTGCTTGCAGATGCTGATCAGTGGTGATAACTTCATTCTTAGGGATAAGGTGCATGCTTCCCATAGTAATTCCAGAAATAACCTTTCCCTTGCAGGTTCCCAGCTCCTCATCAGAACCTACACCAAATTGCTGCAGCTTCTGAACCAATTTTCCCTGATGGAAAATCTCAGACAACAACCTGGCGTATGGCACATTTTTCTTCCCTTGATTCCTTCTTTGATTGAAGTACATAGATAGTGGAAGATGTATGCTGGAGGATTTATGGGGTAGTGGTTTATCAGAAAGTAGAGAAAATGTTTGTAGTCCCATGACATGTAGTCAGTACCACCTTCCCTTGGAATGATGCCCTTCAGAACCAACTTGTGCAAGATTTTGTGCTTGCCTTTCATATCAGAGGTCTTTTCAGATGGTCTTCCATCATAGAGAGTGCCTCTGATTTTGTCATCCCAGTCAGTTTTCTTGGTCGTTTCAATCATAAACATTCCATTCCTCCTCGCTCCTATCACCTTGGCAATGGTTTCTTCAGTAATGGTGATTATGATACCCATTATTGGAGACCTAATTTCAGTCTCAGTGAAAGCTTTTAATCCCATTTGCGCTCTAGTATTCCCTTTCAGACTCTTATCACCTTGGATCATCTGAGCTTCTTCCCTAGCAGCAGCATCAGAGTCATATACCTCACTTCTTACCCAGAAATCCTTGACCAACTCCAGATAAGAAGGACCATTAAGCATCTCAAAGAAGTTTGCCCAACTCTGTGTCTCTACGTACGTTGAAATGTCACACCCATTCAAACGAAGAGACCTGAAATCTACTGCACTTTCCACATTGATTTTCAGTTCTTCTTTGTTTAATGCCATAGTTTTGGGTTTGATGAAAGTAGTAGCTTCAAATTCCACTGACATTGCTTGAGATGATGAAGAACTTCCAGCCATTTCTGAAGTTTTAGGGTTCTAAGGATGTTTGAAAAAACGGACAGAGTTTTTGCGAGGAGGTTAGAGAGAAGAAAATGTGAGTAGTGAGGTGTTTGGTGTGAGAGTGATTAGTTGATTTTGTTAAAACTATTCAGATTCAAAATGTATTGATACACAAACACAACATTAATGGCAAAAAGGGGTGCGAGACAAGTTTCAAAGCATAATCATCATTGCCTAAAAGTTAATACCCAACAGTTACTTCCCACGTTAGTGACTTTCTCAGAAATACTTGCTTATTAGTGGGACAACTGTACATAAAGCCGTTAAGAAACCATTCCACTTATAAGCCTATCAGAAACAAACTATCCAAATTCTTGACTTCAGATTCTGATGACTTCATAAGCTGAAATCCTTCAGATTCTCAGTGAAGAGAGTCAGGTAGATTTTGGCTTTTGAATTTCTTCAGAGTTTGAATTTTCATTCAGAGTCAACATAGATAAAATGTATGTTCAGATTCTTCTTTATAAAATCAAATCTTTCTTCTGTTAAGGGTTTTGAAAATATATCAGCCCATTGATGATCAATATCAATGAACTGTATATCCAAAGCACCTTTCTGAATATAATCTCTAATAAAATGGTGTTTGATTCAATATGTTTGGCTCTTGAATGCAGAATTGGATTTTTTGACAAACAGATAGTTGCAGTATTATCACAAAAGATATGAATATTGTTCTCATGTATCTTATAGTCTTCTAACTGATGTTTCATCCAAAGAAGTTAAGTGCAACAACTTGCAGCTGAGATGTATTCTGCTTATACTGTTGACAATGCAATGGTTGATTGTCTTTTGCTAGCCCATGATATCAGATTCTCACCAAGAAATTGACAATTTCCACTGGTTGATTTTCTTTCAATCCTATCATTAGCATAATCAGCATCACATAATACAACCAACTTATAATCTAAGGATTTCTTTCAGATAGTCGTTCCTTTCAGATACCTGAAGATTCCAAGATTAGTCGTTCCTTTCAGATACTTGAAGATTCTCTTAACAACAGTTAAGTGAGATTCTCTAAGATTTGATTGGAATCTTGCACACAAATATACACTGAATAAAATATCTGGTCTGTTAAGTACAACAGAGAACCAATCATACCTCTATACAACTTCTGATCCACCTTTGTGTCAGTGTCTTCTTTGCTTAAGGTGCAGGTTAGATGCATTGGAGTAGTCATAGCTTTACAGTCTTTAAGATTGAACTTCTTCAGAAGCTCCTTAGTATATTTTGATTGATGAACATATACTACATCTTTGCATTAGTTGAGGTAAAGCTTCAACGATAATGCATCTCACTTTATGATGCTTTTTATAAATCTTTCTTTCAGCATCTGAGATATTCTTTCTATCAGTTGCTACACCTTCTTCATCAACAGGAATAGAGATACCATCTTCAATGATGTATTATAGAGTATCATCAACACCAATAATATGACTATACATCTTGCTTTTCCACCAAAAAAACTTCTTAGAATCACCATTAAACATAGTAGGTTTACAACGATGAGAATGAGATTTTTCCCCAGTACCATAGTCATATGATACAGCTCTATTATTTCCAGAAGTTCCAGAATCATAAGCACTTACTCCACCACCAGAGTTACTGGCTCCACCACCAGAACTAACAGCTCCACCACCAGTAGACATGCTTTTCTCAGGATCTTTACTGACACACTATTAAGTGTTAAAATATCAGAACCAGAGCTCTGATACCAACTGAAGGTGAGAAAAGCACAAGAAGGGGGGTTGAATTGTGTCGGCTTTTTCTTCATAAAATGATTATAACAAAGTTCAGGTCCTGCTGAAGTTCAGAATCTAAGTCAGAAGTCTTGAGTCAGAAGCAGAGTTTCAGAATCTGAGTGAAAGTTCAGATTCCGATGCAGCGGATAAAATGTAAAAGAGATAGAGAAGAGAAAGACACAAGCAATTATCCTGGTTCCTTCCACAACCCGGAAGTAGTCCAGTCCCCTTGTCACTTACAAGAGATTTTTCACTATAATCCAATGATTACAAATTACTCAAGCACAAAGCAAGAGACTTCCTATGCTCAAACACAAAGTAAGAGACTTCTAATGCTCAATCTCAAAGCAAGAGACTTCTCAACAAACAAAAAATACAAAGTAAGATGTTTGGTTTGAACATTTGATATACTATAAGTGGTGTTCACAAAATACAACACAAATATCAAACTCTAGACTTATGAATTTCTAAGATAAGAAAGTTTGTAATAAATTCTAAGTGTTTGATGCGTTTTTGAATCTGGTTGAGTATTGGCACTTGTAAAATTTGTAGAGTCTTATATAAACTTCAAGTCTTCAAGCCTTTATATAGGGAATGAGAGAGACGTTGAAGGATGCCAAATCATCATAGAGTCCGTTGGAGAAGCTTGATCATCAGCAGTTGATTTGTTACAATGGGAAAGGAGAAAGCTTTCCCACCATGGGAAAGTCTTTTCTAAGGGTTAGATTGTTGAGGAACACGATTTTTATTATGGACTGTCTACACCAAATTTTTTTCCTTTCTCTTTTACACTCTTATATTTTTGTTTAGATCTGGAATACACGATTTTTATCGTAGACTGTAAAAGAGAAAGGAAAAATTTTTGGTGTAGACAGTCCATAATAAAAATCGTGCTCCTCAACAATCTAACCCTTAGAAAAGGCTTTCCCATGGTGGGAAAGCTTTCTCCTTTCCCATCACAAACGCCACCGAAATATATATATATATATATATATATATATATATATATATATATATATATATATCTGTGTGTGTGTGTGTACAAATATAAATATCATCATTATTGTACAAATATCTCCACTGCATAATCTGGCTAGTGTCGATCATGTGCGAAGGTCAGAAGGTCAGTGGGCATGAATGAATGATAGAGGAATGTGGAGTAAGGCTTTTGTTTTTAAGGTACTCGTGATCAATGTAGCACAGAGAAAGAAACCAAAGAGTCTTGATCATATTTCTAAAACTTGCATAATCTTTTCTAGAAAGACTCGCTACTAGTGTCTCCTATTTTTTCCCAGGAATTTTGCAATGTGGTCCTATTTTTTCCCAGGATGCATAATCTTTCAAACCTATATGGTTCAGAACTCTTATTGCTACATTTAGGTGGTATAGAACTCTGTTGTTTTAGTCTTGACAGGTTGAGAAAGCAACCAAGGAGTCTTAATCATTTTTCTAAAACGTGCATAAAGTTACATTAATTTTTATTTGTAAGAATATCAAAATGCATCCTATTTTTTCCCAGAGAGCATAATCTTTCTTCACTCAAGTAAGTGTGTTAATAAGGAAGGTGAATAAAAATTCCCTTAAAAAAAAATGAAGGTGTATAAGTTAAACTATCTGATTTTTAAATAAGACGTGTAGAAATATATCGTCATTGTTGTACAAATCACCATTGGTGTACACCTCTTGTTTTAAAAATCACTCATTCAATTTAACAATAATTTTTTCTCCCTTTCTGTACACCTCTATATGTACTTTTATAGAGGTGTCTGCAAAAAACCAGCTCAAAATTCGTTTTCTAGGTGCATGTTTTGTTGTTTCGCGCTCTTGAGTTTTTGGCGCGTAAAAAATTCATATTTAATCCGTCCCTTGTCGGAAAATTCTCGTTTTTTGTGGGCGATGTTGTTTTTATGTCCTAAACATGCCTGCAAAAAATCGTGAAAAAATTCAACTTCTAAGTCACTCTTATAATACGGGCGCGCGCGCACGCGGATGCGTGCGAACGAGAAAATCCGACCAATTGTTTCCAGATCAAGAAAAGAAAAAAATTCCAGATCTAAACAAAAATATAAGAGTGTAAAAGAGAAAGGAAAAAAATTTGGTGTAAACTGTTTTGTTGTTTCGCGTTCTTGAGTTTTTGGCGCGTAAAAAATTCATATTTAATCTAATCCTTGTCGGAAAATTCTCGTTTTTTGTGGGCGATGTTGTTTTTATGTCCTAAACATGCCTGCAAAAAATCATAAAAAAATTCAACTTCTAAGTCACTCTTAAAATACGGGCGCGCGCGCAAGCGAGAAAATGCGACCAATTGTTTCTAGATCAAGAAAAGAAAAAAGTTTCAGATCGTCAAAACAATAATATATCGTCATTGGAATTGGGATGAGATTATGCCTGCTACTTAACCACCTTAACCCACTTGAACATTAGTAGAAATGACTTCAATGGAACTTTCCAAACAGTAATTTTTGAACTCACTGAGAGGGCCTACGAAGCTGTTGCTATAAGTATTCAAAATTCTTAAGAATCTGAGCTTTGAAATTCCAGGTGGAAAAGTTGAGTTGAAGGAGTTATGGCTGATGTCCAGTGTTCAAGTGGGTTAAGGTGGTTAAGTAGCGGATTTGGGATGAGATTATGCCTGCTAGGTTAAACTCAACGGGTCAATTCCACAAACCCTTGCCATGCTACCTAAACTAACATTCCTTGATTTAAGCAACAACTATTTCAATGGCAAAATTCCACGTCTGCAAAAAACCAGCTCAAAATTCGTTTTCTAGGTGCATGTTTTGTTGTTTCGCGTTCTTGAGTTTTTGGCGCATAAAAAATTCATATTTAATCCGTCCCTTGTCGGAAAATTCTCGTTTTTTGTGGGCGATGTTGTTTTTAAGTCCTAAACATGCCTGCAAAAAATCGTAAAAAAATTCAACTTCTAAGTCACTCTTATAATACGGGCGCACGCGCGCACGCGGATGCGCGCGAGCGAGAAAATCCCACCAATTGTTTCCAGATCAAGAAAAGAAAAAAATTCCAGATCTAAACAAAAATATAAGAGTGTAAACGAGAAAAAAAATATGGTGTAGGCAGTCTATGATAAAAATCGTGTATTCCAGATCTAAACAAAAATATATGAGAGTAAAAGAGAAAGGAAAAAATTTTGGTGTAGACAGTCCATAATAAAAATCGTGCTCCTCAACAATCTAACCTTTAGAAAAGGCTTTCCCATGGTGGGAAAGCTTTCTCCTTTCCCATCACAAACGCCACCGAAATATATATATATATATATATATATATATATATATATATATATATATATATATATGTGTGTGTGTGTGTGTGTGTGTGTGTGTGTACAAATATAAATATCATCATTATTGTACAAATATCTCCACTGCATAATCTGGCTAGTGTCGATCATGTGCGAAGGTCAGAAGGTCAGTGGACATGAATGAATGATAGAGGAATGTGGAGTAAGGCTTTTGTTTTTAAGGTACTCGTGATCAATGTAGCACAGAGAAAGAAACCAAAGAGTCTTGATCATATTTCTAAAACTTGCAAAATCTTTTCTAGAAAGACTCGCTACTAGTGTGTCCTATTTTTTCCCAGGAATTTTGCAATGTGGTCCTATTTTTTCCCAGGATGCATAATCTTTCAAACCTATATGGTTCAGAACTCTTATTGTAATATCCCGTTTATTAGTATCAGTTATTAGTGTTAGAAGCGATTAATAAGCGTGGCAATTTGGTAATAAGTGGCAATGGCATATTGGTAATTAATTCAAAAGGGAGTAGTAATTTAAATGGAAGGGAAGAGATATTTTTCCCATTGTGATTTTCTTCTCCTCTTCCACTCTCTCAAATCAGTCTCTCTCCCTCATTTTTCCCTCACTCTCACGCCACTTCTCCTCACCCAAATCCTTCAAACTTTCATCCCAATCTTTGTGAGAAGCAATAGCAAGCAAGTGGGTGTTGGAAACTAAGTAATAGGAAGGAATAAGGAAGGAACAAGCTAGGGTTTGCAAGAACAAGCTGAACCAGCACCAATTAAGGCTTGGGTGAGCTCATTTCAGATTCTAAAACACATCTAGAGAGTTTTTGATAGTTTTCTATAAGTTGTTAAAAGATAGAGTTTACCCTAATTCCTAATTTGTGTAATCCTTGCTCATGAGTGATTATAATTGTTAATTTATGAAAGAAAATCCTTTTTATCGTGTTAAGGAAGCCTGGGTACCATTGAATGGACAGAAATGGTGAGAAATCAGATTTTTCACAGGTTTTTACTGATATGGTCGCTGTAGCGACGGAATGTCGCTTGTAGCGACCAGACTGGGATTTCCCCTGCCTAGCCGCGCTTGTAGCGACCGCATAGGCGCTTGTAGCGACCGCATAGGCGCTTGTAGCGATGGTTGTCGCTTGTAGCGAGGAACTGGGCGCTGTAGCGACCAAGTTCTGCCTACTGTCGCTTGTAGCGACCAGGAGGGCGCTGTAGCGACCAGCCTTGAACAGCCCAACTTAGTTGAGCTGTTCCGGGGGTTCTGGTTCGCGCGTGCATGGCTTTTGGCAACTGATTTTCTATAAAATATTTTAGAAACTTAAACCACCATTTTAGTTCATTCCATAGGCTTCCAAAGATTGAGAAAATACATGAGCAACGACTATGCAAAACTTGGGAAATTCATGAATTAAGATTAAATGGTCAAGTAAGCCTAAGAGTGACATATGAGAACGATATGTCCAGAACCTTGAATAAGTTAACAGGAATAGAATTAAGTTAAGGGTAGTTTATCAGGATTCCCTTAACCAGGCAGACTACAGGATACCATAGTCGGTGGGATTTAGTTCCCTCGAATCAGGCATAGTTACAGGTTAACAGGACGTGCCTCAGTGCTCACGTCAGAGTGACATTGGGGGTGACACGTATCAGTTTATCAGGAAATGTATAACATATACCAGGAATAATAATTAATAATCAGGACAAGCTTTGTGTCTTCTGTTCTCTCGACCAGTTAGAGAGAACAGGGGTTTCAGCATTGCTGAAACGGGCAGGAACTTTCCGTGAGGATAACCACACAGAGTTACAGTGTGTCTCCTGTGCTCTCGACCAGTTAGAGAGGACGGGGGGTTCCAGATGGAACGGGCAGGAATCTTCCGCGAGGATAACCACACACTTAGGCAAGAGGAGTCCGGTGTTAGCCTGATATGATAGGATTTTCACCGGTTATCAGGGGAATGTGCTTCGGGGTTACTCCACCCGGGGGCATTCCGTAAAATGAATCCAGATAATAATGTTTGTTCAACGCTAACAGCTAACTTAAAATATCAGTTATTATTCTAATACATTATCAGTCAGATATTATTTACTCAGGCAATTATCAGGCAGTTAGCAGAATCAGTTAACAGTTTTCAGATGGTGATCCTAGGTTCCCCTCGATCACCAGATCAGCAGAACCAGTCAGGTAACCCTCTATGGGTAAAGATGAGACTTGGCGATCATAGGTATCCCCAAGATCGCCGAGGTAGGCACGGCGACCCTAGGTTCCCTGAGGTTGCCAAACAGTAGGTAGGGTAGGAGCTCACTGAGACGTTATGTCTCATCCCTTTCCTTCTGGTGCAGGTTCTTCTCAGGTGGCACGTCGCAAAGGTAAAGAGAAAGCTTCGGATTGATCGTGCCGAGTTATGTTTTATCATGTGGATATTGTATCTTGATGTATATATATGTATTATGAAGGATGTTTGTATCGGATCTCGAGATGTAATATAAACTGGTGTATTTAATAAACAACTTTTCTGTATCGTATTTAATGTATCCAGTACGAAATTTTAATACTCGTAAGAGATCCTAGGCAATCTCTATATGGGTGTTACAATTTGGTATCAGAGCAGGTCGATTCAGACTGTGCCTTGGGTCATTAAAGTACAATCCAAGTTTATGGACCTCTTGGATCCAGGACATTATTCTAGATGTTATGTTCAGTTAAAACTGATCACTTTGACTTGTATATGACAGCTAGGATAAGATGTCTGGGAGAAGAAGAGGTAGACCTCGTACTAATCAAGCTAGTGACGAAAGTGGAGGGCCCAGCATGAATTCTTGGGAACAAATGATGCAACAACAACAGGCCTGGCAGCAGCAGTATCAGGAGCAACAAGCTCAGAATGCATTACAGTATCAGCAAATGATGCTGATGATGCAACAGCAGTCTCAACAACAAGCCCAGGCTCAACAGCAATGGATGGAAATGATGCAGCAGGGTCAAGGTTTCCATCCACAGCCACCACCTCCTCCTGCTATTGGTAATCCCGTGTTCCGGGAGTACAACAGGCATCACCCTCCGGAGTTCAATGGAGAAGGTGAACCTCAAGAAGCCAGAAAATGGATTAAGCAGATGGAGAAGATCTTTAGAATGGCTGAATGTTCAGAAGAGGACAAAGTGGTCTATGCCACGAACCAACTCAGAGGCGCAGCAGAAGACTGGTGGGAATCTGCTCAGCGCAGGATGGAAGCCAATGGTGTAGAAGTGAATTGGGAGAACTTTAAAGGAGTGATGTTAGAAAAGTATTTACCTTTGTCTTACAAGGTAAAGAAGGAACAAGAGTTCTTAGAATTGAAGCAGGGTAGCATGTCAGTAGCTGAATTTACTAAGAAGTTTGAGGAGTTGTCCTATTACTCAACACACAATGAATATGCTGAAAATGAAGTATGGAAAATGAATCAGTATAAAAGAGGTTTAAGAGGCGAGATAGATACAGCAGTTAGCCTTCAGAGAACTGCGAGTTACGATGAGTTGGTGCATGATAGCTTAGTAGTCGAGGCGGGACTTGCAAAGGCCTCAAAAGAAAGAGCGGCAGCTTATGAGAAGAAGAAAAGCAGAATGTCAGATAAGTATCACGATAAGCTCAAGCCAAAAGGATCCCCACAGAGAGGGAAGCAGACATACTCTCCAAGATCAAATCCTCCACGGACTAATCCTACCTGTAAGACGTGTGGGAGAATGCATCAAGGAGAGTGTATGGAAGGTGCTAATGTATGCTTTGGATGTAAGCAGCCCGGACACTTCTTGCGAGAATGTCCCTATAAGCGAGGAAAAGGAGTAGCTGAAGGAACTACAACCAGCAAGGGCAGAGTGTACTCTCTTGACGGTGCAAAGGCTTCGGCTAATGAAGATTTAATTGCCGGTATGTGTTATTTGGGTACAAATCCAGTAAAAGTTCTTTTCGATTGTGGCGCTACATGTTCTTTTATTTCATATAAATGTGTGGAGACGCTGCAATTACCCTTGTCTCCGTTGAACCCTCCAATGTTAGTATCTACCGCTACTGAAGGCGGAATTGAGGCAAAGTATGTTTGTGAAAGCTGTCCTATCACTGTGTCTAGCAAGACTTACTATGTTGATTTAGTTTGTCTCCCGATGGAGCAACTGGATGTAATTTTAGGCATGGATTGGCTCTCTGCTAATCATGTCTATATAGGATGTTCAGAGAAGAGTATTTATATGCCTACCAGTGATACGGCAGAAGGTGTGGCTTTATCAGAATTGATTAACCGCACCCATCAGTTAATCCAGTTTATTTGTGCTCAAGACAAAGGATTTTATGTAATGCTCACTGTGGCTTCAGAGTCCGAGTTAAGTCCCAGTGACATTCCTGTGGTGAATGAATACCTAGATGTTTTTCCTTCAGAAGTCACGAGTTTACCTCCAGAGCGTGAGGTGGAGTTTTCAATTGATTTGATCCCAGGAGCGGAGCCAGTGTCTGTGGCACCGTACAGAATGTCACCAACAGAGTTGAAAGAGTTGAAATCTCAACTCGAGGATTTAATCCAGAAGCATTTCATCAGACCTAGTGTATCACCTTGGGGTGCTCCAGTTTTGTTAGTCAAGAAAAAGGATGGAAGCATGAGGCTATGTATTGACTACCGCCAACTTAACAAAGTGACTATCAAGAACAGGTATCCTCTTCCAAGGATTGATGATCTTCTAGACCAGCTCAAGGGAGCAACAGTATTTTCCAAGATTGATCTTCGATCGGGTTATCATCAGATTCGTATTAAATCTTCAGACGTGTCTAAGACGGCGTTTCGAACGCGTTACGGACATTATGAATTTTTGGTTATGCCTTTCGGTGTAACTAATGCCCCAGCAGTGTTTATGGATTACATGAACAGGATATTTCAGCCCTATCTCGATCAATTTGTGGTAATTTTCATTGATGACATTTTGATCTATTCTAAGGATCCTCAGGAGCATGCTCAGCATTTGAGAATTGTATTGGATGTCCTTAGAGACAAGCAGCTGTATGCTAAGTTTAGCAAATGTGAATTCTGGTTATCTGAGATTAAGTTTTTGGGTCATGTTATTTCTCAAGGAGGAGTAGCGGTTGATCCATCTAAAGTTGAAGCTGTTCTCAATTGGGAAAGACCAAAGAATGTAGCTGAAGTCAGGAGCTTTCTAGGCTTGGCAGGTTATTATCGAAGATTCATTATGAAGTTTTCTCAGATTGCCTTACCCCTGTCACGCCTTATCAGAAAAGATGTACCCTTTATTTGGGATGATGAATGTGAAGAAAGTTTCAGAGTTTTAAAGAAGAAATTGACTAAGGCCCCTGTGTTGGCAATACCAGATCCTGAAAGGAGATACACCGTTTTCTGCGATGCATCTTCCAAGGGACTGGGAAGTGTTCTCATGCAAGGAGAAAATGTAATAGCCTATGCCTCTAGACAGCTCAAGACTCATGAGGAGAATTACCCCACTCATGATCTTGAGTTAGCAGCCATAGTTTTTGCATTGAAGATATGGAGACATCACTTGTATGGTGCGCAGTTTGATTTGTTTAGCGACCATAAGAGTTTGAAGTATTTGTTTGATCAACGAGATCTGAATATGAGGCAAAGGCGATGGATGGAGTATTTGAAGGATTTTGATTTCGATCTGAAATACCATCCAGGAAAAGCAAATGTGGTGGCAGATGCCTTAAGTCGAAAGGCTTTGGTTAAAGCTGAGGTGATGATGCACACGTGTAGGCTGTATGAGAAGTTTAGAGACCTTAACCTCCATGTTACCGATTTAGATGGTGGTATTTTGTTGAACAAGTTAGATATTTCGTGCGACCTACGATCTAGGATTGCACAAGCGCAGAGTATGGATGTGGATCTTCAAAGAAAAGTTAGCCAACCGGAGTTTTCTTTTGCACCTGATGGAATATTACTGTTTGAGGGAAGAGTTTACGTCCCGAACGATCAGGAATTGAAAAGGTTAATTTTAGAAGAGGCGCATAAGAGTAGTTTCAGCATTCATCCAGGTACCACCAAGATGTACCAAGATTTGAAAAGAGATTATTGGTGGCCGAGCATGAAAAGAGATATTGCGGAATTTGTAGCGCGTTGTATTGTCTGTCAGCAGGTGAAGATTGAGCATCAAAGGCCTGCGGGAATGTTAGTACCGTTGGAAATTCCACAATGGAAATGGGAAGATATCACCATGGATTTTGTGACTGGATTACCTCGAACACAGCGAGGACATGACTCCATTTGGGTTATAGTGGACCGGTTAACTAAGTCAGCTCATTTCTTGCCGGTTAAGACCACTTACCGAGCTTCTCAGTATGCCGAATTATTTATTTCAGAGATTGTGAAACTCCATGGTGTGCCAGCTAGTATTGTGTCTGATAGAGATCCCATTTTCACATCCCACTTTTGGAAAGCTTTTCAGAAAGCTTTGGGGACAAGATTAAAGATGAGCACGTCCCATCATCCTCAAACAGACGGACAATCAGAAAGGACTATTCAGACGTTGGAGGATATGTTACGTGCATGTATCCTAGAAGATGGAGGAAGTTGGAACGACCACCTACCACTGATTGAATTTTCTTACAACAACAGTTATCATTCTAGCATTGGAATGGCACCATATGAAGCTCTATATGGCAGGAAATGTAGAACCCCGCTTTGTTGGGCTGAGGTTGGAAATAAGAGTATTTTGGGACCCGAGATCATTCAAGAGACGACTCTAAAAATTAAGTCTATTCAAGATAAAATGAGAACAGCACAAAGTCGTCAGAAAAGTTATGCTGATAGGAGGCGAAGACCCTTAGAGTTTGATGAAGGAGATCATGTATTTCTTAAGGTTACACCCAAGTTGGGATTAAGAGGAGCTTTCCGAACCAAGAAGCTTTGTCCAAGATATGTTGGACCATTCCAGATACTTCGTCGTGTTGGTCCGGCAGCTTATCAGTTAGCGCTGCCCCCAGCCATGTCAGGATTGCATGATGTATTCCACGTCTCCCAGCTGAGGAAGTTCATCCCTGATCCTTTTCAACCAGTGGAATTGGACAGCATTGATTTGAGATCAGACTTGACTTTTCAACCTGAACCAGATCAGATAATTGATCGCGATGTTAAGACTTTGCGAAACAAAGAAATTCCTATTGTTAAGGTTGTATGGAAAGGTTCTCCCGACGGCGAAGCAACGTGGGAGCTAGAGTCGGAGATGCAAGAGAATTATCCGCATCTATTTTCAGGTAAATTCTAAATTTCGAGGACGAAATTTCTTTAAGGGGAGTAGATTGTAATATCCCGCTTATTAGTATCAGTTATTAGTGTTAGAAGCGATTAATAAGCGTGGCAATTTGGTAATAAGTGGCAATGGCATATTGGTAATTAATTCAAAAGGGAGTAGTAATTTAAATGGAAGGGAAGAGATATTTTTCCCATTGTGATTTTCTTCTCCTCTTCCACTCTCTCAAATCAGTCTCTCTCCCTCATTTTTCCCTCACTCTCACGCCACTTCTCCTCACCCAAATCCTTCAAACTTTCATCCCAATCTTTGTGAGAAGCAATAGCAAGCAAGTGGGTGTTGGAAACTAAGTAATAGGAAGGAATAAGGAAGGAACAAGCTAGGGTTTGCAAGAACAAGCTGAACCAGCACCAATTAAGGCTTGGGTGAGCTCATTTCAGATTCTAAAACACATCTAGAGAGTTTTTGATAGTTTTCTATAAGTTGTTAAAAGATAGAGTTTACCCTAATTCCTAATTTGTGTAATCCTTGCTCATGAGTGATTATAATTGTTAATTTATGAAAGAAAATCCTTTTTATCGTGTTAAGGAAGCCTGGGTACCATTGAATGGACAGAAATGGTGAGAAATCAGATTTTTCACAGGTTTTTACTGATATGGTCGCTGTAGCGACGGAATGTCGCTTGTAGCGACCAGACTGGGATTTCCCCTGCCTAGCCGCGCTTGTAGCGACCGCATAGGCGCTTGTAGCGACCGCATAGGCGCTTGTAGCGATGGTTGTCGCTTGTAGCGAGGAACTGGGCGCTGTAGCGACCAAGTTCTGCCTACTGTCGCTTGTAGCGACCAGGAGGGCGCTGTAGCGACCAGCCTTGAACAGCCCAACTTAGTTGAGCTGTTCCGGGGGTTCTGGTTCGCGCGTGCATGGCTTTTGGCAACTGATTTTCTATAAAATATTTTAGAAACTTAAACCACCATTTTAGTTCATTCCATAGGCTTCCAAAGATTGAGAAAATACATGAGCAACGACTATGCAAAACTTGGGAAATTCATGAATTAAGATTAAATGGTCAAGTAAGCCTAAGAGTGACATATGAGAACGATATGTCCAGAACCTTGAATAGGTTAACAGGAATAGAATTAAGTTAAGGGTAGTTTATCAGGATTCCCTTAACCAGGCAGACTACAGGATACCATAGTCGGTGGGATTTAGTTCCCTCGAATCAGGCATAGTTACAGGTTAACAGGACGTGCCTCAGTGCTCACGTCAGAGTGACATTGGGGGTGACACGTATCAGTTTATCAGGAAATGTATAACATATACCAGGAATAATAATTAATAATCAGGACAAGCTTTGTGTCTTCTGTTCTCTCGACCAGTTAGAGAGAACAGGGGGTTTCAGCATTGCTGAAACGGGCAGGAACTTTCCGTGAGGATAACCACACAGAGTTACAGTGTGTCTCCTGTGCTCTCGACCAGTTAGAGAGGACGGGGGGTTCCAGATGGAACGGGCAGGAATCTTCCGCGAGGATAACCACACACTTAGGCAAGAGGAGTCCGGTGTTAGCCTGATATGATAGGATTTTCACCGGTTATCAGGGGAATGTGCTTCGGGGTTACTCCACCCGGGGGCATTCCGTAAAATGAATCCAGATAATAATGTTTGTTCAACGCTAACAGCTAACTTAAAATATCAGTTATTATTCTAATACATTATCAGTCAGATATTATTTACTCAGGCAATTATCAGGCAGTTAGCAGAATCAGTTAACAGTTTTCAGATGGTGATCCTAGGTTCCCCTCGATCACCAGATCAGCAGAACCAGTCAGGTAACCCTCTATGGGTAAAGATGAGACTTGGCGATCATAGGTATCCCCAAGATCGCCGAGGTAGGCACGGCGACCCTAGGTTCCCTGAGGTTGCCAAACAGTAGGTAGGGTAGGAGCTCACTGAGACGTTATGTCTCATCCCTTTCCTTCTGGTGCAGGTTCTTCTCAGGTGGCACGTCGCAAAGGTAAAGAGAAAGCTTCGGATTGATCGTGCCGAGTTATGTTTTATCATGTGGATATTGTATCTTGATGTATATATATGTATTATGAAGGATGTTTGTATCGGATCTCGAGATGTAATATAAACTGGTGTATTTAATAAACAACTTTTCTGTATCGTATTTAATGTATCCAGTACGAAATTTTAATACTCGTAAGAGATCCTAGGCAATCTCTATATGGGTGTTACACTTATTGCTACATTTAGGTGGTATAGAACTCTGTTGTTTTAGTCTTGACAGGTTGAGAAAGCAACCAAGGAGTCTTAATCATTTTTCTAAAACGTGCATAAAGTTACATTAATTTTTCTTTGTAAGAATATCAAAATGCATCCTATTTTTTCCCAGAGAGCATAATCTTTCTTCACTCAAGTAAGTGTGTTAATAAGGAAGGTGAATAAAAATTCCCTTAAAAAAAAATGAAGGTGTATAAGTTAAACTATCTGATTTTTAAATAAGACGTGTAGAAATATGTCATTGTTGTACAAATCACCATTGGTGTACACCTCTTATTTTAAAAATCACTCATTCAATTTAACAATAATGCTATTTTTTCTCCCTTTCTGTACACCTCTATATGTACTTTTATAGAGGTGTCTGCAAAAAACCAGCTCAAAATTCGTTTTCTAGGTGCATGTTTTGTTGTTTCGCGTTCTTGAGTTTTTGGCGCGTAAAAAATTCATATTTAATCCGTCCCTTGTCGGAAAATTCTCGTTTTTTGTGGGCGAAGTTGTTTTTATGTCCTAAACATGCCTGCAAAAAATCGTGAAAAAATTCAACTTCTAAGTCACTCTTATAATACGGGCGTGCGCGCGCACGCGAATGCGTGCGAACGAGAAAATCCGACCAATTGTTTCCAGATCAAGAAAAGAAAAAAATTCCAGATCTAAACAAAAATATAAGAGTGTAAAAGAGAAAGGAAAAAAATTTGGTGTAGACTGTTTTGTTGTTTTGCGTTCTTGAGTTTTTGGCGCGTAAAAAATTCATATTTAATCTGTCCCTTGTCGGAAAATTCTCGTTTTTTGTGGGCGATGTTGTTTTTATGTCCTAAACATGCCTGCAAAAAATCGTAAAAAAATTCAACTTCTAAGTCACTCTTAAAATACGGGCGCGCGCGCAAGCGAGAAAATCCGACCAATTGTTTCTAGATCAAGAAAAGAAAAAAGTTTCAGATCGTCAAAACAATAATATATCGTCATTGGATTTGGGATGAGATTATGCCTGCTACTTAACCACCTTAACCCACTTGAACATTAGTAGAAATGACTTCAATGGAACTTTCCAAACAGTAATTTTTGAACTCACTGAGAGGGCCTACGAAGCTGTTGCTATAAGTATTCAAAATTCTTAAGAATCTGAGCTTTGAAATTCCAGGTGGAAAAGTTGAGTTGAAGGAGTTATGGCTGATGTCCAGTGTTCAAGTGGGTTAAGGTGGTTAAGTAGCGGATTTGGGATGAGATTATGCCTGCTAGGTTAAACTCAACGGGTCAATTCCACAAACCCTTGCCATGCTACCTAAACTAACATTCCTTGATTTAAGCAACAACTATTTCAATGGCAAAATTCCACGTCTGCAAAAAACCAGCTCAAAATTCGTTTTCTAGGTGCATGTTTTGTTGTTTCGCGTTCTTGAGTTTTTGGCGCATAAAAAATTCATATTTAATCCGTCCCTTGTCGGAAAATTCTCGTTTTTTGTGGGCGATGTTGTTTTTATGTCCTAAACATGCCTGCAAAAAATCGTAAAAAAATTCAACTTCTAAGTCACTCTTATAATACGGGCGCACGCGCGCACGCGGATGCGCGCGAGCGAGAAAATCCCACCAATTGTTTCCAGATCAAGAAAAGAAAAAAATTCCAGATCTAAACAAAAATATAAGAGTGTAAAAGAGAAAGGAAAAAAATTTGGTGTAGACAGTCCATAATAAAAATTGTGCTCCTCAACAATCTAACCCTAAGAAAAGGCTTTCCCATGGTGGGAAAGCTTTCTCCTTTCCCATCACAAACGCCACCGAAATATATATATATATATATATATATATATATATATATATATGTGTGTGTGTGTGTGTGTGTGTGTGTGTACAAATATAAATATCATCATTATTGTACAAATATCTCCACTGCATAATCTGGCTAGTGTCGATCATGTGCGAAGGTCAGAAGGTCAGTGGACATGAATGAATGATAGAGGAATGTGGAGTAAGACTTTTGTTTTTAAGGTACTCGTGATCAATGTAGCACAGAGAAAGAAACCAAAGAGTCTTGATCATATTTCTAAAACTTGCATAATCTTTTCTAGAAAGACTCGCTACTAGTGTGTCCTATTTTTTCCCAGGAATTTTGCAATGTGTTCCTATTTTTTCCCAGGATGCATAATCTTTCAAACCTATATGGTTCAGAACTCTTATTGCTACATTTAGGTGGTATAGAACTCTGTTGTTTTAGTCTTGACAGGTTGAGAAAGCAACCAAGGAGTCTTAATCATTTTTCTAAAACGTGCATAAAGTTACATTAATTTTTCTTTGTACGAATATCAAAATGCATCCTATTTTTTCCCAGAGAGCATAATCTTTCTTCACTCAAGTAAGTGTGTTAATAAGGAAGGTGAATAAAAATTCCCTTAAAAAAAATGAAGGTGTATAAGTTAAACTATCTGATTTTTAAATAAGACGTGTAGAAATATATCGTCATTGTTGTACAAATCACCATTGGTGTACACCTCTTATTTTAAAAATCACTCATTCAATTTAACAATAATGCTATTTTTTCTCCCTTTCTGTACACCTCTATATGTACTTTTACAGAGGTGTCTGCAAAAAACCAGCTCAAAATTCGTTTTCTAGGTGCATGTTTTGTTGTTTCGCGTTCTTGAGTTTTTGGCGCGTAAAAAATTCATATTTAATCCGTCCCTTGTCGGAAAATTCTCGTTTTTTGTGGGCGATGTTGTTTTTATGTCCTAAACATGCCTGCAAAAAATCGTGAAAAAATTCAACTTCTAAGTCACTCTTATAATACGGGCGCGCGCGCGCACGCGGATGCGTGCGAGCGAGAAAATCCGACCAATTGTTTCCAGATCAAGAAAAGAAAAAAAATTCCAGATCTAAACAAAAATATAAGAGTGTAAAAGAGAAAGGAAAAAAATTTGGTGTAGACTGTTTTGTTGTTTCGCGTTCTTGAGTTTTTGGCGCGTAAAAAATTCATATTTAATCTGTCCCTTGTCGGAAAATTCTCGTTTTTTGTGGGCGATGTTGTTTTTATGTCCTAAACATGCCTGCAAAAAATCGTAAAAAAATTCAACTTCTAAGTCACTCTTAAAAAACGGGCGCGCGCGCAAGCGAGAAAATCCGACCAATTGTTTCTAGATCAAGAAAAGAAAAAAGTTTCAGATCGTCAAAACAATAATATATCGTCATTGGATTTGGGATGAGATTATGCCTGCTACTTAACCACCTTAACCCACTTGAACATTAGTAGAAATGACTTCAATGGAACTTTCCAAACAGTAATTTTTGAACTCACTGAGAGGGCCTACGAAGCTGTTGCTATAAGTATTCAAAATTCTTAAGAATCTGAGCTTTGAAATTCCAGGTGGAAAAGTTGAGTTGAAGGAGTTATGGCTGATGTCCAGTGTTCAAGTGGGTTAAGGTGGTTAAGTAGCGGATTTGGGATGAGATTATGCCTGCTAGGTTAAACTCAACGGGTCAATTCCACAAACCCTTGCCATGCTACCTAAACTAACATTCCTTGATTTAAGCAACAACTATTTCAATGGCAAAATTCCACGTCTGCAAAAAACCAGCTCAAAATTCGTTTTCTAGGTGCATGTTTTGTTGTTTCGCGTTCTTGAGTTTTTGGCGCATAAAAAATTCATATTTAATCCGTCCCTTGTCGGAAAATTCTCGTTTTTTGTGGGCGATGTTGTTTTTATGTCCTAAACATGCCTACAAAAAATCGTAAAAAAATTCAACTTCTAAGTCACTCTTATAATACGGGCGCACGGGCGCACGCGGATGCGCGCGAGCGAGAAAATCCCACCAATTGTTTCCAGATCAAGAAAAGAAAAAAATTCCAGATCTAAACAAAAATATAAGAGTGTAAACGAGAAAAAAAAAATATGGTGTAGGCAGTCTATGATAAAAATCGTGTATTCCAGATCTAAACAAAAATATAAGAGTGTAAAAGAGAAAGGAAAAAAATTTGGTGTAGACAGTCCATAATAAAAATTGTGCTCCTCAACAATCTAACCCTTAGAAAAGGCTTTCCCATGGTGGGAAAGCTTTCTCCTTTCCCATCACAAACGCCACCGAAATATATATATATATATATATATATATATATATATATATATATATATATATATATATATATATATATATATATGTATATGTGTGTGTGTGTGTGTACAAATATAAATATCATCATTATTGTACAAATATCTCCACTGCATAATCTGGCTAGTGTCGATCATGTGCGAAGGTCAGAAGGTCAGTGGACATGAATGAATGATAGAGGAATGTGGAGTAAGACTTTTGTTTTTAAGGTACTCGTGATCAATGTAGCACAGAGAAAGAAACCAAAGAGTCTTGATCATATTTCTAAAACTTGCATAATCTTTTCTAGAAAGACTCGCTACTAGTGTGTCCTATTTTTTCAAAAGAATTTTGCAATGTGTTCCTATTTTTTCCCAGGATGCATAATCTTTCAAACCTATATGGTTCAGAACTCTTATTGCTACATTTAGGTGGTATAGAACTCTGTTGTTTTAGTCTTGACAGGTTGAGAAAGCAACCAAGGAGTCTTAATCATTTTTCTAAAACGTGCATAAAGTTACATTAAATTTTCTTTGTAAGAATATCAAAATGCATCCTATTTTTTCCCAGAGAGCATAATCTTTCTTCACTCAAGTAAGTGTGTTAATAAGGAAGGTGAATAAAAATTCCCTTAAAAAAAATGAAGGTGTATAAGTTAAACTATCTGATTTTTAAATAAGACGTGTAGAAATATATCGTCATTGTTGTACAAATCACCATTGGTGTACACCTCTTATTTTAAAAATCACTCATTCAATTTAACAATAATGCTATTTTTTCTCCTTTCTGTACACCTCTATATGTACTTTTACAGAGGTGTCTGCAAAAAACCAGCTCAAAATTCGTTTTCTAGGTGCATGTTTTGTTGTTTCGCGTTCTTGAGTTTTTGGCGCGTAAAAAATTCATATTTAATCCGTCCCTTGTCGGAAAATTCTCATTTTTTGTGGGCGATGTTGTTTTTATGTCCTAAACATGCCTGCAAAAAATCGTGAAAAAATTCAACTTCTAAGTCACTCTTATAATACGGGCGCGCGCGCGCACGCGGATGCGTGCGAGCGAGAAAATCCGACCAATTGTTTCCAGATCAAGAAAAGAAAAAAAATTCCAGATCTAAACAAAAATATAAGAGTGTAAAAGAGAAAGGAAAAAAATTTGGTGTAGACTGTTTTGTTGTTTCGCGTTCTTGAGTTTTTGGCGCGTAAAAAATTCATATTTAATCTGTCCCTTGTCGGAAAATTCTCGTTTTTTGTGGGCGATGTTGTTTTTATGTCCTAAACATGCCTGCAAAAAATCGTAAAAAAATTCAACTTCTAAGTCACTCTTAAAATACGGGCGCGCGCGCAAGCGAGAAAATCCGACCAATTGTTTCTAGATCAAGAAAAGAAAAAAGTTCCAGATCGTCAAAACAATAATATATCGTCACTGGATTTGGGATGAGATTATGCCTGCTACTTAACCACCTTAACCCACTTGAACATTAGTAGAAATGACTTCAATGGAACTTTCCAAACAGTAATTTTTGAACTCACTGAGAGGGCCTACGAAGCTGTTGCTATAAGTATTCAAAATTCTTAAGAATCTGAGCTTTGAAATTCCAGGTGGAAAAGTTGAGTTGAAGGAGTTATGGCTGATGTCCAGTGTTCAAGTGGGTTAAGGTGGTTAAGTAGCGGATTTGGGATGAGATTATGCCTGCTAGGTTAAACTCAACGGGTCAATTCCACAAACCCTTGCCATGCTACCTAAACTAACATTCCTTGATTTAAGCAACAACTATTTCAATGGCAAAATTCCACGTCTGCAAAAAACCAGCTCAAAATTCGTTTTCTAGGTGCATGTTTTGTTGTTTCGCGTTCTTGAGTTTTTGGCGCATAAAAAATTCATATTTAATCCGTCCCTTGTCGGAAAATTCTCGTTTTTTGTGGGCGATGTTGTTTTTATGTCCTAAACATGCCTGCAAAAAATCGTAAAAAAATTCAACTTCTAAGTCACTCTTATAATACGGGCGCACGCGCGCACGCGGATGCGCGCGAGCGAGAAAATCCCACCAATTGTTTCCAGATCAAGAAAAGAAAAAAATTCCAGATCTAAACAAAAATATAAGAGTGTAAACGAGAAAAAAAAATATGGTGTAGGCAGTCTATGATAAAAATCGTGTATTCCAGATCTAAACAAAAATATAAGAGTGTAAAAGAGAAAGGAAAAAAATTTGGTGTAGACAGTCCATAATAAAAATTGTGCTCCTCAACAATCTAACCCTTAGAAAAGGCTTTCCCATGGTGGGAAAGCTTTCTCCTTTCCCATCACAAACGCCACCGAAATATATATATATATATCTGTGTGTGTGTGTACAAATATAAATATCATCATTATTGTACAAATATCTCCACTGCATAATCTGGCTAGTGTCGATCATGTGCGAAGGTCAGAAGGTCAGTGGACATGAATGAATGATAGAGGAATGTGGAGTAAGACTTTTGTTTTTAAGGTACTCGTGATCAATGTAGCACAGAGAAAGAAACCAAAGAGTCTTGATCATATTTCTAAAACTTGCATAATCTTTTCTAGAAAGACTCGCTACTAGTGTGTCCTATTTTTTCAAAAGAATTTTGCAATGTGTTCCTATTTTTTCCCAGGATGCATAATCTTTCAAACCTATATGGTTCAGAACTCTTATTGCTACATTTAGGTGGTATAGAACTCTGTTGTTTTAGTCTTGACAGGTTGAGAAAGCAACCAAGGAGTCTTAATCATTTTTCTAAAACGTGCATAAAGTTACATTAAATTTTCTTTGTAAGAATATCAAAATGCATCCTATTTTTTCCCAGAGAGCATAATCTTTCTTCACTCAAGTAAGTGTGTTAATAAGGAAGGTGAATAAAAATTCCCTTAAAAAAAATGAAGGTGTATAAGTTAAACTATCTGATTTTTAAATAAGACGTGTAGAAATATATCGTCATTGTTGTACAAATCACCATTGGTGTACACCTCTTATTTTAAAAATCACTCATTCAATTTAACAATAATGCTATTTTTTCTCCTTTCTGTACACCTCTATATGTACTTTTACAGAGGTGTCTGCAAAAAAACCAGCTCAAAATTCGTTTTCTAGGTGCATGTTTTGTTGTTTCGCGTTCTTGAGTTTTTGGCGCGTAAAAAATTCATATTTAATCCGTCCCTTGTCGGAAAATTCTCATTTTTTGTGGGCGATGTTGTTTTTATGTCCTAAACATGCCTGCAAAAAATCGTGAAAAAATTCAACTTCTAAGTCACTCTTATAATACGGGCGCGCGCGCGCACGCGGATGCGTGCGAGCGAGAAAATCCGACCAATTGTTTCCAGATCAAGAAAAGAAAAAAAATTCCAGATCTAAACAAAAATATAAGAGTGTAAAAGAGAAAGGAAAAAAATTTGGTGTAGACTGTTTTGTTGTTTCGCGTTCTTGAGTTTTTGGCGCGTAAAAAATTCATATTTAATCTGTCCCTTGTCGGAAAATTCTCGTTTTTTGTGGGCGATGTTGTTTTTATGTCCTAAACATGCCTGCAAAAAATCGTAAAAAAATTCAACTTCTAAGTCACTCTTAAAATACGGGCGCGCGCGCAAGCGAGAAAATCCGACCAATTGTTTCTAGATCAAGAAAAGAAAAAAGTTCCAGATCGTCAAAACAATAATATATCGTCACTGGATTTGGGATGAGATTATGCCTGCTACTTAACCACCTTAACCCACTTGAACATTAGTAGAAATGACTTCAATGGAACTTTCCAAACAGTAATTTTTGAACTCACTGAGAGGGCCTACGAAGCTGTTGCTATAAGTATTCAAAATTCTTAAGAATCTGAGCTTTGAAATTCCAGGTGGAAAAGTTGAGTTGAAGGAGTTATGGCTGATGTCCAGTGTTCAAGTGGGTTAAGGTGGTTAAGTAGCGGATTTGGGATGAGATTATGCCTGCTAGGTTAAACTCAACGGGTCAATTCCACAAACCCTTGCCATGCTACCTAAACTAACATTCCTTGATTTAAGCAACAACTATTTCAATGGCAAAATTCCACGTCTGCAAAAAACCAGCTCAAAATTCGTTTTCTAGGTGCATGTTTTGTTGTTTCGCGTTCTTGAGTTTTTGGCGCATAAAAAATTCATATTTAATCCGTCCCTTGTCGGAAAATTCTCGTTTTTTGTGGGCGATGTTGTTTTTATGTCCTAAACATGCCTGCAAAAAATCGTAAAAAAATTCAACTTCTAAGTCACTCTTATAATACGGGCGCACGCGCGCACGCGGATGCGCGCGAGCGAGAAAATCCCACCAATTGTTTCCAGATCAAGAAAAGAAAAAAATTCCAGATCTAAACAAAAATATAAGAGTGTAAACGAGAAAAAAAAATATGGTGTAGGCAGTCTATGATAAAAATCGTGTATTCCAGATCTAAACAAAAATATAAGAGTGTAAAAGAGAAAGGAAAAAAATTTGGTGTAGACAGTCCATAATAAAAATTGTGCTCCTCAACAATCTAACCCTTAGAAAAGGCTTTCCCATGGTGGGAAAGCTTTCTCCTTTCCCATCACAAACGCCACCGAAATATATATATATATATATCTGTGTGTGTGTGTACAAATATAAATATCATCATTATTGTACAAATATCTCCACTGCATAATCTGGCTAGTGTCGATCATGTGCGAAGGTCAGAAGGTCAGTGGACATGAATGAATGATAGAGGAATGTGGAGTAAGACTTTTGTTTTTAAGGTACTCGTGATCAATGTAGCACAGAGAAAGAAACCAAAGAGTCTTGATCATATTTCTAAAACTTGCATAATCTTTTCTAGAAAGACTCGCTACTAGTGTGTCCTATTTTTTCCCAGGAATTTTGCAATGTGTTCCTATTTTTTCCCAGGATGCATAATCTTTCAAACCTATATGGTTCAGAACTCTTATTGCTACATTTAGGTGGTATAGAACTCTGTTGTTTTAGTCTTGACAGGTTGAGAAAGCAACCAAGGAGTCTTAATCATTTTTCTAAAACGTGCATAAAGTTACATTAAATTTTCTTTGTAAGAATATCAAAATGCATCCTATTTTTTCCCAGAGAGCATAATCTTTCTTCACTCAAGTAAGTGTGTTAATAAGGAAGGTGAATAAAAATTCCCTTAAAAAAAATGAAGGTGTATAAGTTAAACTATCTGATTTTTAAATAAGACGTGTAGAAATATATCGTCATTGTTGTACAAATCACCATTGGTGTACACCTCTTATTTTAAAAATCACTCATTCAATTTAACAATAATGCTATTTTTTCTCCTTTCTGTACACCTCTATATGTACTTTTACAGAGGTGTCTGCAAAAAACCAGCTCAAAATTCGTTTTCTAGGTGCATGTTTTGTTGTTTCGCGTTCTTGAGTTTTTGGCGCGTAAAAAATTCATATTTAATCCGTCCCTTGTCGGAAAATTCTCATTTTTTGTGGGCGATGTTGTTTTTATGTCCTAAACATGCCTGCAAAAAATCGTGAAAAAATTCAACTTCTAAGTCACTCTTATAATACGGGCGCGCGCGCGCACGCTGATGCGTGCGAGCGAGAAAATCCGACCAATTGTTTCCAGATCAAGAAAAGAAAAAAAATTCCAGATCTAAACAAAAATATAAGAGTGTAAAAGAGAAAGGAAAAAAATTTGGTGTAGACTGTTTTGTTGTTTCGCGTTCTTGAGTTTTTGGCGCGTAAAAAATTCATATTTAATCTGTCCCTTGTCGGAAAATTCTCGTTTTTTGTGGGCGATGTTGTTTTTATGTCCTAAACATGCCTGCAAAAAATCGTAAAAAAATTCAACTTCTAAGTCACTCTTAAAATACGGGCGCGCGCGCAAGCGAGAAAATCCGACCAATTGTTTCTAGATCAAGAAAAGAAAAAAGTTCCAGATCGTCAAAACAATAATATATCGTCATTGGATTTGGGATGAGATTATGCCTGCTACTTAACCACCTTAACCCACTTGAACATTAGTAGAAATGACTTCAATGGAACTTTCCAAACAGTAATTTTTGAACTCACTGAGAGGGCCTACGAAGCTGTTGCTATAAGTATTCAAAATTCTTAAGAATCTGAGCTTTGAAATTCCAGGTGGAAAAGTTGAGTTGAAGGAGTTATGGCTGATGTCCAGTGTTCAAGTGGGTTAAGGTGGTTAAGTAGCGGATTTGGGATGAGATTTTGCCTGCTAGGTTAAACTCAACGGGTCAATTCCACAAACCCTTGCCATGCTACCTAAACTAACATTCCTTGATTTAAGCAACAACTATTTCAATGGCAAAATTCCACAAAAATTAGGAAACCTACAATACCTAAACATCTCAGGAAACCTATTTGAAAGTGAATTACCTATCAACATTTGGAATTCAACTAACCTACAAATTTTCTCGGCTTCATTTTCCAAAATCACCGGTCAAATTCCCAATTTCATTGATTGCAAAACGATCTACAAGATCAAATTGCAAGGGAACTCAATTAACGGAACCATTCCAAGGAACTTCAGTGATTGCGAAAAACTAATTCAGTTGAATCTCAGTAAAAACTACCTAACATGGATCATACCTGATGAAATCTCGACGATTCCTTTAATCTCCGACATCGATCTCTCGCAAAACAACCTCACAGGTCCTTTTCAAAGATAGCTTAGTACATGTAGAAACATATTGAGGAACGTTCTGTTTCATCGTACTTTCTTTGTTAGTACAACAATCCAACAATCTCAATATGTTTCTATGTCTAACGTTCCTCAATACCTCAAATTCAGCTAAAACTCTTTCCCTCCGAAGGTGTCATTGAAATTCTCAGTATCTTCGTGCTCACTGGTGTTGGTACTTTCTGTGATGTCTGCATTGAGAGGTTAGAGGCAGAGTTGAAATTCTCAGTTTCTGTTTTCCTACTGCAGGCTGTGAGTTTGGCTCATTTACTGCTTTAATTGGTGGATACTGTTTTGGAGCTTTTGTTGTAGTCTGTGGTGTTAGTGTTGTATGTCTTTCACTAGTCTTGAAGATTGGTCTAGGAGTTTATCTTTTCGGTTTCTATTTGCTGCTTTTTGGACCTTGTTCTTGGTTTCCTGACTCTATTATTTCATCAGTGCTAGGTTGGTAGTTTCAGTGTGGTGGGAGTTATAATGAGGTAATTTAAGGGTGTACGAAGGTTTTGACGAGGAAGGCTGCATGAAGGAAGAAAAGTGTGGAAGTTAGAGAAGAGAGGTTGTAGAATGTGTAGTGGGAGGGTTGAAATGAAGGAGACGTAGATACATATAAATAAGAGAAAGAGCATATAATAAAGGAGAGAAAAGTAATGTCAGTTTTTAATAACTTGGTTTACAAACTCTTATTTAGGTTTTTTGTAACATCCCGCTCTTAAGTATCAGTTATCAATGTTGGAAGCTTGAGAAGCAAGCAAGGCAAATAAGAAATTAAGGGAAATGGCAATGTTGTAAATAAGGCTAAGGGGGGGATTAATTTGAAAATGGAACAAGATATTTATTCATGTTCATTTCCATTCCTTCATTACTATTCCAAATTCAGATTTTTCCTTCTCCATTCCTCCTCTCTCACGCCCCCAATCTCTCCATACCAATATCCATCAAACTTCATCAAAACACTAGTGTGAAATCTTGCTAGAAAACTTGGGTTGGAAGCTAGTATAAGAGGAAGAAAAGAAGAACAAGGAAGAACCAAGGGAAGAAGTAGATTGGAGCAAGCTAGGGTTGTTGGATTCAAGCTTAAACCGCACCAATAGTGGATTAAGGTGAGCTCCACAGGGTTTTAGAACCCATTGAGTAAGTTTGAAAGTATTATGCAATTTTGAGCTAGTTTAGCAATTTTACCCTAATCTCTTATGCTTACCAATTCCTTGATTAATCATGTTTTAAACTATCAATTTGTGTTAAAAATTCATTCCTTATATTGTATGATGCCTGGATATGATTAGATATGTCAAAATGGTGGAAAGATTCCCAATTGATGTGGTAGTGACTCAAATATGTTAAGGTTAAGAATGATGTCCCGTTAGTCGGACAAAGATGAGATAATGTAAAGTGTACACGTGCTCGCATATGTATGTATGAAATATGCTATGAAATATATTATATAATGATATGTGAGACGACTTAAGCCACTCTTCATTTGGACTAAACTCCTATAAGTTTGGGATTATCGGTGTAGAAAACATTTATGCTACGACAAGAAAATGAGAATAAGTTGTGACAAGAACGATGGGAGATTGGCAAACTCCTATTATGAAGGATGATTCCTAAATTATTAAGATAAGTAACGTCGTAGATCTATCGAAGCAGAACGCGGATAATCAGTAAGATTTCGCGAGTCTTTGAGGAATTCCGTGATTGAAGCAATGATTAAGATTATGGAAAGTAATACACCAAGGTGCCTCCTCCTTGTATTTGTATAATGGAGATAGCGCGGTACTTTTACTCTCATTAAAGAGTGGTATATTTATGGTAAAACCATATATGTAGGATGCCGATGTATAAGGCAAAGATCGAATATAAGAACTCAATGAAATCGTCGAGGATAATAAGAAAGTCCAATGTCGTCGAAGTAGGATTACGCGGACTATGACGAGATTATAAGATTCAACACAAGCGTTAAGATTGAATAACTCTAGTTGAAGTTTATGAGAAGTGTATGAACAAGGATATAGTTGGCAAGTTGGATGCGATGATTCAAATAACCTCATATTCTTCTACGCAAGGAATGTATAATACATATCAGTCACTCAGATAACAAAAAGATTGTCGAATACCTTCGACTTATAGAATTGAAATCTAAGGGATTCCGATAAGTAAGATGAACTGGAGTCTTGGCTAATGAAGGAAGTAATATGAGAGATTAATTATATGATATTGGATTCTAAATTTCGAGGACGAAGTTTCTTTAAGGGGGGTAGATTGTAACATCCCGCTCTTAAGTATCAGTTATCAATGTTGGAAGCTTGAGAAGCAAGCAAGGCAAATAAAAAATTAAGGGAAATGGCAATGTTGTAAATAAGGCTAAAGGGGGGATTAATTTGAAAATGGAACAAGATATTTATTCATGTTCATTTCCATTCCTTCATTACTATTCCAAATTCAGATTTTTCCTTCTCCATTCCTCCTCTCTCACGCCCCCAATCTCTCCATACCAATATCCATCAAACTTCATCAAAACACTAGTGTGAAATCTTGCTAGAAAACTTGGGTTGGAAGCTAGTATAAGAGGAAGAAAAGAAGAACAAGGAAGAACCAAGGGAAGAAGTAGATTGGAGCAAGCTAGGGTTGTTGGATTCAAGCTTAAACCGCACCAATAGTGGATTAAGGTGAGCTCCACAGGGTTTTAGAACCCATTGAGTAAGTTTGAAAGTATTATGCAATTTTGAGCTAGTTTAGCAATTTTACCCTAATCTCTTATGCTTACCAATTCCTTGATTAATCATGTTTTAAACTATCAATTTGTGTTAAAAATTCATTCCTTATATTGTATGATGCCTGGATATGATTAGATATGTCAAAATGGTGGAAAAATCACACTTTTATCAGATTTTGAACTGTCATTTTCGCCAGGCGACCTCGGGGCGAGAAAACGGCGATTTTCAGCAATTTTCCCTGCCCTGTTTCGCCTAGCTTTCGCCAAGCTTTCGCTCGGCGAAATCAGTGATCTCGCCAACCTTTAGCTGGGCGAAATCAGACAGACAGCACATGTCTGTTCTGGTTCGTTCTGGGTGCTGTAAATGCGTTCGGCGAGGTTTTTAATAATCGTTTTCAATGAAAAACCGTATTTTTCTAAGGTAAACACCATCCTTGACATATCCGAAAGATTATTCGACAATTAAGGAATGAATGGATAAATGAATAAGGAAATTGGTAAGGCAATAGAGATGCAAGAATAAGGCTATTTAAGCTATGAATGTATTGTTTTAAGTTTCATCCTTAAGAATGATTCAGAGCTCAAAGACAAGAACCTTTATAGGTTAAATACTAGAGATTTATTACTTTAAAGAATGAGAATTATGAGAGAGATTTAATACTCTAAGTTAAGGACCTTTTATAGGTTAAGCATTATAAGAATGATTTACTTAAAGAATGCATCAGATATGCATAGATTCAGTTGGTGTATCAGATATACACATATCAGTTAAATTAATTATCAGAATATGTATATTATATACAACAGGAATAATAATTAATAATCAGGATAAACTTTGTGTCTTCTGTGCTCTCGACCAGTTAGAGAGGACAGGGGGTTTCAGCATTGCTGAAACGGGCAGGAACTTTCCGCGAGGATAACCACACAGAGTTATAGTGTGTCTTCTGTGTTCTCGCCAGTTAGAGCACAGGGGGTTCCGGATACAGCTGGAACGGGCAGGAATCTTCCACGAGGATAACCACACACTCAGGCAAGAGGAGTCCGGTGATTAGCCTGATATGATAGGAATTTTCACCGGTTATCAAGGGAATGTGCTTCGGGGTTACTCCACCCGGGGGCATTCCGTAAAATGAACCCAGATAATATTGTTTGTTCAACGCTAACAGCTAACATAAAGACATTTATCAGTTAATTATATTATTATGTTATCAGGCAGAGAATAGTTATCAGACAGGTATCAGATTCAGGTATCAGTTATCAGGCGGTGATCCTAGGATTCCCCTCGATCACCCAGTTATCAGGATATAGTCTAGATCTCATGACTATTCAGTATCAGATTCAGACAGTGATCCTAGGTTTCCCCTTGATCACTAGTTTAGCAGGATGTAGTTCAGTTTATAACTACACAGTTTAGCAGGAACAGTCAGGTAACCCTCTATGGGTAAGGATAAGACTTGGCGATCATAGGTATCCCCAAGATTGCCGAGGTAGGCACGGCGACCCTAGGTTCCCTGTGGTTGCCAACAGTAGGTAGGGTAGGAGCTCACTGAGACATTATGTCTCATCCCTATCCTTCTGGTGCAGGTTTTCAGGTAGCCAAGTGGTTTGCGGATGAAGATCTTCAGGAAGATGCTGGATGGAGTGCAGATGCTCGTCAAGGTCAAGCTCAGGAAGTTGATAGATTATCTATGTATATGAGAATGTAATTGTAAATGATATTTGGATATTTGTATAAACGAGCTATTTGTACTCATTCAGTAGTTCTATATTGTATTTATTATTGAAAATTTTAATGTACCCAGTATCAGATTAATACGCATACTAAATATTCTAGATAGTTTAGTATGGGTGTTACAATTGGTATCAGAGCAGGTCGATTCAGACCGTGCCTTGGGTCATTAAAGATTCAATAAAAGTAGTGGGACCATTGGGTTCCGGATATTATTCTAAAGGTCACATCTAGCTGAGCCTGATCAACTCAGTCTAGTATATGACAGTTAGGATAAATGTCCGAGAGCTGAATGTGACCAAGGAGGAATGAAGTTGTGAAGGGCGAAGACTAAGGTGGTAAAATTGTTTGACGGAGTTGGCGAAGAAGTATTCGACGCCAAATGGTGGCCATCAAACCGTGAAGTGACTAAGCCTAGTTATGACAGAGTTTAGGAATGTCAGAAATATTTAAGGATAAGGTGAAGCACCTCAACCCAGTTGGACACGTCGTTGGACGATACCTCATCTGCGGAAGACCTACGGATTAAGGAATTATGGAATACTCTAAGGAATGATGTGGAATTCTCGGTCGGTTTGAAACCTCTAGACTCTCAGCAACAAAGATATAGTGTTGATGAATTGAACTCGTATCGTATGAGATTCTAATGTCCAGACAGTTAAGGGAATAAATTGTGGATTAAGAGAATTATCTGGACGATGAAACTAACCACTCAAGGGTGGTCTGTGAGCATGACTCGCAAGTAAGTTTAATGCCATCAGATCAGCCGCACCTCCCGAACCATAAATGCTAGATTTGGGAATTAAGAAAAGAAGTTGGTATGCAACTTAAGAAGAAAAGATGGTATGTAATCTAGGACCCAAAATGGATGAGTAAGATAATACTTGTTGCAGCGGAAGCGTGTTTCAGGATATGTTCTGTTTGGTAAGCAGATTTGAAATAAGCTAAGTCCAATGGACAGTTTTATACTAAGAGAAGTGAATCGGATTATTTTCATTAGGAGGAGCCATTGAGATGTTTTATACGAGAAACGCAAGCTCAGTAACATGTAATGAGTTCTCAGAACAGGATATCGAATAATAAGTTGAAGTCCCTTGATTGGATGAAGAAGACGAGTTTAAGAGGACACATGGTTATAGAAGACCGGCTTTGAAGGATAATCGGAATTTTAACCGAGAAATTATATTGAGACTTTGTTATACGAGAGGTTAAGACTATGGTTAAAGTTAATGAGTTTTAAGTTTTCAACTGATGAGTTTCCTTCCACGGTTATTCTAGAAGCTGAAAGAGGTCACCTCGTGTTGATAAGTTCCGAGCGCGGTAATAAGGTATAGATTTCGGATTGTTCCACTATATGCAGAACTATTCAAGTGCTAAGATCAAGATTTGAATTGTGAATGCAGTAATGAGTTGTTGAATGAAACAAAAGGTAATGATGAGGTTTTGAAGCTCAAGATCAATTAACTGGAGGGATTCGAAGGTAACCTAAGAGATATGGTAAGACCTTAGAGACCGTAATTGTTTCGGAAAGATTATGAGTATGAAATTCTCATGGAGAAAGATAGAACGATTAGTAATGGGACTTAAACCCTCAGTAGATTCAGTATATGAAAGATGTGAACCTCCAGAAATCATAGAATGTTTTAGAAGATGCCACAAGTGATTGTGTGTGGACTTAAGCTGCTCCAGGTATACTTTTAGGTCGGTTTCTGCAATGATAAAATGATAATACATGTTGGATTGACCATGAGCTGGTCACAGAAATCGGAGCATGGAGAATAAGCTAGAACCAGTGTATAAGCTGTTTTGACGGAATCACTGCTTGGTCCGTAGTGGTTGTTGGAAACCGTTTACAGGTTCCGGCGTTTTATGGTGAAAGTAAGTGAGTATATGGTTCATGTCCGAAGGGAAGTACAGTGTCAGATGACGATCAATCAGTAAGATAAGCAGGTGGTTTAAGCCACAAGAGAATCAACGAACGTAAGATGAATCTGCTGTGATAGCTACAAGTTGTTAAGGAACAAGTCAGTCAGAGAATTTAATAATGGTGTATTACCCCTACTCCGAAGTGATTTGTTTAAATCAGAGTTGCGCAGCTGAAAAGTGATTTAAGGATGAGTTAATGAACGATTCTAAGCTGAAGCTTAGAGAACAAGGATGCTTGTGTCGTCCTTGTCAGGTGAACCACAGAATATCAGTGAGCAGTGACGGCTCGAACTTGTTATAAGTTCTAGAAGGGAATTTTAAAAGTAAAGCCGAGGGATATTTCAAACCTCGAGACTCGAGAGAAATGGAAATTGAAGCAGTTTAAGATTCTGTGATAAGAATGATATGTTTCTCGCACAATAAGTCTAGAGCAAGGAAAGTCACCACTAATGCGGTACTTGAAGAGTAAGTTTAATCAAAAGGGTAAGCATGAGGCAGCATCCGTAAAGATTGCACTTGCAAGACGGTAAATATTTGAAATCGAAGCATTGGTCTGAAGTGACAATGCAGTGACTTATGAGTCTAATCCGTGTTGTATCCCGTTATGCCTACATGTCACATGTATCAGGTTATGTTAGTATATATATACTTAACAGGCAATACTCAAACTACTCAGATAGTAGTGTAGCAGATTTTCAGTTATGTGACGTGTTTTTGTAATAGTGGTACGCAATCAGGAATGTTTTAATATGAAGGTTTTTACCAGAGCAGATTTGTTGATATCACCATAGCTTAGCAGAAAAGTTCGAAAGTTATTGTACTTAATGTTCACCAGTAAAAGAAGAAGAACTTTCATGCAGATTACAGGTCATTCGTAGTCTACAGTAAAGAGCTACGTAAGTTCAGGTTTTGATTTAAGGATTTAAAGTGTGCTATTTTGGTAGCAATCAAGTAGAGCTTCTTTTGAAAACAAGGATCTTGGACTCGACGTTCAGAATGAGAAAATAAGTTTACGATGCTGAGAGAATGTAATCATAATCTATGTTATGGGTTGATGTATACTCAAGAGATAAATACGAGTAACATTGGCGGGGCAAACCTGGCAAGCCAGTTGAAAGGCAAATCCCGGATGTTACAAGATGAGTTAAAAGTAAGAAAGATTCCCAATTGATGTGGTAGTGACTCAAATATGTTAAGGTTAAGAATGATGTCCCGTTAGTCGGACAAAGATGAGATAATGTAAAGTGTACACGTGCTCGCATATGTATGTATGAAATATGCTATGAAATATATTATATAATGATATGTGAGACGACTTAAGCCACTCTTCATTTGGACTAAACTCCTATAAGTTTGGGATTATCGGTGTAGAAAACATTTATGCTACGACAAGAAAATGAGAATAAGTTGTGACAAGAACGATGGGAGATTGGCAAACTCCTATTATGAAGGATGATTCCTAAATTATTAAGATAAGTAACGTCGTAGATCTATCGAAGCAGAACGCGGATAATCAGTAAGATTTCGTGAGTCTTTGAGGAATTCCGTGATGGAAGCAATGATTAAGATTATGGAAAGTAATACACCAAGGTGCCTCCTCCTTGTATTTGTATAATGGAGATAGCGCGGTACTTTTACTCTCATTAAAGAGTGGTATATTTATGGTAAAACCATATATGTAGGATGCCGATGTATAAGGCAAAGATCGAATATAAGAACTCAATGAAATCGTCGAGGATAATAAGAAAGTCCAATGTCGTCGAAGTAGGATTACGCGGACTATGACGAGATTATAAGATTCAACACAAGCGTTAAGATTGAATAACTCTAGTTGAAGTTTATGAGAAGTGTATGAACAAGGATATAGTTGGCAAGTTGGATGCGATGATTCAAATAACCTCATATTCTTCTACGCAAGGAATGTATAATACATATCAGTCACTCAGATAACAAAAAGATTGTCGAATACCTTCGACTTATAGAATTGAAATCTAAGGGATTCCGATAAGTAAGATGAACTGGAGTCTTGGCTAATGAAGGAAGTAATATGAGAGATTAATTATATGATATTGGATTCTAAATTTCGAGGACGAAATTTCTTTAAGGGGGGGTAGATTGTAACATCCCGCTCTTAAGTATCAGTTATCAATGTTGGAAGCTTGAGAAGCAAGCAAGGCAAATAAGAAATTAAGGGAAATGGCAATGTTGTAAATAAGGCTAAGGGGGGGATTAATTTGAAAATGGAACAAGATATTTATTCATGTTCATTTCCATTCCTTCATTACTATTCCAAATTCAGATTTTTCCTTCTCCATTCCTCCTCTCTCACGCCCCCAATCTCTCCATACCAATATCCATCAAACTTCATCAAAACACTAGTGTGAAATCTTGCTAGAAAACTTGGGTTGGAAGCTAGTATAAGAGGAAGAAAAGAAGAACAAGGAAGAACCAAGGGAAGAAGTAGATTGGAGCAAGCTAGGGTTGTTGGATTCAAGCTTAAACCGCACCAATAGTGGATTAAGGTGAGCTCCACAGGGTTTTAGAACCCATTGAGTAAGTTTGAAAGTATTATGCAATTTTGAGCTAGTTTAGCAATTTTACCCTAATCTCTTATGCTTACCAATTCCTTGATTAATCATGTTTTAAACTATCAATTTGTGTTAAAAATTCATTCCTTATATTGTATGATGCCTGGATATGATTAGATATGTCAAAATGGTGGAAAAATCACACTTTTATCAGATTTTGAACTGTCATTTTCGCCAGGCGACCTCGGGGCGAGAAAACGGCGATTTTCAGCAATTTTCCCTGCCCTGTTTCGCCTAGCTTTCGCCAAGCTTTCGCTCGGCGAAATCAGTGATCTCGCCAACCTTTAGCTGGGCGAAATCAGACAGACAGCACATGTCTGTTCTGGTTCGTTCTGGGTGCTGTAAATGCGTTCGGCGAGGTTTTTAATAACCGTTTTCAATGAAAAACCGTATTTTTCTAAGGTAAACACCATCCTTGACATATCCGAAAGATTATTCGACAATTAAGGAATGAATGGATAAATGAATAAGGAAATTGGTAAGGCAATAGAGATGCAAGAATAAGGCTATTTAAGCTATGAATGTATTGTTTTAAGTTTCATCCTTAAGAATGATTCAGAGCTCAAAGACAAGAACCTTTATAGGTTAAATACTAGAGATTTATTACTTTAAAGAATGAGAATTATGAGAGAGATTTAATACTCTAAGTTAAGGACCTTTTATAGGTTAAGCATTATAAGAATGATTTACTTAAAGAATGCATCAGATATGCATAGATTCAGTTGGTGTATCAGATATACACATATCAGTTAAATTAATTATCAGAATATGTATATTATATACAACATGAATAATAATTAATAATCAGGATAAACTTTGTGTTTTCTGTGCTCTCGACCAGTTAGAGAGGACAGGGGGTTTCAGCATTGCTGAAACGGGCAGGAACTTTCCGCGAGGATAACCACACAGAGTTATAGTGTGTCTTCTGTGTTCTCGCCAGTTAGAGCACAGGGGGTTCCGGATACAGCTGGAACGGGCAGGAATCTTCCGCGAGGATAACCACACACTCAGGCAAGAGGAGTCCGGTGATTAGCCTGATATGATAGGAATTTTCACCGGTTATCAGGGGAATGTGCTTCGGGGTTACTCCACCCGGTGGCATTCCGTAAAATGAACCCAGATAATATTGTTTGTTCAACGCTAACAGCTAACATAAAGACATTTATCAGTTAATTATATTATTATGTTATCAGGCAGAGAATAGTTATCAGACAGGTATCAGATTCAGGTATCAGTTATCAGGCGGTGATCCTAGGATTCCCCTCGATCACCCAGTTATCAGGATATAGTCTAGATCTCATGACTATTCAGTATCAGATTCAGACAGTGATCCTAGGTTTCCCCTTGATCACTAGTTTAGCAGGATGTAGTTCAGTTTATAACTACACAGTTTAGCAGGAACAGTCAGGTAACCCTCTATGGGTAAGGATAAGACTTGGCGATCATAGGTATCCCCAAGATTGCCGAGGTAGGCACGGCGACCCTAGGTTCCCTGTGGTTGCCAACAGTAGGTAGGGTAGGAGCTCACTGAGACATTATGTCTCATCCCTATCCTTCTGGTGCAGGTTTTCAGGTAGCCAAGTGGTTTGCGGATGAAGATCTTCAGGAAGATGCTGGATGGAGTGCAGATGCTCGTCAAGGTCAAGCTCAGGAAGTTGATAGATTATCTATGTATATGAGAATGTAATTGTAAATGATATTTGGATATTTGTATAAACGAGCTATTTGTACTCATTCAGTAGTTCTATATTGTATTTATTATTGAAAATTTTAATGTACCCAGTATCAGATTAATACGCATACTAAATATTCTAGATAATTTAGTATGGGTGTTACAATTGGTATCAGAGCAGGTCGATTCAGACCGTGCCTTGGGTCATTAAAGATTCAATAAAAGTAGTGGGACCATTGGGTTCCGGATATTATTCTAAAGGTCACATCTAGCTGAGCCTGATCAACTCAGTCTAGTATATGACAGTTAGGATAAATGTCCGAGAGCTGAATGTGACCAAGGAGGAATGAAGTTGTGAAAGGCGAAGACTAAGGTGGTAAAATTGTTTGACGGAGTTGGCGAAGAAGTATTCGACGCCAAATGGTGGCCATCAAACCGTGAAGTGACTAAGCCTAGTTATGACAGAGTTTAGGAATGTCAGAAATATTTAAGGATAAGGTGAAGCACCTCAACCCAGTTGGACACGTCGTTGGACGATACCTCATCTGCGGAAGACCTACGGATTAAGGAATTATGGAATACTCTAAGGAATGATGTGGAACTCTCGGTCGGTTTGAAACCTCTAGACTCTCAGCAACAAAGATATAGTGTTGATGAATTGAACTCGTATCGTATGAGATTCTAATGTCCAGACAGTTAAGGGAATAAATTGTGGATTAAGAGAATTATCTGGACGATGAAACTAACCACTCAAGGGTGGTCTGTGAGCATGACTCGCAAGTAAGTTTAATGCCATCAGATCAGCCGCACCTCCCGAACCATAAATGCTAGATTTGGGAATTAAGAAAAGAAGTTGGTATGCAACTTAAGAAGAAAAGATGGTATGTAATCTAGGACCCAAAATGGATGAGTAAGATAATACTTGTTGCAGCGGAAGCGTGTTTCAGGATATGTTCTGTTTGGTAAGCAGATTTGAAATAAGCTAAGTCCAATGGACAGTTTTATACTAAGAGAAGTGAATCGGATTATTTTCATTAGGAGGAGCCATTGAGATGTTTTATACGAGAAACGCAAGCTCGGCAACATGTAATGAGTTCTCAGAACAGGATATCGAATAATAAGTTGAAGTCCCTTGATTGGATGAAGAAGACGAGTTTAAGAGGACACATGGTTATAGAAGACCGGCTTTGAAGGATAATCGGAATTTTAACCGAGAAATTATATTGAGACTTTGTTATACGAGAGGTTAAGACTATGGTTAAAGTTAATGAGTTTTAAGTTTTCAACTGATGAGTTTCCTTCCACGGTTATTCTAGAAGCTGAAAGAGGTCACCTCGTGTTGATAAGTTCCGAGCGCGGTAATAAGGTATAGATTTCGGATTGTTCCACTATATGCAGAACTATTCAAGTGCTAAGATCAAGATTTGAATTGTGAATGCAGTAATGAGTTGTTGAATGAAACAAAAGGTAATGATGAGGTTTTGAAGCTCAAGATCAATTAACTGGAGGGATTCGAAGGTAACCTAAGAGATATGGTAAGACCTTAGAGACCGTAATTGTTTCGGAAAGATTATGAGTATGAAATTCTCATGGAGAATGATAGAACGATTAGTAATGGGACTTAAACCCTCAGTAGATTCAGTATATGAAAGATGTGAACCTCCAGAAATCATAGAATGTTTTAGAAGATGCCACAAGTGATTGTGTGTGGACTTAAGCTGCTCCAGGTATACTTTTAGGTCGGTTTCTGCAATGATAAAATGATAATACATGTTGGATTGACCATGAGCTGGTCACAGAAATCGGAGCATGGAGAATAAGCTAGAACCAGTGTATAAGCTGTTTTGACGGAATCACTGCTTGGTCCGTAGTGGTTGTTGGAAACCGTTTACAGGTTCCGGCGTTTTATGGTGAAAGTAAGTGAGTATATGGTTCATGTCCGAAGGGAAGTACAGTGTCAGATGACGATCAATCAGTAAGATAAGCAGGTGGTTTAAGCCACAAGAGAATCAACGAACGTAAGATGAATCTGCTGTGATAGCTACAAGTTGTTAAGGAACAAGTCAGTCAGAGAATTTAATAATGGTGTATTACCCCTACTCCGAAGTGATTTGTTTAAATCAGAGTTGCGCAGCTGAAAAGTGATTTAAGGATGAGTTAATGAACGATTCTAAGCTGAAGCTTAGAGAACAAGGATGCTTGTGTCGTCCTTGTCAGGTGAACCACAGAATATCAGTGAGCAGTGACGGCTCGAACTTGTTATAAGTTCTAGAAGGGAATTTTAAAAGTAAAGCCGAGGGATATTTCAAACCTCGAGACTCGAGAGAAATGGAAATTGAAGCAGTTTAAGATTCTGTGATAAGAATGATATGTTTCTCGCACAATAAGTCTAGAGCAAGGAAAGTCACCACTAATGCGGTACTTGAAGAGTAAGTTTAATCAAAAGGGTAAGCATGAGGCAGCATCCGTAAAGATTGCACTTGCAAGACGGTAAATATTTGAAATCGAAGCATTGGTCTGAAGTGACAATGCAGTGACTTATGAGTCTAATCCGTGTTGTATCCCGTTATGCCTACATGTCACATGTATCAGGTTATGTTAGTATATATATACTTAACAGGCAATACTCAAACTACTCAGATAGTAGTGTAGCAGATTTTCAGTTATGTGACGTGTTTTGGTAATAGTGGTACGCAATCAGGAATGTTTTAATATGAAGGTTTTTACCAGAGCAGATTTGTTGATATCACCATAGCTTAGCAGAAAAGTTCGAAAGTTATTGTACTTAATGTTCACCAGTAAAAGAAGAAGAACTTTCATGCAGATTACAGGTCATTCGTAGTCTACAGTAAAGAGCTACGTAAGTTCAGGTTTTGATTTAAGGATTTAAAGTGTGCTATTTTGGTAGCAATCAAGTAGAGCTTCTTTTGAAAACAAGGATCTTGGACTCGACGTTCAGAATGAGAAAATAAGTTTACGATGCTGAGAGAATGTAATCATAATCTATGTTTTGGGTTGATGTATACTCAAGAGATAAATACGAGTAACATTGGCGGGGCAAACCTGGCAAGCCAGTTGAAAGGCAAATCCCGGATGTTACAAGATGAGTTAAAAGTAAGAAAGATTCCCAATTGATGTGGTAGTGACTCAAATATGTTAAGGTTAAGAATGATGTCCCGTTAGTCGGACAAAGATGAGATAATGTAAAGTGTACACGTGCTCGCATATGTATGTATGAAATATGCTATGAAATATATTATATAATGATATGTGAGACGACTTAAGCCACTCTTCATTTGGACTAAACTCCTATAAGTTTGGGATTATCGGTGTAGAAAACATTTATGCTACGACAAGAAAATGAGAATAAGTTGTGACAAGAACGATGGGAGATTGGCAAACTCCTATTATGAAGGATGATTCCTAAATTATTAAGATAAGTAACGTCGTAGATCTATCGAAGCAGAACGCGGATAATCAGTAAGATTTCGTGAGTCTTTGAGGAATTCCGTGATGGAAGCAATGATTAAGATTATGGAAAGTAATACACCAAGGTGCCTCCTCCTTGTATTTGTATAATGGAGATAGCGCGGTACTTTTACTCTCATTAAAGAGTGGTATATTTATGGTAAAACCATATATGTAGGATGCCGATGTATAAGGCAAAGATCGAATATAAGAACTCAATGAAATCGTCGAGGATAATAAGAAAGTCCAATGTCGTCGAAGTAGGATTACGCGGACTATGACGAGATTATAAGATTCAACACAAGCGTTAAGATTGAATAACTCTAGTTGAAGTTTATGAGAAGTTTATGAACAAGGATATAGTTGGCAAGTTGGATGCGATGATTCAAATAACCTCATATTCTTCTACGCAAGGAATGTATAATACATATCAGTCACTCAGATAACAAAAAGATTGTCGAATACCTTCGACTTATAGAATTGAAATCTAAGGGATTCCGATAAGTAAGATGAACTGGAGTCTTGGCTAATGAAGGAAGTAATATGAGAGATTAATTATATGATATTGGATTCTAAATTTCGAGGACGAAATTTCTTTAAGGGGGGGTAGATTGTAACATCCCGCTCTTAAGTATCAGTTATCAATGTTGGAAGCTTGAGAAGCAAGCAAGGCAAATAAGAAATTAAGGGAAATGGCAATGTTGTAAATAAGGCTAAGGGGGGGATTAATTTGAAAATGGAACAAGATATTTATTCATGTTCATTTCCATTCCTTCATTACTATTCCAAATTCAGATTTTTCCTTCTCCATTCCTCCTCTCTCACGCCCCCATCTCTCCATACCAATATCCATCAAACTTCATCAAAACACTAGTGTGAAATCTTGCTAGAAAACTTGGGTTGGAAGCTAGTATAAGAGGAAGAAAAGAAGAACAAGGAAGAACCAAGGGAAGAAGTAGATTGGAGCAAGCTAGGGTTGTTGGATTCAAGCTTAAACCGCACCAATAGTGGATTAAGGTGAGCTCCACAGGGTTTTAGAACCCATTGAGTAAGTTTGAAAGTATTATGCAATTTTGAGCTAGTTTAGCAATTTTACCCTAATCTCTTATGCTTACCAATTCCTTGATTAATCATGTTTTAAACTATCAATTTGTGTTAAAAATTCATTCCTTATATTGTATGATGCCTGGATATGATTAGATATGTCAAAATGGTGGAAAAATCACACTTTTATCAGATTTTGAACTGTCATTTTCGCCAGGCGACCTCGGGGCGAGAAAACGGCGATTTTCAGCAATTTTCCCTGCCCTGTTTCGCCTAGCTTTCGCCAAGCTTTCGCTCGGCGAAATCAGTGATCTCGCCAACCTTTAGCTGGGCGAAATCAGACAGACAGCACATGTCTGTTCTGGTTCGTTCTGGGTGCTGTAAATGCGTTCGGCGAGGTTTTTAATAATCGTTTTCAATGAAAAACCGTATTTTTCTAAGGTAAACACCATCCTTGACATATCCGAAAGATTATTCGACAATTAAGGAATGAATGGATAAATGAATAAGGAAATTGGTAAGGCAATAGAGATGCAAGAATAAGGCTATTTAAGCTATGAATGTATTGTTTTAAGTTTCATCCTTAAGAATGATTCAGAGCTCAAAGACAAGAACCTTTATAGGTTAAATACTAGAGATTTATTACTTTAAAGAATGAGAATTATGAGAGAGATTTAATACTCTAAGTTAAGGACCTTTTATAGGTTAAGCATTATAAGAATGATTTACTTAAAGAATGCATCAGATATGCATAGATTCAGTTGGTGTATCAGATATACACATATCAGTTAAATTAATTATCAGAATATGTATATTATATACAACATGAATAATAATTAATAATCAGGATAAACTTTGTGTCTTCTGTGCTCTCGACCAGTTAGAGAGGACAGGGGGTTTCAGCATTGCTGAAACGGGCAGGAACTTTCCGCGAGGATAACCACACAGAGTTATAGTGTGTCTTCTGTGTTCTCGCCAGTTAGAGCACAGGGGGTTCCGGATACAGCTGGAACGGGCAGGAATCTTCCGCGAGGATAACCACACACTCAGGCAAGAGGAGTCCGGTGATTAGCCTGATATGATAGGAATTTTCACCGGTTATCAGGGGAATGTGCTTCGGGGTTACTCCACCCGGTGGCATTCCGTAAAATGAACCCAGATAATATTGTTTGTTCAACGCTAACAGCTAACATAAAGACATTTATCAGTTAATTATATTATTATGTTATCAGGCAGAGAATAGTTATCAGACAGGTATCAGATTCAGGTATCAGTTATCAGGCGGTGATCCTAGGATTCCCCTCGATCACCCAGTTATCAGGATATAGTCTAGATCTCATGACTATTCAGTATCAGATTCAGACAGTGATCCTAGGTTTCCCCTTGATCACTAGTTTAGCAGGATGTAGTTCAGTTTATAACTACACAGTTTAGCAGGAACAGTCAGGTAACCCTCTATGGGTAAGGATAAGACTTGGCGATCATAGGTATCCCCAAGATTGCCGAGGTAGGCACGGCGACCCTAGGTTCCCTGTGGTTGCCAACAGTAGGTAGGGTAGGAGCTCACTGAGACATTATGTCTCATCCCTATCCTTCTGGTGCAGGTTTTCAGGTAGCCAATTGGTTTGCGGATGAAGATCTTCAGGAAGATGCTGGATGGAGTGCAGATGCTCGTCAAGGTCAAGCTCAGGAAGTTGATAGATTATCTATGTATATGAGAATGTAATTGTAAATGATATTTGGATATTTGTATAAACGAGCTATTTGTACTCATTCAGTAGTTCTATATTGTATTTATTATTGAAAATTTTAATGTACCCAGTATCAGATTAATACGCATACTAAATATTCTAGATAATTTAGTATGGGTGTTACAATTGGTATCAGAGCAGGTCGATTCAGACCGTGCCTTGGGTCATTAAAGATTCAATAAAAGTAGTGGGACCATTGGGTTCCGGATATTATTCTAAAGGTCACATCTAGCTGAGCCTGATCAACTCAGTCTAGTATATGACAGTTAGGATAAATGTCCGAGAGCTGAATGTGACCAAGGAGGAATGAAGTTGTGAAAGGCGAAGACTAAGGTGGTAAAATTGTTTGACGGAGTTGGCGAAGAAGTATTCGACGCTAAATGGTGGCCATCAAACCGTGAAGTGACTAAGCCTAGTTATGACAGAGTTTAGGAATGTCAGAAATATTTAAGGATAAGGTGAAGCACCTCAACCCAGTTGGACACGTCGTTGGACGATACCTCATCTGCGGAAGACCTACGGATTAAGGAATTATGGAATACTCTAAGGAATGATGTGGAATTCTCGGTCGGTTTGAAACCTCTAGACTCTCAGCAACAAAGATATAGTGTTGATGAATTGAACTCGTATCGTATGAGATTCTAATGTCCAGACAGTTAAGGGAATAAATTGTGGATTAAGAGAATTATCTGGACGATGAAACTAACCATTCAAGGGTGGTCTGTGAGCATGACTCGCAAGTAAGTTTAATGCCATCAGATCAGCCGCACCTCCCGAACCATAAATGCTAGATTTGGGAATTAAGAAAAGAAGTTGGTATGCAACTTAAGAAGAAAAGATGGTATGTAATCTAGGACCCAAAATGGATGAGAAAGATAATACTTGTTGCAGCGGAAGCGTGTTTCAGGATATGTTCTGTTTGGTAAGCAGATTTGAAATAAGCTAAGTCCAATGGACAGTTTTATACTAAGAGAAGTGAATCGGATTATTTTCATTAGGAGGAGCCATTGAGATGTTTTATACGAGAAACGCAAGCTCGGCAACATGTAATGAGTTCTCAGAACAGGATATCGAATAATAAGTTGAAGTCCCTTGATTGGATGAAGAAGACGAGTTTAAGAGGACACATGGTTATAGAAGACCGGCTTTGAAGGATAATCGGAATTTTAACCGAGAAATTATATTGAGACTTTGTTATACGAGAGGTTAAGACTATGGTTAAAGTTAATGAGTTTTAAGTTTTCAACTGATGAGTTTCCTTCCACGGTTATTCTAGAAGCTGAAAGAGGTCACCTCGTGTTGATAAGTTCCGAGCGCGGTAATAAGGTATAGATTTCGGATTGTTCCACTATATGCAGAACTATTCAAGTGCTAAGATCAAGATTTGAATTGTGAATGCAGTAATGAGTTGTTGAATGAAACAAAAGGTAATGATGAGGTTTTGAAGCTCAAGATCAATTAACTGGAGGGATTCGAAGGTAACCTAAGAGATATGGTAAGACCTTAGAGACCGTAATTGTTTCGGAAAGATTATGAGTATGAAATTCTCATGGAGAAAGATAGAACGATTAGTAATGGGACTTAAACCCTCAGTAGATTCAGTATATGAAAGATGTGAACCTCCAGAAATCATAGAATGTTTTAGAAGATGCCACAAGTGATTGTGTGTGGACTTAAGCTGCTCCAGGTATACTTTTAGGTCGGTTTCTGCAATGATAAAATGATAATACATGTTGGATTGACCATGAGCTGGTCACAGAAATCGGAGCATGGAGAATAAGCTAGAACCAGTGTATAAGCTGTTTTGACGGAATCACTGCTTGGTCCGTAGTGGTTGTTGGAAACCGTTTACAGGTTCCGGCGTTTTATGGTGAAAGTAAGTGAGTATATGGTTCATGTCCGAAGGGAAGTACAGTGTCAGATGACGATCAATCAGTAAGATAAGCAGGTGGTTTAAGCCACAAGAGAATCAACGAACGTAAGATGAATCTGCTGTGATAGCTACAAGTTGTTAAGGAACAAGTCAGTCAGAGAATTTAATAATGGTGTATTACCCCTACTCCGAAGTGATTTGTTTAAATCAGAGTTGCGCAGCTGAAAAGTGATTTAAGGATGAGTTAATGAACGATTCTAAGCTGAAGCTTAGAGAACAAGGATGCTTGTGTCGTCTTTGTCAGGTGAACCACAGAATATCAGTGAGCAGTGACGGCTCGAACTTGTTATAAGTTCTAGAAGGGAATTTTAAAAGTAAAGCCGAGGGATATTTCAAACCTCGAGACTCGAGAGAAATGGAAATTGAAGCAGTTTAAGATTCTGTGATAAGAATGATATGTTTCTCGCACAATAAGTCTAGAGCAAGGAAAGTCACCACTAATGCGGTACTTGAAGAGTAAGTTTAATCAAAAGGGTAAGCATGAGGCAGCATCCGTAAAGATTGCACTTGCAAGACGGTAAATATTTGAAATCGAAGCATTGGTCTGAAGTGACAATGCAGTGACTTATGAGTCTAATCCGTGTTGTATCCCGTTATGCCTACATGTCACATGTATCAGGTTATGTTAGTATATATATACTTAACAGGCAATACTCAAACTACTCAGATAGTAGTGTAGCAGATTTTCAGTTATGTGACGTGTTTTTGTAATAGTGGTACGCAATCAGGAATGTTTTAATATGAAGGTTTTTACCAGAGCAGATTTGTTGATATCACCATAGCTTAGCAGAAAAGTTCGAAAGTTATTGTACTTAATGTTCACCAGTAAAAGAAGAAGAACTTTCATGCAGATTACAGGTCATTCGTAGTCTACAGTAAAGAGCTACGTAAGTTCAGGTTTTGATTTAAGGATTTAAAGTGTGCTATTTTGGTAGCAATCAAGTAGAGCTTCTTTTGAAAACAAGGATCTTGGACTCGACGTTCAGAATGAGAAAATAAGTTTACGATGCTGAGAGAATGTAATCATAATCTATGTTATGGGTTGATGTATACTCAAGAGATAAATACGAGTAACATTGGCGGGGCAAACCTGGCAAGCCAGTTGAAAGGCAAATCCCGGATGTTACAAGATGAGTTAAAAGTAAGAAAGATTCCCAATTGATGTGGTAGTGACTCAAATATGTTAAGGTTAAGAATGATGTCCCGTTAGTCGGACAAAGATGAGATAATGTAAAGTGTACACGTGCTCGCATATGTATGTATGAAATATGCTATGAAATATATTATATAATGATATGTGAGACGACTTAAGCCACTCTTCATTTGGACTAAACTCCTATAAGTTTGGGATTATCGGTGTAGAAAACATTTATGCTACGACAAGAAAATGAGAATAAGTTGTGACAAGAACGATGGGAGATTGGCAAACTCCTATTATGAAGGATGATTCCTAAATTATTAAGATAAGTAACGTCGTAGATCTATCGAAGCAGAACGCGGATAATCAGTAAGATTTCGCGAGTCTTTGAGGAATTCCGTGATGGAAGCAATGATTAAGATTATGGAAAGTAATACACCAAGGTGCCTCCTCCTTGTATTTGTATAATGGAGATAGCGCGGTACTTTTACTCTCATTAAAGAGTGGTATATTTATGGTAAAACCATATATGTAGGATGCCGATGTATAAGGCAAAGATCGAATATAAGAACTCAATGAAATCGTCGAGGATAATAAGAAAGTCCAATGTCGTCGAAGTAGGATTACGCGGACTATGACGAGATTATAAGATTCAACACAAGCGTTAAGATTGAATAACTCTAGTTGAAGTTTATGAGAAGTGTATGAACAAGGATATAGTTGGCAAGTTGGATGCGATGATTCAAATAACCTCATATTCTTCTACGCAAGGAATGTATAATACATATCAGTCACTCAGATAACAAAAAGATTGTCGAATACCTTCGACTTATAGAATTGAAATCTAAGGGATTCCGATAAGTAAGATGAACTGGAGTCTTGGCTAATGAAGGAAGTAATATGAGAGATTAATTATATGATATTGGATTCTAAATTTCGAGGACGAAATTTCTTTAAGGGGGGTAGATTGTAACATCCCGCTCTTAAGTATCAGTTATCAATGTTGGAAGCTTGAGAAGCAAGCAAGGCAAATAAGAAATTAAGGGAAATGGCAATGTTGTAAATAAGGCTAAGGGGGGGATTAATTTGAAAATGGAACAAGATATTTATTCATGTTCATTTCCATTCCTTCATTACTATTCCAAATTCAGATTTTTCCTTCTCCATTCCTCCTCTCTCACGCCCCCAATCTCTCCATACCAATATCCATCAAACTTCATCAAAACACTAGTGTGAAATCTTGCTAGAAAACTTGGGTTGGAAGCTAGTATAAGAGGAAGAAAAGAAGAACAAGGAAGAACCAAGGGAAGAAGTAGATTGGAGCAAGCTAGGGTTGTTGGATTCAAGCTTAAACCGCACCAATAGTGGATTAAGGTGAGCTCCACAGGGTTTTAGAACCCATTGAGTAAGTTTGAAAGTATTATGCAATTTTGAGCTAGTTTAGCAATTTTACCCTAATCTCTTATGCTTACCAATTCCTTGATTAATCATGTTTTAAACTATCAATTTGTGTTAAAAATTCATTCCTTATATTGTATGATGCCTGGATATGATTAGATATGTCAAAATGGTGGAAAAATCACACTTTTATCTGATTTTGAACTGTCATTTTCGCCAGGCGACCTCGGGGCGAGAAAACGGCGATTTTCAGCAATTTTCCTTGCCCTGTTTCGCCTAGCTTTCGCCAAGCTTTCGCTCGGCGAAATCAGTGATCTCGCCAACCTTTAGCTGGGCGAAATCAGACAGACAGCACATGTCTGTTCTGGTTCGTTCTGGGTGCTGTAAATGCGTTCGGCGAGGTTTTTAATAACCGTTTTCAATGAAAACCCGTATTTTTCTAAGGTAAACACCATCCTTGACATATCCGAAAGATTATTCGACAATTAAGGAATGAATGGATAAATGAATAAGGAAATTGGTAAGGCAATAGAGATGCAAGAATAAGGCTATTTAAGCTATGAATGTATTGTTTTAAGTTTCATCCTTAAGAATGATTCAGAGCTCAAAGACAAGAACCTTTATAGGTTAAATACTAGAGATTTATTACTTTAAAGAATGAGAATTATGAGAGAGATTTAATACTCTAAGTTAAGGACCTTTTATAGGTTAAGCATTATAAGAATGATTTACTTAAAGAATGCATCAGATATGCATAGATTCAGTTGGTGTATCAGATATACACATATCAGTTAAATTAATTATCAGAATATGTATATTATATACAACAGGAATAATAATTAATAATCAGGATAAACTTTGTGTCTTCTGTGCTCTCGACCAGTTAGAGAGGACAGGGGGTTTCAGCATTGCTGAAACGGGCAGGAACTTTCCGCGAGGATAACCACACAGAGTTATAGTGTGTCTTCTGTGTTCTCGCCAGTTAGAGCACAGGGGGTTCCGGATACAGCTGGAACGGGCAGGAATCTTCCGCGAGGATAACCACACACTCAGGCAAGAGGAGTCCGGTGATTAGCCTGATATGATAGGAATTTTCACCGGTTATCAGGGGAATGTGCTTCGGGGTTACTCCACCCGGGGGCATTCCGTAAAATGAACCCAGATAATATTGTTTGTTCAACGCTAACAGCTAACATAAAGACATTTATCAGTTAATTATATTATTATGTTATCAGGCAGAGAATAGTTATCAGACAGGTATCAGATTCAGGTATCAGTTATCAGGCGGTGATCCTAGGATTCCCCTCGATCACCCAGTTATCAGGATATAGTCTAGATCTCATGACTATTCAGTATCAGATTCAGACAGTGATCCTAGGTTTCCCCTTGATCACTAGTTTAGCAGGATGTAGTTCAGTTTATAACTACACAGTTTAGCAGGAACAGTCAGGTAACCCTCTATGGGTAAGGATAAGACTTGGCGATCATAGGTATCCCCAAGATTGCCGAGGTAGGCACGGCGACCCTAGGTTCCCTGTGGTTGCCAACAGTAGGTAGGGTAGGAGCTCACTGAGACATTATGTCTCATCCCTATCCTTCTGGTGCAGGTTTTCAGGTAGCCAAGTGGTTTGCGGATGAAGATCTTCAGGAAGATGCTGGATGGAGTGCAGATGCTCGTCAAGGTCAAGCTCAGGAAGTTGATAGATTATCTATGTATATGAGAATGTAATTGTAAATGATATTTGGATATTTGTATAAACGAGCTATTTGTACTCATTCAGTAGTTCTATATTGTATTTATTATTGAAAATTTTAATGTACCCAGTATCAGATTAATACGCATACTAAATATTCTAGATAATTTAGTATGGGTGTTACATTTTTCTATTTATCCTTTACATTTAAATTTGATTTTATCTTTTTTTTTTTAGGGAATCTGTTTGTTTGGATAATAACACTTTTTAACATATTGTTGAAATGGATGAACTTTATTATTATTTATGAATTAGGATTATCTTTTTATTTTTTGTATCGGATTAAATGTTTGTATATATCTAAAATCTACAATTATGTTTTTCTTGTCTAAAATTATGTTGTATTGTTTTTCAAATTTAAATCACCATTGCTTACATTATTTTCATTGATATTTTATAGGTTGTCAGAAATTAAGCTTAAGCAGATCCAAGATGAGAGAGAACACAATGTGGCTTTCATGAAGAGAAAGAAAGAACTATTTAAGAAAGTGTCTGAATTTTCTACCATGTGCAGACAATGGTAATGCTCCACCAGAGACTTGGCCTCAAACCTCCAAATAAGTTCCAATGCAGGCCTATTATTTGGCAAAATAGAATTGTTTTGTTTAAGATAGGAGCAGTTTCGCGTCTGCAAAATAGTTCATGAATGCATAACAACTTCTTTGCGCTTGTGTTAAATGTTCATTTTGTTTTAGCAATATCGGTGTCTTGGTACTTTGCTCAGAGTTGTTTATTATATCAGGCGTACTCTTGGTTGTTCTCTTTTGTAGGATTGTTTATCTCACTTGGTTTATGAAGAGTTTGGTGTTGGGATAGGTGAGAAGTTTGGAGTTCCTGGTTTGCATCCAATTGCAGTTGTTTTTGGATCATTATTGTAATATCCCGCCTAAGACTCGAATATTTATTAATATTGAGACGATGTATCAGAAATGTTTTAAGCAAAGGACAATTTGGTAAATTGTCAGTTAATGGGTCATTTATATGGCAAGTGTAATATTCCGCTTAGATGTAACGGTTAACAGTGTTAGAAACTTATGAAACAAGCATGGCGTTTTTGTAATTAAGCGGTAATGGCAAAGTGGTAATTATTTCAAAAGGGAGGATTATAAGACAAGTAAGGTAAGATATTTTCTTACCAATCTTCTTCATTTCTTCTACCATTCCAAAATCAGCTCTCCTCCCCCTCATTCTCTAGTTACACGCCCTCCTCTCCCTCTCCATCAACTCACCAAACTTCATTCTAATTCTTGTGAAGAAATTCTAGCAAGCAAGCTTGGCTTGGAAGTTAGTACAAGAGGAAGAAAAGGAGAAACAAGGAAGAATAAAGAGAAGAGGTAGATTCAAGCTTGGGTTTGGTGATTAGAGACATGGCAAGGATTAAAGCTAGCAATCAAGGTGAGCTCCCTAGGGGTTATAGAACCCACTTTGATGAATATTCATGAGTATTTAGCACTTGAGCAAGTTTACAATTTTAGTACCCTAATTCAATGTTATGAGTAATCCTTGATCATTACATGTTGTAATATGTTAATATGCATTAGAAATGATCCTTTAAAGTTGTATGATGCTTGGGCATGATTGGATAGACCAAAAATAGTGGAAAACATGTTTTGAACTAGCCCTATGCTGTCCAACTGCAGGTAAAATCGTGTCACGATTTTACCAGCGTGTCACGATTTTACAGGCAGGAACCAACACGATTTCTGGGCATGAAATCGTGACACGATTGCCAAATCGTGTCACGATTTTGAGTTGGACAGGATCATGTGATTTTTCATCTTTACTTGCACTGTTTCGGCTATCTAATACTGCTTCGGGCTCAAGGAACAACATGTAATGGTTAAGCATTGCTATTAAGCAATTAAAGACCTATCCTTGAGAAGGTTTAGATCATCATTATGGATTGAGGATAGGCACAATAGTGAGAGAAGGGATGCCTTAATCCACAAGATATCATAGAGAAGTATAAGACCTAGTATTGGGCTTATCCCTTACTAGGCAATTCTTAAACACTCAATTAAGTACGAGCAGGCCAAGAACGATATAGTATTCAAGTTTAGAACCTATTATAGGTTAAAGAGATTTAGAATGGTACTCATCATGTACTAAGCACAAGAATGATACTATGCTCATAGTTAAGAACCTTTAATAGGTTAAGCATTCAAGAATGCATCAGATATGCAATAGACACAAGTTATAAGTTATGTATATAAGAACAAGAGTTATATGATAACCTTATGTGTCTCCAGTGTTCTCGCCAGTTAGAACACGGGGGTTCCCGCCAGTTGGAACGGTGTAGTTATCATCCGCGAGGATAGCCGCAGATAAGAGTTTAATTAAAACATTAAGCCGTGACTTTCGTTGTTCACGCCAGTGAGACACGAAAGGTTCATGTGTAAGTTAAGACTAATAATGAAAGTATATTTAATCGCATCTTCCGCCGTTCACGCCAGTGGGACACGGGAGGTATACGCGTAAGTTAAGATTATTAAGTCGTGTCTTCTGTCGTTCACGCCAGTGGGACACAGGAGGTTAACGCCAGTGGGACGTGTTATTCCGCAAGGATGACCGCACGACGACAAGAGGAGTCCGGTGTTAGCCTGATATGATAGGAATTTTCATATCAGGGGAATGTGTTTCGGGGTTACTCCACCCGGGGGCATTCCGTAAAATGAATCCAGATAATATTGCTTGTTCAACGCTAACAGCTAACATAAAGACATGTATCAGTTAATATTTTATTATGTTATCAGACATAGAATAGTTATCAGACAAGTATCAGATATCAGGTATCAGTTATCAGGCGGTGATCTTAGATTCCCCTCGATCACCCAGTTATCAGGATATAGTCTAGATCTCATGACTATTCAGTATCAGACTCAGACAGTGATCCTAGGTTTTCCCTTGATCACTAGTTTAGCAGAATGTAGTTCAGTTTATGACTACACAGTCTAACAGGACAGTCAGGTAGCCCTCTATGGGTAAAGCTAAGACTTGGCGATCATAGGTATCCCCAAGATTGCCGAGAGTAGGCACGGCGACCCTAGGTTTCCCCCGTGGTTGCCAACAGTAGGTTGGGCTGGAGCTCACTGAGACGTAATGTCTCACCCCAATCCTTCTGGTGCAGGCTTGCAGGTTAGCAAGAGACTTTTCAGATGAAGTTCTTCAGGAAGATGCTGGATGGAGTGCAGTTGCTCGTCGCGGTCAGGCATCAGAAGTTTAACAGTACATGTTTAAGTATTTGTATATGATTTTGGATTAATGTATAAACGAGCTACTTGTACCCCTTTCAGTTGTATTGTATGTAATATTATTATTGAAAATTTTAATGTACCCAATATCAGATTAATACACATGCTAAATATTCTAGATAATTTAGTATGGGTGTTACAATTATATAGATCAAGTGGAGGCTTCTAAGTTTTCCGGAACCTGTTGAGGCTTTGTTTATAGCGTTTTGGTAGCTTTTGTTGGAAAAGTTGACCATAGTTTATTAAGTTTCAAGTGTTAGTAGTGGCAGTATTTTGATGTAATAGTTGGCATTGCCGGCGGTCTGTTTGGCTTCTCTATGTGGGTTGCTTGTTGTATTTGTGTTCTGAGTAACTTTGTACCCTTGTTCTTTACTTGCACACCTTGTGCTTGTATCAATTCTATTAATAAATTAGTCGTTTCAAAAAAAGAAAGAATTGTTTTGTTCATGTATTTTAGTACAAGACTATAAGGCTTTGTTTGCGAGTTTGGAGGGGAAGGGAGGGGAGGGTTTCGGAAAAAAAGAAAGGAGCAAGTGGAAGAAATATAGTACATTGGAAGGGGAGGGTTTTGGAGGGTTAATTTTTCTTCATAATACAAAACTCTTCTCATTTGGGAAACTAAAAAGTTGTATTGGAAGAGGGTTTTGGGGAATTTTAGAGGGTTTATATGAATTCTTCAAATTTATTCTATCTTGTTATAATATTTTTAATATTAAAAATATATGAATCATAAACATTAGTTTATCATTCTCTAAAAAAAACACTCTTTGAAAAAAATGTGAAAGATTTCTCCATTTCACTCTATATTTTCCACCCCCAAAGCAGTTCCTCTCCCCTCCAAACTGTCAAAGCCTAAGTGTTATGTCACTTAGCTTTTTGGTGTTTTAGTATATAATGTATGAGAAGGAGAAAAACTTTGTTCTAGGACTTCACCTTCTATTATTGTGTTTGTTTCCTTTAGTATTCCATCCATCTATAAATTCTCTTATACTCCCTCCGTCCCAAAATATAAGCAAAAATTGGTCAACAAAAGTTAATGTATTTGGTTCAAAATTTGTACCAAATACATCAACTTATGTTGACTCATTTTTGCTTATATTTTGGAACGGAGTAGTATTATGGTGTTTATAAAATTTGAATGCGTAAAAGCAATATCTTATTTGGAGCATATCAGCTCACATAACGTTCCAGAATTCCTCACTTTAGATTTCCCTACAGTCAAAACTGGTAGTACAGAAAGGGAGAAAAAATAGCATTATTGTTAAATTGAATGAGTGATTTTTAAAAGAAGAGGTGTACACCAATGGTGATTTGTACAACAATGACGATATATTTCTACACGTCTTATTTAAAAATCAGATAGTTTACCTTATACACCTTCATTTTTTTTAAGGGAATTTTTATTCACCTTCCTTATTAACACACTTACTTGAGTGAAGAAAGATTATGCTCTCTGGGAAAAAATAGGATGCATTTTGATATTCGTACAAAGAAAAATTAATGTAACTTTATGCACGTTTTAGAAAAATGATTAAGACTCCTTGGTTGCTTTCTCAACCTGTCAAGACTAAAACAACAGAGTTCTATACCACCTAAATGTAGCAATAAGAGTTCTGAACCATATAGGTTTGAAAGATTATGCATCCTGGGAAAAAATAGGAACACATTGCAAAATTCCTGGGAAAAAATAGGACACACTAGCCAGATTATGCAAGTTTTATAAAAATGATTAAGACTCCTTTTTTCTTTCTCAACCTACTGACCTGCGCACATGATCGACACTAGCCAGATTATGCAGTGGAGATATTAGTACAATATATATATATATATATATATATATATATATATATATATATATAGGGAGTTGCTAATATACACTCACTAGTTTTTATGTGGGACAATTTTAGCAACATGCATCTTTAGGTGTATTTAGCCACTTTTTAGTTATCACTTGTTAAAATACTCCTTCTAAAAAATAAGTGGCTGTATTCTAGCAAATGCCTACAGGAGTTGCTAACATACACCCACTTATTTTATAGAAGGTGTGTTATAGCAACATACACCTCAAGGTGTATTTATCAACTTTTTAGTTACAACTTGCTAAAATACTCCCACATAAAAACTAGTGGGTGTATATTAGCAAATCCTATATATATATATATATATATATATATATATATATATATATATATATATATATATATATATATATATATATATATATATATATATATATATATATATAACGTGTATTCACTACTAAAAACTCTCAATTTTCCTGCGGAATCTGGTGAAAAATCCGCAGGAAACCTGTTTCCTGCGGATTTTACCAAGGATTTGCACTCCCAGGTAATACCTTCGTGGGTAATTGTTTCCTGAGGATTTTAGAAATCGCAGGAAACTTTCCTGCGGATATTTCCTCAGGAAAAGCGAACAATATCCGCAGGAAATATCTTGGTCAAAATGGGAGAAGTTCCCCTGCCCGTGAATGTTTCCTGCAAACATTTCGCAGGTAATTCTGCAGCAAATGCCACAAGTAATTCCGCAGCAAAGTTGTTTCCGCAGGTAAATCCTCAGGAAACTGAACCAATCCGCAGAAAAATCCGCAGGAAAGTTACTGGATCAGTAAAATTTTTGGTTATTTTCTATTAATGAATACCAAAAGCCATATTAAAAGTCATTTTTAATTATTTGTTTGTTAAAGAAGTTTATTAGAAACTATCTTGAGTCAAATTTGGGACATAGCATATGTTTTTTTATATAAAAAAACATAGGTAAAAGATCCAAAAATAGCATCCTCTCAACAAAAAAAACAATGACAATAAAAACTTGTTCATTGTAACAAAAACATTAGTCATAAAATACATCAAGTCTTCATCAATATGAAGGTGCAAAATATGCATAACAAACATTTCAACAAACACTAAAATATGACAAAACACCCCAATTATATTAGGGAACATAATTCATGTTATGGAAGAAACTACAATGTAATTTTGTCATGTCTTCTACTCTTAGTCTTGCAGCCATGTAGTTGCCATGCCCTGTCTTCTGCTCTTCTGCCAATTGTTTCTCAAGCCTTGTAGTTGCCTCCTTCAACTTTGACTCAATCTACAAGGAGAAATATTCAATTATGTAAGATAACTATATCTCATATTCTATCAGAAGTATAACATGCTAGTCTCAGTTTCCTAGACAATCACAAAATAGTCAAGAAGTGTAACAAATAAACCCTTCAATTTTCCACTAAAACCTAAGTACATAAGTAACAAAAAATCTCCATGGCAGCAACAAATGAATGATACCCCAATTCCTTTCTTCTCAACATACAACTTTACCTTTAACTTCTCAATTTATTAAATGTACATGAGAAAACCGAGCACTTCACAGCAAAACGGACACACTCAACAGCAAGAAAGTGAAGCCACAACAGCCCAGCATTGCAGCAGCCAACAATCCTACCTGAACAACACCACACAACACTAACAACAAAACTATAACCAAAACAGCGACCCACTCTATCTTTTCAATTAAGCCCGATTGAAATTGGAAGAGGTTGTAGGCATTTTTTTCACTGCAAAAGGCAAACACAATAATGAAATAAATCAATACAATGTCCATAGCTTCACACCAGATAACATGAAGCAAAAGAAAACTTAATCAGTAGCACACCACATCAATGAGGATGAAAAGATTGAACACCAACACAACACAACACCATATTGAACTCAAAACATATCGAACATCAACATAATAGAACACCAGATTGAGTACAAACCACAATGAAAAATTAAGAGGAAACTGAAAAAGAAAAACTGAAAAGCACATTGAACACCAGCACAATACAATTTGAGACGAAATTGAATGTAAAAGGAACTGAATCTGAGATTGTCATACAAGATGAAGGAGATGGAGAGACGAATCTTTCCGTTACATCAAAACTTTTTCGGTCTATTCATTATTTTTCATATTTATACAAAAAAAATATATAATTAACCACGTCACGCCACAAAATAATATACTATATCCGAAAAGAGTTAGCTCGATTCATTATCAATTCTGATTATACCAATGAAAAGCAAAGTTTTTTTCCTCCAGTGAGGACATGAATCAACCAATTCAGTAAAAATAAAAGAACATGAGTCAATCAACACACAATACTATATTATAAATTTTGTGATTGGACTCAAATCACTAATGAGGCTAGAATAAATTGTTTGAAACAATACAATTTGAAAAATTTGACTGAAATAATCAATCATCACTCAACTGAATTTCCAATTATTGAAACCTCTTTTTCCAAAAATCAAAGGGTCAAAACAAAAACAAAAAAAAAAAGTAATACCGTATGATAAATCTGTTTGTTAACTAGAAATGAAAAGTATAAAATTAGTTTGTCAAAAAAAGAAAAGTATAAAAATTAGTTCAAAAACACTAATGCATTACCCAAATTATTAACTAGCTAGTAAAAATATGAAGTTGTCAAATAAATCTCAAAATACAAATAAGAAACAAAAAAGTCTAGACAATGTAATTGAAATCAGTCATTCTCCTTCTCCTAACCATATATAAGTAAATTTAATAATCTCTCGGCTGATTTTTTATAAAAGACATATGAATCAACAAAACAAAAATTTATGTATTTAATTTAATTAAAAATATAAACCAAATACATAAACTTTTGTAGTGATCCATATTCTCTTATAAAAATAACAAGATGTTGTAGCATTTACATAGTTATGAACATGGTCCTAGAAAGGGAGAGTGTCTATAATAGATCTCTTTGGCATTAGGCACAAAGGACATGTTTGGAGAGAAGGTTCACATGATTTACACGAACATAGGTGCCTGCAAGGAAGGAACATAAAAGACGACTTTTGTGAATAACAACATTTGCAAATTGTGTTTAGCCTTGTGTTTTCCCATGTTTTTTCTTCATGATTTTTCATGTCACATGACTCTACTTCTTCTACAGCCAATGTTCTTTCTTTGATATGTTCTAAGGCATTATTGAGGGACAACACCATAGCTTCATTTTTCCGAGAAGCTCTCCGCCACATTTGATTCTCTATCTTTAGTCTGGTCAAGAATTGTTCCAACTCCTACCTTTTCTTTGTCGCTTGTGCTATTTGTTCATCCTTTTGTCTTAGTATACGAAACATATCTGATTCTAACTTCTTCAATAATGTTCCCACTTGTTGCCTTCTTTGCTCTTGCACCAATATTCTCAATTTCTCGTTCTGTCACCACAAAAACTACCAATTAATAATTTCGTGATTTCGGTTGTTGCGGATGTTGTGTTGCGTTACTTATATATCATGTTCATTATTTATTTTTTGGTTACATCTTATTAAGTTATTTATATTATCATAATAACTCAATTTCTTATTGTGTCTTCATAATTTAATAACTGTAATTATTTTTATAACTTTATAATGAATTTATTACTTCTAAAAGCTAAATTAACCACTATTAAATTCAAATTTTAATGTTTTTAAAATATACAAGAACATAAACAAAATGAGACAAGAAATGTGTTCCCTACCTTTTGTTGCGGCTGTAACGACGTTTTGTCGCGGCGTAGCATTATTTTGTATGGAGAAAAACAGTATAAAACACTACATAAACATTTTTGCCGCGACCGTTTTCGCGGTAACAAACTGTTTTTTAGAACATTGGATTATATATATTCCATAAACATATAAAACAAATATTTTTCTTGAAAACCTAAGGACTGCCTAATCCAGGATATCTCACTGTCCACTATCAAGACATAGCTATGGACTAGACCAACATAAGAGTTTTATTTTTATTTTTACGGAAGACACACGTAAGAGTTGTTGGCACATATTCTATGCATAACATACAAAACAGCGTGAAATGTTACATATGTATCAAAATTGAAAAAGGAAAACTAACTAACCTGTGATGTGATAAAGTGATTAACCTCGTCCATCTGTTGTTGAAACTCAACTGGCAGTGTTAGAGGTTGATTGTTGTTATACATAGTGATGGCATAGACATTAGAATTTGGCATGTTTTGAACAAGAGTTGTTTGTTTGTGGCTGGCAGCTTTAGTGACTTTTCACGCATTAATTAATCAATTAATTGGAAAAAAGTACTATTGGAAATGAATTAATGCATAGATTTTGACTGGAAAAAAAAATACTAGTAACTGAAAAAATTTGAAATGGAAATAAAGAGAGAAAATAGGAATCCGTGGTGTAGTAATAGTATAACTTTCTTCCTCTTCTTTCTCAACTGATTTATACTGCATGTTTTTAGTGTAGGCATTAAAGAGGAGTGTGGAAAAAGCTGTAAGATAATATTATTTTTTGTTTTTTTATTTAAAAATGGAAAGAATTGATTTTCTGAATATGAATCTTTGTTTTTTTTTTTTGACAATGAATCTTTGTTGTTATTATAGAATAGGATTTCCAAACTTTTTCCACCGACGTAGTGCACGACATATTTTATACACGACATTGCACGATATATATGTGGCAGCCCTGGATTTGTTTAAATCAAATTTTATTTAAAATAAATTTTTAAAACTGAAATAGCGTATTATGGAATACATAGGTTGTGTGTATTTGATGACGGCAAGTGTCGTGCCATTAAGCATTATGCATCCAAGAAATTCATCCTTTTTGTAAGGAAAACAAATTCTTCCACTATTCCAAGATATATGCAACTTTTTATATAAATATATGGAGTAGGATCAAAGGCATTGTCTTATCTTAGAAGCTACCCATTCAAATTTTGATATATTTGCTATATATGGAAGTTTCTATAACATTTATTTAGTATATAAATTATTAATTAATTCGAAATTGTTTATATAAACAAATTTAAAATATTATATTATGAAAATCAAATAAATATTCAAATGATATAATGATAGTATTATATATCAGTGAAATTTAATTGAGAAAATATTGATCACAAAATAAAAATAAATATGTTAAGAAACATTTTTATTAAATGCATGTGCAATTATAACTTGATATATTTGTTATGTTTTTTTATTGAATATTCACTACTAAAAAAAGGTCATTTTCGAACGGAATTTCGGACGGTTTTGGGACGAAATTTGGATGGATTTCCCACGGAATTCGGACGAAAATATGTTTTCCGATGAAATTCGGACAGAAAGTGCATTGTCCGAAAAAACCGCGTCGCAAATTATAGTTCCGTCCGAAATTCCGTCCCAAATATATTTCAGACGGATTTCACACGGATTTCACACAAACTCTGAAATTTAAGTTTGTGGGATATTGGACTAAACTTTGAACGAATTTCGGACGGAATTAAGTTTAATTTCCTACGGTTTTCAAACGGAATTAAGTTAGATTTCAGACATATTTCAGTTAAAACTTCCTACGATTTTCGGACAGATTTAAGTTCAATTTTCCAACGATTTTCGCACGGAATTAAGCTTTCAATGATGACTTTTAAATTTCAATGATCAACACTTTTCAAACAATAATTTGCTTTAAAATATTTCCACGCTTTTCGGACGAGGTTATAAGCTTATTGTTTTACAGAATTGCCACAAAATTAATATTTTTTAATGAGTTTGAGATAAGTTCAAATCCGTAAAATTTATATTCAATAATACATACTAGATTCAAATAAAAATAAATAATAATTCAAGAGTAAACAAATGCTTATTGTCTGAAACAAAATTATACAAACTAAATTTGTATATGTGCTCAATGTTCTAGCACAATAATATATCACAAACTAACATGACTAAATTGTTCATTAGTCAATACTCAAAAAACATGGTAAAGAGGTTTGGAAACATAACTCCAACCAAAAGAAAATCCCAAGACAAAGTCAAATACAAGCCAGCAGCAATCAAACACATCATTCACACAAAAAAACAAAAAACAAACCAGCAGCAACAACCACAAATCAGCAGGACAACATAAAACCAACTAGGCCAAACTCATCAATCAAATCCAAAATTATCAGCATTGTTTCCATTAGAGGTTTCACCAACATCATTTGGTTCATCTTGCATAGGTGTCGCACAAGCAAAGTTTGGAGGCAATGGCATGTTCAACTTTTCAAATAAAACTGCAAGCATGCTTTCATTTGACTCAATTCTTTTTTGTTGCTGCTCTAGTTTTTGTTTTTGCTCTTGGTTTATACGTTCTTGCTCATTTGCCTTTTCTTTCCATTTTAAGAGCTCTTGTTCTATGTTTTTTTCCTTAAAGGCATTTGAGCATGAACCAATAGTATACTTTGAGGCATTTGTTCCAATGGAACCTAAACCATATAATTTTCCTTTTTTACCTTTAGGAGCTACTTCCTTCCAAATAGTCAAGTCATCTGGCATATTATGCTGGGTTTCAGAAGACAATCCTTCTTCCTCTTGATTTTGAGACATAGATATTTCCAACAACTCTGCTTTTCTCTTCTTAAAATCTCCCTACAAATTTGAATTTTGTTAGTCATTTAAATTACAACCAATTATAAATTTGTATTGTTAGTAAAATCATAGATAAATTAAAATCTATCCCTTCTCAGCTCTATTACCATAACTTAAATTATAGATAAATTAAATCTATAATGTTAAATAACTACTTACATAGGCTTGCTCAGCTCTATTATCAACCCATGCCTTATCCTTTCTAATATGGCAATGTGCAAATACCTCCTCCATGGCAGGCTTGACTCCTGTTTCATTCTCCTACATTTTTTCCATAACTTCAATGAGAAAATTTCCAATATGTTGTTCACAAATTAATGGGTCAAGTAAAGAAATATCAAGTGTCTTACCATCCTACGTTCATCCTCACCCATAGATATAGAACCACCGGTATGAATGGAGCTACCTTGAGTTGAAGCACGATTTGCAATGTTTGCCACTGATAAATTCTTAAACTTTTTATCGGATGCCCAATAATGTATTAATTGATTCCATATTGGCTCAGGGATGTATTTTGGCTTGTATTCAGAATTTTCTGCATAGTTTTTCCTCTCTTGATACATCATACCTCTAAATCTACCTTCTCCCTTGATTTCAAAAATTTGGCGAATCCTAGCATCATATTTAGGTTGCCATTTACAACACTTCTACAAAATTGCACCCAATTAACATGTTAACAATTCAAAATTTTCAAAAGTCTTTAATTGTTCAGTAAATCATAACTAATTAATGAAAGGAAAATACTTAGATAGAATACTTTGTGCACTGTTTGTACTGTTCGGCACTAATATTCATCATAACTTCCAAAAACTTAAGTCAGCAAAGGCATTTTGTATCTACTAAAACAAAGTCGTTTAGCGAAATTTATGTTAAGAACAGGTTGAACTGTATCCAAAGCATTGTAGCTAAGTATTCTTCTTAATGAAATATATTACTAATTTACTATTTTTTACCTTAAATTCAGTAAACCATAACTCTTTATGGTCAGTATTACATGTCCCCAGGTAGGATAGAAGAAATCAAATTTGCTCTTAATGGATTTCGTCAAGAAACGAATAACAGTTGATGGATTGAACCTGTTAATAAAAAAATTTGTTAATATACATGCATTGATTATTCTCTACAAAAAAAAGTTACTTTCTCAAAAGTATAATATTTAACTTACTCATTTCCATACGGCTCTATTTCCAAAAGGCATTCTTGATCAATTTCTTCATCTTCATCAGGTTCAATGGCTGATGATTGAGTGTAGGGCAAAGTTTGTTCAGAATTTAGAGGTAGGGTAGGTGATGGGGTTGGAGTTGGCGTTGGTATTTGAGTTGGTGATGGTGATGATGATGGTATAGAGTTTACGTGTGGTGATGGTGTAGGTTGTGCATGTGATAATGATTGATTTTGAGATACATGTGGAGATGATATAGTGGGTGTAACTTGTACATTAATTCTCCCTCTACCAGTTGAGTGTCGACCTCGGGAGGATAAAGTCCTTTCACCTCTATTTGTACCAGTTGTTGCTGGGGTTTGAGTGGGTGATTGTGATGTTGATGGTATAGTGTTTATTTGTGGTGATGGTGTAGGTTGTGCATGTGATAATGATTGATTTGGAGACACATGTGGAGATGGTATAGTAGGTGTAACTTCTACTGCAATTCCCCCTCTACCAGTTGAGTGTCGACCTTGGGTGGATAAAGTTCTTCCACCTCTTAAGTGCTAGTTACAAGAACAATAGTAGTGAAAATGACCAAAACTCAATAGAGTATAATTATCAATTGACAAAATAAAAGAGTGAAGTGGGTTGTGCACCACACAGAAAAGATTATTTAAGCACAAAGTTTAAGGCATCTCAAGTATACAGACTGTGAATGTGATTGATGCCAAAGCAAACTCTTCGCAACTAAATTTTTTCTTCTCAGAAGCTTTATACTCACGTAAGAGTTATCACAATCACAGAAAATACTTAAAGAATAAAATGGCACTTCAATAGTTTTTCCAAAAGGATAATCAATCAATTGAACAAACTTTGAATCATCTATATTGCTCATTCATTCTTTGTCATCAGCCGAAGGCGTTCAATGTGTCAAAGTCTTAAAAACTATCTATATCCTTAAAAGTGAAAAGCAACATGTTACAATCACATTTCTTCTTTAACTAAAAGAACACTAGCAACATTCTTGTATGAGGAACAAAATCGACTTATTCCATAACCACTTTAAAAAGTGAACATACTTTCTGGAGCTATAAACCTGATAGGAACCAGTGTTTTATTAGATGAAAATAGGAAAAAATTTCCTTGTGTACAGAGCTAGAAAACTGCAGAATTTTGAGAATCTGCAAACCTCCCAAATGGATAAAGGTCCCAAAGGTTTTCCAAAACTCAATAGAGTATAATTAAATACTTGTCAATCAATGACCACTAATTCATATAACTCCAAACCAAACTCTAGAATAAAAACTGTAATAACTTAACATAATCAAAAAAGGAGAAACATGAAACATAAATGGTCACTTTATGAGTGAAAGTTATATAGTTTTTATTTAACAAAATTTTTTATCAACAATCATATCGATGAAGGTTTTAAAGTAAGAATTAAATACTACAAATGAAGCAATATCCTTGGATAAAAAAAGGTTCTAAAGTTTCAGATTTATTCAATCATACCGATGAAGGTTTTTTAGTGGCAGAAGAGGATTCAACAAGGGATTGGGCGAGATTTTGCAGATTGAGAGCCTTAATCTTTTTATTATTATCTGCAATTCTTTTTTGCCGCTCCTCCTCATATGGTATCATTTTTTCACAAGATTGAGGCTCCAAACACACTCACACTGCAAGCATTGATGATAAAGAAGTCAAAACGATGCAAATAGCTAAGCATACTAGGATAAGAAAAAACTAGAAAAACAACTAAGCTACACAATGGAGACAATACAAGTGTGTTGAGGCTCTGAGCGGGAATCACTTACCTGTTCAAATGGTGAAGTTAAGAAATAAAAATCATTGCTTCCATCCATATATCTCATTTTTATATGTAATATAATTTAATATTAAATGTCATGAACCATATTTTGAAGTGTCTAATGATAAAGCCTAGAGAGTTACCGGGTTGAACGGATCACCTAGACCCATGAATACCCATTCCTGCAACACCTCTTTTAATAGACTCATCAACATTATATTTAACACATTCATATGGAGGGAAATTCCAAGTAACTAATGTCTAATTATTATACTAATGCAAAATCATACAAAGAAAGTTGAAGCTCTTTAACAACTTTAAAAGAATATAAACAATGTTCCTATCAACTCAAGTCCCTGGATTATGATAAATTCCCTAGATTATGATATAAACAATATTACTAACCATTACTTACATTAATGCTTACACAATCTAAAGTCTACTATTTTTATATAAAATGACCATTGACAGAAAATAAGGCATATGCATTACAAGGTACCGAAGATAAGCGGCATGACGCGTGCAAACAACACCAAAGCAAGTACGGACAGCAGAGCAGTCCTCTGTACCAAAAATTCAACAACATAACAGCAGAAGAACACCTAACACAACTGTCATAGAACAACAATACAACAGGAAAAAAACAACCATGTTGTCCCAATTCAACAACTGCAACATACTTTCAGTACCCAGCCAGCTTGACAACAAATATCATTAGTATCATATATAGTTAACATTAACTCCATTGACAGCAAATAACAGTTGGTCTTTAATAATCAAAGATTCAAGACTAGAACTTCAAGATAGTTAACTCCATTAGTATCATAGATATTTAACATTAACTCCATTGACACCAATTGTTATTTGCTGACAGCTTGAGCATATACCAGGTTCAAATGCAATTTAGAAACACCTAACTAAATCTATGTATTCGTAGGAAAAATCCAATAACAAATTAATCTGATAATCATCTATAATAATCAACATATAACAAAAATTCAAAACAAAAAGATAAAATTAAAAAGAAAAAACCCAATAACTAAAAATAAAATAAAGAAAAAAGGAAAACCCAATAACACTACAAATTAGCTCCTTTATCATACCAACAATAGTTCATTATCATATAAAAAAACCTAAACTATTGTATCAATAATCCTCAAAAACCTAATAAGTAAAAGAAAAGAAGTGTTAAAATTGATTCTGGAAGGAGAGAGTGAAACCCATACAAAAAAAGGGGATTAGAGTGGTAAAGAGAATACGATTTTTCTGTACAAATTTGTTGATTAGTAATAGAGAGAGAGAGAGAGAGAGCGAGAGAGAGAGAGAGAGAGAGAGAGAGAGAGAGAGAGAGAGAGAGACAGAGAGAGAGAGAGAGAGAAACCCCATACCTGAGAATCTGAAGTGAAGATTTTGGAAGGAGATTGAAGAGAAGGATTCTGGAAGGAGAGTGAATGGTAAAGAGCTTCTTAGGGTTATGAAGAGTTTGGAGAGAGAGAGAACACAAGGGCGCGCAGGACATTTTTACAACAAGGCGGGATATGAAAAAAAATGTATGTATCAATAAAAATTAAAATTAAAACCTTCATAAACGATCCGTCTGAATTCCGTCCCAATATTTCGTACGGTTTTGGGACGAAATTACTTAATTATTGAAATCTGTCTGAAATTCGTGGGAAAGTATTTTGATAGAGCAGGGTCTCAAATCATTCGCACAATTTTGGGACGGATTAGGTACGAATTTTTTTTTTTAAAAAAACCGTCCCAAATCTGTCTGAACAATTAAAAATAGTTCGGACGAAAACCTATCCGTCCGAAAATTCCGTCCGAAAACACAGTTTTTTTAGTAGTGATTTTTTATATAATCTCATTGGGTAAAAATTCAACAATATATATATATATATATATATATAGAGAGAGAGAGAGAGAGAGAGAGAGAGAGAGGATCTGTTGACACGAGGTGTAAGTCTTAAGACTTACACTAAATCTCAACCGCTTAATTAAACAAATCCTACGGATGATATATCTTGCTAAATATAGCAACTAGAAACCTCACGTGACACTTTTCCCTGCAAAATCTTCTTACAATTGCCATTCCCACACATCTCTTTCTAATTGCCGCAATCTCTTATAAACCTCTTTCTAATTGCCGTAAAATCACACATCTGCCATGGCACTGTACACCACTGTTGAATTCTTTAAACCTCACATCTCAGTGCTCTGCCATGATTTCTTTCTGTGATCGTGAATCTAGGTTTCTTCTATTTTCTTCTTCATTGTGCCATTCCCACACCTCGTGGTTTTTCTGCGTTTACGACGTTTAGACCTCACATCTCATTTCTCTGTTATTTTCTTAGTGGTCGTTGTCGGCTTTTCTTCTCCATTGGTGTGGTTTTTCCATGTTGTTGCTGTTTAGACCTCACACCTCACATCTCAATTCTCTGATATCTTTTTGTGGCGGATTTGCAGTTTTTTCTTTATTGTTGTGCGCTTCCCACACCATGTGGTTTTTCCGTGATCATCGTCGTCGTTGACGTAGCACCTCAAGACATTGTTCTTTCTCTTTGTCGTTCTACCTACTTTGGTATGCCATTTTTTTTCTTTCTTCCTCAATATTATGGTTGTAATTTAAATAAGGTTAAGCTTAAATCTATTACTTCTTTTTTTTTTTTTGTACAATTTTACATGGATAGAGAGTATTACACTATAGTTAGTTAGAGTATACTATAGTTAGTTAGAGTGTTAGTTAGAGTGTTTGAGAAGCTTGGTTAAGAGTTAGTTACTTAACCAATCTCTATATATAGGAACACTCATGTACCATTTTCATTATCTTTTATTTAATTGTTTCTTTGTGATGACTCTAAGAAAGCATTATGCATTCTATCTTTCCATTGTATGGGACCTTGATACACTACATCCTCTGATTCATAATATGGTATCAGAGCGCTATGGAGATAGCGATTTCGATCCAGATTATGTCGAAGAAGATGGTTCCGATGGCGACGAAGAAGATCTTGAAGCTTCCGCATCAGAAAATTTGTGTTCTCCCGCTTCGCAAGTTTCTATCGTTTTCGGTAGTTTTGGCGATTCTGTTTCTACTCCTCCTTCTTCACCATGGATCGCTCCAGCCATCGATGGATTCACCATCAAGTTCGGTGAGATTCCTTGTTTTCTTGTTGATTCATGTTGCACTGATCACGAATCCGTGCTTGATGCTTCAGTAGAAAACCAGAAGACACAGGATCTTGATTCGGAGTTAATCGTTTCTGCCAAATCTACGAATTTGAACAACCGCGAATCTGAGTTCAATGTTTCTGAAGCGGCAATCAAGAACTCGACAAATCTCATCATCGATACTGTTATCACATGCTCTGGACCTGTTTACGGCTTTTGTTACTTCGTCGGAAAACAAGAACCAATCGCTTCCACCGTCACCAGCAAGCTTCAGATTTTTCAGTTACATGACGAATTCCTCGTTGATTTCGATCCCGGCGGAAACCTTTGTGGTTCGTTGCCCTCTTTTCTGTCAAGTTTTCTTTCAATTTCATCCTTCATGCGCACAAGCTTTGACATCGATCGATTATGGTGGATACCATGGGACAGAGGGAAAAATCGGTTCTCCGATGGAACTCTAAGCCTCACTCATCTACACTTTCATCTGAAACGTTTCCGCACGTGCATGAACAACCATCTTG